>CM024264.1:22497205-23697205 GCA_013621005.1 Aeschynomene evenia | reverse complement strand
ACCTTTTCCATTAAACCAATAAGGGGAAGTTTATTGCTGCAAAGAATCTGTAAAGAACAAAAACACAAGTGATAAGGGGGGATGATACTAACCAAAATATGTGAATGGAAAAGTATTAAATTCCTGCTAGGAAATTATCAGTATGCACTATCCTTTTATTACACACACATACACTTTCATTTATAAAGAACCTTCTATATGCATTCTCTAACATGAGTTTGTCTCTAAACTAAGAAAGAAAAGGTGCATCCACATTATTAACTGAATCATGACATCCCATGTTAGAGACAAGTTCATTTTAGAATTTAGAGGAACCTTATCCATTGTAATTAACATATAACCATCATGTTAAGCCAAGAATAACATGTATACGAAACATAACATACATAGTAGATTAATTTGGGGGAAAAAATACCAGCATATCTATTGCACAAAACATGTAGAAAACAAGTAGAGATCAATTAACAAAGACAAGGAATAAGAATTCATAGCTTTTTTTGCAATAAAATGAGAGAAAAATTCATAGTTTATCCAACCTTTATAGCACCTTGTTCGTAAAGAACAATTATGAAACGCCTCAAGCATATATACTTGCTCTCCTCATCTGGATTTGAAACTATTGCGCAATAAGCATCATAATAGCGACCAAGATCTAATGCAAATATGAAGACATTTGCCCATAGCCGCCCCATTATGGTTGTCACTGATTCATTAACTGAGTTGTTCATGTACTTCTCATCTTTCATAGCTTCATCAACTTGCTCAAGAGCAGCAAGAGCAAACTGGCAAGCACCTTCACTAATGTTATATCGCTCAAATAATTGCATAGCCCATTGATAGTATTGAAGCTTCCATGCAGCAGTTGATGCACAACCACCTGCATAAAGACCAAAAGAAATGATAAGCAACATTAGTTTAAGACTATCTGCTTGATAAAGATCACTGGAATTTAGAGGTAGAGACACTCACTAAAACCAAGATACGGAATTCCTACATCTTCAGTCAAACTCTGCAAAGCCTCAGATGCACCATTTCCAGATGAAGACCTGAATTAAATATCAACAAATAGCAACAGGCCACACTTCTGAGCCAACAATATGCAGAAGGCTTAATAATATTTGTCCCAGAAACATTTTCGTTTTTAACATTGTAATCCTTAATATAATAAATGCATCGCTTTAGTCCCTGAAATATTTTTGTTTTTATAGTTTAGATCTTGGAAGATTATATGTTTTGAGGACTAAAGCGTTAAAAATAATTTAATCTTTTCAGGACTAAAGAGTTAAACAAAATCTTTCATGGATTAAAATGCAAGTTTTATTCAAAACAAATATTTTGAAGGTGAGTTATCGTACCTAAAGAAACAACGGATGGCATCATAGACTTTTTTGTCCTTCTGTGTTGTATGCAATCCACACTGCACCTGTGCAAGGAGGCAGCATCCTAGAAGATGATGACGTATGCACCATCCACCATCAGCATCTTGAATACTTTGGGACGTCTTCTCCTTTAGCAAATTTGCTTCCACCATCATGAGCAATTGCTTTTGAAATAATTGAAAATTGAAATATAGTATACTTTCAGTAAAAATAACCACATAGTAAAAGAAGAGAAAGAAGGAACCAAGGGCTCATTTCAATGAGCTAAAAGTAAAAACATTAAATAAATCATTCATGTTATCTTCATTCAGTAGATCTTTATAAAGGCAAAATCTAATTTATGTTAAGATTTAATATTTAAAAGATCTTTTATCTTTAAACATGTTATAAAGAAAGAAATTTAGAAGCACAAAAATGTAAACTCAAGATATCTTTTTCTAGCACTTTGACTTTAAAAAAAGGCTCATCCCAACATGCTAAAAAGTATGAACAATACTACTTAAAACAAAAAGATATTTTTGTACTCAAAATAGCACATCCAAGTCCAAAAAAAAAAAAGCTTATTCTGGGAAGAAAGGCAAGTAAGTAAATGACCTCAGCAGCAGCATACTGGCCATGCTTGAAAAGGATAAATGCAAGATCAATTGAACGGCTCAAAAAAGTAGAAGATCCACTAGCCTGGCCCCATATGATCCAACTGATAAAGTCTCTCATCCTATTAACAAAGCTCTGCATATCTGGAAATCGTTCTGAAGAAAGGTGGCCATGCTCTGTTGATGAACTTCTAACATTTAGCAACAATATAAAAGCCAATGTAAAGTCATATCTGCCAAGCTTATCATTCCATAATTGTTTCCCCATGTTGCAATCTGTATCATTACCAAACCAGTTAACAATTAACACAACAACATCAGCAGTACATGAATCTCACTTATTTAATGATGTTCATCTCACATATCATGGGAAAGAATTATCATGGGTAATGCATTTGTTAACCTTAACAAATAGGCATGTGCGATGATTCAATACCAAAATAGCATAAATCGTACCTATTTGTAATGATGAAAGTTTAGAATTGAAGTCCTCAGTTACAGCTGGTGCAGATGGTGTGATAGTAAAGAAGATGATGATTAGCCACTCAAAAATTATTTCTTGAAGCATTGGAACTATCTCAAGTTGTATTCTGGTTATATCATCATGTGACAAGTGGACCTGCATGGAAAATACAATAAATAAATGACAAAATAATTTAAGTTCTCAATGAAGTGATAATTGCATTTTGCTAACAAATATGACCTCAATAAAATTGACAAACATCAATGTCAATTCAGAAACAGCAAGCATAAAACTATCAAATATTACAAGGAACAAACAAAAATATAAGAAAGTCAGACTTACTGCTGGGAATATCCAATAGCTATCTTACTTAATTAGAAACCGACACTATTTCAGCTAACAATTTTACAATAACAAAAATCATAATGTATATGGCATTAATATGCACAGAATCGAGGGTATAAACTCACCTGTCCACTGATGTCCACAAGATAACTTAGAAATAGAAGAATGTCCCAGGCAGATTCAAACATCACCTTTGCAATCTGATAAGTAGTATGCACTATAATGGAGGAGTTTATATTTGATGCCATTTCAGTATCAAATTTATGTTGTATTTTCTGTGGAACCAAAAATTTCAAGAAATTCTGGATTACATTTAAAATCCTGTCCCATGCAGAAGCCTTTTTGTGCAAGCCTTGAAGAGATAAGAACATGTCAACAGAAAGTTTTCTCAAATTTCTATGATCTACTAGCTCCTTCTCCAGTGGACTTGATATACAATATCCAGTTTCCAGAATCTTTAGTATACAGCAAACAATATCTTCAGAAGAAATAGCTGATGCAGTTAAAAGTGACTCATAAAATAAAGAGGAAGCAGTTTTGCCCAACTGTTGGCTGAAACTTATAACACATCTAAGCAATTCGACCAGAATTTCACACTCAAGATCATCATCGAATAAATCTGCAATGCCTGTGAGCTCACCAACTTCATCTGAAGAGCCTAAACAATATGAACAGAAGTCCACATATCAAGAAAGTGGGGGAAAACAATAAACTGAACAAAATGAGCAAGTTAACTAATGTCATCTGTTGAAAATCCAGGCAATTATTTATAACATAAGAATATAGAAAGAGAGAAGAGAGATACAGGTATCCACAATCATTTATTACCCTCTACAATCCGCTCAACATCTTCCAAAGACCGAAAAAGTGAAACTGAACTTTTTCTGATTAAACCAACAGCATCAACAGTGGAATCAACAAGCAAACCATATATCGAATTATTCTTGCACCAATTGTGGAAATAGCGGGTTAGAAAACATTTCCAACAATGCAATATAGAAACCTTTTCAGAGCCAACCTACAACAATATCAATCTTGTCAGTTTACTATAACTTAACCCCTCTCAAAATTAAAGCGGGAGAAACACAAGGAGAGAGATGAAGAGACTAAATGGATATGGCAATGATGACCTCATGCTCTATGAGTGAAAGTATCTCCTTTTTTAGTCCATCAGCAGTTAATGCTTGTAACTCAGATTCAACTAAATGCCTGCCATATTCGGCAAGTGTTGCATGCAAAGCAGCATTCTGATGCACCCCCGGAAGAAGTAGCCTGCGTAGGAAAATAGAAGATACAAATGGAACAACATCATCCTGCATAAAGGAAATGACCGAGTCATACTCTTCATCTTAATGAATTCCGGGAAAGGAGGGAAAAAGACCAAGTCACATCTTTATTATATCAGAACTCCTAGCATGATAACAAATATCACTTATACGTCACATTGCTAAGAAAATTCATTCCAGCACAGGTAGTTCAAAACTTTCAAATACTTCACCATCCATTATCTTTTTACAAACATGAAGAACCCCTTTTCAATGCAAATTCTGCATATTATACTGAATTAAGCACTAGAGTTGATACATAGGGTTCCTAAACCACAAAATTTATGGGTATACAATTACATTTTCCTTTCAAAGTGTACCATTCACATGCACTAAGTGTCTTTCAATGTAAACCTGACAATCATCATATTCTTGGTTTATCATATTTACATGAAGTTGTCACTGGAAAATGGCAATTGGTGAGAATAGTAACATGCATTTGAGCATATACAATGAACAGTGCAAAATGTGTTCAGTGATGTGTGCAGTATACCTCTTTTTAATGAATAGCAAAGGAAGTAAAGGCATCCTAGATTGATATTACAAACCTTGACTTCCTAAATTAATGAAAGTTAAATAAAGGCTTGAAAGGAAAATTATACATGACCGAACCTAATACCTTAGAAGATGAAAATATTGAATGTGCAACCCGCAAGATTTCATCAATAAGATGTTCTGCACTTTGAAACAGCTGATCAGCAACAAATTCTTCTTGCAAGGCATAAGAAAATGATTCTACCCTGACAAGAGATGGGATAAAAGTTAAGAAAGAACAACCATTTCACCTGCACTAAAAGGGAAACAACTCCTGCCTAGATTCATATGTAACAGGATTAGCATCTTCAGTCTTTATTTCTTCAGGGAATTTCTTTCTATAGAAAAATATGCATAAGTATAGGATCCTTTGACATCGGAGAAAGCAAAATCAAAACCAGTCCCAGACCTTCATTGTGAAATGAATTTTTCAAAATCCACAGTTGGTAGGATCAAAAGCTACACAAAATGGCTAATCTTCTAAAAGAATTTTATACTAGCCCAATGTTGATTTATATAGCATCGGAATATAATAAAATTCATGAACTACAATTGTTTCAAGTACAAGGAGTTATCATCCTTATGATTACTGTGTTCTAAAAAGAATTATGTGGCATGAGTATAAAGCTTTACTAAATCAACACAGACCATGGCCTTACATCCCAACCTATGTATGTATGGATAATGTATTTCTATCACTATTAATTGACAGAAGTTTAGCCATATTGAGTATTAAAATATTAATATAACTGCCAATGTAATATAAGGTTTATACTACAAGTAATATGAAAAGTTGATCAATTGAAAAGCCTGGCATGAACAAACTGAGAATGATACATACTCATGAATATTCGTGGAGAACACGTGAGATACTAATTCATCATCCTTCAGTATCCATATCTTATCCGATGTCACTTTAACATCAACACATTGTCCCTGGACAAAACTAGAGCAGTCTCACATCTGGAGAAAGGGATAAAAAATCACATCTAATCCAAACTGAAAGAAAAAGGCCAATGGATTACCTCCTCCAAGGAGATATTTTGCACTGAGGGCTCCATTGAAAAAACAGTTTTGTCCCCAAAACTATATAAGATACTATGTAACGATATCATCTCTAAGTCTTCATCCTTCATAAACACAAGAAAACCAGTTACAAAAGGAAGCAATACAAAGATACAAAATCAAAATGTAACGTTGATCTTTACATCAACTAAGCAGCTGATAATCCAATTTATACTACCATCTTTAGAGTAAATATGCAATTTTTCTCAACTTTGGATGTTAAACCAATCCTTCTGATGATTATCTGTTCTCAATCAAGTATATTATGAACCGTATGCATTACATAAACCAGCCAAAACTCATGACAAAAAAAATTAAATATTCAACCATATCTAGGAGGGGGGAACTAAAGAAACATAACAATGGAAGAAAAAACAGTGACCAAAAACAGAAACAGGAATCACAACACAAAGCATCAAGATAAAACGTACAAGGATGTTTTGGTTTGCTTACAAATTCAGTAGATACAGTTTCATTTACAACCAGAAGTAGAGACTACAAGCAAACACATCGGTTATTCCTGTAGGTTTAAATACCATACAACTGAAGAGTTGTTTTGTTAGATCAATCCAAGAATGCATAGATGCATTAAATGCAGGAAGTGTTCAATCCAAGCATCCCTTTTTTAAACCCAAAATATGCTGTGTCCTTTTTCTAATATCTAGATGAACTACAGTTTACATGATATTGCTGCTATCAAACTTTAAAAAACAGTGGAGTTGCTTTCAAGGGTAGGTGTAAGCAGAAGAATCACCATTGAATTGTGTCTTTAACAAATTATTTAGAAATAAAAATGTCTTCAGTTTCATACCATATTCTGTTTGTACAAAAGAGCCAGGGGAACTGTACTTGAATCAGGGTCAAATTGACCCACCCATAACCTTAGAAAGGTAGTACCTGAAGAACAAAGTCAGTTGAAGTGTGAGATTACATCAGTGTTTGTGCGCACAAGTAAACAAAACAACAGGGAAGGCATATATATCATTAAACAAAAAAGGAGAGATCAATTGTGAATCACTTTCAGTTGTATGTGATAAGCTAGCACAAAAGGGGTGATGTTTACCAATTCCAATCCCCAAAACCAAGACAAAACAAAAATGAACATGCTTTTCTTTCAATAATCGCTTCCAAGTTCATTCCACATAAGTAACTACTTCCAATTTTTAGATCTGCATGACCAGAATCCCTATTGTAAAATTGTACTTTTCCATAAGTCAGAGACGAAAAATAATCATACCAATAAAAAAGTAAAGGAGATCTTTAGAGAGGCCATTTTTGTGAGGATACTAGTACCCTAGCAATTAGAGATCAATATACCAGTGCATACGGTTTCTCCAAGTTTCAAATATCTATAAGCTAAATCCTGAAATTCTGAAACCCTCCATATGTAAAAACCACTGGCATGTTTACTAACTTCTCCAAAACATATAGAGATGAATAAGGCAGAAATCAAATATTAAGGGTCCTCTTTAATGATTTGTGGAGGCCCACCTGGTTATGAAGCAAGTATAACATAAATATAAAAAACATAGGTCAGAACTAAATATTAGAGGCAGTAAATACCTGCCATTGTATGACTAAAGACCCTGCTATGAGATGCAAGATCCCAAATTCGTAATATCCCATCCAAATGCAGCACAAACACAAACTTTTTCCCATGCAACTCAGATATTACCATGTTTTGTACAGCACCCACCATTTTACCCCTAGAAGACATGTTTAACAAATACCTTACAGTTCATAACATGGGAGCAGGGGGGATACAAGAAAAAGACAATAAATTGGAATACTCAAAAAGATAACTAATGGATCAGAATTTAAAACAAAATACCTTGACATCAAACCCCACAAACGGCTGATTCCAGCTTCATCTCTCAGCTCATGCACAAAACCTTTGAAGAAAAAACAAATTCATCATAAACCATTTAAACATTATAAAATGATATAGGCAGGCTTATGTTGCTACATAGCTGACCTATCTATATTTTGCAATCCACCATCAAATTACACACAATACCAGAGGATTTGAAAATTATCCAAGTAAGGTTTATAATGGATGAAAACAAAGGCCATATGAAACTTGCAAGCTGCAGCATACACAGTAATAGTAACTAGAGAGCAAGTGGTCAAGCCAAGTTATTCATACCAGGAGCATTCGGGTCAATCACGCCGAGTCGGAAACAGCAAACAGAACCATCACTTCTGCCAATCACAACACACCCAGTCGTCGCCGTTACAGCAGTTATCGCCACATTATTGGAAACATAATCACACACATTAAGCTCGAAAAGATCCTCCACCGGAAAAAGGGCACTTGACGCATATGCAGAAACATTCCGAATTTTCAAAAGATAAGCCACTCCAGACACAGTCAACACATACAGTAAGTATGGGAATCTAGAATTCCCACTACTCTGCATACAAGAAAACAAAAAACAGAACTTCTACCAAATTAGTGGCAGGTAAAGGGTCTCTACATTCTTCTTCAAACAAGCAGAACACTAGTTATATTTTTTTCATCTTGCTCTTTTTTCCTCCTTTACACAAACTTCACAATGAAGCACAATTAAAAAACATAACGGAGTGTGGCAAATAAGTGCTAAGTAACCTCATTTCTGCAGATGAACACGAATGGACATAGAGCGTGAGGGAAAGTGAATCTGAGACCCAATTTGGGGAATTCCTTCGAAGCATTGAGCTCCAGAAGCTCCAGTGCTTGAGGCTGCACCTTGTGGATTCTCCTATGGATCAAGTGAATTATGATAGAAGAGTGAATCCTCTGAAATTCATCGAACTACAATGCTAACTAAGTAATTAACTCTAACTAATTTCTAACAAACTCTGTAACTATCCTAAATAACTCTATATCCAAATTCTAACAAGCCTAGTAACTTTCAAGGGGGGAGAGAGAGAGAGAGAGAGAACCAGATGAGATAAACAGAGGGGTCTTCGAGGACGATGCAGGAGGCGCGGTCGTCGGCGGTGGGAGGCGCGACGGTGGCTGCGGCGTCGAAGGAAGAAGGGACGGAGAGATCGATCCAGCGAACGACGTCGCTTCCGATTATAGGGACTTCCTTCCCCGCAAGCACGGAGTTACTTCCCATTATTTGGAATTTGAAGCTTCGATGCAAAACCCTAACAAGTTCAAGGGGTTTTTCAGTGTAGGGTTCTACTACTATAGGGTACGCTGAAGAAGAAGAAGAAGAAGAAACAATACATGGAATTGGCGCTCAAAGAAAAATGTTGCTTCAGTTTCTCTTTTTTTTTTCTTGGGTTTCTTGATAATATGGGCTGAAGAGGGAAACTCACATTTACTTCCGAGCCAGCCCAATAAAAGCCCAACGGTCAATTTTTTGCTTCGTTGTTGTATGGGCTGAGGAGGAAAGACATAATGTAATTCCTAGCCCACTAAGATCCCAAGACCCACAATATCACAACATGATCTTAGGATGGGTTTCATTCTTCATTTTAAACATAAATTTCACCCATGTTTTTTTTGTAGTCAACGAACAACAACACCAAGACTATCACAACATAACCCTATTAATAAGGTGTTGTTGCAACCACTTATGTTAGGCACTGCTAGATACTTTAGCTGTTTAAGTATTATGTCCCGGGTTTGATATTTGGGGCGATGTGTATGCAGAAAACCTTGTGATCAGCTCCCTACACATCGGAAGGTGATCTCCGCAAGAGCTAGAGATTAGTCGTCAGCTACCGACGACCGACGGATATCCGAGGAGAAACCCATAAAAAATAATAAATAAATAAGGTGTTGCTACTCCAAGCTCGGCATCTCTCAATTCCTCAAGACTATTTCGTTATTTAGCCCCTATGACCCATGTTTTTAACTAGTTTTTACATGTGTATATATATATTAGATTATGTTAATATCATAATAAACTAGTTTGACACATGTATTTCATTTTTATAAAATTTTTTCATCTCTCATTTTGTATTTATCAATCATTTTGACACATGAATTTCATAGAATCTTGATAAAAATTAATGTAATTTGCACTGTATATATATTTTTCTTGAAGTCATCCATGTTTGTGCCGCAAACATGTGATCAGAAACTAAATAATTATCGGTACCCTTCAATAATAAAGTAATAAATATGAACATCTTCTATATATCAATTTCTGTAGTCTTCCTTAGTAAGATTCATAAATACAAAGAAAATGTATTCTTTAATTGATAAGAGATGAGGTTATGATACACAAACTATACTATACTATGGTCAAAACAGAACAAAACAAAACAAAAAATCCCAACAATTTTATAATTGGTATATGGCAAGTTAAATAAATTTCTTGTGATGAAAATAGCTTATCATTCATTATTCCCTTTCATCATCTCTTGTTCTTGCTGAGGAACTTGAACCTGAGGCCACACCAATGACTTGGCTATTTGTGAACCTTTGTAATTGAATCATGCGTGCATAGATCCCATCAGAGTGGTTTTTCAACAATTGTGAATGTGATCCTTGCTCTGCCACTTTTCCATCATCTATAACTGCTATCAGATTCGCATTCCTTATAGTCGATAGCCGGTGCGCGACGATAATTGTTGTTTTCCCGGCGCAGGCTCGGTCTAGCGCCTCCTGAACGGACCTCTCGGATTCTGCATCGAGTGCACTTGTCGCCTCGTCAAGAAGCATGAGTTCGGCCTTCCTCACAAAAGCTCGGGCAATTGCTATTCTCTGCTTTTGTCCACCTGATAGTTGAACTCCTCTCTCACCAACAAATGTTTGGTATCCTTCTGGAAGACCGGATATGAAACTGTGTGCATTGGCAAGGGTTGCAGCCTCAATTATCTCTGCTTCGGTCGCCGACGAGTCCTGGCCGTAGGCAATGTTTTCATAAATTGTAGTAGCAAACAAGCATGGCTCTTGAGGTACAACAGCAATGTGCTTTCTGAGAGACTTGAGGTTGTACTTCCTTATGTCCTTTCCATCAATCATGACCCGGCCGGACGACGGATCATAGAACCGCTGTATCAGTGCAATGACCGAGCTCTTACCACAGCCACTAGGTCCTACAAGGGCAAGAGTTTTGCCTGCCCTTGCACGAAGGCTAAGGTCGCGAAAAACTAGCATATCCGGTCGAGTAGGATAAGAGAAATCAACATGCTTAAGCTCAACTTCACCGCGGAGGCGATCAGGTACAGGAGTAGCATCTTGATCATCTGGCTCAATTTCGGTTCTCCGGTCAAGGAGATCAAAGACTGACCTCATGGCTCGACCGCCCTTGATGAAGTCAGGAGCCAGGGTCATAGTTTCAGCAGCACCATTAGCTGATACCATCAGAACCATAAAAACTCGGATCGTTTTTGAGAAGTCAGATATCCCATGCTTCACAAGCCAAGAAGCATACCAAAGACCAAGTGCATAGGAAGCATAAAGCGCAAACTGTGCTATCCCATATCCGCTTCCAGAAATTTGTCCCTTCCAAAAGCAGCGCCGCAGGGGAGCTTCAAGGTTCGAGACGAAAAGGTCTAGGATTTTCTTTTCAGAGTTAAAGGCGGCGACAGTCCTTACATTGGCTATAGCCTCCCCAGCTAGTTGTGTGGCCTTGGCATGAGCAGCTTCCAGGTCACCAGAGAAACCAGTCATGAACATTTTCTGTTAAAAAATTTCAATACAAAATTAATGACTATTACAAAAGAGAAACAACTTTGGACTAGTAAGCATGACATAAAGAAACTTGTAAGAAAGAAAAACACAAACCTGCAGAACAGTGGCCGCAACAACAACGGGGAAGACAGCTACAAGGACGAGAGCAAGGCGCCATTGCAGTACAAACCCTGCTGTACAGGCAACTAACATAAGTGCAGTGTTCTGCACGATGACCGAAATCCGATCTCCAATGGCTGATCTGACATTATTGGCATCAAGAGCTAGCCTTGCTGCAATTCTAGCACTCTCATTTTCCTCTTGATCAAACCATGCCATTTCATTTTTGAGCACTGCACTCAACATTTTCTCCCTCACTCGTTTTGTAAGATTTTCCCCAACTATATCCCAAAAGAAGTGCTGCAACGTATTGAAGATAAGCGCGGCCGACGAAAGCCCAATCAACAAGTAGCAGTACTTGTTGATTTCTAAGATCATGTGTCTGTGGCTTGGATTGTAATAGACACTGAGGACAGCGCTAAGAACATAAGCGAAGAATGCACTTAGGGATCCACAAACAACAGAACCTATAGAACCGATCAAAGCATAAAGCCATTCAGGAGAGTTCATTTTTACGAGTCGCCAGAAGGAACTGGCTTGATCTTTGAAGGCGAGCTTTTCTTGCTTGTAATTTGGATGTGATGCATCAATGGACAGACTAAAATCAGATGTGGAGAAGTCAGATAGCCTCCTCGAGTACGGTGACCGGCCGTAAGAAGAATTCCGAGCAATAATGGGTGAACTTACAGAGTTTCTTGCACTTGAAGGCCTGCAAATGAAAAACATGTTATAGTATGACACACCCTCATAATTCATGAACAATAACGCCAATGTTTAATATGGCGAAAAGCTACCTCGCACTACTCTTTCTGGCATTATTCATAGCAGTTTCATGAGCCATCTCCTGCATTCGGATAAGCTTGGCATAGACTCCATTTTCACCTTTAGCAAATAGCTCATCATGAGTTCCAATTTCAGAAACACTTCCTTGCTGAAGTACAGCCACAAGGTCGGCTTTCCGAATAGTGGAGAGGCGGTGCGCGATTACAAGCGTTGTTCTACCAATCATGAATCTATCAAGGGCCTCTTGCACAAGCTTTTCTGACTCAGAATCCAATGCACTTGTTGCCTCATCTAGGAGAAGAATTGCCGGATTCTTCAGCATTGCCCTCGCTATCGCGATTCTCTGCTTTTGCCCGCCCGAAAGTTGCAGCCCCCTCTCTCCTACCTGTCATTTCAACTAACTTGTTAATCACCATTTTTTAAGAGTTGTACAAGAATGAAGATGTAATCTTGTTTGATAAAAACTTAAATTTGAGAAATAATCATTTTTTCCCCAAACACATATTTGACTATGATTTTCTTTTAAGTCTATTAGCAGATTCTGCCTCATCATCAGTAAACTATAATATATTATATGATTCCTTCTGTAAATCATAGTTTAATGACATCAAAGTTCTACATAAAGTATTAATCTGTTTTACATGATGAGGTTAATTGAATACTTCATTTTCTGTTGTTATGTTCTGGGAATCTATATCTATCTATTATCAGTTTCTGTCCCATCATATATAAAATATCATATCTTATATGATTCCTTCTCTGAAATTCACAGTTTAATGACTTCAGAGTTAATAAAGTATTATTCTGTTTTACATAATTTGGCTAATGCCATGCCTTATTTGTTGGTATGTTCTGGGAATCTTAGGTTTGATAGTTTTTAAGTCCTTATTTAAGAATATACACCAACCCCTCTGTGTTCCTGCACATGCATTGTTGACTGAACCATGTTACCCTCTTGTTCACATATGCTATGTATGACCAATCTCTTTCTGACTTTGACTTTAAAAATATGAGTAAATCTAGACCATATAATTAATCAATATTGTCTTTTGTACAATGAGAAATATGTTCAACTAGTATATGTGTGCTATACATAATATGAAATGTGTGTTATATGTATAGCACACGTACGTATAGCACACATTCCATACTATGTATAGCACTCATTGGATACTAGTTGGACATATTTCTGTAATACGACCAACATTATTGTATAATTAATATATATGAGTGAGAAGAAAAAATACAAACTGTATAACCATATATGAATGGTCAAAATTAAAAGTCATTAAGTTATTAAAAAGATGACATGCTCGCATGAAAACGTCACATGGCTGTATGTTTTAACCTTAATTGTTAATGTAAAATTTGATCGTCTAGATTTATTCTTCTCATTTTCCTATAAAATCATTTATCTGGTATGATACCACTCTTTTATATATAGATACAAATACATATGTGGTTTGTGTTGTGTTGACTAAACAAATCTATCTAACTTGACTAATAAAAAAGAAAATTTGCAATTATAGAGTCCTAACTAAATTTTCCAACCAAACAAAAAACTTAGTCAAGATCCGTATACTTTGGGTTTCACTTATTTTTTTCTTTACAATGGCAACCTTTATGCCATACTTGTACCTTGAGCAACTGCCATAAAAGTCAAGAAACATTATCCTCTTTTTATACAACACACACTTACCTAAGGTTATAATTATGTGAATCATATATCCATGTAAATTTCAATTATCTAATTTTTCTATTTTGCCATATATTTTATGTAAAAAAAAATGGAAAGTGGGCAAGCAATGATGGGAACAAGTCATGCTTCTATTTTAGATCTCCAAATCATAATGATGTGATTGATTTCACAGGGCCATTACATGGTGGTTGTTGAACAAGTGAACAACCACCATCCTCTTTTTTTTTCTAAGTCTCCTTCAAAATTTCTACACTAAAACCAAAACACCATTAAATTGACACATGTAAAAAAGCATATATATAATTTGCTACGACAAAATTAGCCTTTCTCTCTTTTAATTCGTCCAGTATTATCTGTCATTTTAGGAAATGTACAAATATGTGTCCAAATTACATTGGTTTTTTGCAATGTACCGAAATTTCTCTATTTCTCCAAGTGAGAGATAATACTGGACGGAGGAAGTAAACACTTAGAAATGGATTAAGGGTGTAATATCTTAAGTTGACTAACCTGTGTTTCATAACCTTCTGGAAGCTTGATGATGAAAGAATGAGCATTGGCAACCCTAGCAGCTTCTTCAATCTCAACCTGGTCAGCATCACTTCTTCCCAAGAGTATGTTTCCTCTGATTGTTGTAGCAAATAAAGCAGGTTCTTGGCTCACTAGCCCTATCTGTTGCCTTAACCATCTAAGCTTCAAATTCTTAACATCATATCCATCTAGCAAAACTTGTCCTACACATAAGATTTGTTCAACAACATGATTAATTAATTTATTAGACTTACATAACAAAATACATCATTGTATGAGCAAATCCTAAGACAGAACAAATATGTAACTTTTTTCTGAGTTTCGAATGCATCAGAATGAATCCAGAGTTTACCTGAAGAAGGGTCATAGAATCTCTCTATGAGGGACACGACCGTGCTCTTGCCGGAACCACTGCTTCCCACCAAGGCTATGGTCTTGCCGGCAGGCACGCTCAAGGTGAAGTTGTTGAGAATCTGAACCTCCGGCCTTGACGGGTAAGAAAAGTCCACATTCTTCAGCTCAACTAGCCCTGTAACACTCTCTAACTCCAAGCCTGATTCATTGTTTCTCTCTATAGCCGGCCGGTGATCGATCACACGGTAAATCTTTGCAGCTGCAACTCTGGCCTTTGTAATTGCAGCTATGCTTGGTGCAGCCTGAGCTAAAGCCCTGTGTGCATCAGAATTCTTAATCACTAAAGGTCCGTTTGGTTTCAGAAAAAAAACTATCCATGCCCTCATTAACAAAATCCAGAAAACATAAAAAATAACAAAAACAATGCAACAAATTAGTGACCAACATCAATAACACAAAGCAGAAAAGGAAAGATTTTTTTTTTCTAAAGACCAGAAAGACCCTTAGGTTCGCTATAACGTACTCACAATCCACCAATACAAACAGCGAACACAGTGGCGATGGCTAGTCCTCCGTTGGTGTCGTGGTGCCTAACCAGATACCCTCCATACCATAGCAGAAGAGCATAGCAGCAGAAAACAACAAAGTAAGTGGCACCCAAACCCAATCCCTTTGCAAATCCAGTCTTGTATCCAATCTTCTGAGCAACCCTCAATGCAGATGAATACTCTTGGAGTGCTCTATTCTCCCCAACAAATGCCAACACCACTCTAATTTGAACAATAGTCTGCAAAATTCAATGGCTCAAAAACACAGAAAATGCTTCAAAAACTGAACTTTTCTTTCTTGTTTTTCTTTTTCTTTTTCATGTCTCTTACCTGTTCAACTATATTCCCAGCTTTAGATAGAGCTTCTTGGCTCTGACCAGAGAATTTGGCCAAGGTTATGGTGTGAATGGCTCCAATCACAGCTATCATAGGGACCACAGCAAGAGTGACCAGAGCTAATTGCCAGACACCACTGAATCCCACAGCAAATCCAGAGAAAAATGTTGCAATGTAATGAATGAAATTACCCAACTGCACAAAAGAATCAACCAGTGGCAAGTAAGCATATCAAAATCAAAACACTAGTCCAAGTCCAATCCAATCTCAACTACATAAAAAAAGCTATAAATAATAATAATAGTAACTAAAGGTTGAATTGGATTATGGTTTTGTGCTCAACCTTCTCACTGATGGCATCTTGGACCATAACAGCATCAGTATTGATTGCAAAAACAACATCTGAGGTTCGAACCTCAGTGTCAAAGAATTGAATATCCTGATCCAAAGCAGCTTCAAGGTACTTGATTCTCATCCTTGTTGATTGCCTTTCACCAGTCCACATCCAGCATGAAATCTCTGCAACAAAACAGAGCATTTTTATACATCTTCACATTTACAAGCCTAAAAAATTGGCAGAGAGAAAAAATTTTAAAAATTATTTTAAAAAAAAAAAGGAAAGGAAAGGTTTTTACAAGGAAAATTCCAAATTAGTACCTGCCCATGATGATGCCCATATAGCAGCACCAACCACAAGGAAGTAAAATGCATACTGCAATCAAAAAAGCAAGAATTTGAGGTAACTCTCCATAACACAATCACAAAAAAAAGAAGAAGAAGAAAAGAATGAATCAAACTTTGATGAACTGTGTTGTTACCTTGACCACTTCCTGAGTCATCTTGTCAACATTATTGGCATTAGAACCAAAAGAATTCACAAGATCAGCAAAGAACCTTAGAAAAAGTGGCAAGGAGCATCCATGAACAAGTGCTCCAACTGTTCCAATTGCCATGAGGATGTAATCCAACCCATCAGCAAATCTGAAAAGCTCACCAAAACCAGAAGAATGAACACTCTCACTCTTCTCCCCATTACCATTACCACCACCACCACTAGTACTAGTAGTTGTTGTTGTAGTTGTTCCATTAGCAATAAGAACACCACCATCTCTGTTTGGTTCTGAGGAGACTTCCATTTCTTCTTTTCCTCTTTCTTCTTCTTCTTCTTCTTCCACTGTTGGTGGTGTTGTGGGGTTGGAATTATAATAAGGGTCAGAATTTGAGGTCTCAGAAACTACTAGCTCAATGCCTTGCATTTCAGACCATTTCCAATGTTCAATGGTCTTTATCTCCTCAGAATCTTGTGACATTTGCTCAAAAAGAAAAGAAAAAAAGGAAAAAATTCCTCTGCTATTTTGTGGAGCAAAATATCAAACACCTTGCCAACACCCCTATGTACTAGTTCTTCTTGCTACTCTACCTGCCTTTTTATTCAACTCTTAGTTTCTGACTTTCTTTCCCCCTATTGTCTCTTAAATTCTTCTTTATTTTTTTAAAATGTTTGTAAAAGGGTCTTTCTCTTTCTATCCCACTATTATTTCATGGGGCTATTGGTACATACATTCTATTATCAAATTTGCCAACATTTGAATGGGTGTAGAAATAGGTGTATGTACCAAATGTATGTACTAGTAGCATTTCTCACTCTTGTTCATTCTTCATTCTTCTTGTTGTGCCTGATATATGAATAGGAGGATGAGGTTTGGTGGGGTGTGTTTTGTTTATTGAAATATTAGTCTTTTACTCTTTATCTTATCTTACAAGTTAATTACAAGAGTAGGAAAATCCTGACATTTTTATAGTATATATCATTTTTTCAGAAATTGAAATTATCATTAATATTATTTTTTTAGATAGATGAAAAGTTTGAGCAGAAGAAAAACTCACTTCAATTCAAGATTATGATATGTTTTACTAAAATCTATCATGTATTTATAAAGATTTTTATAGATTAATCATCAACATAAAAAAAATATAAGAATAGAACATTGTATATTTCTATTTCTATATGTGAATTAAGTGGGTTGTAAAATAATGATTTACATTTTAATTATGGAAAAAAATATGTACAAATGAGAATTACACGTGGAACATAATATTGAGTTTGCTTCTGCTGTAAAGTAAAGAAAACTAGGAAAGTGACAGAGGGTAAGAACCTAGTCACAGAAATTTCCGAGACATGGTGAACTAAAGAGAGAGTGTTTTTTTTATCAATATTATTTATCGTATAATAGAAATATATTAAATTAACATTCAACATGTAACATATATAATATATAATATGAAATATATATATATATATTATACAAATATTACATTAGTTACTTATTTTTATTTTACAACAATAAGATTACTTTTTGTACACACCCGACATCGAACACTGTGTAGATGAGTTTTTGACTCAAACAGGAAAAAAATGAAAAAAAAAATCGAAAATATTTTCTTTTATCATTCTTTTGAATAAATATCACAGATTTTCATTTCATAAAGACTATGCTTGCCCCAAATTAATTATATTATGATAATATTATTTATATTGGTTTATATAACTTTAAAATGCATAACAAGTAGTTAGCCATCTTATTACTATTTTTCACTTAATTGAATAGCCCTAATGCCAGTTTGGATAATATTATTTATAATTTTTTAACTTTCTTAAAATTAAATGTTATATTTATTATGTTTTGTTATATAAGTTACTTCTCTAGGAATTATTTTAGTATTTTTAAGAAATTAAAATTAACTTTTCAAAAAATAATTTCAAAATACTTAATTAAAACTATTTTTTATTATCATATGTATAAGTGCAAGAAAAAATTTATTCATAAATCACTTTTCAAGAATTATTTGTATAAAAGAATAGTTATTGAGGCACCCAAATAAATAAATTAAATTAAATCTCATGATCTAGAGTAGGGGTACATGAAAGTGTGTTAAGGATTTTATTTATGTATTTATTTATATTTGTATGTGTTAAGGATTTTAGTCCACTAGCAAAAATGAGGTCAAAAACCTGAAACGTCATAGCAATTTGCAAATCCAGCATCATTAAAAAACATTGTAACATGTTAGGAATCTTATTATTATACGATGAACAAATCCAATTAACCATTCAATATCTTGGGATTCCTCCTCAAATATAATTTGATTATTCTTTAATGAAAATGACAGCAAATTACAACCATTTCTTTAATCACTAATCAGAGTTGAATTAAGATGTATGTTCAAAGCATTAATCATTTATTTAATTAAATTAATTTCTGACTCTGCCAATTAAAGCACCTTCTTACATCACGCTTTGCTCTGCTTGGTTTAATTAATCAATCTTAAAGCTATTAAATTGAGTGTAGTTCTGATAAGTCCTCTGACACTATTATAAACTCTTCCATTAAGTTTGAATTATTCTTTTAGTTGTTTAAATTATAGTACTTAGTAAGTAGGACGATTGTGTCACTAATTAAATTCAGAGTATTAGGGTAAATAATTAGCTGCTTTTGAAAAAGAAAATATTTGTTAGGGTAAAAATTAATAGAAAAACTCATATTCATCAAACAAAATATCAATAATATCCTATAGAATAATGTTACCCAACATATAAAAATTGGTATCTTTATTTAAGTTCATGAAATATTCATTTTATTATCATTTAACACAATAGCTAGATAGAGTAATAAGTATAAGTATATATAGTGAAATTACTTTTTAATTTGTACATTCAAATGAATATGTATATTCAATAAGTGTAGGTGAAAATATAAAGAGAAAATCAATTGAAAAAAAATAATAAAAATAATAAAACTTAAATATTTGTATGGTTATGATATAGATGAATAAGAATATGTATAGATAAGTATTACTATACTATAGGCAAAGGGAAAGGGAAAAAAAGTGAGTGTTGGAATTCTTTCTCCCACTTCAAGTCTGCTCATCAGTGCCCTCCAATGAGGGGCACTTGTCCTCTAACCTGAAAAAGGCTTGCCTTATAGGATGGGACAATTGGGCATCAATGCATCATCCAATGTTTTCTTTTTAAAGAGAAAAAAAAATGTTATATATTATAAACTATTTTCTATGAGTTTACACACTTTTCATTTAATTTCTAATAATAAAACTAGGGAGAACACAATACTGATTTATTTGTAAAAAATAAATATTTTGGTTGATTCAAGTGATTTTATTTTCAAAATGATTCTGTATCGAATTTGAATTATAAATACAACTAAATAATTTATATATACTAACAAGAGAGCTTTATTCTTTTTTTTTTTTTTTGGTAAATATAGTAAATACTAGTTATCAATATTTGATCAACAATAATCACTCATTTAAAAAGAGTAATAGTACTACATGTAATTCTTTGTCATCATCATATATAGTAATTCATTTTTTAAAAATTATTAATTTAACTTTTAAAATGTTGAATTAATATATAATATTAAAATATTGATTAATAATTTTAAAAAATTGAATTATTGTATATTGTGATTAATAATGACTAATTTTATAGTCAAAAATACATTTCTCATTTAAAAATTACTACTACTATATACTTTAATCAATTATCATGTGATGAATATTGAGCTATATTATTCATTGTATGTTTCCATCCATGTGGCTTTGTTTTGCTGATCTTGAAGCAATCAAAGAGGGTCGAGATTGAAGAACAAGACATTATTGGCGCACTTCTCTACTACTTCAATTTGCTTATTTTTAGATAATTAATTATTTAATTAATTAATGGCCAACTATATAGCTATATGTGTTACTTGTTTTATTAACCCTTATATAATTGTATATTTTTTATTTTAATTATTTTCTTATAGAAGTCAACAACATATTGATTGCATTATTTTAATCAACTTTCAATAAAAATGATTCAATATTGTTAGAATTGAATAATAACTGATTTTGCGGGTTGACTTTTATAGTAGCATCTTTGATTTCATTTGACCATTATAGTTTAAAGCACTTTAATTAATTTATTAGTAACATTTTGGAAAAAAAAAAAATAATAATAATAATAATAATAATAATGCATAACTAACCTTAGTTTGAACTCATCGTTGAATATTCAATCCTTTGGAATTCGAAATAAGTTTATTAATCTAACAATGCAATATCCATGTGCATGTGGAAGAATGTCGGTGTAATTATATACCTCATTATTATTACTCTTTTAATTATTTATTAATTCATGACATTTTTATGATTATGTGTATTGTTTTTTATAATTAAATTATTATAGTTGTGCATTTTAGAGCAATTAATTACCTCCAATAACTAATCATTATTCTAAATCCAATAATCTCATCACTTTTAATCAATCTAATTTTGTGAATTCTTCTTCACACGATTTTGGATTAAGAATGGTGATTAATTAGATTATTTAATTTTTCCCAAATTATTTAAACTCCAATAAGCTAAAACTCACCAAAATACCACCCTTTTTTTTAATAAATATACCGCCCTTTTATTAACATATGCTTAATTATGTACTAGCATTTATTATGTTTGCAATAAATTATAGCTAGATTACCATCAGACAAATATAGAAAACAATGTCACAACACCCAACAACTCTAAATTAGATTTATTTCGTAGTTTGGACCCCACTTAATATAGATAGGATGAAGATCTTTAGGAAGCTTGGATTTGTAGGACACTAGAACTTAAAGTATTGCTATAGATAGGATCCTTAGAGTATTGCTATTCCAAAAACAAAAAACCTATCTATAAACACCTATTATGAATGGGGATAAAAAATTAAGGTAAAAATTTGGTGGGACCATCAAAAAAGGGTAAAAATGTTAAATTGGATATCCACATATGTGATGATGACTAAATTTTCTAATATTATATAGACTTAGGATTTAAGGTTTAGAGTCATCAATTTACTTCATTACAATTAACTTCTAAAATTTAAACCCTAAATATTACTTTAATAAAAAAAATAGAGCTAGACCAATTGGTAATTGATTCATTGCCACAAAACTTCATCAACCAATTCCTTGTCTTAAGCATTACATAATAACTAAAGAATTATAAAATCTATATGGTTTTGATGATGTATATACTTGCATGACCTTAATTGCTTTTATCAAACAAGGATGTCCAACATTCAATGTAAGTGAAATAAAATAATAGGCAAGAAAATATATAGCATATCAAGCAAATATTTGCTTGTATTATTTAATTGGTTAAAAGATTGGGTACAAAGAAAAAATGGGTCGGTGATATGAACTTCCATGAAAAGGCATTATCACAATCAAGTTTCTGCACAATGATACCTTATTTGCTTATAATCAGCCAAATTTGAGGGGAGAAATTATTAAAGAATAAAGATAGAATGAATGAAATTGAAGAGAAGTCAAAAGGAGAAAGCTTTTATTAGAGAGCAAATTATAACAATGGTTGTTTAATTTCCAGTAATGTTTCTTGTTTAATAGAAATATATCCAACTAGTAACATGTGCTATGTGTCATACGTAATGTGCGTTATACGTAATGTTTGTTACGTATAATACACATTATCTATGATGACACATAACATATGTTAGATATTAATTATGTGTATTTCTGTTGTACAACCAATATTACTGATTTTATACGTGGTTATAGGTGGTGATTGTGCATAATTTGGTTTTCCATTAATTCCCTTGCCACCAATAGGATATTATAGGATAATTAATTAAAGTTTAACCCTAATATATAAAAAAAACACCAAATACTCGAGTATCCACTCAAATATACCTCTCTTTAATTTCTCTCAAAAGTGGTGATATGTGTGGCACCAATCATGCCACCCCATTGTCTTTATTGTGATTGCTTGCACATACAATTTTTGTTTGTATTTTTATACATAAAAAAGGAGATCACATGATCTTTGTTAATATGCTA
Source organism: Aeschynomene evenia (assembly GCA_013621005.1). Lineage (NCBI taxonomy): Eukaryota > Viridiplantae > Streptophyta > Magnoliopsida > Fabales > Fabaceae > Aeschynomene > Aeschynomene evenia. Next base: position 23,674,617 of record CM024264.1, on the reverse strand, counting down.
TCTTGATTATTGTGTGTGTTGAAGGGATTTCATCTTCAAAAGTTGCAAGATAAGGTTAAATAATAATAAACACTACTTTAAAAAAAATGTATATAATTTAATTAATTCGTTACACCAATGTTTATATTTTGTAAAATTTTAAATTATTAATTTTATCAATAATTATTGATATATACTTTATTCTCTATAATATACCGAACATTTAAGAAGAGGAAAATTTATTTGGTGTATGTAATAATCTACGTATCCAATTGTGGTAATATAAGGTAGTGTACCTTCTGAAGATATATATTATATATTTAATTAAGTAGTAATTGATTGCCAAAGATATATTAATTATGAGGTTGTGTGTTTTAGCTTAGCTTAAAGCACTAGTTAATTGTAATGACAAGAAACTAATTAATATAATTAACTAAGCTTAAGCCGTAGTAGAAAAATCATGAGACGTGGTTAAGCATTTTTAACTACTTCTGAAGGGAAGTGTAAGAAAAGAAAAACCATGAACCTTCTTCAATTCTGTTTTAATATTTCATGCGTATGAATGGGAATATATATATATATATATATATCGTTAATTATACTCATTTGACTTAATAATTATATGAATGTTTTCCTCTTCTTAAGAATATGAATAATTTTGTCTGCTAGAACCAGACACATGAACCTCGTTCTTGGTGTTAATTAATTATAATATTATTATTATTCATTTTATGTTCAATTAAATGATTAATAACCACTTGGGCCAGTAAGTTACTCACATCATCAAATTAAATTATTGGTTTGCATAAGAGATGACACAAGTAACTAACTGTTTGAAAATCCCAAGCTCCCAATATACTAATCCAAATTCTCAAATTAATCAAATAGTAGCAAGCATGCCTTTTAATTGTATTTGCATATAATTAAACCCCTAGAGTTTTAGTAGTTTAATGACCAATAAAACTACTTTTAAATTTAATTAGTAATTCGGTAGTGTTTCTTTTTAGTGACTCTGGAATCCGAGTCAATAGAGTCATGAAGTCAGTGTCATAGGAGTCAAAGTCACAATAACTCCAAAATTGATTTCGAACATACCCTCACATATTTGTGTATCCCTTTCAGCACCTCTCTTCCAATTTACAGTAACTCCAAAATTGGAGTGAACAAAAAATTGACAATTTTGTTCACTGAGTCACTCTGTTCACTGAATCACTATGACTCTCACACCAAATACATGACAAAATTAATTTTTTACTACTCCCTTACTCTAACTCCAAAGTTAGAAAAAACAAACACACTGTAAATAATCTCTACTCAATCGAAGAGTATGGTGTTGAGCGGTCATCAATTTCCAATCAATTACCTTTACATAAAACTTTCACAACAATGAGATTAATTATTGGTAGTGATGGTTAAAACAAAAACAAAATCTACCATTACTATATATATATATATATATATCACCATTTATAAAAAAAAGCAATTAATCAAGCAAGTTAGGTAGGTAATATTCCATTGAGTCTCTCAATCTACAGTAGGCTCCAATAATGCTAAGATTGTGATGAACTAACTAAGATATTGAAGCTCAATGCTTTGGCGGCATATTCTAGCTGCCATACACAAAAGCATCTTATATATAGTAATTAAATAAATGAAAGAAGAAACTAAATTATTTATTTATTTTGCAAAAAGAGAAAGATCACATTATTGCCAATTCATTTCCTTCCATTTGTCAGGAACTAGTATCTTATTAGCTCAACTATTCCCTTTAGTGGGAGTAGCATCAGCATGGTTAGTAAGATCATATTATATATACTAATAATCTTATATCGTACATAAAATTGAATTGTTTTCCAGTTAATATATATAATTGAGATTTGGATTTGACTATATTGGTTGTTTTAAGGCTATTAGTAATTAAGTATTTTATATAAAGTGTTCGAAAAAAATTATATTCAAATATATCTTAATTTTGAATTGAGATGAGCTGAGTTTTCACTCAACTTAAGTTTTATAGAGAAAATAAATAAATGTTGGTCACTTAATTAATTCCTTATTATGATTATTAGGCTTTTTAGCTAGATAATAGTCCAAAATCTCTTTGGGTGGAGTCCTAGTGAGAAGAATCAAAGAAAGGTCTTCCTTTTATATAACAGCCTAACAGGTATCCTTAACGGCAACAAGCCTCATACAAAATTGTTTTATCATAAATAATATCCTAAAGAAGAAAATTATTCTTAATTATTCCCTATATATATTATTGTGTTATAGTGGTGTCCAACACATATATATATCTTCCCATTATTAGGAAATAAAATAATTAATGTTGAAGTCACATGGTTTTGGCATCTTGTTTAGGCCATTTAATTTCAAGCATAGTTGTTGCATTTTAAGAGGATCTTCAAATTATTTAGTTTTTGCATTGTATTTTTATGACCTGTCCTTTATTTTAGTTTAGGGGGGCACGTTATGGACGGACGATATTTTTTTAAGATATATAGAAAGTGCTGATCATTAATATATTGATTTTTTAAAATAATAGTATAGTAGTGATAATAAATAAATAAAAGTATATGTTTATTTCCCTTTGGGAAGCTAAGGTGGCGTTTGACAACAGCATACATATTACATTGGATATTAGTTGAACGTATTTATATTGTATGACAAACATTATTGAAAACTATATGGTGATTGTAATAATAAGTAGTAGGAAAAGTAAATTAATATATTATTAATTATTAGCTTTCGTTTGATTCAATTGGTGTCTGAGATTCCAGTTCTAATTATTCAATATTCTCATGTTATTAAGTACGACTAAGTATGCACTAATTGAAGTAGAGAATTTAGGATCAAATTATATGTCATGTTCTAATTAACATGCATTGTTAATCTACTCCCAATAATAATGAGCTAAATACACAGTTAGTGTCATGTAAAAATTAAAAAAATAAGCTAAGTTCTATCAAATCTCAGATATAATGAGTGTATTTTTTCTATATTTTTTTTACCTTGTTAGTGGCATTCTAATTAACCCATTAAATAATGATGATACGTGGAATTAATCCCCATGTCTTTGAATAAACCCATTTCAAGTTTAAGGGTTTAATTGCTGTTGTTGAAAAAATAAGCTCTCTATATATAAATATTTATTATATTAGATCGTGACTAATTATATTGTTTCCAATAATTAATGATGATGTTTCTAATAGATTTCAAATCCCTGCCTACACCATCACACGCACAAACAAGATTTGATTGTAGGACCCTCTTGATGTACCCCTCTTTTTGTCTAAGAGTGAGACAAGTTACAACTATGGTGGGTGCCTAAAAATTCACTAATCTTTTCTTTTTTTTAAAAAAAAAGAAAACCTTAAGTATAATGTTAATTACTTTAACAACTGAAATTTGGTATTAATTGATATCTACTTTATCATCGTTGAATGTGACAGTGAACCTTATTTAATCCACTTAACTGTCATATTCAATGATGATAAAGTAGATATGTCAATCACACTACTTTTAAGGTATATAAGTACACAAATATTTTTACTTTTACCTCTCTTTTAACTTGTAATTTCCATAATCTTTTCTTAAATAACACTTCCTCCCTCCCCCATAAGCATAAACAAGATACCTCTTATTTTACTTATTATGCCCTATAATAATATAATATAATCTACATAAGAAAAATTTTCCCATGGCATCAAATGCATGCATGAGTTACAATAGACAAAAGAATCTCTAGGCAATGATTTTAGGTCACAAGTTGTTACCAAAAAAGAGAGAGTGGGCTATGAAAAGAAGAAAAGAATATGGTAGTTGGTTTTGCACCTATAGAGAAGCATGATAATAATTAATGTCTTCATCTTCATGCTTGTTGATAAGATATTGTTGTCCTTAAAATGTCCCTAAAAAATGTTCCATCCATAAAGAGGGACCTAACTTCTTTAATTTGAACTAGTTGAATATATATCAACTAACTAACTGTTCGGTAAAATTTCACTTTTTTAAATTAATGAAGTATTGTAGTACTAAGTTATATTTTCATTGTTCACCAACTAATTTTTATAGCCCCACATTTTGTTTTTAATTTGTATATCACTACCACCATATATATTAAAACTACTATTTTCTTTTGTTAAAGAATATATAGTGGTAGCATTATAAATAATTGACAATGTTAATAAAAAAAATTGATTTATTTGTTGTAATTCTTTTCTTATTGTAAAAAAGAGCTTACATAGGCATATACAAAAGTGGTTTAATTTTGACATTACTAGCTAGCTATCAAAATCATCAAATAAGATATAAACAAATTAAGGATGACCCTTAAATATGGTAGTCATCAAGTGTGACTTACCACCACCCATGTTTGGTAAAAAATCATGTCACACAATCAAATTTATAAAAAAAGGGTAGAGAAGAAATTAGGGATTGATAGGCATTAATTAAGTGGTAGATATTTGATTAAAGACCCTATTGGAAACAAAGGCTTTAATTATCTATATGAAAATGATGGTTTTTATTGGAACACAAAAACATAATTGATAGAAGAAATGGACAAGTCTAGTACTTTGTGTTGATTATAACCATAAAATCATGATAAGGTTCACCCTAGCAAGATTCTTATAATACAAGAGGGGTTTGTCTCCACATTTGTATTTTGTATGTGTCACTTTCAGATAGCAACTGAAGTGATGAACCAAATTAATAAATTGAAGAATATAAAAACTTAAAGGATTGTTACCAATTCATCCATTGATAAAATCTTATTTTATTTCTACAATAATATTAATATTTATTGTACAACAGAAATACATCTAATTACTAATATTAAATGTGTGTTATGTATGTGCCATATTTAAAGAAAAACAAGTTTGTTAGTCCGAGACTTCAAAAAATAAGTTAGCATTTTCAAAAAAGGTTAAAGATAGGCAGTCTATTTGTTTACCATTCAAAATCGATTTTAGCCGACACAAGTTTTACTTGCTTCTCACAAAAGCTTTCTTGAAATTCTAAATTATTGCATTGGAAAGCCAAATGAGGAGGCAACCAAACATACTCAGGAAGGTTGCTAAAGTAAGGAGTTACCAGGTACTATGACACAAGTTAAATATTTTCGGTTTCCCACATGTATCTTTTATCAAAGCTAATGTTATTCTAAATCAATATAGAAAAACAATCAAATCAGATAATAAATTCATTTAATAATTTTTTAGTCCAAAAAATATTTTCTTTAAGAAGTTAATTTTTAATGAGCTTATTGATTGTGACTTAAAATTCCTATATTGTACAAATACAACACTCATTCAAAATATTCACATTAAGGTGGAGCTAATTCTTTCAATAAATTTGTATTTTAAGGTAATGCTGTTCAAATATCCACATTAAGAAAAATAAGCATGTACTACTCGAATCACCTCACACAAGATAGTTTTTAAGTTTGATGGAGAGTGAAAGATTCTAAAATTTGGTGCTATATACTAGCTAGCTGGAAAACACAAGTCAAAGAAGCAGTGGAATTGATGAACACTGAACTGAACTGAATAAATCAGAAAAAAAGTTAGTTATAAAGTTGGTTTGACAATTAAATTAGTGGGGCCACCATAAACTGAAAGGGAAAAAAGAAAAACAGAAAAATAAAAGAAAGACATATATAGATTGAAGAAAGGAGAGATAAAGATATAGAAGAAAAATTTGATCTCACACAATTAATGTTCATTTTGCAAATCATGATATCTCATATCTGTATAATAATGTCTAACAAATTGGTACTTTGACAACAATCTTTTCTTTGGTAAATTAGAATCTTATGTAAAAATCTCCATATGAGTGGGGTGAAATGTCCATAATAATTCAATAATAGAGCTAATAAAAATTATCTTTCTTTTTGATAAATACCATATGATGACCATGAACCAGAAAAATTTCAGACACAAACAAATACAATATGTTAATAGGCTTGATTGTGTATGTGTCATAAGAATTTAGATTCTGATTGTGTCTTTAATTATGGGCTGATCGACTTAGAGGACATGATAAGATATTTTATACTGATATCATTGACACATCAGTAAAAATTTTCAACTTAACCACCCACTAACTAAAAAATCTCACAAATTAATGGATATAATTAACTGACAATGTAAAATTTTTTACACTGTCAGTGCATCATAATTAAACTCATATATATATATATATATATATATATATATATATATATATATTCCACAACCTGCCTAAGCAAATAAATGTCTGAGAAGCATGTGGCATTGTCTACATGCATTTGAAGGGTAGCATAAGCAAAAGACAAAGAAGGGTTAGTCAGCTTTAACTTTATTTTTTCTGAGATGGAATTCTCAGACATATGTGTTTGTTCTCGTATGATGTATGTTTGGTCCTCTCTGTATTCTGTGTCATGCTCCAAAAATTGATATACTTAAATTAAATGAATTGTAATCTTATTCACAAATTAATGAGTCAATAAACATGTCTCTCCATATAGTAATAATTTCAACAACTAACATTTATTTACTGTTAAGATTCATAATGGTGAGAAAGAAGCCAAGCCAAGGTTGTCTCAAACACCTTAGAATGTCAGAGAATGATGGCGTGCTTGCAAAAGAAGGCATCCAAAAGAGGCATGTATGTTATTATATGCCTTCTCTTCTCTCACTCTTACTTTTGTATGTATATATATATATATATATATATATATATATATATATATATAGTTCTCTCTCTGACATTGCATCACCACTTTCTTTTTCTTTTTCTTAAATGTTTTTGGTGAGAATTATTCGTCTGACTGCATTGCAGTGCACCTTTTCTTTTTCTCAGAAAATTTGTGACTTATTATTTCCTTTTAGAGCATGAAATCACTAATGGAATGTGTTTGTTGGTGTGGCTATGAGCAATTAAGTTCAAATTATATGAAGTGAGTTTCAACTTTCAATTCATTCCAGCAATCATTTTCTTAAAATCTATATTTTTATCTAAGTAAATACTCATACAATTTTCTTTATAAAATTTTCAACAATAATTTTTTTTAACACTTGATAGCTAACTAAATTCCTTAAACATCTAGTCAGAATTTCTAACGGTGTGTATAAAGAGGATCTTGTAGCTATAACTTTTTATCCCTTACAAGGGACCACCGCTTAAAAGAATTAATCACTACTTTTACTTTTGACGATGGATACCCTGAACAATAACAAAATTATTGTTTTTGTTAATTTTGAAATCCAAGTATTCTGAGCCTCAAAAGTGTGGTCAATTTATGGTTTAGTTTTTTTGTTTGTTTGTGTTGTGGTCAACATCATTTTTGGTCAACTAAGCTGGTCAATGTGAATTAGCCCAATCTCCAGTATTAGAGGCTCGAGCCAGTCCATTAAGAATAGGAATAGGCCCTATATCTTTGTTTTCCACTATTACAAAAGCTAGTCACTCTTTTTGGTAACATTTTGTGCTTTGCATTCCAAAACAAAACTTTTTGTGCTTTTTCTCCTTCAATAATCCATCCAAATTGAGTTAAATCAATCGCAATTTAGTAGCAAAACAGGGCAATTTTCTATTCAAGGAGTATTGAATTTAGGAGATTTCTTCCATACCCTATAAAATTCAAGGATAATGGAGTATCGATATCTTTCAGTAGTTTGCTATGGCTATAGATAAGCCACATATCCCACTAGCTTCATATTTTTAAGTCTATTATACCAATGATTTGATTACTTGAAGTTATCAGTACCTTATATTGTATCAAATTAAAAACCCAAATTTAAATAATGTGCACAATAGTATTATTAAGGTTTTTCTAACAAGTGCCTATAAATATTATTTTTGAACGATGTGACAAAAGATCACATAACATATTCTGGAAATCAAACTTCTCAACTTGAGTTGGAAAAACCTGTGCTGAAAAGAATATACACCAAAACATGAAACAAAATAACCTCAACATAGAAAAGACCTGTTCTGCAGTAATCAATAACTGAGGCCTAATTGAAGTCCAAGGGCAGCATGAATGAGAAATAGTGTCATGATACCACTACCCAAGATACCATGAACATTCCTTAGTCCAGGATTTCCCTGCACATCATTCAAGTAATTGTTACATGTAAGAGATGAAAAAACGTTAACAAATCATAGCGCAAGGATGGAAAAAAAAGAACAAATGAATCAAGAATGTAATGTTCTAACTCCAATGTTAGATGCTTATATTCTTAATTGTATGACTGAGTAGTTAGTTATCAACTCATATATGATTCATACACATGTTCAGTGTTTATTTTCTCTTTGAGTGTATCTCTTGGAAATCAAAGAAAAAGGATGAAGAAGAAAGAGAAAAGAAATCAATAGAAGCTCATTGGAAATAACCATTACCTCAAAGAGTGAAGGCAGTATGGTTTGTATTGTCAACAAAGCAAGGCCAATGGTGCCGGTAACGGCGTGAGGACTGCACACAAAAGAAAATCATACAATGCAACATGAGATTGCTGCATTTTCCTATCGAAAGCAAATAAAGACGGCTCATAAAAGAAGTTAGAATATAGCAATTAAAAGTCTTCACCATTTTTTGCAGATTACCTCTCAAAAATGGGTCTATCCGAGGTGAGTAGAGATGTTACTCCTCCAGTAGCTCCAAGGGCAAAGAAGAAAAACATACCGGCTAAAAGCTTCGGATGCAAGTCCTTGGCCTTGGCCTTTTCCTCCTGCAAAAACTCAAGAAAAAAAGCTATAAATACCAAGCTGACCATGCTGCATTACTTGCATATATTACATAGAAATGGTGATATCTAATCTGAAGCTGTAATTTGGAAAGAATGCCATACCACATCATCAGAATACCGTATGCGAAAACCCAGATAAGTACCATAGCCACCCATAGCAAAGAGCACAACTGCCTGCAAGTTGAAACAAATTCAATGATACATATATATAGATTACTAGTACTATGGAATTCAATCATGTAACAACTAGTGTAAGATCCAGAATTTGTGCTAAGATTTGTTTACAAAAATGCCATGACATACTTATCCATCCTCACATTGATGAACAAGTTATACTACTTAATATTACATTACATCAAATAACTACAAATTTTCTGCCAAAACTACTGATATTTTCCTTTTCTGGATGCAGTGGCATTGGTTTAAACATAACAGATACATATAACTAAGAGGATATAACTATGTATTAATGATTTATAATACCATGTTGCCAGGGTGACCCCAATGCACAAGCCAATCAGGAAGGTTGAATGATTTGACAAGCTCAACAAAAGGCCCAAATGTAGAAGTCACAGCTCCAGCTGTTAAAATTAAAAACACACCCATTTCAACTTGTTCATCAAGATTTGAACTTTTTCCAATTCCAAATAAAAAATTTGATTATTTTAAATTAAGGGTCATAAAAAAACAAAGCTAGATAGAAATGAATTGCCTTGAATAAGCAGAGAAGATTGAATTGAAGTAAGTACCTCCAGGTAAGAGAGCAGCTGCTAAGAGTAGTGGCAATGGTGAGAAAGAGTTTAAGATGGTTTCACTCTTCTCTTCCAATTCTTCTTCAATTTCTTTATGGGTTTTGTACAAATCATCATTTGCAACAGAACACTTGTGGTGAAGCAAAGGTCTTGATGATGATCTTGTTGTTACAAAAGAGTGAGGGGAAAGAGTAGTTGGAAGGTGAAGGAGAGGTAATGGAGAAGAAGGTGACAACAACATAGGACGAACAACATAAGAAGAAGAAGAAGCAGTAACCAACATGGCCATGTTTGGAATCAAAGAATGTTGCAGAAAAAAACAGAACAAGAGAGGAATGAATGGAAATGTCAGTGATGAGTGAAACTGAAAGGCTTAGAAGGAAGATAGAGAGACAAGAGTGGAAAGGTGTGGAAAGAGACACGCTTATGCAAACAACACCTTTCCACGTGGTTTCAACACGCTCCTTTTATATGGGCTTGGGCTAAGTTTTCATTCACCTACCTATATTTTCTTATTAACCCAATTCCCAATATACCAAACAATAAAGATAGATAATGTTCTCACTTCTTGTTAAACTCAGAATTCCGAAGTGGACTTCTGAATCAACTCAATCAAAATGCACAGAAAAATGAAGAACAGAGAGAGAGAAGAGGAATGTAAGATGGAGTTTCTCTCATAGCAGCGCAAGGAAATTTGAGAAGAAATGATTCTCTTGACTTTTTACTTCTGAATGGAATATTTAAATATAATTACAGAGAAAGCAAAGATGATGAAAAATTAGATGAAACAGAACAAACTAAAACTAACTACCAATAACAGAAAATGTAACAGATTGACTAACTCATCATTATGTGGTGTTGATACTTCTAGCTGTCAATCCTCATAAAGATAACCCTCATTTTCAAAATAAAATTTGAATAATATTTTATATTTAAGGAAGAAGATGAACTTTGAATATCTTTTTATGGTCTTTAATAATGGTTTATGAGTGGCTTTGAAAAACTACCAAAATATAACTAATAGAAAGAAGAATAATTTGAAAGGAAAAAAAGTGGAAGCTAATTTATTCTCCTAATTGATGGATACAATGATAATGGCACATAACTTCTTACAAACTATCATCACCATTAGGCCACATCTAAACCTGTGGCTTATTATTTTCTCCTGATTCCTAACTAAGGGATGATGCCATGATCTCAATATTATTAATCTCATAGACCTAAACTTAATGTACATAATGGATTGTACTAATTAAGAGTCACGATCAAAATTATGCCTCATTCTTGCATGCTTGTGCCTCTCTTTGGTCCATATAGCAAAACATTGTCTTCATTTTTATGTACCCTACAATAAAATTATGGGACCCTATTAAGATTCATAAAAATGCGCTGAAATTAACTATAAGTGCCCATGAGCCCTATTAAGATTTAAATTGATGATTATGAGCAGTCAAGATGGAAATTATGATCTAACCTTTTTTCTATATACATCTAGCAATTGTGAGCTGAGCCAAAATGCATCATCTATCTACTCTTAGAATGTTGTTACATATGTGACCCCTTGTTACTGACTCCATCTGAGAATCTGTTATCCAGTGGCCATCAACAACAAATTTTATCTGCAACAGACAAATGCAGTTATTCATTCAATCTGGAAAGTGTCTATGCTCGGCAACTCGATTGAATTACTTAAGTGTATCCGGTCATGAATAATACGACAGATGTCAAAAAAACTAATAATGGTAGATGATGCACACACCTCATATACCCCAGGATAAAGCCACAATGTTGTTGACCAAAATCTGGATCTCCTGGATATTATGCAATGAACAACAGATATAAATATATATCTTTCTTTTGAGATGGTTTAATTGCTTCAAATACTAATATGATATTATTACAATGTGATTTCATGAAAATATCCAAAGAATTGCTTACTCTGATAACAAATCACTGAAATGACACTATCACTCTCAAATCTTTTATCTTATATGATAACAAACAAATATGTAATCAACAAAAACCTTAGAATGATTGGAAATAAATATGTAATCAGATAAAAAGTAACCTTGATCCACCAAAGTCTGTGGAACTAGTTGATGGTTGAGGATCCATTTTGATTCGATGATGCCAGCCATTGAAGCTACCTGCAACTTCCACAACATCACCATCACCACAGAACTCAACCTCAACCTGGAAATAAAATGGAGCACAGTGCCATCAGCAGTTATAACATAACATTCTAATGTACTATATTAAGTAGCTATTTTTTTATTCAATTTTCTAACAACATTCATATCAAAAACACTTTTTAAATGCCAAAAAGATAAAAACTAGGTCAAGAAAATACAAGATGCTCAGAATAGATTTAAAATCCACAAGAACACAGATGGATTACCTCTTTGAGTCCAGAAAGGCTTTCTTCAGCATCATGTAACTCTGCATCTTTTTCGGATATAAGTTTTCTGGCTTTGTTGATTTCTGCCTCCGCCTTTGTTTGTAAGACAGACAAAGCATCCTGAAAGTGATAGTAACATATTGCTAAGTTAGGTGCGTATAAAATGACTCCCAAGCATTGAAGAGAGGAATGAGAAAGGATGTAAAAATAATAACACATAGCTTCACGTATGTTATCAATATAGTTGCCCAACTTGAAGACCAGACAATAAGCTTTACCCAAACTTTAAACAAACACAACAAAACAACACATATTTCAGTACAGTTTTCAGAAATTGCTCATCTACCTTTTCCTTCTCAATCTGTTCCTTCAACCGAGACAGCTCCAACTCCTTCTGATACTATGCACCCAATACAATACAAAAAAGAAGAGAGAAAAAAATATTAAGTTATATTTACAAGTATTCTGAAAATTTAAAAATAGCAACGGCATATACAAATCTAAACTACAAAGCAAAATTTATAATTGCTACCAGCATGAACTTGAGATAGTTTATCTCGCTTTGATTTTGCACCTTTGGAACCTGCATTATGAAAATAAAGCAAACAATTGAAGCCACAATAAGTTGTCAATCTTGAAAGAACTTATAGCTATTTAGGACAAAAAGGCAGACCTCATCATCCAAATCCTTGTCAAAATTCGCAGTTAGATCCTCATCATCCCTACATATAATTCAATGCAATATAAAATGAAAAGAAAAAGATGCTCAGATTAAATGCAAAAAGTCAACAACCAATTAACTTTTGACAATCCTAGTTGGCAATTAGCATCCATATAGTACAAAATACTTACCCATGAAGCTGATCAAATGTTCCAGATGAAACAAGATGCTTGGATATCGAAGAGCTCCCGTTAAGTGTCATATCACCAACAGGTTCTGAATCAAAATTGACTTTGCTTTCCTGTGAATCATCTTCATCTGAAACAGCAGAGATGTGATCAAGGAATCAAACAGTTAAAAGAGAATTATAATTAGGACTGCCAAACAGTAAAAAGAGAATTCATCTTCTTCTACATTCCAATTGTTTTGTTCTTATTGGTCAAATCAAAAGCTACTGTCATAATAGGCATAGTTCTAGGCATTGATGATATGATATAATCAGCCGATTAGAATTACCTTCAACCAGATCTAAATCTCCATTCTTAATAAAATGTGCGACCTTTTCCTCCAAAGACAAGTTGGCGAAAGAGTTTACATCTATGGAACTTCTGTCAGAAGAAGCAACTGAATCACCTTTGTTTTCACCAGACAAGTTTTCCATAATGGAAACTTCAGAAGTTGAGGGAACATTTTCAGAAATATTGTTATTGCTACCATCTAAACCGTCTAATGCACACTGGTCCTTTGGCTCCAAGGACAAATCCATAGATGATCCCAAAGGACTATACCCTTTATCTTCAGTGTCAAGAGTAGAATCATTAAATGAATTATTGTAACCATTTTCCATGGAAGGAACTAGTGAGGGCGATGTTATGTCTCCAAACATTTTTCCCACTAAATTATCCTCACACTCCACATTTCCAGAATACTCTGTCCCAAATGGTAGTTCACCCGAGATTTCTGTAGGCATGGAACATTGGTTATCAAAGTTGCCATAGAAACCTTCCCTTGAACCACTGTCATCATTGCCATCAACAGCCATTTCTGTTGGGTATAAATTCTCCTCTACCACACGATCAACCTCTTCAGCGTGATCTTTTGGCTCACCAAGGTCATTGTCCACCATTAAGTTAGCCGATGATTCAACACAGATTGAAGTGCCTTCAACTAAACCTACAGTTGAATCGGTGTCCAAACTGATAGAATCACTCCCTGAAGAAACCTCAGTTGATGCCGTGACACCATCAACTAAACTGTCCACCATTACATTCTGACCTTTAAATTGTATTACAACGAGTCATCAGTTACAATCACAAGTAATCTAAAAGCAAAAACAGTCTATTAACAAAGAAGAAATGCATTGGACCTGTCAAAAGACCTTCACAATCATCTGCAGAACCGGGTCTTTCTTCACCAAAACCGTTTTCCTTGTTCAACGAATCTATGCTGGCATATAATGAACTTGCGAGAAGCTCCCCAATTTGTTTGTGTCCTCTCCTTCTAACAATGTTCGCCAGTTCATTCCTATAAACACAACAAGTACAAACTACCAAGAATTACCGAACAACAAAAATCAAGTTTAATCTGAATTTGATATAATCCAATTTTATAACTTCTTATCTAAACCTCCCCTATCAAAAAGTTTTTACTAGACGAAGACTAATCACATTGGTGAATATTTAACAGAAAATAAAAAATTAAAAAAAGAAAAGAAAAGTGCGAGACCTTCCGTGGAGCAAAAGCTCCTTGGTAGAAGGAACGTGATGGTAGGGAAGGCCAACGGAGACGAGAAATTGGCGGATATCGTGACAGATCTCGGCATCGCTTTTCAGCCTCCGATTTCTCTTTCTCCTGCTGAAATTCAACAAATATCCACAAAAAATTAAAAAAATAAAATAAAATCAATAAGCAATTTGCATTAATTTAGTCCAAAATCAAACAAAAATGAAAAAATTAAATTAACCTTGTGGTGGTGGTGGTAGCAGGAGTAGAAGAAGAAGAAGCTCGTAGGTGAAAATGGAAGTGAGCGGTTGTAGAAGGAAGAAGGGAGCGTGAAGAAGAAGAAGCGACGGAGGTCGGGGAGAAGCAGAAGGTGGTGGTGTTGAGCATGAGCATCACCACCATCACTCACGCACGCACGCACGCAGGGACGCGAGTGAGGCACACTCGCTTCGCTGCTAGTGCTATCTATCTACTAAGCTTCTTTGTGCCTTGTTTCTTCTGTTATGCTCTGTGTTTTGGGAGTGGAGTGGTGCTATCAGTGATGAAGGTGAGTCATGATGAGTGTGATTCTCCTTTTGAGAAAAAAAAGGATATTAACTTTATATTTAATTATTATTATTATTTACCTTCATCATTATTTCATTGTGAATAATGATACCCGTGGATTGTGGATTAGGTTATTTGTAGAAAAAGATTTCTCGACTTCTAGTGTTAATAAATAGCATTTTATTTACAATTGAATTCAATGAGGAGGTGTGAATCTTATTCATCTTTCAATGACAAATTAAATGTTAATTATTACTAATGTAAAAAAATTTATCTAGTAGTTAGTTATAGGTCATTCACTTATATTTTTATCTCAAAAATAGATATGACAATCAATAGTGTGATAATTTTTGTATCCCCACCAATATTTCAAAATCAAGTAGTGTTTGTTTTCTATGACGAGTCATGGAGTCATAATTACAGTGACTCTAAAATGAACATGGCTAGAGTCACAATAAAAAATCTGTCTAAACAGCCAACAAATAGGAATTTAGGCCACAATCACCCAGCCAATTAAAAATATACTCATGATTAAAATGCTATTTGAGCCATAAAATGTTAAATGAGCTTTGTTGGGTGTTTTAACTGGACTTTTGTCAGTTCCCCAAGCATTTGCGCTCTAAAATTAACTCCGAACACACTTTCTCATAATTATATCTCTCCCTTCCCGCACACAGTAACTCACTTCTAATACACCGCGACTCTAAAATTAGAGTGAACAAAAAGTTGATAATTTTTTTCGGTGTAACTCTATTTCCATCTACACACCCTCACACCACACAGTTGACAGAGTCAATTTTTCAGTAACTTTCTACTCTAATTCGTGAGTCACAAAAAACAAAACCCTTTTTTTAATGTCAATACAAAAATGTTCCAGTACAGAACCGAAAAGATAAGTTTATCACGAAAGGAAAAAAAAATCTGACATTAGATAAAAAAAACTTTACCTTATTATAAATCGGACTTTACTAATTAAAAGAGTGACAAACATTTTCAAATCAATTTTGTGCACCAAATTTCAGCTTCAAGGTTAAGACTTAAGAATGCCAGAACCAGCAGTTTATTATGACCAGAAGTTTAGACAATTGGATATTAACATGATAGTAATTGTTTTTGTACATTTATAGAGATACAAATTTCCATAGCTTTTTTTTTTCTTTCTTTTTGGTGGAACATATACAAAGATGCAATTTTATGTACATAATGCACAAAGAATGGTTAGGTGAGACCTATATATTATATGGTATGTATGTGTCTAAAGAAAGTCCCATTGCCAATAAACCTTCTCTACAATCCCTCCACCACTTTTAACAGCTAGGTGAAGTGTCTCAGATGCTGGAGGAACACCCCATAGTAATGGCACTGCAACTGTCATGGTTAGCTTTTCATGCAGATCGCCTTTGCTCGCCTTCTCCGCTGTTATAACCTGCGACATCAGCACTAGTAATGTTCAGAGAATTGGGTTGGTTTGGAAGTTGCCACATGCACTAATGTTCAGAGTTCAGACCCCTAATCGAGTTTAAGAGTTGAGTTTTACAGTCTGAGTTTACCTAAACTCGTGACGGAGTTTAGGTAAACTCTAGAGTATGATAACCTTGGGCACATGATATCAGATAATGATAGAACAAAGTGAACAAAAGGTCATCCAATGAGCAAAACATCTCATGAAAAATTAACAATGTGTCTCAGATTGTGATGAGACTTTCTTCGACACATAGTAAGAACCAGAACACAGTAGTTTTATTGTTAAAAGGAAAAATGAACACTATGCAGTCTGTAGTGACATACCTCCCCACCATGCTCTAAGACAGTGTCTTCCACTACATCACTTAGCATCTCAATGGATCGACAGAAACCGAAAATGCAAAGTCTTCTGCCCATATCGAGTCCCTAGTGACAGAGACAGAGAGAGAGAGAGAGAGCGAGAACATTTTTATTCATGACAATGCTGAGGATAGATAACAGAGGAGGTTAATTCAAACTTCAAAGGCATGAGTACTCACATTAGTAGCCGCAATATCGAAGAGCGCACCAAGACATAGGCCTTGATTGGGGTCCATGTAATCACTCTCTTGAAACCGTTGAAATTTTTGAGAAGTTTTGAACTTCCCTTGTTTCTTCTGTAAAACAGAAAATCCTGCTTAGACTATAATACATGAATATTTGACTTTGATTTGATATGGATTGCAGAAAAGATGGAGAATGGTCCAAAAAAAGTGCATATTATTATGTCATGGCATTAAAAGCCAATTCTATGATGCATCTACAAATGTTCAAAATTGATCCACATCTCTCAAAGGTGAATATACAAATAACATGCATGCTATAAATAACAAACCAAACAATGATGAGGGATGCAACTAGGGTTCCCTATATGTTAATAGTTCTTATTTTTTCAAACTGAAAGTAGAATAAAATCGCACGATAGAATCATACATCGGAAGAGCTGATGCGGCGAGGGACGACGGAGCCTCCAATCTGCATCAGCCCATCAGCAGTGAACAATGTAATTCGATCTTCATGAACCCATTGAATTTCTGAGAAGTCACAAAACAAATTAGGCATAATAATTTAACAAACAAAGGAAGTACAAGTAGTAAACAAATAATCTCATCAGCATTAACGATTAGATCATTTCTAAAGAAGATTTGATCCAAAATGCAGGCTCAGTAAATTAAAAGAACGAATGTTTTGAATCCTAAAACCACTAAATCTAACTCAACTAAAGCTGCAAAACCTTAATTATTAAGAACATACCCTCAATATTAAGAACAAAATAAGCATAACTTAAGAGCACATAATAAACATAAACAATAGAACATCGAAAAAAAATCCTTGCCCCGATTTCAGCTCAGATCATCTCAAAAAGTACACATCTTCAATTGTATATATAAAAAAAAAAGATAATTTTGCAACTTCATGTGTTGCACAATTACAAATTTACAATTAGCAATGCAAAAACCAAATTCAGCAGCTGAAAGGAATTTCACCTAAAAAAAGTAATAATTCTGCAACTATCCAAAAAAAGGCAAATTCAGGAATTGAAATGAACTTTACAACTAATTTAGCAACTTCATGTGTGAGAATCAAACAATATTGAATTGAATTGAAGATGGGTACCTGTGTCAGATTGGGACCAAGGGAAGGATCCAAAAGGATCATCACCAGAGAGGTTGGAATGGTCGTCGTTGTTGTTGTTGTTGGCTTTGGCCACGATATGATGATGGAGACGAGATGATGAAGGGCGAGAAATTGAGAAATTGAATGAGGAGTTGAATAATGGGATGAGATGCGATGAACCGCAACGAGAAATTGAAGGAGCAGAAGAAGAAGAGAATCTCAATGTGGAGAAGCAAAGTGCAGAGGATTCAGCCATTGTCATCGGAAGAGAGAGAGAGAGAAATGAATTTAGAGAGAGAGAGAGAGATTTAAGGCCACATATATAGGTAACATAAAAAGAGGGAAGAACGTGATACTTTGGGATTCTATTCTATTCATTGTTCTCGCCGCATGTTGGGTTCAGACATGCATTATTTTTGGAATTTGAGGACATTGTTTTTTCCATCTATCACTTAAAAATTAAAAATTAGATTATACTATTTGGTCAATTTTTGTAATTTTATTTTTGAAAATATAATCTATTAAAATGACTAATTCTTTTGAAAGAAGAGATTCTCTGACTTGATATTTAAGGAGTCTGACTAGATATCAAATGTACTGGATTTTCTGCTTCATAAAACTTACACTTTACTAGCTTATTTTTTTATGTTTTCATAAATATTTTTAGATTCAAATTGCACTATTTCTTTAAAAAAAGAATTATCTAACAAATTAAAAGGCGTGTTGAAAGCAAACAAGTAATTTAACACTATGATGCAGCTATGAAGGTAAATGCCACAACTACAAGGATCATTCATATATATATTCCAATAAAAAATCAGGGAAATAGCAGTCAACGCTGATGTGGTTAGATAAATTCGAATTTGAGCCTATAAATCTATAAATTTAAGCTAATCAGGCGATAATTCAATAACAACCAAAATCATCTTTTTGTACCTGAGTTCTTCCTTCTACATTTTCTTCCTTGCCCATCTTCATCAAAATCCTTTGGTTATAGCAATCATAATCTTCACAGACTTCACTATGTTCAAATCCACAGCACAGAAAACCATCTCCATGAAAGCACAGAGGATCATGATTTGTTCTTATTCAATTGTGTTATTTTCAATTCAATATTTTATGTCAGCATGAACCAATCCAATTTTGTCAAAGGAAGAAGGGTAACATCCAAATCATTCTCGAAAATTAATCAGCATCAAACACCATTTTTGATGCACTGATAACATGCCCCAAAGATTTCAGTCCCATGTTAATGTCCCTAAGCATCACCTCCGTGGCTTCGGCTTCCGGCTGACGTTTGCTGCCTACCAGAAACTTGTTCAGAACACCATTCAACTCGACATAGCTCCAACCAGATGGCTTCTGAATGCCAACATCATCCATTGCTTTTCTAACCCTTGCAGCTTCTTCATGCTGATCTATGTCAGCTAGCAGATTAGATAGCATCACGTAACGCGCGCCGTGATCATGCTCCATTGCAAGAAGCTCTTGGCCAGCAATTTTAGCCAATTCTATCTCTCCATGTAACTTGCAAGCACTTAACAATGCTCTCCAAATCACAGCATTTGCCTTAACCGGCATTTTCGTAATCAAATTATATGCTTCTTTCAGATGACCAGCCCTTCCAAGAAGGTCAACCATACATCCATAATGCTCCATTTGAGGACTGATACCGTAGACAGTCGACATTGATTTGAACAGCTTCTTGCCATCATCAAGTAGACCACTATGTCCACAAGCACATAAAAGTGCCACAAATGTGACCTTATCTGGTTCTAGTTCTAGTAACAGCATTTCTTTAAACAAAGTAATAGCATATTCACCAAGGCCATGATGAGCTAGGCCAGAGATAATGGAATTGTAGAGAGAAGTTGTTTTCAGATTTTCACTTGTTCTACTGAATATATCCAAAGCAGTGTCTATGCTTCCACATTTAGCATACATATCAACGACAGCAGAAATGAATCCACCATTTCGACCATAGTGCCAGTTCTCAGCAGCATACTTGTGGTGAATCCTTCTCCCCGAGTCAAGTGCGCCCAGTCGTGCACAGGCAGAAAGAGCAGCAACCACGGCAACCACATCTGGTTTTATCCCCAAATCCTCCAACTGCACAAACAGTTCCAATGCCTCCTGAAAGTGCCCAGCACTAGAGTAGCCGCTGATCATGGCTGTCCAAGAAACCACATCTCTCTGACCCATTTGGTCAAACAATCTCCTAGCAACCTCAACTTCTCCTCGTTGCGCATATGCACTCACCACCGAAGTCCAAGCCGCAACAACACTCTTTCCACTCCTCAACTCACTTCTCACAACTCTTTCAGCCATCTCCAAGCACCCACATTTCGCGTACATATCAACAAGCGCGTTCATCACCACATCATTGGAACCCACAGAACCCAGTTTCTTGCATGCCAAGCAATGCACCTGCTTCCCAATCTCACCATCCTCCAACAAATTACAAGCCGACAACAAAGAAACAATTGTATACTCATCAACCTCAACCCCAAAACCCCCCATCTCCTGAAAAACATGCAGAGCACAGCCTGCGTGACCCACCTGCACAAACCCGCCAATCATCGTGTTATATGAAACAGTATCTCTCACATGACTTTCATCAAACACCTTGCGCGCATAAAGGGTGTCCCCGAAAACACAGTACATATGCAACAAAGCATTCACTACAAAGACATCTGAAAAACACCCATGTTTCATCACATGGCAATGAACTTGAAAACCAAGTTTGGGGCGCAACACGCGAGCACAGGACTTGATCAAGAAAGGATAAGTGAAGGTATCAGCAGAAGAAGGAGCATTGAGCATTGACTTGTAAAGATTGATGGAGTTATGTGGAGTGTTGCCGAGGGAGTGTGCTTTAATCATGGCATTCCATAAGAATGTATCTGGATTATTAACTTGGGAGAAGATGAGGCGACAATGGTGCAATGAGTTCTTCGTGGAGTTTAAGGAAGAGAAGAAGGTGATGAGCGAGGTTTGTACGAGGAGGTCATGGTGAAGGCCATTGAAGACGACGTGGGCATGGACTTGAAGCCCTTGTTGGATGTTTCTGCATGATGAAAGCAATGATTTTATTCTGAGGAATTGGTTTGATAATAGGTGTTTCTTCATTGTGGCATAGAGTACAAAGTGTTACCATAATCATAGAAATGGCTAAACCTCAAAGAAGGAGGGAAAAAAAATGCAGAACGAGAAATCGAGAACAGAGCAACTAGCTTGGGAACAAGGGGTAAAAGAGGTTCGGGTGGAGTACATCTTAAGATTAGGGTGAAATGCAATAATAATAAACTTGAAGGGCACTAAGTGCAATTCAACCAAAGTTAGTATTATTTAAGGTAAATTTGGTCTCCTGAAATACAATCGAGATTTAACTGGCTCGTCTTTATTTGTCCATATGAAATTAATATCTTCTATTAATATCTTCTATATATATATATAGTTCATACAAGATCAATAAAACTAATAAGGATTGACACAAGTGATAAACGACTTATTGTCACTTAAGTCAAGTTCGAGTCTTGTAGATGGAAAAAATCCTTGTTGAGAGTGTCACCTGTCATTCCTTACGCAACCCGGAGTGATTGCAAAGCTCCAAACATCGTGGGCAATAAAAAAAATAGAAGATCAATAAAATATTTTGAGTAAATTTTGCAAATATAATAGATGTAATATGTGAGACAAATTACACCAAATCTCATGTTTGTGTAATTTACCCATTTTTTCAATAGTTATTTATCATTTGATTTTCTTTTAGTAAATAATTAACATTTTACATAGGAACAAAACTAATGCACCAATAATAAGGAGGTGATTTATGCCCCACAAAAAATTCTTGAAACTTCTAAACAATTACTATATGAGATATATTAATTTTGCACCATGATTTGTTAAATTCAACCCTGTATTAACTTCCGTGACAAAATAGCAAAATAAGGTCCAAACCATTTTTTACATTATCCTTATGTAATTAATTTGCATTCCCAAACCAACTCTAACTAAAAATATTGCAACCGTTAAATTTGAAAATCATTACTTGCGTTAATGCTATTCGTTCAGTTTCTGCTACCTAGAAAAAACACAGATTTCTCTCCAAACGCTTCTTAGCCACGGTTTTTACTTGATTGCTGAATCGAACTTACCATACGCAAAATTAGAATACGACTTTTATCAAACAGATGGTGAACAAAAGGTAGAATTTAAGTTTTGTTTCAAATTTCATTCGAAATGTTCATAATATTGCGCACTAGTTATATAAGGAATCCGTTCAACTACAAAAAAATTTGGTTAGATTGATAAAATGCTTAGCAGCAACAGCCACAGTATGATGATTAACAATCAATATTTAGGTGTTCCCGATCTGATCTGCGATGAGAATCAATTAAGCTATTCATTTTATCAAATTTTAAGGCAAAATGGTTTTGTCCAGCAATGTGTTTTTCCCTCAGCTTCAATCTGCACAAACAAAACGGTGCAAGATTCTTACTGAAATTTACAATGGAAATTTACCTGTCATCTAATCATAGAGACCGCTCTCATGCCAAAAGTCCACTAAAAAATCTACCATATCCTGCATAATAATCATAACTCACCATTCCATCATTTTTCCTTGTTAACATAATTTATCTTAATGTTTTGAAGAGCAAAGAGAAGCATTTGAAAGAACTTACAGCTAATGGTATCGATTGCGGAAAAGGTTCTGTAGATAAAAGCATATCTTCATAATTTGTAGTCAAGCTGCAAGAAATGCATTATTTGGTTATGTTCCTAATGGATTATACATCATTCAATCTTCCCAAGTTAGCTATATAATGGATAGAATTCATGGTCTAGCAAACCCAATCTAGTCTTACGAACTAGATTGGTTATTTTGATCTACCATGAGTGCTTAATCATGTACACTATCATTATACAAGACAGTGACACCACCACATCATTCGAGTAACTAGAATATCAACTTCAAGTAAACGTTTTAACTCTTTTTGAACATGTGGCACAGCATGGTTTTTTCATAGTGTAAAACACTACGCATTGGATCAAAATAAAATCCATAGAAAAAAGCATACTACCAACATCTTTTAGGTCATATCATCATGAAAAATGAGCTCAGAAAGTATGCTTATACCTCATTATCGAATCTTTAGGAGGCGGTCTCTGCAATCTTTTAGACTGATCACCAACCCATTCCTTCCTCATTTGATGCCAAGCTATCTCAGCTGCACGAGAAATTATTCTTGCAATGGTTACTTAAGTGGATGTAATTTGATACTGCAGAAACCAATCACTACAATGGGTCTAAGGTCTATGTAATAATAAGAGATATTCTACAAGAACTCACATCACACATGCACTTACAAGATACTGAAAAACTTAAACCAATGGAAAGATCCTGCATGCTATAACATAAGTTCTCTTATTTCCGAAATTCGAATTAACACTGCAGATATAGGAGAACATACCATGGTTCACGAAAACATCTTTCTCTTTCTCAGAGGACTTCTCTTTGCTGGCATCAGCCGCGCTGTCTGAAGAGTGATTCTGACCGGTTTTTGAACTGCTATTGTTTGATTCCATCTTCTATGAAACAGTCAACCATGCCTTCCTAAGCTGCTAAACTGCACACAAAGGAATGAAAGGATGGACATAGATGCGAAGCACTAATAAGCTAGACCGAAACATTTCACCAATGACCAAGACAAAGCAATCGAAGAAAGAATGAAACAATACTCTTTTTCAAATTCGAAATTCAACAATAAAAACAAAAGTCTTAATTTCTCCAATTCAAAGTCTAAATTTATGTAGCAATAGAGGGAAATAAGTTATTCTCATAATAAAAACTGAACAAATCAACCAAGAAACTATGAAATTCTAGAAAATTATCAGAACACATATAATTGGAACAATGCACCACTGATAAACCAGTATGCTCTCAAGTTCCCCAAAATACAAAGCACCAATTCAACATAATTCACAATCACAACAACATAAAACACCTTAAACCCATCTCCTCTGCTTTCAGATCGCAATTTTCAGCTTTCAAATGATTTTTTTTTCCTTTTTTGTGCACTAATTCAAAAAATATGATAGCACCAAAGCAAACATGATTTCAACCTAATCACTAAAAGTCTAAAACTAAATAACATAGCAACATTGATTCATTAACTAATCAGTCACTATTTTCCGCAAATACACGTTATCTTCAAGAGAAAAAAAAACGAATCCAGTTTATATCTCACCAATTAGCTAACATACTGGACAATAAACACTTGATTAACAAACAAAAAAACAATGATGATGACGATGATGAAGGAATATACTAATTAACAACCGAATTGAACTGTGAAGCATGATAAACGAGGTCGTGTTCGTTGAAGATAGAAAACTCGCAACGCACTACAGAGAGTAAGAGAGAGAGAGAGCGAGAGAGAGAGAGAGAGAGAACCTTTGGGTGAGGGTGGTGCAGAGAAACTGACTGAGCCGAAGAAGATAACAGTTTTCGGCGTGAGACTACGGAGAAAGAAGGATCATTCCGAAGATTCTAGAACTTGAACAAGAAATATATATATACTAGAGGTAGAGGGAAATTAATGGGAAGAAGGAACAAGAATCACGGATAATTTAATAGTATAAAATTAGCATGATTTTGGAGATTATAAAATAATATTACTATAATTATAAGAGTTTAGTTATGATGTAATGTAAAATTCCAATCACATCCATTGATTTATACAGTGACGAATCCAAAAAATTTTAACAGTGAGGACGAAAATATTACATCGCTAAATATATATAATATAAGATGATGTTTTTTGAATTTTTTTAGTGTGGGGGCAATTTAATAATACAATGAAGACAAAATATATACATTTATATATACTTAAACACAAAAATTAAAAAACCAATGGGGCATAAGCCCCCATAGATTAGTATATGCATTGATCACTGAATTAATGTGACTTTTTAGTTAATAGATAATTGAGTTAAAGAGATGTGTCAATTTATGATTGAATGTATATGTAAGATTAGTTTACATTGACAATGAATTGAAATTAAACTCTAATTATAATTTGTTTCTAAACTAAGGCAAAGGAAAATATTAGATAAAGTTGTTTATGACCGGTACATCCAATTCTCATATGGTAACGTTAGATGAATAACAAATTTTCAGTTAATATCATTGAATAAAATAGAATATGTGTATCTTAAGTATAATAATATAGGCATAATATATAATAATAAATATGTATTATATATATTAATAATTGTGCATCAATATATGCTATGTGATATAATTTTTTTATATTAATTAAATATATTATGTGTTAATATGCATTTTACGTGTGTTATATACAATAATATATGTGAATTATGCATATTAATAGTTGTGCATTCATGTTAGTTAGTGTTGGTTGAATTTTGGTTGTTTACTAATCATTTTATATTTTTAAAATTTAAGAAGAATTTATTTTAAATATTAATTCTAATAAAATTATATATAGTTGTATACTATTGTCTAATCATAATTTGAATATTTTCTTGCAACTTTATAAAATATGTTTATAATTTTTTAATGAGTTTAATTTCAATGAACTAACAGCTTTATACATTGAACAATTAGAATATTTTTATCCTATGATTTTTTTAAAACCGTGTGTAATTGAGTCATCTATCATGATGATATAACAATGTATGATTGATTGAATATGTAAAAGAATTCTATACTTGTATATTAAAATTATTCTTTTTTATTTTCATAAATTAAAATGAAATATGCATGCAATTCGTGAATTATAACTGAAAATTGATGTCACTTTCAGAGTGTAATTGTTTTAATCTACACCCAGCTTATCCTATCACTTCATCTTGCTCCCATAACTATGGTAGTTGTAGTTGTTCAAAACTGCATGCACGAATCATTGAATCTAATATATTTCTACAATACAGTTGTTTGAGTTGTACAACTAGAAAATACAATAAACACTCACTTGTCACGTATTTATTTAGAATAGACATAGACAATACTAATTGTATTTGTACATGTTTTTAGTATATTTTATGTCCATATTAAGAGCAAATACACAAAATATAAATAGAGATACATAAATTTTACTGTATTGTTCTTTACCTATATTTTTGTACTATATTGTACAAGCTTTGAGACAAACTATACCCAAAAGTCTTAGTTGAGCACTTTAGAAGACTTGTACTCAATGAAGTTTTCATCAATATAAATAATTAAAAGAAGAAAAAAAAAATTAACTATCATTATTTTCTTAGGATCAATACCTAAATTCAAATTGAACAAATATTATAGTAGTAAGTCAAAATGAGTGTTGACTTATGATTAAAGCTTTAATTGAAAATGAGGGATACGAATTTTGTTGCCACTATTTTGGAAATAAATTTACCTAACTATCTCTCCACTCCAAAATTATATGAGCAATTCCAAAAAAAATAATAAAATAATTGAATTGAACAATTATTCAGCATGAGTAGATAGCATGTTACTCATGTGAACATAGAATTGGTGTATAACCTACAATGACATAAATTTAACTTTCATTTAGAACTGTGAAACCCTAATATATATTATCATTGTTTAACCTACTTAAACACATTTTTTTATTTTATAATACCTAAAAACATAGCAAAATATTTCTTACTCAACTATTTTATCAATATTCAAATTCACTAGGAACTTGTCTATTTTGATCTGACTCGATCGAGGTCTCTTTTCTGAGGTAAATGATCTCACAAAGAAGAGTTTTTTCCACAAAAAACAGAGGAACATCACCCTTCTTGCTTAACCATTTGTTGAGAAAGTTAGTAGGGTTTAGCACTGTAAAATAATTGGCAAATACAGAGCAGAATTGTGATAAGAGTGTAGCCATATATGTCTCATCAGTTAACTGCAAACAATTTCTTCAACTACCAACTGGCAAGAACATCAATGAATCAAACCAAAATTATAAATTGGGAGTGGTTGAGTGTTGGGCCAAAGGAACCATGCATTATAAATATTAGAATAAATATATGATTTGGTTTATACTTTCTGCTGAGATATTTTTTCTTTTTTCGATTTGCTTAGTGACTTTGTGTACTAAGATCCTTTTGATTATGTTCATATATTCCAGGATGTCAGGAATGGAATAAAATATAAAAAGCTATATATTATATACTAAACTGTAATGAAAACATGATATTATTTTTAAGATAAATTATATTGAATTTATGTGAAATTTGATAAATTCAACTCCATTTCATTTTATTTGTCCATGTGATTTTAATCTCCTGTAAATATATTATTGTATTTTTAGAAAGAAGTCAATATAATAATTTTACAAATTTAGAAACCTCATGAACAAATTTTACAAAACAAGAGAACGTACGATGAATTTTACTAAAACTTGCTCATTATTTATCTTTAATTTTATTCACTATAAATATTATATCTTTAATTTTAAATATCCAAACTATGAAACCTAATACCACTTCCTTTATCACTTTCCATCAATCCAAACATACCCCATCACTTTCTTTCAACTCAAACATAATCCATTACTTCCCATCAATCTAATTCTTTTCTTTAGTTGCTTTCCCTATAAATCTTAACTTTTTTCTTTATTCAAACAAGTACATTGAGTTATTTACCCTCCTATGTAACTTCAACCAAAAAAAATAAACAGCGAAAAGTTCAGCAACAATAGTTAATAATAATATAAATCAGTGAAAGAAAAGATTTAGAAAAGTGTGTTTCTAAGAATTCTGAATATGTTACCACTCATTCATCAGAGTAGTTTCCTTCACTTTCTTCCTCATATATTTGATATTCATCATCACTTCCATTTTCTTGCACTATGCCATTATCAATTTCATTTGAGGGGAAGCTACCAAAAAGTTCCTGCAAATGGGTCCTTGAAATATTTTGCATGTTGAGATCTGATGAAACATTATAAAGGAATTCAAAAGTGCCTGCAATATTTGAGAAAATCTAAAAATTGTTTTAGAAATCGAGATGGTACAGAACAAAAATAATTCTTATGCAACCAATTTTAGTTGTTGCATCACATTTGCTCTCACAAGGAAATGGTAAGGGTTCAATCTTTAAACGAAGCGTGTGTTTGGTTAGAGAGTAAAAATGAAGGGTAAATTTTTATGAATGGGCTTAATGTGTAATATCACCTAATTTTACTCCCGAACCAAACAGGACCTTAGCAGTAAAATTTAGAGCACAAATAGAAAAGGATACAAGAATGAGATGGCAGAGGCATTTCACTATCTCCATCCTACACAAATCAGCACCATAAATTAAAACATATCCTATTTAAAAAATACAATAAAATCATAAAAATAATAAATAAGACTTACAAGATCAAGTTCTTCATAATCATCCCATTCCTCATCACTATTATTACCCTCTGCTGCCTCCTCTTCATCATCTTCAACATTCTCAGGTTCATCATTCTCTTCCAAGCCTATGTCTTCAAGATTAAAGAAAATTTATATATATATATGTATCTCAATAATTTCTCAAGCTAAACAACCAAGTCTTAATCAGGTGAGGTTTGAAGTACACTAATTCTTAATTCTTATAACATGTGTTTGGATGATCAATAATTTGTTTACTCTAGTACTATACCAAAGCAATATCAGCAAAGGATGTGAAAAAATAACCTAAATTAGCTTGGCGGCTTTCTACTCCTTCAAGCTTCAACGAATTCCTACTGCACTCCCTCTTCATTTTTTCAAACCTTACAGTGGCAGCTCTGAGTAAATTCTCCACGCCGGCCTTGGGGAATGTTGATAGGAACCTAACCGTAAGACGTTGTCTAATGCAGTTGAGCATGTGCAGCGAGAACCACCCAGCTGCAAACTGCAAAAACAGTACATGCAACTCAAATAGTTAACGGAATATCTTTGATCAACTTCACGAGGTGGAAGATAAAATCAATACTTGAGTGCTTTGACATAAACTACAGCAACTCATTATGCACAAAACTTCAGAACAGAAGAAGATTATGGAACCAGGGGATAAGAACAAGCCAAAAGTATATGGAGTCTTAAATATGTGGGCAATGAATGGGTGTTATCAGAAAACATGAGATATTTAATAAAGATTCACACAGAAAAACTTACAGTGCAAGTTGCCTGCAATGGAGGCTTATTTATTTCTGATTGAATATAATCATCAATGAGCTCGAACAACTGTAATGATGTCTGCAACTTGTAAGGGAACGCACGAAAGGAACATATATCCTCCCATCTAGGTTTCAATCTACATAAACCAAATGCCTCAAGAAATGAAAAAACAACACAAATAACTAGATACTAATCACAAATTTGTCACAAAAACCAAAACCAAATGTGCTATATCAAGGTATGAGAAAAATCCAGTTTCAAAATGCCTATATAGAAATTTGAGGGCAGATTTCGCAGACCTCCCTCGAGGTTTATTGAAATTTAACCCAGCTTCCAAGTTTAAGTTAACAACTTTGTTTTGTAAAGCAAGAGATTAAATGAAGAGAAGAACATACATTTTGGCTGATGGAGAATCGAGGTAACTTCGTAATGGGACTGGTACTCGATAATCAATTCTTTGATAACTGCTAAATCAAAAACCCATAGTCAGTGAAGTAAAGACCCATTTCGTTTTTAACAAAATCAATAAGAATTCAGTTAAATAATTGTTACAATGAAGATTTAGCATTCTCAAAATACCGTCCCAAATCAGGTCCTAATTCCAAAGGCTGAAAAGAACTCCTAGTACTTAATATTACCATATTGAACAATACATCAGATATCTGTTTCACTACATGAACAGAGCACTTTGACCGCAAATAAC
Source organism: Aeschynomene evenia (assembly GCA_013621005.1). Lineage (NCBI taxonomy): Eukaryota > Viridiplantae > Streptophyta > Magnoliopsida > Fabales > Fabaceae > Aeschynomene > Aeschynomene evenia. The sequence goes on along the minus strand of CM024264.1, from coordinate 23,644,853 downwards.
GATTGGTTGCCAAGTCTCCAAGATATAAATTAGAAGCTAGGAGTAAGTCTTACATGCGAGAATCAGGTTCTTTACGTGGATCATATCCTCTCTTGATCCAGAACCTTAGAAACGGTCCACTGGAAAAGTAGTAAGAAATTCTTGATAGAAGCCTACAAGAAGAGAGGAAGGAAGGTCACTGCATAGATATGAGCTATCAAGGACTAGCAATTCAACTGCCACAAAATAAAAAGCTAATCAGTAGAGTTTGGGCGATCACCTTCTAAGCATGTCATGCGAAAAGCTTAAGCCCTTATCAAGCAAACGTTCAGTAAGGGATACTTTGGACCATATAGGCCGTTCATCGAACATTCTGGATACGGCCATCTGTGCCTCCCACTGATCTGAGCCTTTTGGTACATACTCCTCCCAGTTAACTGTCTTAGGAATCTGTAAGAAAGTTAAGCAAAACCAGAACCACTAAAGTGCAATTTTGCTGAAATATGGATACTTTCTTTTACAATTTTTTGAAGAATTGTAACCTTTAATAGTAAAAACTGCCTCGAGTGCACAAATGAAATCAAATATGATGATTCTATCAATTGAGAAAAGGATATCTTTGATGTCAAAGTCAATTGCGAGAACTGGCTCTGTGTCCATCTGCACACAAAAATTGTGCAAGTAAGTTTTACAGCTGAAAGATATTTTATAAATGTTGATTCCACCCCAATGAAAATATGCATAATTTATTTTAATTTTTACTAAGTTATGTATCACCTAGTAACTACATATTGTCAAACACAACATTTCCCGTCACTAGCTGAAAGCAAATGCCAAATTAACTCGTTACCTTGAAAAGAAATGTGCAGAAGTATGATGACTATCTAATTTGAAAAACAATGGCTTACTAGAAACAGAACAAAAGCATTCAACTTTTCGATGGGGAACTTTCCTTTCTTAGAGGCCTTTTTGTCTTCTCTATCATCCATATACGATGCATAAAATTCATCTACTATATCAACCAGACTAAACTCTATGCTTAGATCCTATAAACAAATTCATTTGAATCAAATTTACCTCCAAATGGTTTTGTACAATTTCCTCCAGCTCCTTTTTTGAACTCAACATGGAAGGTGGTCGTAAGCTGAAATCGATAAAGTTAAAGCAAAATGGAAATACCAGTCAATATTGTACAAGGATTATGATATTGTATTTTATCATCCATGCTGATCCCTGAATTTTCTCCTCTTTTTTTTTTTTTAATTCTCTTAAACATAGCAAAGTGATCAGTGAACTAGAATTTCAGAGAAACTTACACCATATTTTCTGGTATATCTTTTGGAGCAAAAACCGGAGGAACTATCATCATAACATCATCATGATCCACATCCATTAGACCTCCTTTATCTATGACAGAGAATAGCAAAACAAATCACTAACATGATAAAATAGCCATTCAAAACATTAAGTTATTGAAGTGATTAAACATTGAAACAAGATACTCACCAAAATGTGGTTCTTCTAGTTCTGACCAGTTTCTCTTTTTCCTCCTGGCAACATCCGCATGAACAGGAATAACATGTTGATAGTCTACCATTCCTTCATATTTTTGAATCACAAAACAATAGCAACCAGTTAAACCTTAAACCCTGAACCCTAAACCAATTAATTTGCTTCGAAGATTGTTTAAACCTAATTAATCTACAAATTCTCCACATGAAATTACAAAAACAAAATCCATTTCCAAGTTTCTAACCATCAAAACAATATGAATCAGGAAAGTGAGCAACAATGTCGGCACGAAGATTCGCCTCTTCATCTGCAGATACACCTTCCTCAATTTTATTATCAGTACTCGCTTGCATCTCATTTCCTGCTCCATTTCTAGACATGCCATTATCATCTTTGAAATCGTGGCTATCGCGCAGTTTCCTCTTCGATATTTTTAGAAGAAATTTGTTGCAGGGACGAGGCTCCCCGATTGCAGGATGCGAATAAGGGTCCTCAGGGCGAAAATGGAGCTCCAATTTGTTCGATTGTGAGCTACGGGCCTACAAATGTCACTTCAGACCATAACAGAAGCAAAATTTCATATAAACCAAATCTAATTCCCAAAAATTATCACAGAGCCAGTACTGCAATGAATGCAAAGAAAGAAATGCAATGTCATAATTGGCACAAATATACTCCTTCCGTCTAGTGTTATCTATAAGGCAACCTACGCTTTTCTCGACCTCCATATCGATGAATAATCCAACCACCGTTGGATGAAGTGTGAATTCTACTTGAATGGAGTCCACACTTCATCCAATGATGAATAAAGTTTTCGTCGACACAGAGACTGAGAAATTTTGGTACAAATAACATTCCGAAGTTTGTCACCTATGAAAATGGAGAATATTTGACACATTAAACAAATATGTACCAAATTTTCTACCGTGACAGATAATACGGGACGGAGGGATCAAAACATTTCCTCCAAGTACCTTAATGATGCCTTGAATTCCACCAAGAGTATCTACAGCACGAGAAATAGAAGATGGATAACCAGGATAGTTCACCAGAAATCCCTGAGGTTCTGGAATAACCCCTGAGATTGTTCCATCCTTTATCACTCCCATTAACTCCTCCTACCATCACAATTCAAAAATTTCAAATATGATATTAAGCTTATCATTTCTCAGCTACATTGGAATCAACTGGATAATTTTCTACAAATTAAATGCACAAATATATGGTTTTAAATCGCAATTACGTCCGCAATATTAACTATCATAGACAATATATAATACATATGTGTGTATATATATATTTAAATTTTTGCAAATTGTAACTGTAACTAACATTGCATTTACCTGTGAATAAGTGATGGAAGCTCTTCGAGGAGAGAAAACGGCGAAGGTGGCGCGGAGCAATGGCACATACAGTGAGTGATTTGGGATTATGATTTTTGAGTTTATGGACTTTTAGCCCAACTAAGGCCCAACCCAATTATTATCTAATCAGCTAGACTAGAGTTTATTGAATTAAAAATATTTGACCAACTTGACCCAAAATAAAATATTTAACCAACAAAAAATTTAATTGAAAATACTAGTAGCGTGAATTAATCTGAAAATAAAATGTTTGTGTAAGGAAAATTTTAAGACTTCCCATGGATTGTTTCCCATCGAGATGTCTACAAGATGGGTAGGAATGGATTGGTCATTATGTTCGACGAGAGATATTCTGATTATGAATTAAAAAGAAAAAAATTTGTGTAAATCACATTTGCTACTTTTGCTTTAAATGTTTTGTGAATTACGCCTATTTGATCTCCTTTGTTCTTCATTTTTATGATGTATTAGTGTGTATGATCTACTTAACATATATATTAACAATGTAAAATATTTTTGCAATATCAATTATAAAAAAGTTGTCACATAACAAGTTATATAATTAACTCTAAAATATAGAATCAAACAAACTTGCAAAATGGATAAAATTTTGTGATTGGAAATTCCCTTCTTTTTTTTTGGCAAACTCCCTTCGAAGCTACTCAAATGTAAAACAAAGGGAATATCTGGGTCAGTTTGGTGGAATGAGAGTGAAAAAATAATTAATAAATTTTATTATTAAAAATATATTTTTTAAAAGAAAAATCATCTGTCTATAAATTATTTCATTCTCTCTTTTTTTCCCTTTAACCTTACATCCACCATTTAGACTAGGTTTACATCAAGGAGGAAAAAGAAGGTACCTTTCACGGCAAGAGATCATAAATCTACACAGCATGACATGAAGAACATATGCATAATGTCAAAAGTCAAACCAATATAGATCTTATTTATAAAGTAAAGTAAAAGATGCATTATTTGATTTGAGAGTATATAATACAATATAAGTTAAGCATAAAGATATTTAGACATTTAAAGTAGATGTATATATCCAAAAATAATAATGTTATATGTACATCATAAAATCAGTTATTATATGCAATAATTTAACTTTTTAAAATTGTTAATCTAACTTTTAAAATATATTAATATATAATATTAAAAGTTGGATTAATTATATAATTTAAAATGTTAGATTATTGCATATAGGGACTGATGATGATTGATTTTATAATATACAAAAAAAAAACATTGCTTGATCCAAAAAGGTTAAAGCGATGGAGAGAAAATAATTGAAAAGAAAATAAAAAAATAATGAAACTAGTGGAACACACTTTATTGTGAGTAAGATATATAAATATTTGATATTAATGGATATCAAAATAGCAATGTTGATAAATTAACTTAGGTCTAATTCAAAATCATATGATATTATTATTATTTCATATATCTTAACCTAATAAATTAAATTTTTTAATGATAATTTTGTGTCACAATATAAGACTTTTTATGATTAAGGCTGTATTATTATTTGACTATTGTTATTGTCCTATTTTTTATATAAAGATAATCAAATTTTAGTACAAAATTAGGTATGTGTGCATGTATTATGATAGCAACCAACTCAAGGCATCTAAGACTATGATAAGATTTGAGTGCTTTGTGATTTGTCGGCTAAGGAAAGGTGACCCTACTACAAATTCCAATAAAACTTTTTCATATATCTCCCTACGTGTGTGACCGACAAAATAGTGCATAATTTTTCCAATCCTGTGAATTTTGTTTACACATGAAGGTCAATAAAAGAATCAATAATCTTTGATGCACAATATAATTATTTTGAACTAATATTTAATGTGTGATATATATTATACATATTGTATATCATACGTATATATATTATATATATGGTCCTACATTAAAATTCATGAGTTTATAAATAAGAATGTTGTCCAACATTAGTTTTTGAACGAATGTTTACTAAATATTGATTAATTTTTAATTATATACAAAACATTTTTCATTAGTGTAGCGGTTGGCATAATTTGCTTTATAGATCTGTGTCTTAGTGATTTTGTGGTTTGTTCCTTAGGGAACCATGCCTTAAGTTTTAGTACTTGTGGCATCCAAGACTTGAAAAGAACACTATATATTGTTAGATTTGTGGGACATTGATGTGTGATATGATCCACAATGTCAATGTAATTGAAAAGAGGTTCTAAGTTCTAATCTATCTCTATTCATTCTATATAATCAAATTCTTAAAAAAGAATTTAATTTTGATGGAATAGTTTACACATTTTATTAATTCAGAATATTTATTTGTTATGATTAACGTGTCAATATATAATTGAATAACTATTTAAAATTTTTTACATTATTGGTATATAGAAATTATATCATTTTTAAAAGTCGCTTATAATAATCTTTCTTAATTAAGTTTTAGTTAATGGCTTATTTGGGGTTTATAGCATTTTGATTTGAAAATTTTAAACTTTTTACGGCTTAACATAGTGATCATATCATACCACCACATATCTATCAACAAAAAGGGGGAACTTTTTATTTTCTAATAAGGTAAATTTATCATATCTATAATATATAATATGTGATGTCTAGCAAATGAGTAAACAAAACACTTATCTACAATGCATTACAAAATTATGTTTAAATGATCCTAAGAAAAACATTCTATAATGTCCATAACCCATAATAATATTTCCAATGTGGTTGGTTAGAAAATTTGCAATCCATATATAAATACATAAGGTACTTGTCTTGATTAATCATATATTATTTCATATCATATATTAATAAGATGATGAATAATGCATGCATAGAAGGAACTAGAAAACGTGTCAATGGATCATGGAGAGTATAGCCCCTCAAATCAAATCAAGGTTTTTGGGGACCATATTAATTGTTAGTTCATGGCCCACTCCATTCATGAAGTTCTCACAGGTTCAAACACACCATTAATCACTTAGATTCATGTGAAATTGACTATATCAAAATCTTACCCCACACCCCAGCTTCTCTTTATTTTAGCCTTTAGCTTTTTCTTTATTTAATTAATTGGTTATTCCTTTTTTATTTTCATTCACTTACACAATTATGCTTCACTTACTAACTAACATAACCTACCCATATAAGATACATATCATGATATCAATATCAAATAATTTATCAATATTTGTACATATTTTTATTAAAAATTAGAAAAAGCACATCTCATGCATAGAATCACCGATATCAATGATAGTTTATAATAGAATATATAGATCATTATATTCATCCAAAAGAAATTTCTAAAATTCGAACTCAAACCTGATCTATAGACAGAAAGCTGAACCGAATATGTCAATCCATATAAACTATATCCCTTAAATATAAAGTATTTTTATATTATATTTGTGTTATATTATTAGATACTTGTACCAATATGAGTGAAGTATAGGTAGGTAGTGGTAACAAACACAATGAAAAGATAGATGATATGGTGAAAAGCTTAAGAAATAAAAAATGGGGCTAACCCAACAACCACTTTCAGGGCTTGATCAGACACATACATCAGAAAGCCATGCAACAATACAACACATTTTTTTTTAAAATTTATTTATTTATTATTTGTTTTTTACATAGGGAGCATTTAAGACACCCCATCTACCTCCTCCTTCATTCATGTCATCATCTTTCCTAAGCTTTCAAACCAAGCTAAACGGTTTTCATTTCATAAAACAGTAAAGAAAAGAACAGATCAGTAACATAATGCTACATGTAAATTATAAAATTAAACTCATATTATAAATTGATAGATATTATGGAACGACATTCAAAAATAAAACAAAAAATGACACTTACACTAAAATGGGAGAAGTATTTATCATGAATCACAACAATAGTAACTCATTGTAAACGTATCTAAGAATTTATACATGTAATCAAGTTTAAATCCAAAACTTTTAAGATCTTCCCTTTTTGTATGTAATGATGATCTATGATTAATTATAGTTTGTTATGATTAAATTTTCTAATCCCTCCTCAATTTCACCATTAATTCTCTTTAGGGGGACCCATAAATTCTCTTATTTATATCAAGCTGTACTACCATACCCTGCTTCCATAAGCACCTCTCTCTCTGTTCAGACCCTTCTCCTTTCTCTTTCACCCTCACACATATCCCTGCATTTATACACAGCATCAGCATCATTCTGCATATTTTAGCTCACTCACTTTAATTTTTATTTTTATTTTATTTTTCTTTTTCTCAATGGCTCATATTAATTTTTTTCTCTTTGCCATTATACTCTTTATTGTTATTGTTATGTCCTCTGCTTCAACCAATGCTTATTATTATAATAACTTGCCACCTTCCCCTGGCTACTGGCCAAGTTCCAAATTCAGGCCTGTGAGCTTTTACAAAGGGTTTAGAAACCTTTGGGGTCCTCAACACCAAAGATTAGACCAAAATGCATTAACAATTTGGCTTGATAGAACTTCAGGTATGTCTTTCACTACTTTCATACTTAAATGTTTTAGCTATCTATTGAAATGTACTACCATTATAAAAATTTCTTTATTTATTTATAACTCCTTAATTAGTGCTTATGGTTAAAACTTAAATATAGTTTATGTTTTTGTATATGTATTTATTATTGAAATGTAGCATTATTTATGGTTAATTGCAGGAAGTGGCTTTAAGTCAGTTAGGCCATTTAGATCAGGTTACTTTGGTGCTTCAATTAAGCTTCATCCTGGCTACACCGCAGGAGTTATTACAGCTTTTTATGTAAGACACACATTCATGCATGTTTAGATTAATTAATTAAGCTTTAGGGCCTATTTAGTTACAATAATGCTTGACGTACAACAGAAATACGTCCAACTTCTATCCAACGTGTGCTATCCATGTTACAGGATGTGTGCTATACATATACCACATATACATATAGCACACATCCTGTAACATGTAACATGGATAGCACACGTTGGATATAAGTTGGACGTATTTTTGTTATACGTCAAATATTATTGATTTAGTTACTACTACTAATAATGATGAATTTGAATTTAATTGCAGCTTTCAAACAATGAAGCACACCCAGGGTTCCATGATGAAGTGGACATTGAATTTCTTGGGACCACATTTGGGAAACCTTATACATTGCAAACCAATGTTTATATAAGAGGAAGTGGTGATGGAAGAATCATAGGTAGAGAGATGAAGTTTCATCTTTGGTTTGATCCTACCAAAGATTTTCATCATTATGCTATATTTTGGAGTCCTAAGGAAATCATGTAAGTCACTGTTCTTTTTTCATTTGTCTCTGAGCTAGTCTGTGATATTTCAGTCACAAAATGTTTATTTATTTATTTATTAACTATTTATTTCTATCCTTGAAATTCTACACCTAAAATACAGTAATTAGAAAAGGGAAAATGTTTTTTTTTTTTAATTTGAGACATGTATCAATATATGTAACATGTAAAATGAATACTACTAAAAAAATGCATCAGACAAACTTAAGAAAGAAATCTTATTGAAAAACCTCCTAGCCTAATAAAAAGAAAAGAGAAAATATTAATTGGTCAGATAATATTATTAAAAGTTTTGAGACAATAAAAATGGATGTAATATGAAATAAAGTAATCAGTTGCTAATATGGGAACTAAGAAGATGTCACATCAATCTTTGAAATAATTTTTCACTTTTTCAAGTAAACCAACTTTCTCAAAATGACCGTTAGGTTAAATTTTTATATGAAATATATATAGGACATAATAAGATAAAAATACAAAAATAATAAAAAAATATAAATCTTTGATCTAATTTGAACTAATATACAAGATAATAATTTCTATCTTTTCTTAATCAAGTTTGTGTCATCCACATCTCAATTTTTTAAAAATACAAAAATAATATACAAGTTTTCAGTTATATCCATATTATCAAACATCTTGTTTCTATATTTTTATCTTGTATAATTCAAGTGACACAGTCTTGAATGAATATGGATAGCATTTATTTATCTGTTTAGCCTTTCTATAACAATAATGTTTGTACAACAGAGATACATCCAACTAGTATTCAACATGTGCACTATATGTCATACATAATACATAATAAACATTATGTTGTGCCACACATAGCACACGTTGGATAGATATATTTCTGTTGTACTACAAATATTTCTGTTACTATAAAATCAATCTCAAAAGTGATTTTTTTCTTTTTTCATTAACACTTTTGACTGACATTACCATAAATATTAATTAAAACAAGAATGAGTGTCTCATATATACTACTCTATCTCACCAGATTCCTTGTGGATGATGTGCCAATAAGGAGGTACCCTAGGAAGAGTGCAACGACATTTCCACTAAGACCAATGTGGCTTTATGGTTCAATATGGGATGCATCATCATGGGCAACAGAGGATGGTAAGTACAAAGCTGATTACAAATACCAACCCTTTGTTGCAAGGTACACCAATTTCAAAGCTGGTGGCTGCTCTGCCTATGCACCTTCTTGGTGCCACCCTGTCTCTGCCTCTCCTTATACCTCTGGTGGCTTGACCACTCAACAATACTGGGCAATGAGATGGGTTCAGAGGTACCACATGGTTTATAATTATTGCCAAGACCACAAAAGAGACCATACATTAACCCCAGAGTGTCAGGGTTAATGTATGTCGCAACATCAGCTAAGTCTTATTTTTCTGAGTGAAATCGATTACTATAGTTATAATATTTGAGATTTCAATTGAAAAAATCACTACTATTAATTACAGTATGTGATTTGCTTTTTTTTATTTGTATTTAAGATGTACATTTTATATTTTAACTGTGCTGGATGTACAACGAAAATGTGTTGAGGAGTTATTGATAAAAAAATTATCAAGATTATACATATTGAATATAATATATTACAAATATCATAAACAATAATTTATTGTTTATGATATATATATATATATATATATATATATATATAATTTACTATATCTATTTAATATGTATAATCCTAGCAATTTTTTTATTGATAAATTTTTCATGTTTTCCTTTAATTTTTCTCTTTGTGTGGGGTGATGTAGATGGGGTCCACTAGCTTGAGAGCAACATTGATGTAATTGTGGAGTATGGTTTTGTTATTATTATTTTTTTAATTTTGGCTTGGAACAAGGAAAAGGAGAATAAAATTAAAGAAGGGAGAAAATAAGGAAAACGAATGATATCAATGGAAAAGCTTGGAGAAGTATTGCATCTTGTGAATTGTGGAATAGTTTATGATGAGTGCGAATATTATAAGCACAATAATCGACATTTTATACTGTGTCATTGTTATTTTGGTGATGAAGAAACTTATGTATTTTTCTTTATTTATTGTGTTGAGTCATGTGATGAAACTCTTTTGTTATAAATGTAACTTTTTATTCATCTATAATACTATGAAAAGAATTAGAAAAGAGTTAATTACTTTTGGTCTTTACATTCATAGCATTGCTAGAAGCATAACAAAAAAATCAGCCAAAACAGCCATAAATAGAAATTTGGACTACAATCATTCAGTCCATTAAAAATATACTAAGTGTTATTTGAGCTATAAAGTGTTAAATGGACTTTGTTGGTTGTTTTAGCTGGTTTTTTATTGTACCCCAAACATTTGTGTTACATTTAAGTCCCAAAAATTTAAAAATTAAAAGAATAACTACTCTCTCCATTTAAATAATTTCAACTACCTTTTTTTTTCTCTTTCTACATCTATATCTATAATTTTTTTTAAATTATCATTTCTTTTATAATATTTATAATATTATTTGTCATTTTTTTTACCTATTCTAGTACTTCATAATATACTTCATGATCCAATTGTGCAAGTTGAATGGTAGATGGATTTTGTGGCTACTATTTTCTCAATATGTTTGAGATCACTTTGATCCCATTGTTCAATAATAGTAATTCAGTCATAAAGATTTTTCTATTATATTTTTTTTCATAAAAAAATACTACTTGTACAATAAAAATTATACAATACTTGTAAAATAATTATATTCACTATTGGATTACATTAATTTATAAATCCATATTACAATCCAACAGTACACATGATTGTTATACATGTATCGTATAATTTTTATTGTACGTATGATATTAGTATATCAGTAATTGAGTCACTTTGATGCCATTGTTCTATCTTATCTCTATAACCAAATACTTCATTTTTGTATTTCTGTTATATATATATATATCTTATGAAACATATCATAATATTTTTATTGAACTTTGTCGAAATATTTAAAAAAAAAAGAAAGAAAAAGCAAGGAAAGAGCAATTTTATCCTTGAGTTAGTTAAACTAGCTAGTTAAATACCATTCATAATGCACTCTAGAAAATAAGGTTGCAGCTTTTTGTTAATCATATATACATGGGTCCAAGATATACAAAGGCAAAAGGAATTATTATGTGGCAACACAATCATTAAAATGACAAATTAATGTCATTCTATAAATTATTGGTGAAACGTGATGGTTCCTCCAATTTAGCTTATTATATGAATTTTCTTGTTTAATTAAGATGCTTAGAGACAAAATAATGCACATAAAGTGGAGGCCCATATATAATGCATATATAGATCAAACAAATAGATAGGGTCGTTGGTGATAATTAATAAAATGAAAATGATGGAATGTTTTCCAAAACAAATAGATATGGTTAAGGATGCATATATATATCATTGGTGATAATTCTCAAATCCCTTTATCTGCATTTGGCATTTTTATATGATATGATAAAAAAGTGTTCTTACATAAGCAGAGTCTATTTGGTCCTCTAAAGGACATTTACTAAACTATTGACATATAAATTAACTAGTATTTCACTGACCCGTCGGACGAGGCGTATAATATAATATACAATAATGCTAGGTGGACCATGAAAAACCAGCCCATACAGTTAATGAGCCTATTTTGACTTTAATTTTAGCCCAAATAATCATTGAGTTGTAATGGATTGAGTAATTATGGTCCAAAATCTCATTTATTGACTGGTTGGACTAATTTTATATTATTCATTTAGCATCACCTTATATATTATTATTTTTTCAGGGATAAGATGTATTATTGGTTATAGATATTATTTTCCTAAATAGACATGTTATTTTTTAACTTTTCAGGGATAAAATGTATTATGAAAATAATTAGTGATAATATCCATTACACATTTTTTATATGCAAGTAGTTAAAATAAACAAACAATTATGAAAATATCAACCTAAAAAATGATTATGAGAGTACAAAATAGAAAAATGATAGTAGAAGAAATCTAAGATTTTTTTTGGAAAAAACAAACATGGCTAAAGAAGAGGATAACAGATTCCATACACATACATACACCATCACAGTCCAAAGAAATTCAATCCGAACACATATAATACATGTACAATCAAGCCAATTACCAAACTCAAATTCAAAAATCTCAAAAAAGAGAGAGAGAAAGGGGAGGAGATAGAGAAGATAGGAGGTATATACTACTTTCGAATTGCTCAAAGACAACTTTTGCTTCACCTATAATGAATCACAGATCCAACACTTTTTGCTCCATTATTAGATATATGCATATAAAAGGGCATGCCAACATACTAATTGGTCAAAAAGCACCTATGATATAGTCCTACAATGAGTTAAGAAGTTAATTCATAAAAACTGGATGCATATATTGAATCACTTAATTTGAACTAAAGCTAAAGTGATCAGCTAGTACCTAGAATCTATATAACAGCTAGCTATAACAAAATAAAGGTAGAGGAGGGAGAGACATGATTGTGGATATGGTGGGAACAAAAGTAGATTGGAGAGTAGAAATTTAGTGAAAAACTCAATAGATGCCGCACCTGCATATGTGACAATCATGCTTATTATGCTATAATGTTATGAAGATGATTTTCATGACCACCATCAAGTCCATCAAATCATATTTACTCAAGTTTTAACCTCACCAAGAATGATCTTCAAAATCTATTACCACAGAATAAGTTATCTAATTCTATACCAAATCCACTTTTAATTCAAACTTCAAAAAGAGTTTCTACATCTCACAGTTGTGATTCTAGACCCTAGTATATTAACCCAAAAGCATTCTAAAACATGTATGTTTTGTTCATTCCAATATGACAAAACTCACTATTTGCACTTTAGTCTCTTTTAGTATGACTCTTTCAGTTTCTTGTTAACATGGTTAGATATTGAATATTATTCCTATTGCCATTTCAGCATAAATCACACATGGTTAAGGTCAAAATATATAGTTCTAATAATCTTCATATACCTTTTGTGTTTTGCTAAGTTGAATCTCCTCACAAACGGTTTCAGACTACTATAAATTGGAGGATAACTTGTGTACAACACTTGTAGGTACCTTGTAGTTTTCAATTCTCCATTATTCTTTGAAAATACACACAGACACACACTTATGATTTATATCATGTCTTATTGATCATCTTGACTCTGCCTCAGAATGAAGATGTGGTCAAACAGTTCTTGCATTATTAGAACTCAAACTATCACAAAAAAAAAAAGCAAAAATAGAAAAATCAATAAAAAATTCCACTAATACTAAATCAATTCAGAAATGTAAAATAGAACAATAACTAATCAACAGTCAACAAAAGAAAAGTGTATGCATAAAATCAAAAAGAAGATGGTATGTAAGATCCTTTGGGTAAATGCAGTAAAAATATGCTTCCATAAGCTTCAAGATGCTTTAAAGTTTTAAGATTCACCTAATTCACAAATTATTTTTCACACTGTCATGTATGAAAACATCATTTTATCATGTAGGGTAAACAATTGAAACTTAAAATTTCTACCAAACATGAAAAGATAAGAAAAAGATCCCAAAAGATATCAAATCATCACAAATGAAAATCAAACAGAAGAACAACTAATTATTTCTTTGTTGAAGAATCAAACCTGTCTTTCTTGAAGGAAGCTAGGGGAGGAGCCAAAACCAAAGCCCTTCAATAGACCCTCATATAGAGTTCAATTTTCACCTTCAATAAACCAAAGCAAAAATCAAATCGTAAGGGACATTATGAGATAACCCTCATACAAAATTTCTTTTCCACCTTCACTAAATTAAGTATTATTGACAAAAATATATATATAACCAAACTTCACTTTAACAAAATTTTGTTTTGACCTTTTATCAAGCAGGATGCATGCATGTAAGAAAGCACTTTGAAATTAAGCATCATTGACAAAAAAGAAAGAGTTTATAATCAAACAAATATTATGCAATAAAAAATGACCAATCAAAAACACCCATACATAGTAAGGAGGGAAGCTACAGCTATATGAAACTGATGAATGGCAAAATCACTGTGGAGAAGAAGCAAAATGGAAACATCATTGTACTTAAAAAATGATTAACTTTAAACCAATAAAGTCTTACTCCAAAATATTACTCCATAAATCCGCACATTCCATATCTAGTAATTTGATAGATTGTTCTATCTTGTCCCAATATGGATCATAAACTGTCAATTTTAACAGCTTAGTTCCTGCATAAATTAAGGAAAGAGTATAAGTTCCATTGACTGTTGAGCCTTCAAGTTTCAAGGAGCTACATGAGAATATTAACTAAGAGCTAGTGGAATATAAATCCTCATATTGAATAAAATCAGAGATGACAACAACCACCAATTTTTATGTCCTCCTGCACATGAAAGAAATTGCAACAATTGACCAGAGATGTCTAACCGTTCATGGTAGGTTCTGCTTAAATTCAATAATTTGAATCCTGATTTTATCTTAAGCAAGCTTAGTATCAAACTAATTTAGTAAACAGAATTGTTAATAAATTGGAACTCAGGACCCTAAATTCCTATGTGGTTTCATCAATTTCACTCTGAAATAAAAACCTTAACTCCAATCTAGCATAATACCTCATGAAATCACCAAAATCATTCCAGATCTAGCACACACAAAACCAGAAAACAGAATAAACATGGAAAAACCAATACGGTTCGCTATCTAAAATCTAATCGGAAAATCTAGAGAATAAAATATCATACAACAAACACCAATGTCATGAAGGGATATTGATAAGTACCATCACTTGAATGCTCTATGGAACATAAGAAATAGCGGTGGAGAGCGAACCTTCTCTAAATCTCGAATGATAAGCTCAGATCGAACCTTCTCGACGGCATGGAGAGTGGCACGGTGGCCTCCGTCACTGGCAGCAATGATCGTGGAATGAGTTAGGAGGACTGCCACTGGCGGAGAATGCAGTGGATACAGCGGCGAGGGTTGGCGACGGTGGAGGTAGGAGCGGTGGCGATTTAACGAGAGGGAGAGGAAGAGAGAGATCTGGAATGTGGTGAGAGAGAGAGAGGTCTGATCGAGGACTGCTTCTCAAAGAAGCTTCCCTTCTTTTAAAAATTGAAACAAACACTCTTTCAAGAGCATTTTGGAGGCAAAATTAATTTCGGCGGGATCCTTCTCGCTTTTGATATATAATATATAATATTAGGTTAGATTAGATTAGATTAGATGATAAAAAAGTGTTCTCGCTATTGGCATATAAATTAGTTATTGAAAACAGCTGCATTTTTATCGCACCGTCACACAACTTTATTTATATATGAAATTTTTTATGCTAATATTAAATGAAAAATATTGTGTCATGATTATTAATCTTTAAGTGAATTTGTCAGTCAATAAGTATATTACTTTAAGATCAACTCTGTACATATATATATATATAGAACCTCTATTATTTTCTTTTCAATAATATGAAATATGAAGTGTAGTTTTAACACCAGAAAATGAATCTGAGAAATTGAGTCACAGAATTTCAAGTCCGACCTTAGCTCAGTTGGTAGAGCGGAGGACTGTAGTTGGTTCAATTCGGCAGTTAAATCCTTAGGTCGCTGGTTCGAATCCGGCAGGTCGGAATTTTTTCAATTTTTTATTCATAGAGTTTTTTGGGGCCATGGAGTTTCAATCTTGGCCCAAATGTGCAGGCTAGGCCCAATTGTTAGAGGTTTGGAAATTACCAATTTGCCACCCCACCTTGTTCCCCCTGTAGACCAATTGATTCCATTCTGCAGCTGAATCAAAATTCCCCCAATTCCCTCCTGAAAATTTCATCCCTTTATTCGAATTTCAGCAAAATGGTAACAATTTCACATTCTATTATTGTTCATTGATCAATTTTCATCTTTAGTTTAGTTTTTGTTTTAATTTATTTAGTTTTAATTTTGAATGTATGTATAGGTTTGCTTGGTATGTTTGCTGCCACTTTTCCTCGTCCCCATCGTCAACATCCTCCCTCTCCTCTTCGATTTCATCATGGTAAGTTCTCTTTTATGCAGTAATTCGGCTCGACTCGAATCAGATTAGTTATGATCCAGAATATTCTAGATGCAATTTTACAATATAGCACCTTTTTAAATCTGTTATATGTAAACTGTTGTAATCTACAATCGGCAATTTAGTTAATTTGAGCATAGGCAAATGGTTCACAGGTTCAGGTTTTTTTCAATTCTAATTTTGCTTGAAAATGTAGAGAGGAGATTTGATTCGGGGTTACTCTATCTGAATCTTAACAAGGATTGTGAAATTCTGTGTGTTGTGTAATTAGTGCTGACACTAATGTTATGACTATTTTTGTTTTTTTCAGGGGAAAATCTATGGGATTTTAGGTTGGGAGTACAGGAAACCGGAGCGAGCTCCCCCGGCATGTCCGTACAAACCTGCGGCCAAGAGGGATAGTAAAGTAAGTGATGAATTCATGCCTATGATTTTTATGCAATAAGGATACTGTTTGAATGGATTATTCTCTGCTGGAATTCAGCTCAATGTGTGAACTTCTCTGCTACATGTTAAACAACAATGGGGGATTGGGGTGCCTGATTCTGTTTACAAAAAGTTAAGAAGTTCTTATCTTCTTCATTGAGGATCCTACATTTAGTAGTATGTGCTTGTAACATGACATTGTGCATAGTGACTTACCATCATGTGGAGTTTTTGGATTTTTGTGAACTTTGTTGGTATGTGTGATATATATTAGATCAACTGATGCCTGCATATGCAATCGTGCTGCCGTTTTGGGTTGACTATAGACGGCTCGTTAATTTGTACCCTCAAAAGTTCTTTATGTTAGTTGAGATTTTATTTTTATCTCAATGGGAAGATTTTAGTGAAGTAGGATGTGAGGTGATCGATGCTAGTAACGTGGAAGAGTTTTTCTCAAGTGTATAGCTCTATTGAAGATATGGTAAATAACAGGTGTATCAAAACAGAATAGAAGTTTAATCATCCCCATCTGCTATTGAGCTTATCTCCTAGCTTATTAGGCTGTGCATATGATCATTTGGTATTAATTTACGGGTGAACATCGTTGGGATCTAGCCTTGATTCTTGTAAAAGTAGGATATTGCTGGGATCTGGTTCCAAATCGTATGGTGCTAGAATTTAATTGGCATTGTCTTTGCTTGGATTTTAAACATAACAAACTTCGTTTTGTGGTGATTTGTTCAGATGCTGCCACCAGCAATGTGATCTACAAATTGAATTCTGTTAACTTATATTCATGCCTTTTCCATGCTGTGCAAGTTCAGAGCATAAATGTTGGCTAAGAGCCGAAAATAATTCCAACATTCTTTCGAAGAATTTGTAGGAGTAGAAAACCTATCCTCACAAATTATCAAGGTTATAGAAGTGAACTCCCTGGAGTGGCCTCCCAATTAAAGAGTGAAGCAATCTGTGCACTTGTCTCTTATTTTTATTTTTATAAATGATGTCGTCGTTATGCGTTGCGGCCCTACATGATTCTTGAATCTTGCGGATGAATTCTGTTTTACCATGCATGTGCTGTATTATGTTTTTGTATTGATGAAATTTATATGAATGCTTGGGTTTATGAGTGAAGCTTCATGAATATAAATTGAAGTTCAAGTTCCAATGTTTAGCAGGTTGAGGCAAATGGTGAACCAGCTCCAACAGTAGAACCTGTTACACCTGGTGGAAGTGTAGATACCAAGCAAGATTAATCCGGGGCGTGTGCATTATTACTGTGCAACAAGGTTTGATAGGAGGGGAAAAGTATGATCACATCTAATTGTTTTATGTATGTATCTTTGCCCTTTGATGATAATGATTACTATTGTATGACGCTTGAGATCTCTTATAATGTAAGTTGGTAACTCCCCTAACTTGGTTTGATGTTTGTAGTCTGTTTTTCTCTAGTATAAATACTATCTAAGCTCCCTTATTGAAATGACTCTTGACTAGGCCACATGAGTGCATAGACAAACATGTTAATACTTTTTGGGTCAACCTCTTCTCTTTGGGCCATGAATCAAGTTGGAGAGGGAGAAGTGAAAAAGAAGGCTTATCATCTGGCCTAGTAGGATAAGATCGACGTTAGGTCCCTTAAGCAATGTTCAGGGTTCAAATTCTGGAGTCATGAATAAAATAAACTGAGTTGAGAGGGTAACCTGTGTACTAGGTACACTCTAGTGGATACCCTAATTGGGGATTAAAAAAAAAAAAAAAAAAAGGCTTAACTACTAGTAGTACACTCTAGTGGATACCTTAATTGGGGATTAAAACAAAAAGAAGGCTTAAGTACTCGTTATAAGAGCATTTTTTACTTGTGGATCCATGTTGAGTGAGTTGGTGAAAAAACCAAAGAGGAAGACTAGGATTAATGGATGAACTAGAAGTCACTTACCCTCAAACAAGATAGTAGTGGAGTACAGATAGAAAATTGATGAAATGATTTCAAATAAAAATTTTAATTATAGCAGTGGTGTAGAAACTATTATTATTCTGAATTTCTATGTTCTCCACTGAGAACACAATGTCTCAAATACTAATAGTTTTGTGCTTGTTGGAATTTTATAATCTGAATAAGCATCCACATTAGATATTCATTAATTAAGAACTTCAAGTCCGTGACTTTGTGGATAATTTAATCTTCTCTATGAATGAATATTATTTGTATCTAAATGAATCTATGGAATCCTCACCCACTCATTCTTCTCTCACTTTAAAAAATAATTAATAAATCCAAAACTTGCCTTGCCCCAACCACTGGTCATCTCCATGTTAGGTATGCATTAAATTTGGAGGGTATTGACTACTTTCCATCATCATACGAAGATAATCTATATAATATTGTAAAAGACAGGTAATGGTTGATTACCAATTTGTCCATTAATTGAGTTTCTATAAATGTGATACGTATGTAATTTTAGGTATCTTTTATTTTTATTCTTTCAAGATATTTACAAATCTTTAATGTATCTTTTAAATATTAATATCCAATATGTATCTTTTATTTTATTTAGAATAATTGATTTTATGCATAAAATATTTGGAAATAATAATATTTGATTTGGAAATGTCTAATCAAATTTCATAATATAAATTTGAAAAATCTTATTTCGAAATATATATGATAAAATCTTCTTTATATAAATTTTATATTTACGTTCACATTATAAAAAATCTTCTTTCGGATTCTTTTCTTTGTTTATAGCATTTGATTTTAAATTAAGGTCAAATTATCTATATCTATATATATATATCTTTCCACCTTCTCAACCCTTTTAACTTCATTTTTTTTTCTATTTTTTAATTTATTTTTAATTTTTCTTCTTTCATTTTCTATTGTTCATCTTTCTTCTATATTTTTTTATTATTTCATTCTTCTCCTCATTTTCTATTCTTCATAATTTGATATTTGACATGATTGATTAACTGTCTCACTGGAAATGTAAAACATAAATAATGAACATATTTTTTTAAAAGAGAATAATTACGAATTATTAGTAATTATTAATGTTTGATAATTAGTGATATTTAAATATTTTACCTGTAATTTAATGATTTTTAGTGATTGATAATTAGTGAATATTTTAGAGAATTTTAGTGATTGATATTACATATTTTTAATATTTTTTGTTAATTAGGAATAATTATGAACATGAATTAGTAATTTTTAATATTTTTATTGATTGTTGGACGGGAATATATATGAATAATTAGTAATTATTAATGATTGATAATTATTAGTTTTGAAATATTTTCTATGATTTCGGTAGTTTTTAGTGATTGATAATCTGTAAATTATGATTATTTTTTGTTGATTATTGAAAGAGAATAATTATAAATATTTTATGAATACAAATTTGATATTGAAAAAGATAAAAACTAATTATGTGATTGAATAATTTTATTTGCATCCATTAATATAATAATAATTTCATTGTGTATTTTTATTGTTATATTTACAAAATAAATTTATGAATAACATATTTTCATTTAACTTCATTTTATACAAATATTTTTTTCATTAATTATTTAATATCTTAAACGTAAAATTTGATATAATTCCCGTGCATCGCACGGGTACAAGACTAGTATCTTGTAAAATACATAATTGGCTTAACTTTTATAAATATTATTAGAATTTTACTAACAAGTATTTTAAAGACTTTTATTAAAGATACTTAACATGAAAAAATTTGAAAAAACCTAAAATATTAAGATGGGTTCATTTCTTAGAAAATATAAAAGGGTATATTTTTAAGGTAAATATTATTTGTTTACTATTTTTACAAGTATTTTTAGCAAAATTCATATTATTATTATTATATTACCATTTAATTATGAGCTACTGTGCATGTGGCTTTTTAAGATACTACTAATTGTGTGATGAATCAAACAGATATACGGATATTATCAAGTACATGTGCTTAATTAAGTGTTAACCGACGCCGCCAGTTGCCGGTTTCTGGTCTTTGGTCCAGTTGTGCCTTCCGACAAAGCTACCGACCCAAAATCCTATTTGTTCCATTAATATTAAATTCAAAAATTGTACACCATATGATTATAACATTAATAATATTATATTTAATATGATGATGATTATAATAATAATAGTGCCACTAAGTAAAGGATAGATGGAGTTTTGTTTGTCATTATTCTTTTTAGTTCTTAATTAAGTGGGTAGAAGTTAGTGGAACTAAGAGTGAAGGTATCAAATAGTCAAATGAATTTTGTGGTCCTTAATAATTATAATTTTCCTCCCTTATGGGAAAGTAGATAGATGCATGCATGTGGTAGTTTCAATATCATATCCACACCTCTAATACAATGATAATACCCTAGCCAAACAATATGACTTTCTCAAAACAAAATAAAGCTAATATTGTCTATCTAAATAAATATAGAATATTTTAAGGGTTTAATTACCATACACTAAACTGATTCTTTACACTGTCATCCAATTATAATTCGACATGTCAGCAGAAGTGGGTGATTTTTAGAATTCATGGGGTATTTGGTAATTAATTAGAACATATGATAAATTTTTATTAGACGACACTGTAAAATTAAATTCATATATTAATACATGATACATAATTTGTCGATATAGTATTTTCTTTGTTTTTATTGTAGTTGCTAAATTCATCAATATTGTATTGTGTGTTAAATAATTTTGTACTACATCTAAAAAATTGAACCAATTATTGTCTATGGAGACTAATTTAAATAATTGGAGAAATATTTTGAATCAAAATTTAGAAAGTATAACTTTTTTAAATCAAAGAAAAAGTTTAAAAGAAAGTATCCCTACCAAATAGATGTGGTGGGGACTAGGGAGAAGTGAAGCAAGAATGACGCAATAGGATGACATCATCCTCTAAATTAAAGGAATTTTTTATACATTACCTCAAACATAAAACTTAATTACTAAGCTTAAATCCTAAAAACATTATTTTAAGAAGAATTTCACTAGCAATAAAGTTTCATATATAACATTCTTAAAATCAAAAATATTTTTTCTCTCTTAGAATATATATTATTATTCTAGGAAAATTTCCATAATGAAGGAGATACCCAAAAACCCTAAATGTTGGCAACAATATTGTGTCATTATTGTCATGTCCAACTTATGAGAGTAGCCCACAAGCTATACAAGTTGTGCTATCTTTTTCTCTCCATCAGGTGTGTCTACAAACTTAGCCCTTAATTGATCAAACAAAAACATTGACAAGGTCAACCATGCACTTTGGTTATAGTACAACCTATAATTCTTAAGATTTAAAGTTTAAGAGACCTAAATTATATTCCTTCTATTCCAAACATGCACACACCACTTTGTTGATTATGTGTGCTAATTTAACTAATAAGTACTAATAAAAACCAACCTAACTCTTTAATAAAGTCTAAATCCAAATACTCTTTTGATTTTAGAGGTTGATCTTAATTAATTAATTTTTTGAAAGTGTCTATAATCTCTATGATATGTTCGTTTTTAGTGACTCTAGAGTCAGAGTAAGGAATTATGAAGTCAGTATCATAGGAGTCAGAGTCACAGTGACTTCAAAACAGACTTCGAATACACCCTCACATATTTGTGTGTCTCCCTTTCAGCACACAGTGACTCTCTTCCAATACACAGTTACTCCAAGATTTGATTGAATAAAAAATTGATAATTTTATTCATCGAGTCACTGTAATCCTTGTATCAAACACTTGATGAAGTCAATTTTTTTTTCTGACTCTCACCCGAAAAAACAAAAGCAACCTATATATCACCCTAATTTTTGGACATTGGGTCACACATCAATGCTTTTAATTGGCCCCTCATTAGTATTATTAGCAACTTTGTTTTTGTTTTGGTTGTGTTCCCATGAGACACAGAGAAGCTAATTATAAGATATGTTTTGAGTGCTCTTAACAGTGCCATCTTCCAACGTTCCATATATATATATAAATATCCCAATTCATATCTATCTATCTACCAATTATTATGTATGCTTTTTCTTTATTGTCTGGCCTTCAATAATTACATTCCTTACAAATTTAACATTATAAAAATGTCTACACAATTTTGATGAATACTTGTGTTAATGGTAATATTGCTGCACTCTTTTTATTTTATTTTTAATTTATTTTCATTATTATTATTATAACTATTACTATTATTTTATTGTGTGTGGTTTTTGTGTTGTTTTGATTCTATTAGAGTAATGGTAGATACCATACTAGATACTCATACTAGAGATAAGTTTTAGATAGACGAGATATGAGATACGACATATATGGTTCCTTCCAAATTCTCCTTAAACGACTTTATGAATCTTATAATATTGTTACCTAATTCTTATTAGCTTAAACATAAGATTTATCCATGTTAAACTATATTATTTCAAAATTATGAAACATTTAGACACAATTAAATCATTTTTATCCGTTAGCTTAGCTTGTAAAGTGATATATATTCTACAAGTCAAAGTAAATGTTTTATTAATAGTTTTCTCCTTGTCCTAATTAATCTTCTTTCCATGTTTCTTCTTCTCAAAATGTATTAACATCTACATTTTTGGGGGTTAAATTTTAAATATAATTAAATTTTATACCCAATTTCATTTAATTGTGCTATTTCTAATGAATAAGTCTTTTTCTATAGAAAAATTAGGGTTAAGGTAAAAGCTCATCAAAGTCCAATTTACCGATATGATAACAAATATAATCACATATGAAAAAAAGCTTTTACTCTAAAACTAGTTTCAAAATTAACTATAATTACATATTAAAAAACACAATTTGTGATTAATAACTATAATTAGGTGTCATTAATGAAGTAATTAAAATATGAAAAAAGTTACAAATATTTTAATAATTTAATTTTGATGCACTGACAGTGTAAAGGTATTTTATACTGTCGTCCAATCAAAACGCTTTGTTTGTATGACTTTTCAGGTAGTGGGAGAGAGAAAACACAATTATAGCTGACGTGACAGTACATGATTGAGTAACTGTGTAAAAAGGGTGATGCTAAATGAACCATACAAAACCAGCCCAACCAGCCAATAAATGAAATTTTGGGCCATAATTACTCAGCCCATTACAATCTCAATGATTATTTGGGCCAAAACCAAAGTAAAAATAGGCTCATTGGCTGTATGACCTGCTTTTTCATTGTCCACTTAGCATTATTGGTGTAAAATATAATACACTGTGAGTGGATAAAATTAAATCCATATTTTAGTCATTAACAAAATAGATTCCTAACTTATCTTTAATCAATTATACAGAAACAATCATCATTTACTTTTAAGTACAAACTCAAATTGTTAGTATATTTATTTGTTATTGGAAGTAATTGCTTGAAGCAACAGAATTCTTGAAAACAGTGATATAAATATAACAAAATCATAGTAACCTCTCAAAATAAATGTTGATGCCAATGACCTCTTAACCACTGTTTACAAACCACAAACAACCTTAAAAAACCTTTGTCTCTGCCACAGAAACAGTTACCTTACTGCTACTTCCACAGTGTCACCACCATTCATAATCATTTGGAAGCAGAAAAAAAGAAAGAAAGAGAAAAACCAAAAAAACCATTACTTAGCTCTAAAATTCCTCTGATCCTTCTTCCCCTATTGAGAATAATAATTACTCGCTATTGTTGTTGTTGTGAAATGCTTTTCACTGTGTTAATATATACAGAGAAAAACAATAGTGACTAATAATTAATTGTTCTCAAGTATATTGAGTAATTAGTATCCATAAAATTTTATAGATTGAATCACATAAAGAAGAAGAAGAAGATTATGGGAATATTGCATGATGATGTAGTTATTTTCAGGGAGCCAGAGAAAGAAGGTGACCCAACAGTCATAACTGTGAATTGCCCTGACAAAACTGGCCTAGGTTGTGATTTGTGCCGTATCATACTCTTCTTTGGTCTTAGCATTGTTAGAGGAGGTAACACAAAACATTATATGATATAATCATGTTTTTGCTTTTTCTTATTTTAGCTTTTTCTTTGTTGAGACCTTATGATAATATGATAAGAAGAGCATGCAGCAAGTAATTGGTGAGTTTGGAATCTGTATAAAGTTTCAATCTTTCTCTTATTTTTTTGTTTTTTCTTTCAGTTTAAGAGATGGGTATGTGAATTTATTGATTTTGATAGATGGGTTTTGTTTTAGTTTCTCAATTGCATGTCTGGATTTCCGTCTGTGGCACCAAAACTTTGGTTCAGGCAAATGCTATGTGCTATTGTAGCTTTTGTCTGAACCGTGATTTGGGACTATGCAGACGGAAAACCAGACATAAATTTCATGAATTTGTTGAGGTTTTGAGAATAATTCTCTGTTTTTGATTTGGTTGAATGAATGAAGATGTGTCAACTGATGGGAAATGGTGCTACATAGTTTTCTGGGTGGTTGGGAATCAGAACACAAGGTGGAGTTTGTTGAAGAAGAGGCTGATTGGGGCATGCCCTTCTTGCTCCTCGGCTTCCGGTATCTCGTATTACCGATCTGATTTGCAGCCGCCAAAGCCTCCTGATGTGTTCCTTCTGAAGTTCTGCTGCCTTGATCGGAAAGGCCTTTTACATGGTAAATTCAGGAAGCTTTTCCTTTGAATTAGGCATTCTGCATGTTTTGTCTTTGTTCTTGTGGATTGGATTTTAAGCACTATTGATTTAGTCCAAGGCAACCCTTTTTGATATCATTCTGTTTAGTAATTGTTAGAATCTGAGATATTTGTTGTTTCTATTCCTAGTCTAGAATCAAGTTTAGTAAATTGTTAGTAATTGATGCCATCTTCTCAAATTCAATCAAATCCTGAAGCTTCATTTTGTGATATTCACAGATAAATAACACTACTCTTGCCCTGAATTTAGCTACCCTTCTTACATATATCCCACTTGGAGTTATCTGGTTTCAATTTTTCTCATCATTTCTTGTGACATCGATGTCGAATTAGTAGTCTTAAAATGGCCATTCGAGTCGTCTTCTGAAATGTATTCGAATTCTAAAGCTTTGCTGTGTTTGATTCACAGATACAAACTAAATGATTTTCTTTCAATGGTTATAGATGTTACAAAGGTTCTGTGTGAGCTCGAGCTTACCATAAAGAAAGTGAAGGTATCTACTACACCTGATGGCAAAGTGATGGATCTGTTTTTCATCACAGATACCAGGTTTTATACATCATTTTCTACACCTGATTCAAATATCTAACATTTTTGCATTATATCAGATACTGAAACAAGTTTTATGTAAATTACTACTAAATGTTTTGTGTATATATATATATATATATATCAGGGAACTTCTACATACAAAGAAGAGAAAGGAAGATACAATTGAACAATTAGCAGATATTTTGAAAGATGCTATCATTTCTATAGACATTGAATTGGTTGGACCAGATAGCAGTACTGCTTGTTCACAGGCATCTTCATTCCTTCCGGCTGTGATCACGGAGGATGTCTTTGATTTGGAATTGCCGGCGTTGGTTCGAAGCGGAACTCTCAGATCAGATTATATCTCCATCACAATGGACAACATGCTTAGTCCTTCTCATACCCTTGTCCAAATTATGTGCCAAGACCACAAAGGTCTTATCTATGATATCATGAGAACTCTCAAAGACTACAACATTCAGGTATATAGTAATTTTGAAATCTGATTTATACAAAATCTCTTCATGGTTAATTTTGTGTGATACTATGAATGACTTTATATCTAACTGTCTTAAATGTGCATGAAAATACTGCATAATAGAATTTACTTATCATTTAACCAGATTTCTTATGGGCGTTTCTCTACAAAAGATAGAGGAAAATGTGAGATTGACTTGTTCATCATGCAAGGAGATGGGAAAAGGATAGTTGACCCTAACAAGCAGAGTTCTTTGTCGTCGCGCCTTAGGATGGAACTAATTCGTCCCCTCAGAGTAACCGTTGTGAGCCGGGGTCCCGATACAGAGCTTCTAGTCGCAAACCCTGTGGAGCTCTCCGGCAAGGGAAGGCCTCAAGTCTTCTATGACATTACTCTTGCTCTCAAAATGCTCGGCACGTGTATCTTTTCGGTAATTTTTCATCTTCTTTATGCTTCCTACCGTTATGTTTGCTACATATGCTCTTCAGAAAAAAATCCTCTCACGCGAAAATTTCACATGACTTAGTCAAGCACACATCTTTACCATTGATCAGATCATGTCAAAAAGGTTAGAAATTGAAAAGATTAGACTACAAAGTGAACCAATGAACGAAACTTGCATTGAATAACTAACTTAACTAACTTTTTACATGACAGGATTCTCTTCCATAATCTAGTTTCTTAGTGAAATCCTAGTTGTATTGTAGAATTGTGCTTAGTTTCTCACAAAAATCAATATGGTAGAAAGAACAACACAAGGACTTAACAAAAAAACTAGTTTTCATAAACTCAAATGCTTTCCAACAAGCAATAATGTTCTAACAATCTGGTGAAATAATGTTTCAACAGGCTGAAATCGGGAGACACGTGATTCGAGACCGCGAATGGGAGGTATACAGAATCTTGCTTGATGAAGGGGGAGAGGGAATGTCTGTTCCAAGGAACAAGATTGAGGAAGGGGTTTGGAAAATGCTAATGGGTTGGGAATAATTTGATCCTATGGTTTTGCATATTATTCCTTAGCTTCTTGATCAACATCTCTGCATATGTGTACAGATAACATGATCTTCTTTTAGCATATAGTTTATAATTATCAGACGCAAATGTGAAATATTGTAATGTGAAAATGGTAATCTTTGCTATGTTATAGTTTGTTAGTGCTTTTGTAATTCTAACTTATGTATATAAATGAGAAGGCACTGGCTAGTATTGGTAGATTAAAAATGAAGGTTTTGCTTAGAAATTTTTTATGGATGAAATTGAATTGAACAGTTTTGTTCGAAATGTAAATTTAAATACAAATAAAAACCAATAATGCTTATTGTACAATAGAAATACGTCCAATTAATATTTAATATGTGCTATATATAATATGAAATGTGTGCTATATGTATAGCACACGTACGTATAACACACATTTCATATCATGTATAGCACATGATAGATATTAATTGGACGTATTTCTGTTGTACGACAAACATTATTACAAATCAAATTGCTCATCTCAAATGCACATAGACTTGGATTAGTTGTCTCCTACAACAACATCACACAAAGCTTCATGTCACATCCATGGACCATAATTCTTCTACCAATAACTCATGATTTTGTCCTTACATCTTCAACGGTTTATAGTCAATAATGTTTGCCCCTAGATATTTCTTAGGATACCTTATTTTTTTTGTTCATTGCACAACATAGCAGTCTTATTCATATAGCATAAATTCTACCCCACCAATGATGTTAATTTCATTTGAACTTGGAATTTTCAAACATTAAAGTATTCAATACTTAGAGTATAGAGGAGTTTCTTTATAGATAGACTCTTGAATCTTGTGACACCTTCGAGCCAATAAAATTGCTTTGATAATTGATTGCTTTTGGGGTGATATTATTATAAATTAAAGGGGTTTCTCTGAGATTGCAAATTAAGATAATATAGCACAAGTTTTACTATATGTCTGATCTTTTGGAGCTTTTGATGGTGGAAATTTGTATATTATAAATTAACATATATATATATATATATAAACCTATTTGTTGCTCTGTGTCAAAAGTTCTTCATATTTGGATATTCCTATCAGATATACTGATTTTTCAATTTTTTTGTTCTTGCCACCTTTTGTCAGCATCATATATGGAGCCCATGATGTGAGTGAAAAAAAGATCACATGTCTATATGAGATTTCATTGGTTTCTGTGTTACAATTTTCTTTGCTGATAGCTTTGATTTATTTTCCCTCCTCACCAATATCTTCTAATCAATTTTGTTTGAATTGAATTGGTCTAGCTACTATATTATATAATTCTCTAATACTAACTTATTTACACACACACAAAAGGCAGGGTTACATCAAATTATGTGGTCTCTAATTCTCTGGTTTTGTACCAATTGATCATCATACGGAGCCTATATAAAAGATGAGAGTTGTATTAAGGTTTTGATAATCTAATATAAAACTTTGTCGAACCCTATTGTCAGGATCAAAGTTAAAATATGACACAATAATATCATTTGACTTATATAGTCAACCGCACTTAATATAATATATCATGTTAAAGAAGAAGAACGAATATATGGAGCATTATGTACACTACTATCTTTCATAAATTGATAAAAAAAAATTATGAGAAAATCATCAGGAGAATATAAATATACCATGTAGAATTATAATACAATGAACCAAAAGAAGAATTGAGGTATGAGACTAATGTATAATGTTGGTCTTGCTTGTATAATACATATTTGATTCTTAATAAATAAGCTAATTTATAGTTTCCAGTATATTCCTAATTTGTGTAAGATTCCAGCAACCACACCCCAGAAAGTGATTTCTGCAAATATGACATACAATAGTGTTCCCAATCTCTCTGAGTGCCAAACATTGTTAAACACATGCTTTTGGATCCAATGTATCTAGTTTATGTCATGCCATAAAAAAAAAATGGTTAGTTCCTTCTAGTCCTAGACATTTTAATCGGTAATAGTATATGTACAACAATTGTACATCTAATTAGTATCTAACGTGTGCTATGTGTCATATGTAATCTGTGTCATATATAATGTTTATTATGTATGACACACATTACGTATGACAGATAACACACGTTGGATATTAGTTAGATGTATTTATGTTGTATAACAATCATTTCTCCATTTTAATGATCAAATATGTATAATATAATCAGGTATGAAGAAAAAAGGAAAAATCAAAGTGTATGGAAGATTCTTACAAGTGTATTATCTTGATTGTCATAGTACCATCCATTTATGAATCCTGGGAAGATGCATTGAGCAGCCATAACAAACACAAGCATTGCATTCATTCCTATCCATTCCAAGAACAAGAATGGAGTACGAATTCCCCAAACATCAATCTATTTCATCATCAACAGATAACAATGATGATTAGATGGAAAAAAAAGATAACAATATAATTAGTGATCATATTAGAGATAGAACTCTTAATAATTAATAATTAATGAGTTTAATTTCAATTCACTGTAATGTAAAATAATTTTTCACAGATATTTAATCATAAATTGACAGGTTAGTAAAAGTCTTTAATTCAACCACCAACTAACTAAAAAATCTCATAAATTAATGGATGTGATTAACTGACAATGTAAAATCTTTTACACTGTCAATATATCATAATTAAACTCATAATTAAAATCTATAATTAATAATTAATTACCACTATGTAGAAGGCAGAGAAGACAATTCCTGCTGCCCCTGCTGTGAAACAAACATAGCTGAAGCTGTATAGTTGCTTGTTAATTGGAATTGCTGCAATGGAAATTTAATTTGTAAGATTTATACCACATATATATTATTGAATAAATTTTAGATTAGAAATAAAACTTTGATAAATTAATACTCTTTATATACAAATTATTCAATTCACGAATCAAGTAAGGATGAATATATGGACAAATTTTTTATTTATTTCCATGTTACTCAATTTGAAAATAATGTATCCTTGTTTGATTGGAGAATTGAATGAAATAGATATAAATAATTTGTAAGTTTAACTCAGTAATTAATTAATTTACCATCTGTAAAATGGAGTATTATGCCAAGGATGAACAACACAAATCCCATTGAGAGCCATTGCTTAAGCCTCTCTGAATGACCCTGTAATTATAATATTTTTTATATTTATAAATTAAATTACAAGTTTATAAATAGATAGCATATATATATAGGACAAAGTTAATTAATAATAACCTTGAAGTGAATTAAGACATGACCATAGTGGATGCCAATGGTGCCAGAGAGAATAGCTGATATGGAACTAGTTTAAAATGAAACAAAAATACAATTAATTTTTCTAATATTTAAATGAAAAAAAGAACAGAGAAAAAGATATAAAAATAATTTGTTTAATTAATAAATAATAAAAATAAAAAAAGACAAACCTCAAGAAGCCCTCAGGTTCAAAAGGAGCTCGACACCAAGTTGGAGCATCTTTACGAAGAGGACCCTCATCTGGAGAACTAAATGTGCATGCCTATATATGTATATACATATAATTTAATTAATTTTACAGTAAAAAAATTGCAAAAGAAAAGGGTGTGGGTGTAAAATATTAGTTGTATGTATAATTGTTATATTTATACTATTACTATATTAAAATTGCTTGTCGTACAACAAAAATACGTCCAACAAGTATTCAATGTGTGCTATACAACATATGTATAGCACACATCTCATATCAAATATAGCACACATTGGATACTTGATGAACGTATTTATGTTGTACGATAAAGATTATGTATTAAAGATTGATACATATTATTTTTGAAACTAATTAACCTTCAAGCGGGACCAAACAGGTTGAGAGTAAAGATGATTAACACCCCAAAGTTGTCTATCAACATAGCCAACAGCATTACATGCAGGTCCTAGGTGTCCTCTCATCCCACATTTCACCTTGTTTGTTTATATGTAAGAAAGAAACAGGAATTAATTAGCAAGTAATAACAAACAATAATAATCAAATCAAAGCAGAGAGATTTTAGTACTCACTGTGTATCTCTTTAGGTCATGGCTATTATGGTCAACAAAACTCCAATCCGGAACATACAGGCTGAATGTTGTGACCATGTATATCACAAATGCCACAAATCCCCCAAACCTACATGTAACATACACATATACTCAAATAATACAGTTTGTTGTACAACATAAATACGTCCAACTAATATCCAATGTGTGTTCTACATAATAGGAAATATATGTTATATGTATGTGTGCTATAAATATAACACACATTACGATTGCAGTAAACTATAGAGATCCGATTTAACGTTTAATAAAATTACCTCAGCTTACCATTGCCATTTATATGCAGTAAAAATTGATAGGTGAGTAGGGCTCAATGTGATTGGTCTAAGCTTGGTGGTAAATGTCTCTATTAGAGCAACAAAACAGTAAACAAGTGCTATTCTCTGCACCCATATACAGAATCATATGGTTATTCAATCAGATTTTTATAATACAAATTAATTAGGCATGTATAAAATTAACATAATTTATTAATATAGTTCAATTCAAACCTGTAGAATGCCACACCATCTGATAAATTTCATGTCAACCCCATATGAGAGGTCATCAGGGGCATGAGAATATCCACCTGAATTAATTTTTTTCACAAAATTAAAAAAAAAAAAAAAACTTATCACTATTCTAACATTTATATATATGCAAATGAAATTTCTAATAATTGTCATTCTAAATTTAGGTATCTTTTATTTTTACCTTGCAAAAGTATACCCCAGAAGAGAAGTTTCAATGTCCTAAGAATTATCTTCTTTACAGCATAACTAATCTTGGTGATTTTCTGCATTGTTATTAGTTAAAACCAAAGCTTATCATTGAGCTAGTTAATTAACACAATAACACTTAAATAATATATTGAAAATGGGGAATTAATAATAAAGAATATAATTAAGTAGGTTAACTAGTAGTGGTTAATTACCTTTAGTGCAAGGGCTATGGCAACCCCAACAATGAAAAGAAAGAAAGGCATAACAAAATCAGCCAATGTGCATCCATTCCAAGGTGAATGATCAATTCTTGGATATGCCCAACCAGCATCATCTACCAGTATCATCACCTACACATAATAAATAGACAAGAAAAAATATATATATTAAGAAACCAATATATACTTTTCTTTATAAAATCTTTTGTATTGTCATCTTAGTCAAAATGTTTGAATTTTTTTAGTTACTATTTCAAAAGTTACACAAATGAAGTGACATATACTTAGATAAGTAAACATCTTTTACAACACTAATATTTATCGTAGAATAGAAATATATTCAACTAGTATCCAATTATATGTCATATATTGTATATATCATACGTAACATGTGTTATGCATATGATACACATTACGTATGTCAATACACTATGAATAGCAAACATTAAATAGTTGTTAGATGGTATTCCTATTGTACGACAAATATTATTGTCTTTTAAAATGTCAAAACTTTTTTTTTTGTTATAAAATGTCAAAACTTTTAGGCTGATGCTAAATGAACAATACAAAATCAGCCCAACCAGCCAATAAATGAGATCTTGGGCCATAATTACTTAGCCCATTACAATTTCAATGATTATTTGAGTCAAAATCAAAGCCAAAATAGGCTCATTAGCTGGGCTGGTTTTTCATGTCCACTTAGCATTATTGAAACTTTTATATGGTTATTATGATATTAACAGAAATTGTGTTCGACTTTTATCGTAACTATTTTAATAATAAAGTTACTATTTTGTCTATCTATTTTTTTGTATTCAGTGTTCACGATTTTAATATGTTAGTCCTCTAACATTAAACATTTCTTATTTATTATCGATTTAGATAAATATTTCATAAGCATTATCCAAATTTAGATTTCAATGTGTTGATACCCTTTTGAAAAATGTCATACAAATTTAGCAGTATATGATTATATGAGGACATAAGCTCAAACACACAAAGCATATCAAAACTAATAAGCCAGTATATATATATATATATATCACAAATGTTTGGGGCACAACAAAAAACCAGCCAAAACAACCAACAAAGTTCATTTAACACTTTATGACCCAAATAGCACTTTTAGTCATGAGTTTATTTTTAATTAGCTAGGTGACTATGGCCCAAATCCCTATTTGTTGGCTGATTTGACTGGTTTTTTGTTGTGCCTCTAGCAATGCTATATATATATATATATATATATGTTATGTTGAATCATTTGCAAAAATATGTATGAAATTGAAATATACTAACCACAATAGTGAGGCCCCTAAATGCATCAAGGGTTGCAACCCTCTTTGTGTTCTGCTTCACCTCTGTTTCCTCTGCTTTCTGAAGTGTTTCTCCTTCCTCTTCAGCCACACCCTTTTTTGTGTCTTTCTCATTATTATCAATAGAATCTCCATCACCTCCCCTGCTTCTAGTTTCTTGTATTTTCAAGTCAACCTTATTGAAACCTTCTTCCATTCTCTTAGCTTCAATATCCATTATTGCTATGTGTGTTCTTCAAAGCTCAAAACCTCTCTTTACTCTCCCTTTTGATTTGGTGGAACTATGTGGCACCACTTAATATAGACATTGAATAATTGCACCTAGCTAAAGTATGATAAGATATGAAAAGGCTAATCCACAAACTTGTAATATAATTGGTAGCTAGTTGACTTTCTTAAGTATTTAGTTAGTGATTTGATATTTTATTACTACATGTTTATGAAGATAATTTTGTGGTCAGATATTTACTTTTATAAAAGCTCTCATCTCAAAAAGATTAATCAATACAGACAACAATTAAGAATATATGAATAATAAAAAAATTGCAAAAAGTGTAAGAGACCTTTTGCATTGACCCCATTGTCAATGTGGTGGGACATATATATAATAAATATATTCATATATGAGACATGCAAATGGTCTTTGGATGAGAATTAAAGGCATAGAAAGGGTCCAAATTTTTTATTTGATTGAGAAACTCAAAAATATCCTTTTGTAAGTGATGTTAACAAGTAATGTGACATAACTAGTATTTTGTTTCTTCTTGATGAATGCTTATAACTGTGAGAATAAGTAATTAAAATCATATACTTTGACACCAATTATGTCTATTTCTGGCTTTTTAAGCTTTGACTGAAATTTTGGATAAGATGTATTCTTTTGTAGGAATGTTTTTATTTTATTTTTTGTGCCATATTCTATATTGCCCATGGAAACTCAGCTTCTTGAATCTTGATGCTACTAATGGGCTAGTGTTGGGCTTTCATTAAATTTTACCTGTCAAGACTAAGCCCAATAGTAGTGAAATGTGATAGATTTAGGCCTTAAAGAAACTAGATTTGTTAAGATGACCAAAAACTTGAAGCAATGAATTCATTTTATATAATCAATAATGTTTGTTGTACAACAGAAATACGTCCAACTAGTATCCAACGTGTGTTATACATAAGATGTAATATATGTTATACGTATGTGTGTTATACATATAACACATTACATTTTATTGTATAGCACATGTTAAATAGTATTTGGACGTATTTCAGTAGTACGACAAATAGTTATACAGTACATTGAACCAATCAACAATAAGTGATTTGAAGTGTTTGTATTCTACTAGGATAAGTGATGATCATGGTGATGGATATGGATACAAGTGAAGTTGAAGTAAGACTCATCATCTTAATTTGGTTTCGGTGAATGAATGAATTAATCTTCAATTGACATATAAATACGGAGAAGTCCTTTTCAGTGTATAATTAAGGAGGTGGAAGAAGAAGGTTTGGAATGTATGTGCTAAGTCATTTATGCATTCGGTGAGAAATGGATTATAAACTATGCGTCTTGGATACTACAAGAAACACAATCTCTCTACGTGAAAACTTCATTCTAGTTTGGCACAATAACCAATTCTACATGCCACACCATATCATAATACATAGTTTTGCTAGTGGTACAACAATATACCAGCCAAAATAACTAAAAATAAGATTTTGGGCTTAAATCATTAAACTTATTAAGAAAAACACATACAATTAAGAATGTTATTTGGGCCACAAGTCTTGAAATGACCTTTATTGACTATTTTGGCTAAAAATTTATTATTACCCAAAAATTTGTGCATAATATATATATTATATTCAGAAAAAAAAGAGTATACTATATTATCATATTCACATTCATATTTAACATTAATTATACATGTCTGTTACATTCTACCCGACATATACTATTTTATTTCATTTCATTCTATTTCACTCAAACATTACTTTAGACTTTTAATTAATTGACAGACTTGAAATTGTATTATCATAACAAGGTTCGAGAAGATATGCTCATATATACCTATTAATTTTCAGAATTGACCCACCTAATTAATTCCATTCATTATGTTCAAGATATTCATCACCGTACCATCAATAGCATGCAGTGACTAATTCCTTCAATGTATAAGGTTTTATAAGAAGATAAACTTGTGATCATGAGATTATGCTCGTATACCTCTAACTAAATAATTAAGAAGTGGAACTAACTATAGTTATCTTCCTTGGTTACCGCTGAATGTGGTTTTATCCATCATTCTCCACAATATCCTCGTACTACCATTATTATTGGTCCTAAAAGGAATGAGATAATTAACAATAATCACTATTACATTGATTATATTCTAATATTATCATCACCAATCTTAGCCAAATCCATATATATATTCATCCACTCTAATCCATTTATCCAATCATTATTCGAAACCACATACAAGAACTGTAGATATGCAATCATTTCCTGAACTTAATTAAATTAGTTTTGTGATTCGTTACACATTTTGATTCATTATTATTATTGTTAATCATTTTTCTGAAATAGTGGGAATCCAAGTTACCCCCTTTCTTTTGTTAATACATGAATAGTAAGATTTAACCGTTCCTTTAATTTCTAGAGAGGGTCTTTCTATATTTGATCAATGATTAATTAACTATCACATCATGCATTATGTAACACATTTTTTCTTTTCTTTATCTTGATGAAATTAAAGCTTCTCGTTTAATTTGTGACAATTGAGATGTTACACTTATATAAAGTAAAAGGAATTTTTTTACTATTTTAAGAATATCAAAAAGTGGATATAAAAAGAGAGCAAAGAGGATAGTATTCTTTTCACACGCTAATGACAATGTTATAAGGACATGCCCAAAATAAATGAATAATTTTAAATTTTTAAGTGTATAAATAACTAACTATATATATTTAGTAAAAGTTCTCTTTAACCGTTTAATTAACACTCATTTCATCCACGGATAGTGTATAATTTTTTTACACAATCATTCAATCATGTGCTACCATGCCAGCCATGATTGTATTTTCTATCTCCCACTATTTGAAAAGTCATACAAACGAAGTGTTTTGATTGGATGATAATGTAAAATATCTTTACAGTGTATCAAAATTAAATTTATAGTATATTAATTAATTGAATTATCCTATAATATAATATCCCAATAATCCTTTTATATATATTCATTAGTTTTCTAATTTCAAGAGTAAATAATTTTATGAAATTGCACCTATAATTAACAAGCCAATCAATGTCTACGTATATTATATGTATATAAACAATATAAAAAGCATTGGATTCTTACACATATATTATAATACTTCACGTTGTAACGATCTATAAACACACCACATGCCACCAATGCAATCACATGATCACGGTTTAATTTGTCTCATTCGATTAATATAATTAAATTAACATTAATTTAAATTTTGGCGTCACACACATATTTTAATTTAATTGTGTATATAAGTGTATTGTTTAATAATATAACCACCATGGCCAATCAATCACATGCATGAACATTGTAGGTACGTGGGAAATGACATTATATTTTACATTGTTATTCGGTTTAAAGTATAAACTATATAGCATCTAGCTATATTATTTATTATTTAATTTTTAATATATAATTTTATATTATTAATATAAAAGATTTAAAAATGGGGACCAAGGATCCCTTAGCTTTACATACATTGATGAGTTCTATTCTTATTTTTGCACTATCTAGTATCTACAATAAATCTTTAATATCTTTATTATTTTACATACTTGCTAGCTATAAATATTCATTATTTGTAACTCAAAGAATTTATAATTAAGTGTTAGAGACTCGTCCTTTTTAATAGAGTATATATTGAGAGTTTGATTCTCAATTTGAATAGGAAAAACTATTAAAATTTTGGATGGATTTTTCTATCAATCAATATGTCTAATTAGTCACTTTATTCAACCATATAATTGAAAGAAAAATATTCATTAACTATTATATTATTCTTCATCATAAAGTGATTTTAATTTATCCAAAAAGAAAAAAAAACAAATATTCTTGAAAAAGTGATATATACCCTTTCCCCACGGACAGGATAGACCACCCCTTCTAGTTCCTACCTTTCATTGAGATTCTTCCTAAACTTGTGACCATCTCAAGATTCACTAACACTTTTTAGTAATCAATCATTTGAAACTATATATGTACACCTAACCAGAAAAAAAGTAAATAGAACAAATTAAAGGTAGCTAACTGTTGTTTTCCTTGCAGTTAGAAAACAAATTTATAATGATGAAGCAACACGTGAAAATAACTAATTTGTTCTCTTAATCATAATATTGGGGGTTTTAATCTTGCTCATAGGAATGAAGTACATTTCATGATAATTACTTCATGATAATTACTTCTTTGTAAAAAGCTCCTATGACAAAGAAATTAATCATGGTAATGGATTCATTGTTCCACGTAAAAAACAATAATATTTGTCGTACAATAGAAATATGTTCAACTAGTATTCAACGTGTGCTATACATAATATGAAATATATACTATATGTATAGCACACGTACGTATAACACACATTCAGTGTTATGTATAGCACACATTGAATACTAGTTTGACGTATTTCTTTTAACCAACATTTTTGCGTAAAAAAAAAGCCTTTATTTTCTTTAGATTAGTTAACGATATTCTACATAGGAAGTGATAAATGATTTAGACTAAAAGAAAACAAATTCCATATGCATGGCTATGAAAGTCAAAAACAACTTTAATTTTCTTTTTAATTTTCCTCCTTAAATGAATGATAGAGAATAGGATCTTATCCCAAACTTTAAGGGGGAAGAAATATAACTAGAAAAGGCCAAAAACAGAGAATGCATATTTATCTATCTTTTTTGGATTTTCCTTTATTCCGAATTGTTTCCCATTGAATCCAAATTCTTCACTAAGATGACTGGTTGAAGAAGAAGGAGCATCGTCTAGTGCTTGTCACATTATTGGTGGAAGAATCCTTTAAAGTTGCCACAAAACGTAACCCACTTTCTTTAATTATTTCTCAAACCATATAGTGCAGCCATTCCTCTAAACCATTTCAACAATTTTTCATTTCATTCTCTCCTATCAACAAAATTACTAATATAAAATTATTATTGTGTATTGCCACTCTGTTACATAAGTAAAAATAGTTTAATTCTGAAATATTAAAACTTTAAAAATTAACTATAAAGTTTATATAACAATACATTATTAAAATGTAAAACTATTTTACAATGACGATATATTAAAATTAAGCTCTGAAAATACAGATAACTTACAAAATTAACACATGAATAAGACTCTTGAAATAGAAGGGATCATGATTGGTGCCTATTATTAATATGGATGATATGATTAGGTCGGATCTGGACTAGGTAGATAGGAAATTCGGGTAAATTAAGTTATTATTTGGATAAAAAAATGGTTTTTTATTGAAAACGAATTTATCAGATTTTTTTAATATGTTTGGGTAAAACTTTTATAATAAAAGTAAAATATAGAAAAAATATTTAATACTAGTAAATATACTATTAAAGTAGTCAAAATAAATGGAGAGAGCATATTAAATAAGAAAGAGAAATAATTAACGAGATAATTAATGTTAAATAAAGTAAATTATAAATTTATTCATAATTAATAATGTTAATCAATGCGAGGGGTGTATTTTAATCTGAAAAACAAAAGAGTGATGCTACGTACAATAAATATGAGTTAATAAAGAGCCAACCAAGTATATTTAATGCAATAAAATATACAAATCATTGATATGATTTAATTCTTAAACGTTTTTAAATCATTTTTGCAATATATAATTTAATGAGTTGATTCATCATGTAATATATTATTAATAATATGATTTAATTTTTATCCACGGATGTCATCACATCTTGTATTATCACGTCAGCTATAATTGTGTTTTCTCTCTCAATACCTGAAAAGTAATATAAACGAAGTGTTTTGATTAGACGAAAGTGTAAAATATCTTTACACTCTTAATGTATCAAAATTAAACTCTTAATAATAATATAGTTCCTTGTCCAATATATATAACCCACATATATATCCAACCCCATGTCATGTGTGTGTATGGTTCCAAAATTGCCTAAGTCCCTCAAATCACAATCAACAAAACAAAGAAAGAGTGTTTGACCTTATAGAGATATCAAATTCTCTCTCTCTCTCTCAAAAGACCCTTTTATCAAAGTCTCATCACTTACACAAAACCAAGAAGAAGAAGAAGAAATAGTAATGATGAAGAGCTCATTAATGCACAAAATAATCACAGGGCGATGGTTCATGATCTTTACATCATGCTTAATCATGTCAGTTTCAGGGGCTACATACATGTTTGGGCTGTACTCCAATGAGGTGAAATCCTCATTGGGATATGACCAAACTACCCTCAACTTGATAAGCTTCTTCAAGGACCTAGGAGCAAATCTTGGCATATTTTCAGGGCTTATCAATGAGATAACACCACCTTGGGTTGTTCTCTCAATTGGAGCTGCCATGAACTTCTTTGGCTACTTCATGATCTGGCTCTCTGTTTCTGGCCACATTGCAACAACCCATGTTTGGCAAATGTGTCTTTATTTCTACATTGGTGCCAATTCTCAGTCTTTTGCCAACACCGGTGCTTTGGTAATTCTAATAATAATTAATCCCAACCTATTATTATTGATATTAGGTTCATTTTATATGCAATGATAATTGTCATTCAATAAAAATACGTCTAACTTGTATCTAACGTATGCTATACATAATATGGAATGTGTGCTATATGTATAACACACATTACATGTTATGTATAACACACGTTGGATACTAGTTGGACTTATTTATGTTGTACTACCAATATTATTGATTCGGGTAGTGCTAAATGTACAATAAAAAACTAGCCAAACCAGCCAATAAATGAGATTTTGGACCATCATTACTCAATCAATTACAATCTCAATAATCATTTGGGCCAAAACCAAAGTCAAAATAGACCCATTGGCTGATTTTTTTATTGTACACTTAGCATTATTGTATTAATTTTATATGTGTTTTGAATTTTGTTATAGCTTTATATTTTCATGTGCTTCTATTTTGCATCATGAATTCGTGTATTAGTAATGTTAGATATTATTGTAATACAGTATATTGATGTTATGCTGATTTTATCATTATATTTTGAATTTCAATATGAGTATTGCTATTTGTACAATGAAAAATTAGCCAAAATCAGTAAATATATGAATTTTAGACCATAATCACTCAGCTTACTATAAATTAACATTTTAGAGTGAGATTTTTTTCAAAAAGTTATCAAAGGATCAATTAGTTAGTCCGACTATTTTTCTTTTTTTTATCGAATATTATTGTTTCAATATAATTTTATATTTTTATGTGTTTCTATTTTGCTTTTGGTATTAGTGTATTAATAATGTGAAGATATTATTATGACACTAACCTATATTGATTTTACTATTATATTTTTTGATTTGATTCTGATTTACAATTTAATATATAGACTAGTATCATAATATTCTCTGTGAATATTAATCTATGTTGATATTAAATTAGTTCTTTGAATATGATTTTCATTGTGAATTGTGATATAGGTAACATGTGTGAAGAGCTTCCCAAGAAGCAGAGGAAGTGTCATTGGGCTTCTAAAAGGGTATGTTGGATTAAGTGGTGCAATCTTCACACAACTATACCATGCCTTTTATGGTGACAATTCCAAGGCTCTTATATTGCTAATTGGTTATCTTCCAGCTGCAATTTCATTCCTTTTCCTTCCTACAGTTAGGGTGCTTCACATAATTCCTCAACCAAAAGAGATCAAAGTTTTCTATAAGCTCCTTTATGTCTCTCTTGGTGTTGCCTTTTTCCTCATGCTCTTGATTGTCCTACAAAACAAGTTTAGCTTCAATAGAATTGAGTACATTATTGATGGCATCTTTGTTCTTTTCTTGCTCCTTCTTCCACTTTGTGTTGTCTTTAGGGAAGAATTCAAACTCTTCAAGACTAATCATAATAATAATAACAATGATCATGATGGTTCTAGATTGAAGGTTGTCACAACAGAACAAGCTCAATCAAGTTCACAACAGAACAATGAATTGCCACAACCATCATCATCTTCTAGTTCTTGTTTAAGAAATATGTTCAAACCACCTAATAGGGGTGAGGATTACACAATCTTGCAAGCACTTTTTAGCATTGACATGTTGATTCTGTTCATAGCAACAACTTTTGGTGTTGGTGGAACATTGACAGCACTTGACAATCTAGGACAGATAGGGAACTCATTAGGGTACCCTAGTAAGAGCCTAACAACATTTGTGTCCTTAGTTAGCATTTGGAACTACCTAGGAAGAGCAGTTTCAGGATTTGCTTCTGAGATTTTCTTGACCAAATACAAGTTCCCAAGACCATTGATGCTAACACTAGTAATGCTTTTATCTTGTGTTGGACATCTTTTAATAGCATTTGGTATACCAAACTCACTCTATTTTGCATCAGTTATCATTGGATTTTGCTTTGGTGCTATATGGCCATTAATGTTTGCTATAATATCAGAGATATTTGGCCTAAAGTATTACTCAACTCTCTACAATTTTGGTGCTGTGGCTAGCCCTGTTGGATCTTACATACTTAATGTGAAGATTACAGGGAAATTGTATGATAAAGAGGCATTGAAGCAATTGGAGATGAAGGGTTTGAAAAGGGAACATGGAAAGGACTTAACTTGTTTAGGTGTGGAATGTTATAGGATGCCATTTTTCATTATCACAGCTTCAACTTTGGTTGCTTGTTTTGTATCATTCATTTTGGTTTTGAGGACTAGGAACTTCTACAAAGGTGACATTTACAAGAAGTTTAGAGTGGTTGAGGAAGAGACAGAGATGGTGGATACCAATAAAAGTGGCACTAATATCAAGTGAAATTGTAATTTTTTTTATTATCAATTGAGGAAAAGTTAATCTCAATACGAGAGATCAAGTCTTTAATTTTATTGTAGAAGTACTTGCAAATCATCCATCAATAGAGAAAATAGAAAACCTGAGAATCAAACTCAAGTCATGTCAATGCATAAGTGGAATGTCACTCAAATAAATTAATTTCGATTAGCAAAAATGTATTTAATTAGGTTTTCTACTTTTTAATTACCATTTGTCTTGTTATTATGAAAATATAGTTATATTTTTTTATCAAGAAGAAAATTATGCATGCACCAATTTTTTTTTCTTTTTTTATGGTATTATGGTGTTTATCTACTCCTAGAAGTAATTTTTTCTTTTTTTATGGTATTATGGTGTTTATCTATATTTGTAACCTTGCACACTTTGAACATAGATATTTAATTAGTTTTCATACCATTAAACTTTGTGACTAGATGTGAATAATTACAATATTCATGAATATTGTGTTTCAATTGGAATTAGCCTTATAGCTTAATGTTTTAAGGAATGCTTCATTGTAAATATGTCACTTTATTTACCACCAAAGTTTGGTTTAAGAATTTCTTGCTTTGTTCGTGTCCCTTTCAATTTCAAAAATTGCACGTCCTTCTTAATCATACTTATATAGTTATTTTTTTGTTGTCCAACATAATCACACTTAATACTTAGGTTAATTTTGTCCAAGGCCCAATCCCTGATGAACAAAAAACACATCATTTTAAACCTTCATAACTATAGGTTCAGAACCATATTATTTGCCAACCCAACCAACAAAACTCACAAGGCCTATTTCTTGTTACATATAAGTAATTGAAGTTGACTTATATCATCACTTGTCTAGTTCACTTGGACAACATTTATATCTAAGATATATTTATTATTATTGGTTTAATTAGTTCTATATGTGAAGCAATAATACTTGTCATACAACAGAAATACGTTCAACTAGTATCTAATATGCGCTATACACATCATAGGTATGCATATAATACATATTGCGTATTATGTATAACACGCGTTAAATACTAGTTGGATATATTTCCGTACGTGATAGAAAATTCAACCAAACAAATAATGACCCAAGAAATTATGGTGGTCCTTCATTTGGCTATCATTCAAAAACCATGTGTTTCAATTATGCATTAATAATTCTACTTTATCCATCCAAAAATAATAGACTTTTTAGGTTATGGATTAAGAAAATATTAAAAGTGCATATTTTTACTTTTTTTTTATAGAATTTTTATCACTACTAAGAAAGATAGTGAGTGGATAATTATATAGTAAGTATTAAAATAAAATATAATGGAATTTTCCTAATTTTAATTCAATTCAATCATTTTTTAATAAATACTTATTAGAATACAGAAATTAAAGTAACACCTTATAAAATTAAAATTTTTACTCAATTTTAAACGGTCAAGACTATTGAATTCGGACCACAATGAATTGCAAATGATCAAAATTAACAAAATTTGACTTAGTAAGTGATGACAATGACAAT
The DNA here is from genome assembly GCA_013621005.1 of Aeschynomene evenia. NCBI lineage: Eukaryota > Viridiplantae > Streptophyta > Magnoliopsida > Fabales > Fabaceae > Aeschynomene > Aeschynomene evenia. The sequence continues at coordinate 23,600,677 of CM024264.1, read as the reverse complement.
AACAATAACAATATGTCTCAATTAATTGTGTTTGGTAAATTAAAACACTTTTTTTATGCCGACTCATTTTTTAATTAATCTATCATTAACCGTCCTAATCAGTTTTTGCCATCAATTTAGACTTTGATTATGTCCACAACTGTGGCAACAGAGTGCTACAAGTAAAGTAACTTTGGTTGATTTTAGTTTTTATTGTTATCAAATTACTTACACTTTCACATATTTTAATTTCTTAACACAAACATATATAGACTGTACATATTATATTATATATATTAAATACAACATATTAATTATTTTGATTAATTTTTATTGTATATATAACAATGTTTACTCTCAAAAATTTTATTATTGTGAACTGAAAATGAGAGTCTCACTGGTAATTTATGAGACAATAATTTGCCACATGGCAAGTCTTAAACCCTATCTAGTTCTTCACTTGTAAGCCACGTATTCTATAAGTATATGATCACTCTTGTGCCTTTCAATCACCTTTATTATTCACTTTCTCCATTTTTATTTCATTCAAATCCATATAAAATACCATAAACAAAATTTAATTACCCTATTTAGCAAGTTAATCCACTACAAAAACCATTAGCATTAAGTAAACAAACTCACATCAACAATCAAGCTTTTATTTGATTAAGGTAAGCTATAGGGATTATATACTTTTTGAATGTCATTTTCCTAATACTTTGCACTTATCTCTCAATATTTAGGTAGAGATCTAAGATTCAAATCTTAATACACATATCGTGTTAGAATTTCTAGCTATACAACCACATAGGTTAGCACAAGTGGTAGATACTTAAATTCATGTCCCAAATTCGATCATTGAGACGGTATGTATGCAGAAAATCTTGTGACCAGCTTCCTACTCATTGAATAGTGATCTCTGCAGGAGCTAGAACTTAGTTATCAGCTACCGGCCGACGGATATCCGAGGAGAAACAAAAAAGAATTCCTAGCTACACAAATTTATTTAAATTCAATATTAAGAAATAGATCCTTCTCCTCAAAATTAAAATAAATAAATTATTGTTCTAATTATTAGTGTACTATATAACTATATTGTATTATTCATTCAATAATCCAATTACTCCTTTTCCCTATGATACCTTTCCCTAATCTCTTATATTAATTATGCTCTCTATCTCTCTGACTCTCTCTCTTCCCTTTTTCTTTTGTTCCTTTCACTCTCTCATTCTCTGTAATCCACTATTCTTGGTCTTTCCACCCACCACAGCACCGCCGCTTCCTCCGCCGCAAAACTCATCGCCGATCAATCACCTCCGTAGAGCTCCGATGATCCCCCACTCCGATCCATAGCTCCCTCTAAACCTCCCAAAACCGCCATTCTCGTTCATATTCTTCTTCTCCTTCTTCGCTTTCAGATCCAATTTTACTTCGATTACGCGAAAAATCAAGGAGCAGAAGCAACAACAATAGCAGCATATATTATGGATTAGGCATCATCATAACCATCCTATATGAGAAACTGCTCGCGAAACCGATTGAAATCGGAGGAGGAGCAGCTACTACTGTTACCACCACTCGTGGCGGATCGGAATTTTCTCACCCTAGGGTTAGGGTTTCCGTTCGATTTTCCGTCAAAATGTTGAAGAAGATCATGAAAGGAGGGCAGAAGAAGCCCTCCAAATCCGAATCCACCGATCCGATGGCCACCACCGCCGCCAACAACGTCGTCGTAAACCACGCCTCCCGTATGGCTGCGGCTATCCCTGCTCATCCTACGTCTGATTCCGCCGGAGCTCCGATCCAACCGCCGTCCGGCGCCATGGAAATCCTACCGCCGTTCCGCGACGTTCCGCCTTCCGATCGCGAGAGCATCTTCCTCCGAAAACTCCGAATCTGCTGCTACGTTCTCGATTTCTCTGACACGCTGAAGAGCGTTCGCGAGAAGGAGATCAAGCGCCAAACGCTGATGGAGCTCGTCGAGATCATCCAATCAGGTGCCGGAAAGTTGTCGGAGAGTTGCCAGGAAGAGATGATCCGGATGATATCGGCGAACATTTTCCGGTGCCTCCCTCCGCCAGTGCGCGAGAGCAGCGGCCAAGATGCCATGGATACGGAGGAAGAAGAGGTTTTCTTCGAACCCGCGTGGCCGCACCTTCAGCTCGTTTACGAGCTTCTTCTTCGATATGTTGTTTCCTCTGATACCGACACGAAAGTTGCCAAACGGTACATTGATCACTCTTTCGTGTTGAAACTTCTCGATTTGTTTGATTCTGAGGACCAAAGAGAGCGTGAATATTTGAAAACTATACTGCATCGTATATATGGCAAATTCATGGTTCATAGACCGTTTATTAGGAAAGCGATTAATAACATATTTTATCGGTTTATATATGAAACTGGGAAGCATAGTGGTATTGGGGAGTTTCTTGAGATTCTGGGTAGTATCATCAATGGCTTTGCTTTGCCCATGAAGGAGGAACATAAGCTGTTCCTTGTTAGGGCGCTTTTGCCTCTGCATAAGCCTAAGGCGGTTGCCTTGTACCACCAGCAACTCTCTTACTGTGTGACTCAGTTTGTTGAGAAGGATTGCAAGCTCGCCGATACCGTGATTAGGGGTTTGTTGAAGTACTGGCCTGTCTCCAATAGCAACAAGCAAGTTCTCTTGCTTGGAGAACTGGAGGAGGTGCTGGAGGCCACGCAGAATGCCGAGTTCCAGCGATGCATGGTTCCCCTTTTTCGACAGATTTCTCGCTGCCTCAATAGCCCTCATTTTCAGGTAAGTGGAAAAGTTAATTTGTTTATTTTTTCATAGTTGAATGTATGTGAGTGTAGAGTTCATTTTTTATTGAAACTTTTCACATGATGATTTTAATTGTACATTACCACATCATTCGGGTTGTTTGACTCTTACCTTAACTGCCTTAAAAGTCAAGAAAGATAATCTATGATTGGTTGATTGTGTGAAACACTTTGCACTGATAAGGTGTCAAAATTATGCTGTGTGTGAGTGTATAAATCCAATTTTGATGCAGTTCTAGACCCTGTACTTTGAGTTGCTTTTTGCATTATGTTACTTAATGGGAAGCCATTATCACACAAACATGAAAAGTTGATGGTACATACGTTTTGAAGGTACATGAAATGTGATATGTGAAGTGATTTTTATTTAACTTCTTCAAAGCTGAGTACTTATTACCGAAGTGTAAAAAGTTGATCAGAATTGAAATTCAATTGTTGGCTATTACTTTACTTACTAGGCTATGAATTTGTGAAAAAAAACAACAACACAACAATTACAAGCTTTATCCCACTATGTGGGTTGGATACATGGATCAAATGACGTCATTGTGCTTTATCATGAATAATGTTAGGATTTAGGCCATTAACTCTCAAATCTTCCTCGATAACTCATTTTATAGTCTTTTTTTGGCTCCCTCTACCCCTAGTTATCGTGGTATCTCTCATCTGGTTCACTCTCTTGACTGGATGTTCTCCTAATATTCTTTCCACATGGCCATACCATCTTAGGCGAGATTCCACCATCTTATCAATTATAGAGACTACACCAAGTCTCTCTTTGTGAAAAGAAAAATTGGCATAAAATAAAGATTGTATGAGTACTGTGCTACTGGCTATGTTTTGGACTGTAATGTTAATTTTCTTTAAATACTGTAATATGTTGGATTCAAGAGAAATCTATGAGCCCTAGTTTTGTTTCTTTCTTATTGTTACCTTCTTATTGTTATTATTATGTGATGACAAGCATGTGGTGATATTTCGAGAATGCCAGATAAGTGGGAACTGAATTTTGAGGTTTTATGTGGAATGGATGATTTAAGAATCTAGAACATTCTTCTCCGATTTAACAAGGCCAATTTCAATGTGCCTCTTAAACCTCCAAATATCTTGAAAGGAAAAAATAACTCCTTAGTATGTCATCATTGATGACCTCTGCTTTAATTTTTACTTAATAAAAGAGAAATGGGGAATTTTTCAACCGCAAATAACCACTCTCATAAGTTGTCTGCATCTTCTAACATCTTTCCACAAACTCTCTGCATGAAAATGATTACAAAAAATAGTAAATGTAGACCTTCCCATTTCCAAACCTTTGTCAGTTATCACAGAAATTTTAATCTAATTTAGGGACATTCTATTCATAGAGTGATAGAGGGCCTATAGTCTGACGTTTCTTTATCATCCTTTTGCTCATTTTCATTCATCCCACTACTGAGACAATAAGGTTTCTTTATGCCTCTTTAAATGGTTGAATTTAACAGAGTGTATCTAGGACAAGGTTGTGATTCAATTATGTCTTGTGCTGGATTTCTTAAGAATATGGTTCGCTGGTGTTTATTTCAAGTGTGTGCTTTGCATCTATGTTCTACAGTACATTTGAATCAAATTTTGTATGCTCCTTAACACAACACACTTTCTTTCTCTTTAAAAATATTATTAAGCTTCTTGTATGCTTCAACTGCGATTCAAAATCCTTTAAGCTGCGTTTGTTTTTTCTGACTCTGGAGTTAGAGTCAGTAAGTCAGTGAAAATTGTCAATTTTTTGTTCACTCCAATTTTAGAGTCACTGTGTATTGGAAGGGAGTCACTGTGTGCTGGAAAGGAGACATAAATATGAGAGAGTGTGTTTGGAGTCAATTTTAGAGTCATTGTGACTCTAACTCCTGTAACACTGACTCTATGAACTCCCTTGACTCTGACCTCAGAGTCTTTGAGAACAAACACTTCCTTACTGTATACATTAATATTGTCCCCCTTTTCATTGAGAACATAATAGCTGTGGTATAAGTGTTGATGTTTTCATATGGAGAAGATAAATTATCTCTTAGCATAGTAATATAATGGGTCTAAGAATTGTCAATGAAGGATTAAGGACCTGCTAAGTTTCTTTAATTTTTCTTTTTCTTTTGAATTCAAACGCTTTGGTGGGTTTACCATTGGCAAATTTTCCTCAAATATTTCTGTTTTCTGATGATATTATTTTTCATAGTTTGAACATTGAATGTTCCCTTTGAGGTCTTAAGCTTAGACACACTTGCAATGCAGGTTGCAGAGCGAACCCTCTTTTTGTGGAATAATGAGCACATCGTCAGCCTAATCGCCCAAAACAGGACAGTGATACTGCCGATAATATTTGAAGCATTCGAGAAAAACATTCAGTCTCATTGGAACCAGGCAGTTCATGGTCTCACCGTAAACGTCCGGAAAATGTTCTTGGAAATGGATGCAGAATTGTTCGAAGAGTGCCAGAGGCAATATGCAGAGAAGGAGGCTAAAGCGAAAGAAGTGGCAGAGCAGAGGGAACAAAATTGGAAGAGACTAGCAGATGCCGCCGCACAGAGCAGCGTGGAGGATATGGTCACAGTCTAGCTTTGTTAGATTTCACTGCTGAAACTTCCTCAATTAGGTGAAGAATGGTGAATACGTGCTTCTCCTATTTCGCGCCATTCTTTATTGGTTTTTTCTCCCCATTTTCAACCTAAATTTTTTCTCCCACTATTCTATCTTCCTTTTGAAGGGGAGCCTTGGAGCAACTAGTTGAGTTGTCTCCGTGTGACCTCTTGGTCACGGGGTACAACCGTGTAAACAGCCGATGTATTTATCAGGTTAAACTGCGTATAATTCATTTGGGTGCGGCCAGGCCCTTCCCCGGACCCTGTGTGATGCGGGATATTTGTGCACCAGGTTGCCCTATTCTATCTTTCTTTTCTATTGGATGATCAGCATTTTGAAGAGAGCAGTGATTAATGTAACTTATTGGAAGTTGTTAGCAATGTCTTTTTCTTCATCTTCTTCTTTTTCTCTCGTTTTTTGGTACGAGAAGTTAGCAATGTCTGCAGATTAAGGATGTTCTGTAAAATACTTTCTTGTATTTTTCCCTTTTTACAATGAAAAATACGGAAGATTTCTTTTCTTTTTTCTTTTCACTTTCTTTCCGAGAACAATTTCGAGCATTTTATTTGTATTGGACTCTGAGTTGATGATTGAAGGGATTGAACTAAATATAATGGTGGGAAATCAGAACATGCAAACCCTAGCTAGAGATACTTTAGTGTATATTTGTAATTAAAGTTAGTTTAGTGTGAAAATTGGAATGGAAAAAAACCATTATTTATCCCTCATAGCTTCTAATTAGTCTCACTTAGAAGCACATCTTTTTTCTCCTAATATGGACACAGTATAATACACAAACCAAGTTCACATCAAGCATCAAAGTAGTGTTTGTTTCAAAATTTTGTACAATACATCAATATAGATACAGAACAATATAATATAGTAAATTTTATGGATTTTGTTGTGTTTGTTTTAATGTGTACAGGTGGAAGAGGACGGGAGAGTAGAGGTGACGGGAGAGTAGAGGTGGTGAAGGTGGTTGCAAAAAATTGAAGGGATAAATTTGGATAAATATTTATTAAAGTTTTTGTATCTGTATGTGTATTATGTGTATCTACACTAAGTGTGGACATAAAATATACAAAAAATCTGTACAAATACAGACTATCTTGTATATATACATACTAAACAAACATCATACAAACAAGTTTATATTGTATTTTGTGTCTTGTATAGTCCAAACAAATACTATCTAATATTCCATGTAACAGCAACAAGACAATTTCCAATGGATGCAAATCATAATGGACCCAAAAGCCATTACCACTAACCTATTACCTATAGCCTATAGGTTCAATCTCAAGGGAAAATGTAAAAACATGATGCAAAGTCATAAACCAAAGACATCCTCATATCCAAAAACTCTCCAAGTGTAAAGACCACCATTATTTGTTGGATAAAAGAAGTGCAACTCAAGAACAAGAAAAGAAAACTTGTAGCACTTCATTTGGCAGGACCCCCTTTAATCCTTGTTGCAACTTGCATGAGTGTGCAATTTTCTATATATATTCATGCTTAAACTAACTAGCTAGCTAAGAAGATTCCAATGGTGGGGGTGGACTTTGTTTTCAAAGGGGCATTAGAGGAATATTGAGTACTCTCAATTTAACTCTTGGTCCAAAATTGCTGATATGTGTAAATGCTAAATTTCTTCTATAGGACCAACATGGCTCCCACTTTCTCATGGTTTTGTTGGTCCAATTCATTATGTAATCATTTGCATGCTTAGAAGCTCAAAAATATTCAAGGAACCTTCACAATAAGTTATCTAGTTTTTATCATGTTTCTTCTTCTTCTTCTTCTTCAAGTGGGGTTGGTTGGCCTTGTCCCTTCTTACCAACATGTTTGGTTATAACAAAAATAAATAAACAGTCATGATATATATGGCTAGTAGTCTTTCTGCTAGACTATGATTTGTTAGCATAATGTCTCAAGATTTTAGGATTGTAGTGGAAATTAAATGCAAAAACCATAAATGAAAAAAACAATCGAGGTGTCCACTCACCATATCTTCACTTGATTATAGCAGTTTAATAACATTTTTTTCATAAATAAATAAATAGATCAGGCACTGAAATTAACTAAGTTGGAAAATGTAGGTAAAATAGATATACTAATGGTTTTAGATTTTGAAAAAAAAAAGTTATTAGAATAAAAAAAGGAAGAGTGATTTTTTTATGAGAATAAAAAAAGTAATTTTGACCTAAAATGAAAAGATAGGAAGATCTTAATGGAGATTCAAATGTTGGCTTCATTCCCCTAGCTACACCCAAAATCCTATCCCCATCCTTTATCTCTTTCTCATCAAACAAATTAACTTCTTTGTTTAATTATTGTTCACACCACTATTTTCTTTTTGTTTTTCTTGTTATAGTATTTTTTACATTAAACACTCATATCCTGTTTTATAACACTAGTCAATGATACTGAAGTAGAATCGAGTTAAGAACCAATTATACTTCATAAAAGGCCATAATTGCTGATCCAATAGTACTGATGATCATGGAAGTGTATCTAATCTAATCTTAGAGGAATGAATGATGACCTAATTAGATAGTTTTTGCTATCAAACAATAGTTAATTAATTTCTAAGCCAATAGTTGGGGACCACATATATAAACCAACCCATGACACCTCTTGAGTATATATATAATGAGGGAAATACGGGGTGAACGGTAGAAAACCAGTCAAATCAGTTAATGAATTCATTTGACAAATTTTTGACCTAAAAAGAACTCTTTCTAAGTAGTTAGTTTTTAATGGACCGAGTGATTGTGATCCAAAATCTCTATATTGGCTGATTTGACTAGTTTTTTATTGTGCAAATAATATCACTCTATAAACAATAATATTTGGCTAACTATGGAAAGACAGTCAAACCAACTAATGAACTCATTTGACAACTTTTTAATCTAAAAAAAACTCCCTTTAAGAAGTTAATTTTTAATAGATTGAGTGATTGTGGCCCAAAATCTCTATATTAATTGATTTTGACTGGTTTTCATTGTGCAAATAGAAGTACTCATGTATAAATACGTGTGGCCTCAAAGCCCTCTCCTTATATATAAAAGGGCAACACAAATTGACCTACCCATCAACATCAAGCAAGCATGCAAGAAGAACACTTGAGAAAAGGGCCTTGGCATAAAGAGGAAGATGAGCAATTAACAAGTTTTGTGACCCTTCTTGGGGAAAGAAGGTGGGATTCCCTTGCCAAAGTAGCTGGTATGTATGTAATAGTAATTAAGTTCATTATTATACTAATGATAAAAGAATGAAGAAACAAGTGTATATATATATATATGAAAAAGATCCAATTTGATTTTGATCCTTATTCCTTCATATTATTGTTCATGCAACTTAATTAATATCTCTTTGAAGGGCTTAGGAGAAGTGGTAAAAGCTGCAGATTAAGGTGGATGAACTATCTTCGTCCAAATCTCAAGCATGGCCCTTTTAGTGTTGAAGAAGGGCACCTTATTGTTCAGCTTCAGCATGAATGGGGCAACAAGTCAGATTCATTCCCTTCTTTATTTGTATTAACCCTATAAATGTCTTAGGTTGAAGAAATATAAATGTGTAGTTTTGTGTTCATTATGTCATGCTTAAATATTGGTGTAGGAATTGGTAAATTATAGCAGAATTTCATGAGTTTATACTAGAGATTCTTAGTTAAAAATAAGAGTAATGTTAATATAGACTCGGGTTCATGGTGAATCCTACATATGGCAACATATCAACCATTCAAGACATAATTAAAGTTATAACTATAATAATATTATGAAACTCTTGATTGATATGTTGCCACGTGTAGAGTTCACCATAAACTCGAGTCTATATTATCATTTTTCTAAAAACATGCACAAATACTTCAAAATAATCAATATACTTGTACCGTATATGTATTGTATCAAATACTTTACCAGTACTTTTATATACTCATATTTTACATGTTTTCATTCTAATTTATATCATATTTTTATACTATATTTGTCTCATGACAGATAATGGTACTCGTATAAGTGCAGCACAATTTTTAGGCACTCTTAATATTGTTTAACATGTGTGAAAGCATTTTAGTGACAAGTGAAATTATTTTATGATCTAGATTACAATTACAATCACTCAAAATTTGTAACCTTGTAGTACAATATATGGATCCAGGTGGTCAAAAATTGCTCAAAGGCTTCCAGGAAGAACAGACAATGAAATCAAAAACTATTGGAGAAGTCATTTAAGAAAAAAATCACAAGTTCAACAAGAAGGTAAAATACAATATGATATTTTTCTTTATATAACAAATAGTATGTTTTGTTGTAAAAAAATAATTGCAATTTTTTTTTTTTACTTGCCCTCCTCAGGAATTAGCTTCAAGTATGAATCAGAGAACTCTGCTGATGATTATAGCCACAAAATCATTGATGATGATATGGTTTCAAAAGAAAATTACATGTGTGATGATGAGACTAAGGAAAATTCAATAATAATAGATACATTTGGTTCATCAGATTGGGAATTAACAAGTTCACCATATGAAACTAGGATCTTTGATTGGATAACAGAGTTGCAGAATCAATGTGGTGAAACAGAACAAGATCATGATTGTAATAACAATCCAACATATGACTATGATCTTAAAGGGTTTGAAGAAGGTTGTGTTACATTGGATTATTCAGATTCCTTGTGGAACTTGAATTAAGGTCTTGGATTTTAATTTTCTCTTCAAAATGTATATGCCAATAATTTAGTGAAATGCAAAGAATGGTCTATTTTGAATTGCTTAATTACTTTAACAATGACTTGGAATTAAGACTATGGTTGATCAGAGAATATAAGTGTAAACACTTGTATATTTATATTGTGTATTTTACTCTTCTAATATTATATATGCTACTGTTATTGACATCAGAAGTAATAAACGTTAACTTTGAACAATATAATTGGCTATTATGGGTTATCATTCTCTAGGTCTTAATGATAATTTAAAAAATATAGCACTTTTTTTTAGTTTGGTGTTTGATTTTGGTCTAAATTGTTAAATTGAATTGAAATGTCTTTCAAATGATTACATTTTGCTATATAAGGCAAAGACAGGTATTATATCAATAAGTTCAGTTTAGCAAGTGCCTCTTAAACAATTTTTTAAGTCATAATGTTATTTTATTTGCCCAATGTTATCTTTAGAATTTATCATTCATATCCTATTCTTGACACCAATTATGTTTTGGTCTAATCCTCCGTGGAAGCTACTTAGGTCTCAAACCTCTCGATTACTTAAAGGACGAGAGATCAAATTCTGGAGTCGACATGATTAAAAAGAGAGTACCATTTATACCTTTATCTCCAAAGTAGTGTGCTCACTTATCCAACATTTTAAGTTTAATAAAAATATTTATAATAGTTGTAACTCTTTATTTTCAATATTTACCTAATTTGAGCTATGCTGAAAATTCAGCCTTATATAAGATAGAAATCCTAATCCAAAACCTTACTTAAAATAAATAAATAGGTGCCGAACCATTTGAATTAAAAAAGTATTGATAGACTTAACTCTTTGTACTAATAAATTATAGAGTAAACCCCCAAACTGGTCCCTGACAATTTTCGCGTCGGACAAGTTGGTCCATAACAATTAGAAATACCCTACTCAGTCCCTCACAATGTCAAACCTCGGACACGCTAAGGTCCCTAGACGGATTCCGTAACGTTTGTCCTACGTGTTAGTCCAGAACAGTGCATCCGTGCTGACTTGGCCATTTAATGCTTGAAACGGCGTCGTTTCGTTAGAAATAATTAACATTAAACATGTTTGTTGTTGGATTTGAGTCACAAATCACCCCATCCTCAGTAGTAAAAGATGTTTAATGTTAACTATTTCTAACGAAACGACGTCGTTTCAAGCATTAAACGGCCAAGTCAGCACGGGTGCACTGTGCTGGACTGATACATAGGACAAACGTTACGGAATCCGTCTAGGGACCTTAGCATGTCTGAGGTTTGACATTGTGAGGGACTGGGTAGGGTATTCTAATTGTTAGGGACCAACTTGTCCGACGCAAAAATTGTCAGGGACCAGTTTGAGGGTCTCCTCTAAATTATAAATGTGATTCTCTGAAATTTTAAGAAAATAAAATTCATTCTTTCATCACCTATAACTTCTACCATAGTGATGATAATTACTTAATCAACACATGATAACCTTCATTGTCACATTTAATTTGTGAAGTTCCTTATCACACTACTAGCAACTAGCAAGGCAACAACTATAATTAAAGAGAAATTAAAATCAAAGGGATCACCCCCATTATTGTTCTTTCCATTTTTGTTGGGGGATTTTTTTTTTTTTTTCTGTTTTATATAGTAGAAAGATATGAAAAGATCAACATGCTCCCATATATAATACAAAATTATATCAAAGCCAACATTTGCCAAAAGGGATGGTCAAAAGGGAAAAGAAAACAATATCTGTTCATCAAAATAGGATATAAATTATGAGCAATAGAAGCCTAATACATGCATCCAAATTATGGGGCACAGATAGGCATCCCAATTTTTTTTTAATACCAAGATGATCTACGATGATAAATTGATAATTGTATCATTAATAATACATTAATATGATATCTTAGGCAATGTTTTTACAATAATGCTAGTCGTACAATATAAATACGTCCAACTAGTATTCAACGTGTGCTATATATAACATAGAATGTGTGTTATACGTATAACACACATATGTATAGCACACATACACATTTCATATTATGTATAGTACATGTTGGATACTAGTTTGACGTATTTCTGTTAGACGTATTATTGTTTAATACATAACCCACGTGGGCAAACACAATCACTAAAACAACTTTAATTGAAACATGTTTGTGTGAGAAGAAGTTATAGATAATGCAAACTCTTTATATATCATATTATCCTTTCAAATCCTTTAATTAAAATACGTTGTGATTGCTGGCCATTAGTAGCTTTCCTAACCGTAAATTGAAATGAATAAATAATAAGGAAAAAAATAAAATAAATGAAGATAAGACTTTTTAAGACATTATGCAAGAGTCTACTACTATACTATATATTATGGACTCGACTGCTTCCGAGAAATGAATGGGCTAAAATTGAATAATCTATTTTTGTTCTATGCATATCCTTTTTAAATAGCACAAAAAACTTAGATTAATTTGACCAAAAACTTAAACTATAGCCCAACATCTCCTACACATGGATCCAATTCAAGCAAAGTTGCATGTGAAAAAAAAAAAGAGAAATTATTTTTGTCCACCTACATAATAAATTAACCTTTTAAAATTATCACTTCAAATTGTTACAATTTAATAATAAAAAATATTATGATATAAGTGTTATATATTTTTTATTGTATACGTAGCATTCTTGGTAGAAAAACTACTCTCAATCTCTAGGGATTTTTTATTCTTGTTTCAATCATGATCACAAAGAGGCTTTTTATCATGACAAAATGTGAGACAGCTTAGAGACTCTCTCAATAGTGATTAAATGAGTTATTATTATTATTATTATTTGTGTTCCAAATTTTCTTAACTATTAGTTGGGTTGGGTTAGAAATTAGATCTTTCTTTGTATTCCTACTCCTAGAAGAAGCGGTGTGCATGGGATTCCAAATAAGGTCTTTTACCAACCCAATATCTTGAATTAATAAATTAAACTTGATCTTCTTGTCCAAATAAAATAGTTCGTTATAATTATTATATAATTACAATAAGAGGAAGCAATTTGATTGTGTGGTTAAATTAGATGCTAACTATATGGCTGAATTTTGTTGAACGTGAATATATATATATATATATATATATGTTAAGTTGAAATTAAAATTAAGTGTACTAATAAAAAGCATCTTAGACTAATTCAAACTTGCTTTAACCTAGCTAATAAACATCATCTTTCTTGTTTCCATCGATTAGAGAGAATATGGACCAAACATATATACTTTTGTTTAGTCATTTCTAATACGAAATTTTAATATTGTTGTTAACATTGAAGAAATTAAAGAGGAAAGTTCGTGTAGCACAAGTCCACAACAACTTAAAAACACTTCTCCATTAAAACCAAGTCTACTTATATGATGAATTTATATTTATATTTCGTGTTCGATTATAAGAATCGAGTCTTTCTCTTTTTGTTTGCAACCATGAGAAGAAAATGAAGTCAATTTCTTGGTCAACCTATCTATTAGCAATTAATTGGCATAATTACTAAGTAAGTAAATTAAGAATATAATAAAAAATTACTGCGTTTGATATGCAATAATATTTGTCGTACAACAGAAATACGTCAAACTAGTATTCAGCGTGTACTATACATACTATAGAATATATGCTATACGTATAAGACACGTACGTATAACACACATTGAATACTGGTTGGACGTATTTCTATTGTACGATAAACATTATTATTTGATATGTGTTCCTCTGTCCCACGAGTGCCACTTCTTATAAACAAATATCCCACTCTTGTGGACTAGGTACAACAATTATTATTATTTTTTGTCATTTTCATTATTTATTATTATTATTATTTTATACTAGCTATTTCACTTAATATTCAAAATTGAAAACTAGTAACCACCACACCTACCGAAGTTATTTCCTCTACCCGGCAAGTACCTAATAATCTTAACTACATATATATCCAAATTGATTTCAGCCCATGTCGGTAGTACTTGTAATTAGGGTTCAATATTATTGATTTCATTTCACATCATGATCCTTTATTACTCCCTCCATTCCAAAATATTAGTCGTTTTAGGGAGAAAAAAAAAAATTCACAATGATTGTCGTTTTCAACTTTCAATATTAATTTAATTTTTTCATACCTATTATACCCCTAGTATCATTTCTCTTTCTTTCTTGAATATTACTCCAAGGAACCATTAATCATCTTTCTTTTTCATTAATGCTTTAGGTAGTTTAGTCATTTTAATATATTATTTTATAAAATTAAGAATATCTATTGAATTTCTTAATTTCCGTGTAAAAATCTTAAAAGACTAATATTTTAGAATGGAGGGAGTATTAATTATTAATTAATTAATTAATGTGTAAGGTACGTAATTGATTTCAGTTATATATAAAAAACTAACTTTTAAGCATAAAAAGTTGAGTAACTCCAAAATGATAATCAAGAAAAATAATATATCTGACTCCCATGATCAATTCAACCTGCGTTTTTTTTCTTTTCAATTAAAAAAGAAGACCCTTCTAGACGTTTATTTACTATAATTTTTCAAGTTTCCAAGATTAACAATAAAATTTCCAACCCTTTCCTTAGGTCCTTTTTGGTTTAGATTTTTTATTTATTTAATTTTTTTCCACCTTTTTGGGTAGATATTGTCATTTATTTCCCCTTCTTATTAGCATATATAACACATATCATTAGAGAATATATATACATATGAGAATCATGCACCTTCTTTCATCATCATTCTTCTCTGCTTCTAATTACTTAGTTCATTGATTCAAAGTTTTTCTAGTAATTAGCAATGAAAAAGCACCAAAGCTTGCTCATACTAGTTACCATCTTTCTCATCCATTTCACAATTTGGATTCAAGCACAAGAAGTTGGTAAGCATAATAACAAAAATAATAATATTCTTCTATACTTCTTCTATAATTGTTGTCTCAATATTTCATATATAATACTTTTAAATTTAATTTAAACATGTTAAAAATGATCTCTTGATAAAATTTAAGCTCATGAGATTCAAAATCTTTAGTACGAAAATTTTGATACTATGTTATGAAATCATTATTATAAGAAAGTTTAATTTGATCGATAACAATAAATGAATTTTTTGCTCTCAGTACTGAAATGCAGCTAAGAATCTATCGTTATCATAATGTGTGTGTGTGTGAATTTTGTGCAGAGGATGAGAGTGAGTTTGATTACATAGAAGGGAGTGAGAAGGGGCCATCACATTGGGGTGATCTGAAGAAAGAATGGGAAAAATGCAAAAATGGGGAAATGCAATCTCCAATTGATTTGTCAACTCAAAAATTGAGTTTGGCTCCAAAATTGGGAGACCTAAGAAATTGTTATTACCCTCAGAATGCGACTCTCTTGAACAGAGGCCATGATATTCAGGTAATCATCAATCAACAAACAAAAATCTTTTATATATATAATCACAATGTTAATTAATATATAATTGCTTTCTATTTATGTTTAATTTAAGGACCCCTAAATTGACTTCTAAATTGAGAAGTCATTGAACCTTCAAACATATTCATTCCTCTAAAATATTTAAAAACACTTTTTTATAACTCTGCTCTAGAAATGGTTGGCTCCTTATTAGCTCCCTCTAGTTATACATATTATGGATTTTTCATGATTTATTATGAAACTTGTTATGTGTTCAGTGTCCAAGAATTTACTCTTAGATAGCATCGGTTCATAAACAATAATATTTGTATATCTACAATAGAAATACGTCCACCTAATATTCAACGTATGATATTATAATATGAAATATGTACTATATGTATAACACACGTACATATAGTATATAATATATAACACATATTAGATATTAGTTTGACGTATTTATTTTGTACGACCAATATTATTGGTTTATAAATTATAATAAGACATTGAGAGACAACATATGGATATATTGAAACATAGAGACTAAGACACATATAAAAAAAATAATATTTATTTGATAATAAATATAGTTGATGAATAATAAATACTCATAATTTTTTGTATTTATATCTTAGCCACTACAATCTATTTACTACCACACGCGGTTCTGTCCAAATCAAGTCCAACACATAAGATATTGGTCACACTTAAGCTTGATCCAAATCTAATCTTATACTCTCCTATCATTTCTAATTCAGGAACTGATTTATTAAATAATAAATTATATAGAACAATATTAGGAATATTATTGATTTAACCTAGTCTCAAGACTTAGTCCTCTAATATCATATTAGAAATTAAGTAATGAACCTAACTCAACCAAAAAGTTAACTCAAGAGTTAAAAATTGTCTAAAATTTATAGAGATTATCTTGATCTTATCACATGACAATATGAGATTCTACATCGAATATAATAAAGTATTTTTTAATTATTCTAAGAGTATGTATCCTAGATATTTTTATTTTATACATACATGCATGTAATGGATGCAGCTAAAATGGAATGGAGGTGCAGGATCATTAAACATCAATGGCACTGAATTCTTTTTGCAACAATGTCATTGGCACTCTCCTTCTGAACACACAATTGACGGCAGAAAGTTAGTTATATAATTTGTCTTCTTCTTCATCACAATCACTTTTTTTTTTCATTTTTAAATTAATTAATAAAAGTAAATCATATCTGGTTGTGGAAAATTTAATTAATTTATTTTTTAATTTACTTTAATAATAATTGAAACATTAAATTAGGTATGACATGGAGTTCCATATGGTTCATAAAACCCTAGAGATAAATGGAGAGAGCAAGATAGCTGTTATTGGGCTTCTCTATAGAATTGGCAAGCCCGATCCATTACTTTCAAAGGTAATATATATAATAATATTTCTCTTAATATAATTTATTAGGTTATCTAATTATCAACAATGAAAGTTCATCATGAAGGAATATATATATATATATATATTCATGGAAGTGGAATTCTTGAAGGTAACATTATCCTTTTACAAGTTTTTTGTTCCAACCCAGAGAAATTAAATTAAAAAAAGTATACTATATATATTAGAATTTAATTATGATATCCACAAAAGAGAAAGAATTTAATTACGATGTACTAATAATGTAAAAAATTTTACACTGTCAGTTAATCATATCAACAGATTTGTGAGAATTTTTCGTTAGTAGGTGGTTAAGTTGAATACTTTTGTTAATGTGTCAATCTATAATTGAACATCTGTGTAAAATTACTTTAATAGTGGGTTGAAATTAAACTCTATATATTATGAGCTTAAATAGGTTAATTTTCATATTTATCTGAATAATAAATATAATTGAAACAATAATTTCAGTTGGAAAATTACATAAAAAAGATGGAGGATCAAAAAGGAGAAGAAAATGTAGGGTTGATTGACCCTTCAGAAATAAGGCTTAGCAAGAAATATTACAGATACATGGGCTCCCTCACTACCCCTCCTTGTTCTGAAGATGTCACTTGGACCATTATCAAAAAGGTACAATTCATTATTAAAAAAAATAAAAAAAAAACCTATCCAATTAATTTTCATAATAATGTTCAGTACATGATTGACATTAAATGTTTCTAACAACCAAAGAAAAAAATATCTGAAAAATGAAAGAAGATAAAAGAACATATTCCCCAAAACAAAATAGCCTTAGCTTCCAAATGATATATATATTCTATGTCAAGTTATTAATTATTGTAATTATTTATGTACATGATCAGATAAGAAGTGTCTCAAGGGAGCAAGTTGAATTACTAAGAGAGGCTGTCCATGATGTAAGTATTTTAATTAGTTTGATTATTCACCATCAAGGTTAATAAATAGATATATGTTAAATTAAATTAAATTAAATTTACTACTATGAACAATTTACTACTTATGACTTTAATTTTAATACACTGATAATATAAAAAAATTGTATATTGTTAATCAATCATATATTACCGTATCAATAATAAAGTTTTATAAATATATATACATAATTAGTTATTAGTAAACTATTTACTTATTTAATTATTATTATTGGAATAATCTCTTATTAATTCTTATTCTATGATGAACTTTATGGCAGAGTGCAGAGAATAATGCAAGGCCTGTGCAGCCTCTTAATCAAAGAGGGATACAACTTTATAGCCCAATGGGAGAGGAATAATAAATAATTAATCACATTATTAATTAATTTCCTTCAGCAAGTACATTATTTATTTATTTGTTTTATTAAAAATGTTTTTATTATTCGTTGCTCCTATTATATATGTATGATCTATATAATCATGGAGTGCTAGCTACACTTAAATAATGTGGCACATAAAAGAGGCACTTATTATTAGTTATTTCTAGAGTTGTATATGTTGTCATATAATTATTACAATATATTTTGTCTCTTTTATACTATGCTTAATTCTAGAAATTCGCTTATATATACAAGCTTCTTAATATACATACTGTGTCATATATGGATGTAATAAATTATGCAACTTTTTCATTTGACATAATGAAACTATTCACAAATTAAAGTGATAAAGGTACATTATTAATCAAATATCAAGCATTTCTACCAATGTATTTGCTACAATAATTAAGAATGAAAATGGTTTTTCACTATGTTTATAGCTGCATAGTTAATTAGCTCCAACACAAAATTTTGATTTAAAAAGAGAATAAAATGTGGCTGCTGGGATTCGAGCCCAGGTCTCCACGGCCACAACGTGGAATTCTTACCACTAAACTACAGCCACAACATAATAGGGTTTAACAGAAAGTTCTATTTCTTCCTATTTTCCATTATTCTCCTATAATCAACTAAAATCGTAAGTATTTATTAATGATAAATATATGATAATATTATATTTTATAAGATAGCTAGTAGAGAGTGGAGAGTTAGTGTAGTAGGCATTATTCCTTTGCATCTAATTAATTACATGCATAATGATTGAGAATAGTATATGTGTAGTTTTAATTTCTTAGGGTGTGAAGAACAAGAGATGCTTAGCTTTGCTTTGAGGCACTAATAATTAATATATACATGACGTGATGTTGGCGTTGCCCATTACGTACGTACATATTATACATATATAGTCCATACCATATATAAATAATATATATATAACAAATTGAATTATTAATGAATTCCTTAATTAAGCTAAGAATCTCTCTCTTTCTTTACCCAATGATGAGTAATATAATGGTCTTCATCCATTCTCATACTCTATACCTTACACTACCCAAACCACTACGCATACTATATATATATATATTCGATTACTAATTAATCGGTATATATCGCCTTTCTTAAGAATAAATCTTTTGGACTCTTAGAGTATTGCTAGAGGCCCATCACAACAAAAAAAATCAGTCAAAACAGCCAACAAATAGAAATTTGGGCCACAATCACCCAGCCTATTAAAAATTTACTCTTGATTAAAAGTGCAATTTGGGCCATAAAGTGTTAAATGGGCTTTATTGGCTGATTTTTTGTTGTACCCCAAGCACAAGTTGAACTTGTTTTTTTAGCTTCTCATCACTCCAATCATTTAATTTGCATGTGTATGTTCATCAGCAAAATTAAATTTAGTTTAGTGAAAAGGTAGTTGGTATATATGTATTGTTATATTATAGAATACGACGTCATACGTATCTCACATTATCTTAGGAGATGAAAACAAAAATATCGATTATTAGTTCAGTTCATATTTTAATTAAATTAAAGAAAATAAGTATCAACTAATTAATTTATGTGACGGTGTGCATTATATGATTAGTTGTATAGTAGTAAAGACTACTTATGAATAGTCAATCTATCTATCTCTATATGGATATAGAAAAATCATTGTAAAACTTTAGTTAAGTTCATATTTCATCTTAAAAACTATGGACTAGTATCTCATCTATAACATACATGTGATTTTCTACCGACACCAAATGATTAATTAGAGGACTATGAAAACATTAATAAAATCAAATATATATAATAAGGTCTATGAATATTTGCGGCGGAATTGTAGGGTTTTTGGCCACTGAAGAAGTGACTAATGTATGCAAAAAGAAAAAGTGGTTCGGTCACATAAATAATTTGACGTACAATAAAAATACGTTTAACTTGTATCTAACGTGTGCTATCCATGTTACAGGATATGTGCTATACGTATATCATATCATATACGTATAGCACACATCTTGTAACATGGATAACACACGTTGGATACAAGTTGAACGTATTTTTATTGCACGTCAAACATTATTGATTAATTAATTAATCCCTCATTATATATATGTAGCAATGCAAGTGTGTGATGATGAACTGTGAACATAACCACTAATAACACTCCATAATTATATATTACAATTAATTAATTAATAGAATAATACAAGATAATCTCGTGTCACAAGTCATAAAGGATTGTGTCCAACCCATAGTTCCCACACTTGGAGTTTGTTAAGTCATTGTTAATTGAATTTGGGTTCAAGATTAATTAATTAATTGATATAAGCTGTAGGAAGTAAAAAGAAGTCATTATAGCTAAAATTAAGAATAATAAAAATAAATAATTAATTAATTAATTAAACAAAAAAAGGGTGGTGAAAGTTGCAAAATTTATGTGTGGTTCCAGGGTTGCAAACCAATCCTCCAGAAAGGAATCTTGGACAAAAAGTAATGTGTTTGCTTCAAACCCAACCGAATCTCACTAGTTTATTTTCTTACCCTTCAATTCCTCATATTTAACAATAAAAAATTTTAAAACATAAATTTACATTTATATATATATATATATATATATATATATATACTTTTCTTTTAGGATTTAACTATGCAATTTAATAAAAAAGAATGATCAATAAATTTAATTGTTGCCATACCAAATCAAGTTCGTTGATCACTTTTAAGTTATATATAACAACCTATAATTAAATACACTCATAATAAATTTGAGATAATTAGTATTTTTTTCTCAATAATGCTTGTTGTACAACATAAATACTTACAACTAACATCCAACGTGTATTATATACCATAGTACCATACGTAATGTGTGACATATGTATAACATATTACGTATAGCACACGCTGACTATCAATTGAAAGTATTTCTGTTGTAAAACAAATATTACTATTTTTTCCTTGTCACCCAAGATCACTCTCATTTTTAGATCTTGCCAATTTTGAAGGACTATGTGTGCTAAATTTAGTAATTTACATATCCATGCAAAGAATATTTTGTTTTCACACACAACATACACTAGTTCTCTATCTTCCCTACTATATACACAAGTGTTGTATAACACAACCTATCCCTCTATATATATATAACTTCCAATGTTGGAAAAGCAATTCTGGCATAACCCCAAAAACAAGGTTTATGGCATACCCTTTTGCCTCCACTTGAAACTAACCCTTATTATTGTCACACCCTCACCAATATATTAGCATCATCCACTACTCTCTTCATTTGAGGCTTCTTCATTCCATATCCAACACCCTCTCTTCTCTCTTAACATCATAATCATCATCATTCCTCTTAATAACATTTATTGTGATCAATTCACATTTTGTGTACTCATTTGTAAGAACTTTTAAATTTTTTGTATTGTCCAAAGTATTTAATTTAGTGTCAACAACAATAATAGCTTATAAGAACAATATAATGCAGGTCCAAGAAGAATTGGTTGTAATCAAAGGCAAGCGCACCAAGCGATCAAGGCCCAAGTCGTCGTCACTACCTGAAACAATCAACACCAACAATAATACGATGATTCCTTCACCAACAAGTTGTGATGATGTGGCTACAACAACAACTAGAACATCATCATCATCATCAGAACATGAATTAAGGGACAAAACAGAGTTATTAGAGCATGATGAAGACATGGCATATTGTCTTATTCTATTGGCACAAGGCCATGATCATGATCATGATCATGCACAAAAAGCCTCATCAAAACATGATGATCATAACAACAACAAGAAGTACCTTTTTCAATGCAAGACATGTGATAGATGCTTCCCTTCATTCCAAGCCCTTGGTGGACACAGAGCAAGTCACAATAAACCCAATAATAGTAACAAATTATTATTACCAAATAATAGTTTTGTTAGTGATCTAAATCATCATGATCATCATCATGATCATTGTGGCATCAATAACACCACAAGAAGGCCTAATAATGATTTCTATGGTACTAGCATCACATCATCAACAACAAAGGCTAAATCATCACATTTGTGTTCTATATGTGGTGCTGAATTCTCATCAGGCCAAGCATTGGGGGGTCATATGAGAAGGCACAGAAATTTTTTGAGCACATCATCATCTATGAGTGGAACAGAATCCAGAGAAGCCAAGAAACCGAGAAATAATAATAATAATAATAATGATAATGTTTTGAGGTTGGATTTGAATCTTCCAGCACCACCAGAGGATGATGATCATAATCAAAGAGATCAATCATCAAAGTTCTCCTTTCAGACCAATGAAAAACTTATTGTATTCTCTACTGCATCTTCTTTGGTGGATTGCCACTACTGAATTTAGTTCATTTCACTTTTTTTTTTTTACATATAATTTCTTTTTATTGATTTAACATACACACATATAGATGTGTATAGTGTATTGATTCTTTCCATTCATTGAATTTAAAATTGAATTTATTCAGTCGGTGGTGGCCTATCATTATTGTGTAGATTCATTCATAATTTCTTCATTTAATTATTTTGTTGCTTGCCATGTTCTTTATTATTATTAATTTTTAAGCTTCATTACAAATGGTCTAAATATATATACTATTTGATTTCTGACCTAAATTGTGTGTTTGAAAATATTTTATTATGGTAAAAAACTATTTGATTTCTCACCTAAAAAATAAATTAAAAACCTATTTTAGTTAGCTAAAGAAATTGACTAGTATATTCTAGTTCTTTTTACAAGAAAAGTTCAGATATAAAACGAGATCACGTTATTATTGAGTGTTATCCAAATATTTATAGATTATCCATAAAAAAAAATCATTAAGTTCATCATAATGTATTTAGTATATCCTAAACCTAATGATCTAGTGTCTTAGTCGAGTAGATCATATAAAAATTGACGTATTCGTAGATATAGATATGGTAAAAAAATTTGTGTATTTTATATACTCTTAAAAATAGAGACTTAGAGGACAAAAAATTATGCTAAGACCGAAATCACTTACATTTTTATGTCTATATCTCCTCTACTATTTGTATATTTATGTATTTATTTTTTTGGTTATGATTCTATATTTATGTATTATCATGAACTATACATTACATCAAACACAGTCTAGCAGAGTCTAATATTCAATTAATCATACCTTGAATGACAAAAATAAAATGAAGAGATAAAAAAAAAGAATAGTGGGCCACAAGTTGGGCCGTTTTCGTTACTGAGCCCATTTTAAAAAAATCGTTTTACATTTTTTTTTTCTTTTTTATATTTTTTCCGCTTCGCTTTCTTCTTCTTCTTCTTCCGCTTGAAAAAGGAGGCGCTGCCAAAACACGCACACACACACACAGAGAAGTCATCAATGGCGGTTCCAGGGAGGCACAACGGCATGGACGACGATGATGAAGAAAACAACGCTCTCTTCGAAGAAGAAGGTCTCCACCCTGAAGAATCCGATACACCACCTCACCTCCGTGACCTCGCCGCCGCCGCCCAGAACGGCGACCCCTCCGCTCTCCGCCTCGCCCTCGGTTCATCTCTCTCTCTCTTCCTTTCTTCATCTCTTTTGGGTTATGTTTAGTGTGAATGTATCTATTCGGCTAACCCTCTCTTCAGTTTACCTTTTTTTTTAAAAAAAAAAAAATTTTTTTGGTTTGAAAGAAAAGCTGAAAACAATTTTTGTTCTTTGAAAAAAGTGAAAGAATCTTATTCGAACTCAACCTGAAGATAGTGTCACATTCTAGTGTTTTATAATTTATGAGTTCCTTATCTGTGTTACATGGAGGAGCAACATTAGGACTGAGTTAGTGTGTGTTTGGATGAACTTATTATGATCCCAAAACAATTTATGATCAAAACTTTACTGAGACAGCTCTTGAAAGTGGTAGAAAAAGTGATTACCTTATAGAAGTAATCAACACCCAAACACGCTCTGAATCTCCACATTCATGCTAAGAAAGAAGTATAAGTCTATCAAGATACTAAAAGCATCACCTCGGTCCTTAAGTACCCAGAATTTTAGTCACTTTTTTAGTCCTTTGGCACCTAACACGTTAGCCCTTACAAAGATTGATATAATCAATCATAGTGGTAAATTGCAACTGTGGAAAAATTGCAGAGAAATGTGGTTGCTTGCTACAATCACTTTTGCAACACTATATTGGGGTTTTTGCAGTCTATAATTTGCCATGAATGACTCTGGAGATTTACTACAATTTTGAATTGGTTGAAGTTGAAGATTGAAGATTGATATTATCAATATAATACTATAGTTTTATTTGCTGGACTTCTGAACATATTCTCTCTGGAATATTGGTTGTTCTTTCTGCTGATGCTTACCCTTGTGCTGCATAACTACAGATAACTTGAATGGAAGTGTCGACGAGCCAGTTGAAGATGGGGATACTGCTCTCCATTTGACTTGTTTATATGGTCATTTGGAATGTGTTGAGGTATATTATCATTGCTTTCATATGTTCATGTTTCATGCAACATTTTTTATGCCATGGATTATTGATTTTGTTGTTTCCCGAATTGCAGCTGCTTCTAGACAGAGGAGCAAACTTGGAGGCCAAAGATGAAGATGGTGGACTTGCTCTACACGATGCTTGTGCAGGAGGTAGTTTGATTTGATTGCATTCATGTCTTAAAAGTTGAAAACTGATTACAATCTGTGATGCCAATGTTGCTTTCGATGATGAACATATCAGGTTACTTTGATATAGTCCAACTGCTACTTAACAGAGCTGCTGGCGCGGATTGTATAAAAAGGATGCTAGAATCACTTGATTCTGAGGGTGAAACTGTGAGTATTTAGTTGAGCAATCAGATTCTGCTAGAAAAAAAATATTATCTGAATTCTTGACAAATTCATAGCAGTTGTTCGGCCAAATGAAGCAATATAGTCCACTCATTAATTTAGAGTCAGTAGAACATGCTGCATTATTCTGACAACTAAAATTTGTTGAAACTTTTGGCTCTCTTTCTCTTCTAACATATATTTTTAGAGTTCTTGCTCAATGTGCTAAAGTTAAGCAACCTAAGACAAATTTATACTATTGCATGATGCTTGAACATTTTCTCATTTATATCTTAACTACATCGTTCTGAATTTTTTGTACATCATCATGTGACTATTTTTGCAGCCACTCCATCATGCAGCAAGAGGTGAGCATGTTGATGTGATTAGGCTGTTGTTGTCTCATGGTGCCTCCCCCACAAAGTCAAATTTATATGGAAAGGTATATAGTTTTTTTATTTTATTTTTATTTACTAAATTTAAGATGTATATAATATCCCTTTCTAGTGTTCATCAAATTCTAAATTCTCTCTCTCTCTCTCTCTATATATATATATATATGTATGTATATATATATGAGTTTAATTTCAATCCACTGTCAGTGTAAAATAATTTTACACAGACATCCAATCATGGATTGACACATCAGCAAATGCCTTTAATTCAACCACCTATTAACTGAAAAATCATATAAACCAATGGAAGTGATTGGCTGACAGTGTAAAATTTTTTACACTGTCAGTGCATCATAATTAAACTCTATATATATTTGGCAGACACCAGCGGAGTTACCTGAGCACGGTACAGATGCTAGGAGGATGTTGGAAGCTGCTATACCTCCACCATAGAAAGATGTCTGTCGCCGCTCTCGGCCGAAGAAATATTTAGTTTTAGGATATGTTTGGTTATGACATTAAAATGAGATTAAATCTTCCATGATCGAGCAACATGTGTAAATTTTACACATAGAACACAATCATAGAAAATTTGAGTTTTTGCTTGAAACCAAGCATATCCTTATTTTGACAGAAGGGCTTATGAGCCATAAATATATTATTGTATACTCATTTTTACATGGCTTTTGGTCGATTAGAATCAATGATTTGTTAAGAATCACCTTTGTGATTTTGTTTTATATTTTGTTAATCTTAGGGAGTTAAATGAGTTATTGTATACTCATCCACCAATTTTTCTTCACATTTATATGTGCATATAATTAGGATCAACTAAATGATACACCTTTCAGAATTGCACATGGCTGTATTTACTTTGATAAAAGCAGCAACAAAAGGCAAAGGAATTTACACAAGCTAGTATGTATAGTAGGCATTATTGTTGCAATTTCCATTGGTGGTGAATACATACAAGTAAATTAAGCAACAAAGTGAGAAGAACAAGAGAGGAAGTTTCAATGTACAAAGATCAGTAGATCAGTCCAAGATGTGCAAGTTAAAGATTCAATGTCCCACATTGCAGCATTTCTTAAGAGCAACAGCCACCAAATTGTTGTGATGCTTGTGGTTCTTGTTTATGCTTTAGAATATTCCTTTTTACTGCTGTTGATCCTTCTTCCAAAAGACTAGGAACTTCCATTATCTATGAAAAAATGGTTCCATATTTGTCATGATTTCATAAGGAAAAAGCAATACACAACAAAAAAATATATATATATTAATCAAATACTTTGCAATTATAATTTCATAGAACTCTACCTTTAGTGAAAGTTCCTCAAAGCACTTCTCCACATTTTCTCTAGTTTTGGCACTGCATTCAAAGAACAAACATCCCAACTCATTGGCTAGTGCTAAACCCTCTTCTCTGCTCACAGCCCTTTCAGAATCCTAACAATAGAGATATAAAGCAGTTATTGATTCTGACAGAAAAGAGCATGAACATTGAACCATTTCAATTGAGTAAATATTTCTTAGCAATTACTACTGATTCATTTCCTAGGGTAAGATATTCAAAGCACAAGAGTAGTGGAACACAAACAAAAAAACTTACTCTATCAACTTTGTTTCCAACTAGCACCTTCACACAATCCTGATTAGTAGAGTATAGTTCAACTTCCTTGGACCATACTTCTGATAAGTTTGTAAAGGTCCCTCTCCTTGTGACATCATAAACTAAAAATAGTACACAACAGTGTGTTGATGAGAGTAAATAGAGTTCCAATATTATCATATGTTCTAAAATGTGTTTGATGAGGTGTACAAGACAAAAATACAGAGACAATAGAAACAAAGACATTAAAATATAAAGTGTTTTTATTACGATTGAATTAGTGTAAAGATAATAATTTTTGTCTCATCTTAGTCAATTTTGTATCTTTTCTATTTCAGTTTTTCTATCTTATCTTTATCGCCGAACTTCTATCTTTATATTTTTTTCATGTACATCTCTTCAAACGAAATAGGGACAATTGAAATAAGAGATAAAACAAAGTTCAGTGCAAGTTGAAACTACGAAAGTCAGGCCTCTAATACAGAAAAATGAAACAATCAATCATATGAACACAAACCAGTTTAGCAATCATACCAAGAATGATTCCTTGAGCTCCTCTATAGTAAGAACTTGTCAGTGTTCTGAATCTCTCCTGTCCAGCTGCAATATATACAATCACTCATTTGCATAATTGAAAATTGATTCCACAGGAAGATCCTTTGAGGAAGGGGTGTGTTTGGATAAACTTTTGATTATTAAAAAAGTACTTTTTTAGACTAAAAGAAATAAGCAGAAGTAAAAACAGAACCAACATATTAACATGCTTCCATCAAAAGGGAACTAGTTACCAGTGTCCCAAATTGTTAGTTTCAATGTCTTCCCACCTACTGTGAGAAGCTTGATCTTGAAATCAACACCTACATAACATTGGAATCATCAAAATATAAGAAAAACAATAGCATCAATAAGTTAATGTCACAGAATGAGCAAAACAATAGAACAGTTAGAATCAACATACAACCACACAATTGAAATTTGATTTGAAAAATTCACTACTTCTCAATAGCAAATATAAACCATAGATATCTAACACAACTATAAGGTAGTGTTTGTTTTCAGTGACTCTAAAGTCAGAGTCAAGAGAGTCATGAAGTCAGTGTCACAAGAGTCAGAGTCACAATGACTCTAAAATTGGCTCCGAACACATCCTCACATATTTGTGTCTCTCTTCCAGCACACAGTGTTGACTCCAAAATTGGAGTGAACAAAAAATTGACAATTTTATTCACTTAGTCACTGTGATCCTCGTACCAAACACTTGACAAAATCAATTTTTTACTGACTTTCTGACTCTGCCTCCAGAGTCAGAAAAAATAAATGCAGCCTAATAGTAATTACAAGAAAAAGAGAAACAACAAAAAACCTATGTTTGTTAAGAATCATAATAGAAATAACATACAGTGATGACAATATTTGGATTGATTTTTGGTCCAAATTAAAAAGCTTTCTGGGAATTCATCAAAATTCAAAAAAGGAAGAACTAGTTAAGTTACCAATTGTGGGGGCAATATCTTCAACAGAGTTAGAGATGAAGCTGACAAGTAAGCTACTTTTTCCCACAGCTGAGTCACCAATCAACAAGATCTTGAAAGAGAGATCATAGCCATTGCTATGACCTGATGAACAAGAATATGAACTCATGATTCTCCTCTTCTAAACTCTCAATTATGATGATATCAAGTTCTTCTCTAATTAATGAATAATCCTACATACATACATATATATGTATATATTAATATATGTATATATATCTATAGAGTACAAGGAGAAAGGAACCTATGTAAAAGTGAAGGAAAGAAAGGGAAAGAGATAAAGAACAAAATGGGGTGAGAGAAAAAAAAGGTATACCCTTATGTGCATCATTTATATTCATGTTAGAAGCATCTTTTTTATTTGTTCATTTATTTGCCGTTTGTTAAGAGAGAGTGATGAGTGAGATAGAAGCTAAAGAAAACGGCTACCACCTTTATTAATTTGCCTAAGTTTAGGAACAATATCAACTTCACACCACACCAACGTATCTATTCCTTTCTTTTCTTTCTATGAAATACCATTTTTTTATACTATTATTTACAAAAATTTAGGTCGAGGAGAAAGTTCGTCTCAATTCAGGATTACTGATCAGCTTACAAATTATCTGTTAATTGAAAAAAAATATGAGAATTGAATCTAAATTATGTTGTTGTATTAACTAGCCCTGATCGGATATATGATCTACTTTTTTCTATAGTTGATTTGATTTGTATATATATATTATTTTGTAATTATGTTAGTTGCATGTGAAAGTTAAGTTTGTGTATCATTCACATAGCTTGGTTAAACTAGTCAGTTATCTAACTGATTGGATTTAATTTAACTATTTGAGTATATAATAATTAACCACTTGTTGGAGCCATTATAAGATTTTACAAACATATTAAGCAATGAATTACTGTAATATTAAAAAGAGCATTGTAAGGGCACAACAAAAAATCAGCCAAAACAGCCAACAAATAAGAATTTGGGCCATAATTACTTAATCCATTAAAAATACACTCATGACTAAAAATGTTATTTGAGCCATAAAGTGTTAAATGTGCTTTGTTGACTGTTTTGACTAATTTTTTATTGTACCCCAAGCTTTTGTGTATTAAAAATGTTGGTTCTTGTAATGAACATCTTGCTGTCATCACGTCAATAAAAATATTTGACTTTTATTACTACTACAACAAAAGTCAAATATATAGTTAAAAATAATTTGATGAAAATGTATGTCTAAAGTTCTTAAAAGAATTACATCATTAAGATGATATAATGCTTTTAATTAACTATTAATCAAATATAATATATCAAAATTGATACTTCTAAAGTTCTTAAGAGAGAATTCATCATTAAGATGATATAATGCTTTCAAGGTCCATGATTTGAGTCCTAGAAAATTCTCTAAAGAAGGGATTGCTACCATTTTTATAACATTTAGTAATTTAGTTAGCAAACTAATCAAGTGTAAAGGAATTGAATGAAGATTAATCTATTTGAAAAGTTGGTCCTCCACACCTAACTATACCACAAATTAAATACTTCTTTTTACATTTAATTAAAGACAACAATAATTCTTTTTGATAAACTTGTGACAACAATAATGCACATATATAGCTCTGATCAATCTCATGGACATAGATTTATTATTGTATGTATGAAGTTCCTAACTTTCTGCTTCTAATCCTTAATTTAGGGTTCTTGTCCTAAAGTCTATGTCCCACGTGTGACCTAAATCAGAGGGATTGGAATGGTTTACTGAAAGCAATGTTCTTCAATTCAATTTTCAAGCAGTCTTAATTATTAGTATTACTTTTGCTTTTAGGCCAATTCTTGATTTGTTTATTTTCTCCCATGTTACTACTATATACCTATTTAAGGTTATACACATAGCCATAATATTTGGCGTTTTCCTTAAAACAGAATAATCCATATATAAAATGTAAATACAGTAATATTTGTTGTGTAACAGAAATACGTCTAATTAATATCCAACGTGCGCTATACATAACACATAATGTGTCCCATACATACGTGTACTATACATATGACACACATTACGTATTATGTATAGCACACAATTGATATTAGTTGGACGTATTTCTGTTATACACAACAAGTATTACGGACATAAATATACCTTTCTTTCTCATCCAACCAAGGTAGCTAGGATCTCGATTTAACTCTTAAAATCGCACGATTTTACGATCCCGCCACCATTGCTCGATCCCGATCTCACCTCTGTGCTTCCCTGTGTTCAACTTGGTAGGATCTACGAGTTACATTGCGATCATACGATTTCAACATACATAACTCGACCTATTTTTTTAAAATTCTAATGACATGTCTCATAATCTAAGATTATTTTCGGTTAAATTTGTTATTTGATATTATTTTTATGCATTTTAAATTGGAGTTCAAGGGTGATAATTGTGGATTTGAAATTTTTTACTTTTGTTATGACCAATTTTATTTATTTATCATGTATATTTTACATATTTTTATTTCGGTAGGATTTTACAATCTATATCACGATTTTACATTATACAATTTTATATGTCTATTTCGATCCTAGCTACCTTGCATCCATCAAACCAATTCATCAAGTTTCTAGGCATCTATATCATACCATGATAGAGTTACGTGTAGCTTTCGGTTAACAATATGTGTTCATGTAAAATTATTTTTTAGATACATATTATATAACTTATATTTCACTTTCATGAAGAGTGATGAATTTACTTCATAATTTTATATGATCATCCAGTCAAAACTTTTTTGTTTGTACAAATTTTTTTGGTACATTTGTATAATTTTTTAAATAGTGAGTGATTGAGTAGACTATTATAAATAATGTGATAATATATAATTGAATAAATATAAAAAAAATTGTATTGTTAGTCTATAGAAATTAAAGAGTTTTTATCATTAAAATTAAGGTCTTTTGAAATATGAGTAATAAAGTGTAGTTAGGGCCTAATGAGTTCAAGAAAAAAGGCCTAAATTGTAATGATAATAAGTATTTGGGCCGTAGCCCAAGCCCATATATAAAAAAATATCCAAAGAAAAAGAAAAGATAATTTGTATTCTTGTTTTTGTAGAAGAAAACTTGTAAGGAAGCGGAAGCGGTTAGCATCAGTGACTGAGAGAAGCGATGGATCGGGAATGGGGTTCGAAGCCGGGAAGTGGCGGCGCCGCCTCCGCCCAGAACGAAGCCATCGACCGCCGCGAGCGTCTCCGGCGACTCGCCCTAGAAACCATCGATCTAGCCAAAGATCCCTATTTCATGCGCAACCACCTCGGAAGGTACCAACAAAATAGAAAACCTAATTCCCCAAAAAAACCCTAACCTAAACCCTAAAACCTTCCTTCTTTCTTTCCTTTTTTCGGTTTCTCATCGATCGTTATTTGTTCGTGTTTCAGCTATGAATGCAAGCTTTGTTTGACACTGCACAACAACGAAGGGAACTACTTGGCGCATACGCAGGGGAAGCGCCACCAGACCAATTTGGCGAAGCGTGCTGCTCGTGAAGCCAAAGATGCACCGGCTCAACCTCAGCCTAACAAACGCAAAGTTTCCGTTCGCAAAACAGGTTTTCTTTTTTTGGTTGAATTTCTCCATCAAAAGCTATTTTTTTTCCTTTTTCTTTCTTTTTTTTCTGCTGATTGATCTGAATTTGTAGTTCAGAAATTTTAGTGTTTGAAAAGGTAAATATTTCTGTGATGCTATCCTCTGCTAATTATAATGTTTTGTTGTATAATTAGTTGTTAGTTATTCAAAAAGATATAAATTTTAATGGTTGGATTATAGATTTGGTATACTATAACACTGTGGATCAGTTGTTGTTGTAGTAGTAGTATAATTGTAATTAGTTCCTTGAAATTAAAAATTACTTAGGGGCTGGTGAAAAATTGAGGCTGATGATGATGATGAAAATGATAATGGGATTGTAGATTAGGTTGATTTTAGAAAAAAAATGACTCATTTTATAACTAAAGAAATGAATGCATGTTACATACCCTGAGGTGGAAGTGGGACCAACTGAGAAAATAGAACGGGCTTCTAATCCTAATCCTTTTTTCTTACAACAGAAAAAAAAGGAGAGGATGGGAATACTTTTGTAACTAACTTGCCATCTGGCACAACTAGTGGGAAAGGGAAAATGTTAGGGTGCAGCCGTGTGATTTTGCCTGATTTGGAGAGAGAAAAGTTAGAGGGATATTAGTAGTAGCTGATAGTAGAGAAGTTTTTTTTATGCTCATTCTAGGAAGAACTTAGGCAGACACTTAGGAGAGGGGCTGACTCTCGAATCCCAGCCATTGTTACTTTTCCTTTCCTAGCTACTGTCACATTCCTCTTTCTATTCTGAATATTAATATATTATGCTACTTCAAGGAGTGGAATAACACTGGTTCACTCTTGTCATCTCTCTGAGTGTGATTGTGTGAGTGGTGTGTTGATTTCTTTGGTACCAGTTGTTACAACTGGTATCATAGCTCTCGTTCTTGGGAGCCCTGTGCTGGAAACACCATGCAAGCTGCTACAACAGAAGTGACAATGGTGGCATCAACAGAGGGGTTTCCTAATTTTGATGAAACAGAAGATGGCTACGGGTGAATCATCAATATCGACGAGTTCTGGAATGCCAAGGAACTGCAGAGGTGCAAAGACTGCAGGAAGTAGAGAAGGGGTTATCAGATCGATCTCTAAGGTGGTGTCGGTTTACCTAAGAGAAATATTGTTGCCACATGGGGCTAACTTTATTACTGAATTAGTTAAAAGTGATGCTTTGGATAGTGCTACTATCAAGGGTACATCTATAATTTCTGTTTATGTCCAGGTTGGAATTGAGGATGGCATCAGTTCTCTCATATGGTGGTTTAATGGTTCCCTAGAATGTACAACTGCTATTAAAATCTTTGCTCTGTCAGTAGAAGCTTTGAAGAAAATGGGCACTGTTGCCATGTACTATGTCATCATGGATTCAAGTGATACAAGGTACCATGGTGAACACTACATCTTACGTGATGATGTAACCAATTTTGTGCTGAAATTACAAGAGGTGAGTACTTTATGGGATGAGTTTGACCAAGAAATGGCCATTCTAAAGCAGCAAGAGCATCACCATGTTATAGGGGGGCACAACATTGGTAGGAAGGGGGAACTTTGGGGCTGGTGGTGTTGATGGTTGTAAATTTTTGGGGTGTATGTTTTTCAAGGAATGGGACCCAAGAGGACATCATCACGCTATCAGAATCGTTTATCCCATGTGTTCCATGATGATGTGGGATCCTGGAGGACTTTAT
Source organism: Aeschynomene evenia (assembly GCA_013621005.1). Classification (NCBI taxonomy): domain Eukaryota; kingdom Viridiplantae; phylum Streptophyta; class Magnoliopsida; order Fabales; family Fabaceae; genus Aeschynomene; species Aeschynomene evenia. The sequence continues at coordinate 23,566,761 of CM024264.1, read as the reverse complement.
GTTAGCTTGCATCCTTACTGTTTTTCTATACCTACACCTTGAGGACAAGGTGATTCTTTAGGGAGGGAGTATTGTTACATACCCTGAGGTGGAAGTGGGACCAACTGAGAAAATAGAACGGGCTTCTAATCCTAATCCTTTCTGTTACTGCAGAAAAAAATAAGAAAAAAGAGCAAGAGGGAAAAGGAGAGGATGAGAATATTCTTGTAACTAACTTGCCATCTGACACAGTTAGTGGGAAAGGGAAAATGTTAGGGTGCAGGCGTGTGATTCTGCCTGATTTGGAGAGAGAGAAGTTAGAGGGATATTAGTAGTAGCTGATAGTAGAGAAGTTTTCTTTATGCTCATTCTAGGACGAACTTAGGCAGACACTTAGGAGAGGGGAGGGGCTGGCTCTCGAATCTCAGCCATTGTTACTTTTCCTTTCCTAGCTACTGTTACATTCCTCTTTCTATTCTGAATATTAATATATTATGCTACTTCAAAGAGTGGAACCACACTGATTCACTCTTGTTATCTCTCTGTGTGATTGTGTGAGTGGTGTGTTGATTTCATCGGTTGTTACAATGCATAATTGTGTTGTTTGTTTGGCAGTTAAGATTGGTCGGCCTGGATACCGGGTGACTAAGCAATTTGATCCGGATACGAAGCAAAGATCTCTGCTTTTCCAGGTCCTCCTTCGCATTATTTCTTTGTTTATTGAGTCTTCCTTAACCCCTATAACTTTCTCGATTTATATTTTGAATTTTGATGATAATGTCTTCTGTTTTTAATTTCCATAAATATAGATTGAATATCCTGAGATTGAAGACCTCACGAAACCAAGGCACCGATTTATGTCTTCTTATGAGCAGGTGGGTCTGTGTTTTTGTTTATTGGCTTCACTGTTTGTGTGCATGTTTGCGCATGTATGTGTGTTTTATGAAGTCCAAGTTGCTCATTTTTGTTTCTCAATGAAGCCATGATCTAATATATACCTCTCGTTTTCTCTCTGATTTCATATGCAGAGGGTGCAACCCTTCGATAAAAGATATCAATATCTTTTGTTTGCAGCTGAACCATATGAAATAATTGCTTTCAAGGTAAATTTTTGCTGGTGTATATACTATTATTCTTTTTTCTTCCAATTGTTTTGAGCTGTGGAAATCTACTTTTTGTGTTGAATAGTCTTGCATTTTCAGGTCCCTAGCACAGAGATTGATAAGTCCACTCCAAAGTTTTTCTCGCACTGGGACCCGGATTCAAAGATGTTCACAGTAAGTATACTTGTTTCCTGTTTCATATGTTGGATTGAAAAGTATACTTGTTTTTTCTGTTCATGTAGGCAAAAATTAGGTAGTGTTTGTTTAGGATGTACACATACAAGACAGTCTGTATCTGTACAGAATTTTTGTGTATTTTGTGTCCACACATAGAGTAAGTACACAAAATACACATACAGATACAGAAACTTTAATAAACATTTTATCCAAATTTATCCCATTAATTTTTGGGTAGTGTTTTAATTTAAGGGTGATTTGGACTTTTACTACAAATTATATGTATTGTCCTCTAAAATAAACATAAAATACACGTACGAATTGGTTCTGTACATACTAAAACAAACACAAAACAAAATACACAAATTTTACTGTATTGTATTGTTCTGTACATATATTTCTGTATTGTATTGTACAAGTTTTGAAACAAAAGCTACCATAGTGACTCCCTTTCAATACAAAGTGACTCAAAAATAGAGTGAACAAAAAATTGACAATTTTGTTCACCGAGTCACTGTGATTTTGTTCACTGAGTCACTGTGTCCCTCGTACCAAATACTTGACAAAGTCAATTTTTCACTGACTCCATGCCTCTGACCCCAGAGTAAAAAAAAAAAAACAAACGCAGACTTACTGATATTTTATTTCTGCCTTTGTCACTGATGATTGAATTGACACTTGTGCGCAGCTGCAATTGTATTTCAAAACCAAGCCACCCGAAGCTAACAAGCCTCAGCCCCCACCTACAGCAAATGGCACGGCAGCACCTGGTGTTCCACCGAGGCCAATGCCTCCGCCGCCGCAAGCTCCACCACCGCCACCACCTCCTCCGCAAGGGCTACCACCTGGTGCACCTATGGGGAATCCTCCTAGAGCCCCTCCACCTCCAATTCCAGGATCATTGCCACCCCCACCTCCCATGACGAACGGTCCTAGACCCGCACCTCCTGGCGGAATGCCGTCTATCCCACCCCCTCCCCCAATTGGCGGCGGAACAACAGCAGGTTTCAACATGGGTGCCAGGCCTCCATCAATGCCACCACCCCCACAAGGCTTCCCATCCCATCAAATGCAAAACCCGGGTATTCGACCGCCTCCGCCACCCCCTAACATGGGACAGTAGCTCAAGCTCTAAAGGCAGTACGGTTGACGTGTTCAAACAATAGTTGCAGTACACCCATGTTCACTGTGGACCAACATTTGTTGATATTGGACTGTTCATCATCTCCCTTTTTTTTCTCCCCCTATTTTCAAATGATGATCTGATACTGTATCAGGACTTCTGGCATTTAGAATTTGTGCCAAGTATTGACCATTTAATGTACCGAAAAATTGGATTCTCAAGTTTCTCGATATGGTCAAAAAAATTTGGGGACTACTATGGGTATATAGAACAGTACCATTTACCAATTTTCTACTCATTCATTCAAATGTTGACAACTTTAATGAATATGTTGACAAGTTGTAAACATATTCATCGAAATTGTCAACATTTCAATGTGGTGGAAATAGGTGATAGGTACTATGCTATTTACATTTAGCATTTTCCATGAAATTTTTGTAAGAAGAGTATGCAATATTTCATGCTAGATCCGTAGATCGATTTGACTTTCATGTTGTGTAACCTTAAAATGTAAGACTTTTTTTTATGTAGTTTAAAACTAAATTCTATTGGCAACACTTCAAAACATGTGCAACGGTTGAATAGAGTTTCTAGTTATTTTTATCAAGTGGGACACTTTCTTTTTTTGTAATAATAAATCACTGAAATTTTCATATTATGTAATTTCATAAAATTTTTACATATAATAGAAATTAAAATTTTTATATATAGTAGAAATTGAAAATTATAGGTTTTAAAATATGAGATTTCTTCAATTTTTCTAGAAATACTAAAAAATAAAGATTATAGGTTTTAAAACTTGAGATTTCTCTAATTTTTCTAGAAATACTATAAAATAAAAAGTTCACACTTCAAATTATGTAATTTCATTATTTTTTACATTAGTATAAGTTGAAGATTATAGACTTTAAAATTTGAGATTTTTCTAATTTTTTTATAAACACTATGGTAGTGTTTGTTTTCAGTGATTCTGGAGTCAGAGTCAAGAGAGTTATGAAGTCAGTGTCACAGGAGATAAAGTCACAGTGACTCCAAAAATGACTCCGAACACATCCTCACATATTTGTGTCTCCCCTACTAGGACTTAGTGACTCCAAAATTGGAGTGAACAAAAAATTGACAATTTTTATCATCAAGTCACTATAACCCTCGCACCAAGAACATGACAGAGTCAGTTTTTCACTGACTCCCTGGCTCTAATCCCAGAGTCAGAAAAAACAAACGCAACCTATAAAACAAAGACTATAGGCTTCAAATTATGTAATTTAATGATTTTTTACATATAGTAGAAATTGAAGTTTATAGGCTTTAAAATGTGAGATTTCTCTGATTTTTCTAGAACACTAAAAAATAAAGACTATAGACTTCAAATTATGTAATTTCACGATTTTTTTTGCATTTAGTAAAAATTGAAGGCTATATAGGCTTTAAAATTTGAGATTTCTCTAATTTTCTAGAAATACTATAAAATAAAGACTATAGCCTTCAAATTATGAAATTTGATGATTTTTTTACATATAGTAGAAATTGAAAGCTATAAGCTTTAAAATGTGAGATTTCTCTAATTTTTCTAGAAACACTACAAAACAAAGACTATAGAATTTAAATTATGTAATTTCATAATTTATTTACATTAAGTAGAAATTGAAGGCTACATGCTTTAAAATGTAGATTTCTCCAATTTTTCTAGAAACACTAAAAATTAAAGATTATAGACTTCAAATTATGTAATTTCATGATTTTTTTTACATTTAGTAGAAATTGAAGCATATAGATTTTAAAATATGAGATTTCTCTAATTTTTCTAGAAACAGTATAAAACAAAGACTATAGGCTTCAAATTATGTACTTTCATGATTTTTTTACATATAGTAGAAATTGAAGGCTATAGGCTTTAAAATTTGAGATTTCTCGAATTTTTGTAGAAACACTAAAAAACAAAGACTATAGGCTTCAAATTATATAATTTTATGAATTTTTTACATTTGGTAAATATTGAAGCCTATAGGCTTTAAAATGTGAGATTTCTCTAATTTTTCTAGAAACACAAAAAAACAAAGACTATAGGCTTCAAACTTTGTACTTTCATGATTTTTTTACATTATGTAGAAATTGAAAGCTATAGGTTTTAAAATTTGAGATTTCTCTAATTTTTTTAGAAACACTATAAAACAAAGACTATAGCCTTCAAATGATGTAATTTGATGATTTTATTTTTTACATTTAGTAGAAATTGAAGGCTATAGGCTTTTAAATGTGAGATTTCTCCAATTTTTTTAGAAACACTAAAAACCAAAGACTATAGGCTCAAATTATGTAATTTCATGATTTTTTTTAAATTTAGTAAATATTGAAGCCTATAGGCTTTAAAATGTGAGATTTCTCTAATTTTTCTAGAAATACAAAAAAACAAAGACTATAGGCTTCTTATTTTGTACTTTCATGATTTTTTTACATTATGAAGAAATTGAAGGCTATAAGCTTTAAAATGTGAGATTTCTCTAATTTTTCTAAAAACACTACAAAACAAAGACTATAGCCTTCAAATTATGTAATTTCATTAGTTTTTCACATTTAGTAGAAATTGAAGGCTATAGGCTTTAAAATGTGATATTTCTCTAATTTTTCTAAAACACTATAAAACAAAGACTATAGCCTTCAAATTATGTAATTTCATGACTTTTTTTACATTTAGTAGAAATTGAAGCCTATAGACTTTATGTGAGATTTCTCTAATTTTTCTAGAAACACAAAAAAAACAAAGTATAGACTTCAAATTATGTACTTTCATGATTTTTTTACATTATGTAGAAATTGAAAACTATAGGCTTTAAAATGTGATATTTCTCTAATGTGAAACACAAAAAAACAAAAACTATAGCTTCAAATTATGTAACTTCATGATTTTTTTACTTTATGTAGAAATTGAAGGCTATAGGCTTTAAAATGTGAGATTTCTCTAATTTTTCTAGAAACACTACAAAACAAAGAGTATAGGCTTCAAATTATGTACTTTCAGGATTTTTTTTACATTATGTAGAAATTGATGGCTATAGACTTTAAAATTTGAGATTTCCTTAATTTTTCTAGACAGAGTATAAAACAAAGATTATAGCCTTCAAAATATGACTTTTAATGATTTTTTATACGTATTGTAGAAATTGAAGCCTATAGGCTTTAAAATGTGAGATTTCTCAAATTTTTCTAGAAACACTGTAAAACAAAGATTATAGCCTTCAAATTATGTAATTTCATAACTTTTTTTAATTTAATAGAAATTGACGACTATAGACTTTATAATTTGAGATTTCTCAAATTTTTCTAGAAACACAAAAAAAAAAAAACAAAGACTACTTCAAATTATGTACTTTCATGATTTTTTTACATTATGTAGAAATTGAAGTCTATAGGCTTTAAAATTTGATATTTCTCTAATTTTTCTAGAAACACTATAAAACAAAGATTATAGCCTTCAAATTTTGTAATTTGATGATTTTTTTACATTTAGTAGAAATTGAAAGCTATAGGCTTTAAAATGTGAGATTTCTCTAATTTTTCTAAAACACTATAAAACAAAGACTATAGCCTTCAAATTATGTAATTTCATGACTTTTTTTATATTTAGTAGAAATTGAAGCCTATAGACTTTATAATGTGAGATTTCTCTAATGTATCTAGAAACACAAAAAAACAAAGAGTATAGGCTTCAAATTACGTACTTTCTTGATTTTTTTACATTATGTAGAAATTGAAGGCTAGGCTTTAAATGTGAGATTTATCTAATGTGAAACACAAAAAAACAAAGATTATGGCTTCAAACTATGTACTTTCATGATTTTTTTACATTATGTAGAAATTGAAGACTATAGGCTTTAAAATGTGAGATTTCTCTAATTTTTCTAGAAACACTACAAAACAAAGACTATAGCCTTCAAATTATGTAATTTCATTACTTTTTTACATTTAGTAGAAATTGAAGGCTATAGGCTTTAAAATGTGAGATTTCTCTAATTTTTCTAAAACACTATAAAACAAAGACTATATAGCCTTCAAATTATGTAATTTCATGACTTTTTTTTTACATTTAGTAGAAATTGAAGCCTATAGGCTTTAAAATGTGAGATTTCTCTAATTTTTCTAGAAACAGAAAAAAAATAAAGAGTATAAACTTCAAATTATGAACTTTCATGATTTTTTTACATTATGTAGAAATTAAAGGATATAGGCTTTAAAATTTAAAATTTCCTTAATTTTTCTAGAAACAGTATAAAACAAAGACTATAGCCTTCAAAATATGACATTTCATGATTTTTTTTACGTATAGTAGAAATTAAAGCCTTTAGGCTTTAAAATGTGAGATTTCTCTAATTTTTCTAGAAACACTAGAAAACAAAGAATATAGCCTTCAAATTATTAAATTTCATAACTTTTCTAAGTTTAGTAGAAATTGAAGGCTATAGGCTTTAAAATGTGAGTTTTCTCTAATTTTTCTAGAAACACTATAAAACAAAGACTATAGACTTCAAATTATGTATTTTCATGACTTTTTTTACATTTAATAGAAATTGAAGCCTATAGTTTTTAAAATGTGAAATTTCTCTAATGTTTCTATAAACACAAAAACAAAGGCTATAGGCTTCAAAATATGGACTTTCATGATTTTTTTACATTATGTAGAAATTGAAAGCTATAGGCTTTAAAATTAGAGATTTCCTTAATTTTTCTAGACAGAATATAAAACAAAGATTATAGCCTACAAAATATGACATTTCATGATTTTTTATACGTATAGTAGAAATTTAAGCCTATAGGATTTAAAATGTGAGATTTCTCTAATTTTTCTAGAAACACTATAAAAAGAAGACTATAGCCTTCAAATTATGTAATTTCATAACTTTTTTTAATTTACTAGAAATTGAAGGATATAGGCTTTATAATTTGAGATTTCTCAACTTTTTCTAGAAACACAAAAAAAACAAAGGCTATAGGCTTCAAATTATGTACTTTCATGATTTTTTTACATTATGTAGAAATTGAAGGCTATAGACTTTAAAATTTGAGATTTCTCTAATTTTTCTAGAAACACTATAAAACAAAGACTATAGCCTTCAAATTATGTAATTTGATGATTTTTTTACATTTTGTAGAAATTGAAGGCTATATGCTTTTAAATGTGAGATTTCTCCAATTTTTGTAGAAACACTAAAAACCAAAGACTATAAGCTTCAAATTATGTAATTTCATGATTTTTTTACATTTGGTAAATATTGAAGCCTATAGGCTTTAAAATGTGAGATTTCTCTAATTTTTCTAGAAACACAAAAATACAAAGACTATAGGACTCAAATTTTGTACTTTCATGATTTTTTTACATTATGTAGAAATTGAAGGCTATAGGGTTTAATATGTGAGATTTCTCTAATTTTCTAGAAACACTAAAAACACATACTATAGCCTTCAAATTATGTAATTTCATTACTTTTTTACATTTAGTAGAAATTGAAGGCTATAGGCTTTAAAATGTGAGATTTCTCTAATTTTTCTAAAACAATAAAAAACAAAGACTATAGCCTTCAAATTATCTAATTTCATGATTTTTTTACATTTAGAATAAATTGAAGCTCATAGGTTTTAAAATGAGAGATTTCTCTAATTTTTCTAGAAACACCAAAAAACAAAGAGTATAGTCTTTAAATTATGTACTTTCATGATTTTTTTACATTATGAAGAAATTGAAGGCTATAGGCTTTAAAATTTGAGATTTCCTTAATTTTTCTAGAAACAGTATAAAACAAAGACTATAGCCTTCAATATATGACATTTCTAGATTTTTTTTTACGTATAGTTGAAATTTAAGCCTTTAGGCTTTAAAATTTGAGATTTCTCTAATTTTTCTAGAAACACTAGAAAACAAAGACTATAGCCTTCAAATTATGTAATTTCATAACTTTTTTAAATTTAGTAGAAACTGAAGGCTATAGGCTTTGAAATGTGAGATTTCTCTAATTTTCTAGAAACACTATAAAACAAAGAGTATAGCATTCAAATTATGTAATTTCATGACTTTTTTTACATTTAGAAGAAATTGAAGCCTATAGGCTTTAAAATGTGAGATTTCTCTAATGTTTCTAGAAACACAAAAAAACAAAGACTATAGGCTTCAAATTATGTACTTTCATGATTGTTTTACATTATGTAGAAATTGAAAACTATAGGCTTTAAAATGTGATATTTCTCTAATGTGAAACACAAAAAAACAAAAACTATAGCTTCAAATTATGTAACTTCATGATTTTTTTACTTTATGTAGAAATTGAAGGCTATAGGCTTTAAAATGTGAGATTTCTCTAATTTTTCTAGAAACACTACAAACCAAAGAGTATAGGCTTCAAATTAGGTACTTTCATGATTTTTTTACATTATGTAGAAATTGAAGGCTATAGGCTTTAAAATTTGATATTTCTCTAATTTTTCTAGAAACACTATAAAACAAAGACTATAGCCTTCAAATTTTATAATTTGATGATTTTTTACATTTAGTAGAAATTGAAGGGTATAGGCTTTAAAATGTGAGATTTCTCCAATTTTTGTAGAAACACTAAAAACCAAAGACTATAGGCTTCAAATTATGTAATTTCATGATTTTTTTACATTTGGTAAATATTGAAGCCTATAGGCTTTAAAATGTGAGATTTCTCTAATTTTTCTAGAAACACAAAAAAACAAAGACTATAGGATTCAAATTATTTACTTTCATGATTTTTTTACATTATGTAGAAATTGAAGGCTATAGGGTTTAAAATGTGAGATTTCTCTAATTTTTCTAGAGACACTAAAAACACAGACTATAGCCTTCAAATTATGTACTTTCATGATTTTTTTACATTATGTAGAAATTGAAGACTATAGGCTTTAAAATGTGAGATTTCTCTAATGTTTCTAGAAAAACAAAAAAACAAAGATTATGACGTCAAATTATGTACTTTCATGATTTTTTTACATTATGTAGAAATTGAAGCCTATAGGCTTTAAAATGTGAGATTTCTCTAATTTTTCTAGAAACACCAAAAAACAAAGAATATAGGTTTCAAATTATGTACTTTCATGATTTTTTACATTATGTAGAAATTGAAGGCTATAGGCTTTAAAATTTGAGATTTCCTTAATTTTTCTAGGAACAGTATAAAACAAAGACTATAGCCTTCAAAATATGACATTTCATGATTTTTTTTTACGTATAGTAGAAATTTAAGCCTTTAGACTTTAAAATGTGAGATTTCTCTAATTTTTCTAGAAATACTAGAAAACAAAGACTATAGCTTTCAAATTATATAATTTCAAAACTTTTTTAAACTTAGTAGAAATTGAAGGCTATAGGCTTTGAAATGTGAGATTTCTCTAATTTTTCTAGAAACACTATAAAACAAAGACTATTGCCTTCAAATTATGTAATTTCATGACGTTTTTTACATTTAGTAGGAATTGAACCCTATAGGCTTTAAAATGTGAGATTTCTCTAATAGTTCTAGAAACTCAAAAAAACAAAGACTATAGGCTTCAAATTATGTACTTTCATGATTATTTTACATTATGTAGAAATTAAAGACTATAGGCTTTAAAATGTGAGATATCTCTAATGTTTCTAGAAACACAAAAAAACAAATTATGGCTTCAAATTATGTACTTTCATAATTTTTTTACACTATGTAGAAATTGAAGGCTATAGGCTTTAAAATGTGAGATTTCTCTAATTTTTCTAGAAACACTACAAAACAAAGACTATAGCCTTCAAATTATGTAATTTCACAACTTTTTTAAATTTATTAGAGATAGAAGGCTATAGGCTTTAAAATGTGAGATTTCTCTAATTTTTCTAGAAACACTATAAAACAAAGGCTATAACATTCAAATTATGTAATTTCATGACTTTTTTTACATTTAGTAGAAATTGAATCCTATAGGCTTTAAAATGTGAGATTTCTCTAATGTCTCTAGAAACACAAAAAAACAAAGACTATAGGCTTCAAATTATGTACTTTGATGATTTTTTTACATTATGTAGAAATTGAAGGCTATATGCTTTAAAATTTGAGATTTCTTAAATTTTTCTAGAAACACAAAAAAACAAAGACTATAGCCTTCAAATTATGACATTTCATGATTTTTTTTTACGTATGGTAGAAATTGAAGCCTATATAGGCTTTAAAATGTGAGATTTCTCTAATTTTTCTAGAAACACAAAAAGCAAAGAGTATAGGCTTCAAATTATGTACTTTCATGATTTTTTTACATTATGTAGAAATTGAAGGCTATGGGTTTTAAAATTTGAGATTTCCTGAATTTTTCTAGAAACACTATAAAACAAAGACTATAGTCTTTAAAATATGATATTTCATGATTTTTTTTACGTATAGTAGAAATTGAAGGTTATAGGCTTTAAAATGTGAGATTTCTCTAATTTTTCTAGAAACACTATAAAACAAAGACTATAGCATTCAAATTATGTAATTTCATAACTTTTTTAAATTTAGTAGAAATTAAAGGCTATAGGCTTTAAAATGTGAGATTTCTCTAATTTTTCCAGAAACACTATAAAACATATAGCCTTGAAAATATGACATTTCATGATTTTTTTACGTATTGTAGAAATTGAAGCCTATAGGCTTTAAAATGTGAGATTTTTCTAATTTTCTAGAAACACTACAAAACAAAGACTATAGCCTTCAAATTATGTAATTTCATTGACTTTTTTAAATTCAGTAGAAATTGAAAGCTATAGGCTTTAAAATGTGAGATTTCTCTAATTTTTCTAGAAACAATATAAAACAAAGACTATAGCCTTCAAATTATTAATTTCTAGATTTTTTTATATTTAGTAGAAATTGGAGGCTATAGACTTTAAAATGTGAGATTTCTCTAATTTTTCTAGAAACACAAAAAAACTAAGAGTATAGGCTTCAAATTATGTACTTTCATGATTTTTTTACATTTTGTAGAAATTGAAGGCTATAGGCTTTAAAATTTGAGATTTCCTTAATTTTTCTAGAAACACTATAAAAACAAAGACTATATAGCCTTTAAAATATGACATTTCATGATTTTTTTTTACGTATAGTAGAAATTGAAGCCTATAGGCTTTAAAATGTGAGATTTCTCTAATTTTTCTAGAAACACTATAAAACAAATATTATAGCCTTCAAATTATGTAATTTCATAACTTTTTTAAATTTAGTAGAAATTGAAGGCTATAGACTTTAAAATGTGAGATTTCTCTTATTTTTCTAAAAATACTATAAAACAAAGACTATAGCATTCAAATTATGTAATTTCATGACTTTTTTCAAATTTAGTAGAAATTGAAGCCTATAGGCTTTAAAATCTGATATTTCTCTAATATTTTTATAAACACAAAAAAACAAAGACTATAGCCTTCAAATTATGTACTTTCATGATTTTTTACATTATGTAGAAATTTAAGACTATAGGCTTTAAAATGTGAGATTTCTCTAATTTTTTTAGAAACACAAAAAACCAAAGACTATAGGCTTCCAATTATGTACTTTCATGATTTTTTTACATTATGTAGAAATTGAAGACTATAGGCTTTAAATTTTGAGATTTCTCTAATTTTTCTAGAAACACTATAAAACAATGAGTATAGCCTTCAAATTATGTAATTTCATGAATTTTTTTACATTTAGTAGAAATTGAAGGCTTTAAAATGTGAGATTTCTCTAATGTTTCTTGAAACACAAAAAAACAAAGACTATAGGCTTCAAATTATGTGTTTTCATGATTTTTTTACATTTTGTAGAAATTGAAGGCTATAGACTTTTAAAATTTGAGATTTCTCTAATTTTTCCAGAAATACTAGAAAACAAAGACTATAAGCTGAGATCAGTTGCAGGATGAGAAGAATGAACTTCTGAAGAAACTTGACACTACAGAAAAAGCATATGAATCTCAGGTAGATACATATATGGAAAACATCAAAATCCAAATATGAAATCACTGAATTATTGTCAAGAAATAGCATAGAAAATCATTAGTTACATACAAGGTTTCTTATTGGCAATTCTTTTTGAATCCTTGGTTTAGGCATAATATCAAACACATTGAGATCAATGTATCAAGAACAAAAGATTTCAATTATGTTTTTGTTGAATTTGGTGGATGCAGTAACATAACTGATCACTAGATGCATCGGTAAAATAACCGAATAACCGTGTAGCATTCTCATTGAATCTTGCTTGCAGATTGAAACAAAGTACATAAGCAAGGAAGATTACAACAAAATTCTCAATGAATTGGAACAGATCAAGAATGACCGCGCAGCCAAAGCCGAAAACTGATTCGACTGCGTTGGACTAATGCATGCTTAAATCATGAATTAAACAAGCACAATCAACAACAACAACATGAGCATCAAGGTAGAGACCATAACATAGGAGTGGAATTTGAAGAAGGAAATGGTGAAATTATTTTGCACTATGAATCAGATCATGAATTGCATCACTATTCATCATTGAATCATCATCACAACAACAATGTGCATTGTTTTGGTTCTCCTCATAGTGATGAACAACATGCTTATTCTAAAAGGAAAAGATTGCTTAGAATGTTGAAAAGATGGGTTCAAGGAGAGGGAGAAAATCATCACCATGATGCAAAGGAAACTCATGTTCCTGCTAGGATATCTTTCTCTAGTGCTTGAGTCTGAAACCGAAATGAATCATCTCATGTGAAAATTTCACAGAATTTGGTTATCTATGATTTGGTGTCGTGTTCAATTGGATCTAATATTTTGATTTAGTATCAAAGATCACATATGATTAGGTGATACAAACATTTAACATTTGAAGATTGGTTGAAACATTGTGTAATCTATATTATGAAGTGAGTGATTTACACTTGCATGCTCAATTTCTTGCTAAGTCTAGCAAGATTGAAGGATTATTTATATTATAATAGTACTAATAACTAATATTTAAATTAGTAGTTAAAACAAGGAATAGTAAAAAGTAAAAACTATGCATAGAATTTAATCACAATATATAAAGTTCCATCAATAATTTGGTTATTTGCTCCCCATTACCTGAAGAGAAACCAAAAAAAAGAAAAAAATAGTACCAACCAAATATAATTCAACAATCTTGTAATAAAGTGAGTGATTTTTTCTGAATGGTCTTCAAAGTTGTGGATGGAATCAACTACATTTATAATTTATAATTTTATATATATTCTGGCCTCATTTTGAAGTTCCAACCAAAAAAATCTCTATTTTTCCCCATCATCAACAATACACTATGATCCTCCAATGCCCTCTTACCTCAATTCACTTCACAAGTAATTCACTCTCTCTTTCACTCTGCTATATATATATACATATATATATATATATATATATATATATGTATGTATGTATATCTGATTTATTTTGATGTTAAGTTCACAGGGACACATAAAAGACTTGAAAACAAGAGTTCATATAGGATGATAAGGTTATTACCACCATCATGTCAATGCTCATCAGAAACAGATTCTACAGTGTCTTTTCAGATTGAGGGAAGGAGGGCATTGCTCAGTTCTCTCCTCCTCAAAACTAGTTAGTTAGCTACTCCCTCCTTACACTAATAATAATAACTGTTTGTTACTTTCACAAAAATTGGTTTATTTGAAAATCAATTATTTGGATTCAATTGTTATTAGATGGAATATTGCTTAAATGTTTGTGTGTAATGTCAGTTGCTGGTGGAGTAGTGTATGCATGTGATGTGGCTGAAGCTGTTAGCACAAGTAGAAGAGATGTATGTGTTCCCTTCATTGTCTTGTGAACTGAGCTTTTCAAAAAAGGGAAATCATGGTTCTTAAATCCAACTATGATTAAAACTATGCACACTTTTTGTTTTTTGTTTTTATTTTTGCAGCTAAGAGGAGCAAAAATTCCTGAAAGTGATTATACAACCCTGCCCAATGGTTTGACAAGATCATATCATATACTCATGAGTGGAACAAGATCATATCATATACACATGCAGGCTTTTCTCGCACTGTATATAATAAAAAATGCTGGCTTCTCAAATTATCATACACTAAATCCAAAAATTGCAGCATATTTCATCAAGCACTAAAAACTGAATGCAGCATAATCATAAAACAAAATGGAGCATATATATAAGACAAAATGCAGCGTAATTAGATATTATAAGACAAAATTGCAGCATAATTCATCTACAAGCACTAAATCCAGAACTGCATAATGGAGCATAATTATACGAAAAAATGCAGTAAATATTCATAAATTGCAAATTATCCTTACACTAATTCCAGAAATGCAGCAGCAAACACTAAATCCAGAAATGCTGCAGAATGCAGCAACAAATCTGATCTAATGGCTTGCTACAGTTTAGGGTATGTAACACAATGTTAAATAAATTAAGAAATATCTAGAATAAAACAAATATATGCAATAAAATAATAAAAAGATCTAGCTATCAAGGGTATATATATGAATTACCTGTTTAGTGACGTGCGGCTGCGAGTGAGTGAAGCTCTTAGTGAAGTTAGGAAAGCATCATGTTAGATTATGTTAAAAGGGTGACAAATAAGAAAGTGTGGCCAATTAAGTGAGGTGCGGCAAGAGAGAAAAATTAAAAGAGTATACATAGTCCTAGTACACAAGTGAGTTAAGTGTAATTGTGCTTGAGTGTGAGTGACAGCAAGAGTACATTAACATGAACATGATGAAGAAGGATAGAGATATTGGGCAGAATTTTGTTTTAAAGAATGACAAAGACACAAGACGGACCGATATAGCAGAATTTCGTATAGAGTACATAAAATTTCAAATGGTTTGAGCATGAATCAGAATGACAAAGACACGGGAAGAACCGGTATAGCAGAATTCTATAGTGGGATAGAGATGTTGAGCAGAATTTTGTAAAGCAGAATTCTATATATCAGATTGATGATCTTCTATAGCAGAAACATACACAACCGAGCATTGCTGCCATCAGCAATAACAGACAGAGCTGCTGAGATGAATTGTTATACAACCACAATATAACATCCATCAAAAAGAACAAGCCTAGACAATATAGAACCCGTCATCATGACAGATAATCCATAACAACAGCACAGCAGATAAAATTTTATCATATTTGTCTTGATGACAAGATCAAGAACACTAGATAGGGTAGGAAATTATATTTCTAACACTGCCACCTAACACCATGGGGCCACCAATCAAACATAAACACCAAACATAGACAAATAGAGAAATACAATCATTAAAAGACAAAGAAAACACACACACACACAAACATGAAGGCAAACAAACCAAAAGGAATTCTTTGTTTAGTTTTAGTCCAAGTTGAATTAATGTGTTCCTAGCACTCAAAGTACGGAGGGAGGCTCGAGCTATTGGCCGCGAGCCCAACCCCCACACCAATAGCCGTTGCACGAGGAATCAAAGCTCTTGACCGTGAGCCCAACCCCCACATCAAGAACCCAATTCCTTACCTATGTTCCCATACCCGGGCTAGTACTAGCATCTTCCCCTTCACATGTACGGGCAGTACAAACTCGGAGGTTCGAGCTATTGGCCGTGAGCCCAACCCCCACACCAATAGCCGTTGCACAAGGAATCGAAGCTCTTGACCGTGAGCCCAACCCCCACATCAAGACACTTGTTCCCTCCTCATCCATACACATTCTAGGCATACATGCTCAGGAGGCACCAGTTAAAATAAGTGATCAACCAAACAACCAAGCAACCAGTTATTAAACCATTAACAAACACAACCAAAACAATCAAAAAATACATCAACACATAACACTAACACAAAGGTAAAGCAGCAAAGACAGAATCACACACACAAGTACAAACATGATGCAAAATTCAAAATATGAAAGTGAAATATAATTATCTTCTGAACAAAAGATAGCACCATTGATCAGAATAAGCCACAGTTGGGAAGAAAAGAAAAGAATGAGAGAATACTCATTCAAGATTCCCCTATATTCCTAAGACGTAACAGTTCTTGAGAGAGAGAGAGAGAGAGAGTAAGAAAGAAGACGATGAAGAAGAGAAAAGGGAAAAGAGGCGTTGCACACTGTCACAGCACAGAGCAGAGCACAGAATTTTCTGTGAATTCTTGAGAGAGAGAGAGAGAGAGAGAGAAAGAAAACAAAAGAAAGAAAACACAGAATTTTCTAGGAAGACGCTGCGGTGGAGATTAAGGGATATATATATATATATATATATATATATATATATATAAAAGTCGAAATCGGCTAATTGATTCTAGAGCCGCATGACAATCAAGAACGAATATAGTTTCTTTTTTATTTGGGAAAGATAAAGGGGCCTAAGCCCAAAGAGAAAACAAAACAGACAGCTACATCAAAACATTGGGCTTCTTATTTGTTGCCTTTAAATAATGCAATGATCAAAATTGGGAATTGTTAATGGGCCAACGAACCAATAAGTTAGGCCCATAACATGTATGAGTAATGAATGATATAGGTACCTACGTATCCCTAGCATTGGCCTCATTTCAAGCACACCCACCGGCCACCGCCCACCGCCGTCCTTCCTGAGCTCGTTCGCCATTGCCATCTGATCAAGAAATAAAGAAATGAATCTTGGAGTATATTTAAAGCCATGAGTACAAGTGAGCTCTTGTTTATTAAACATATTGCTGAAGAAATAAAGTTTTTTTTTTAACTGTATACAAGCAAATTAATTATATGTGAACTTTCCCAAACCTAATAACCTAACCCAGAAAAATCTCTATATCATATGTAATGTAATTGTGTATTACACTCAATAAGAAAATAAATTAAACAGTCATGGTTGTTAATTCTCCGCTCACAAGATGAATAGCCACTCAAAAAATTCTTTACTGTCAAAATTCCAATGAATAATATCACACAAACAACGAACCTAAATTCTTTAAAGGAAGGTGCAGATTCCAGATCGCAAACGGTTCGATCTCCGACAGAGGAAGAAAACTACACCATCTCGTCAAGGCTTCCTCTTCATCGCCGCCACAGCAACGGCGGTGCCGCGGCGCTTCATTCTCACCGGTCGCGAGACGATCTATCGATCTCTCTCTCTCTCTCTCTCTCTTTGTGTCACTCACAGCAAAAGCAAGAAGATGGAAAGAGAAGTGGAAGTGTGAAGCACAAATCCCCTTTACAAACCCTAGATCGAATGAATGGCTGTTAAAGAGATTTCCTGATTAAGATTTAAGCCTCTCCATCCACGTGTCCTCCAACAATTGATTTAGAAATGAAATTACAAAACAACCACCCCACTCAACAAATCGCTCCCAAACATAAGGGTTAAGCAGACGTTTTACTTGGATGAATGCTAGGTATAATTCTAATAGAATAGATAGATTATTAAATATTAAATAATAAATCAAGGACACCGTACCACATGACCATTATAATTTTTTGGGCTTCTTCCACTTGCCTTTAAATATGAGTTAGGCCCTATAAATGACCATTATAATATTGTAGTTTCATAATTCAAAGTTCATATGTAAAATAATGAAATATCACACTTTAAATTATATGTCTTCAATTTTTAACATGTGTAAAAAATTCATGTGATTTAATATTGTATAGGTTATAGTCTTTATTTTATAATACAATAAAAAATATTGTCTTTAGTTTCATTCTCGGTGAAAAATTATATAATATCATAATTAAAAATATATAGGTTTCTATTTCTACTGTGTATAAAAAAATTATCTAATTCCATGTTTTAAAGTCTATAATATTTTTCTTTTATAGTGTATGTACAAAAATAGTGAAATTTTCCAATTTAAAATATATAGCCTCCAATTTCTACTATATGTAAAAAAATTATATAATGCAACATCTTAAAAACCATAGTTTTTAATTTTGTACTCCATAAAAAAATTATGTAATATCATAAATAAAGACTATATACTTTGAGGTTAGAGATTACTTATTTTTTATATAATATAAAAATTAAAAATATATACTTTAAAAATTTATATTACATATTGTTTCATAAAGAATTAAAGTAAAGATCATAGACTTTAAAATATAAAATTATATTCATAAAGTAAAAATTAAAAACTATATTTTAAAATACAAGATCCATTTTCTACATACACTATCAAAATAAAAATTATATATTTTAAAATGAGAGATTTCTTATTTTTTTATATAATATAAAATTGAATACTATATTTTTTAAAATATTGAGAGATTGTAATGAATCTTGAGACTGGTTATTAAAAAAAAAAAAAGAGTTGCCAAGGGATTAAGCCTTTGCACCCTCATTGAGGGATGAAATAGCCTATATATTATCCATGAATCATTTCAAACTTGAAAGTAATTGATTTGGGGATACATTTATGTATCACTATAGACAATGCACAAAAGGTGACAATATGTTCACAAAACTTCAACTGGTGTTTCATTTGTAGGGAACACTTTCTGAATAAAGTCCAAGAAGCGACGTGAGTAGAATGTAGGGTCCACAGCAGAGATAGATATTGAATCAAACTGAAGAGATTTATAGGCATGTTCTATCTTCTTGGTCATGTTATACTCTTGCAATATGTCAATGATTCCAAGGTAAAGTACCACATCGAAAGATTGCATCTCCTCCTTTCCTGGAATCTGTTCTGCCCTTGCTGGCATGTTTACACCTAGCTGGATTTGTAGTCTGCATAACCAGTTCATCAAGTAAGAAAAGAATCACGAGTCCGAAATGTTCTAGCTATACATTGTCAGTGCATCAAAATTAAATTATATATATACATATACTTATTTATTTCTAATATCCGTTTGAAATAATGAGTATCTGAACTAGTGTCTCGTCTGGTTCGATGTATGGTCCAGTTCTCATAACCTTATTCACAATATTTTAGCATTAAGTGATGGAGAACTATGATGTTGTTTAAAAAGATGAATGACATTAACAGAAGGCCATTAGAAACATGAAGAAACCATACCTTGCAGTGCCGGGAAGAAGCAGATCAACCTCCTCATCGCCAGCAGCCGAAGCTCGCAATCGGCTACCTCTGATGTGTGATCCTACAACAACACTATTGTCATCTGCTCCCCTAGGTACCAGAACAAGGCCTTGAGGATATTTGGATACCTCATCCTCTAAAGGGTCTGTTAGATCATTTGGAAAGTTCTTATCAGTTCCATATAATTATTGATAAAAAGTTCTAGTAGAAAAAAAGAAAGAAAATCATATAAATCATAGATGGAACTGTTTAATGTAATTCAATTGCTAAGATTCATGTTCTCGTCTCTCATGTAAGAAACTCATTCTCACTTGATACATCTACGATCCATATATATATGCGTGTAATGTGCGCAAGCGCACGCCAGAAAAATAAAGGTCAGTTTCAAATATGAATGTTTAGATCACATCTCATGCACACCTTCCTCTGCAAGACTTGCTAATCCATCAGCACTTATGCTTTGGTTGTGTGGACGAAGATGCTGGGGAGCTCGATAATGAACGCCTAGTAGGAGGCTGTAATCCATTATGCGCTGTGCTTCCAAGAACTTGCTGTCAATCTCAATCTGCCTGCAGAAGATTGAGTATGCATCATGGAGGATTCATACATAAGGAATAATTTCGGCATTCATAAACTCATGTACAATGCTGCTCTATGCTTTCTTTAACTTTGTTTGAAGGAGAGAAAGTTCATTCTTTTTATCATCACATCAAGAAATGCAAAAGGCGAATGCAGGTTGAAATGACATTATTCGCAAACTACCCCTTACTTTAGTAAAGACTCGCGCCAAGAAGGTTCCAAGTAAAAGCTGTAGTCAAGATCCAAATCTTTCAGAGTTGTATTCTCGTCGATTTCTATCTTGTCTGAAGAACGTCCAAGAGATGAACCTTTCAAATCAAATCTCCTATGGATCCTTAATTCTGTGCAGAACATGTTTCCCATCACAACAAAGCGAAACTGCAAGGTAGTGAAAAATTGTATGCAAATATTAGCCTCATAATGAAAGAAAATGCAGAGCTTTGCTTGAAATATTCGCATACCTTTTGACCACTCGAAGGTATAATCCGATGCAGACCAAAAAATTTTGTGATGAGAGTGTTATCATATGACTTCACATGATGATGATAATCTGGAAGCATTCTTAGAAGAACCTACATCCCAGAGTTTGGTCATTACAATTAACAAATTTTTGCTGAAAAGTGGAAAGGAACAAGTAATAACAAAGATATTGCTACTAAACATATTTTCAGAAGAGTATTTACTAATAGTGCTAATGAACAAGATCAAAATTAAATAAACATACCTTTACTTCGGATCTTCGCAGCGTCTTGATCATGAACCGATCATCCTGAGACAGGAAAAAGACACTACCACTTTTCCCCGGAGAAGATAGTTCCCTCAGAGCATCGTTTCCACAAATCGACATCATATAGTCAGCAGCATCAATCTTGAACAACTCTCTTAAATTTCTGCAATAGGTCACAATATCATACATAACAACCATACCAAAAGTTGAATGAAGAATGAGCAGAGAGGGAAAGAACGCCAGTAACACTTTGTAAATGAACAATACAAAGAAATAAATAACTATTACAGAACATGCCAACTACTAACTAACCTGAACACCATTGGACAGTAATCTTTCCATTTGAAGTCCTCAGATTGATGAGGAGGTGTCAGTTGAGAACCTTCTTTAGGAAAGTTCATCCAAAAACTCGCTCTAGGACCGAAATCTGATGCTCGAACTTCTCGTCTCTGTATCGGGGTAATCTTTCCCACTGTATACCTATACAATGCAAAATCAACTATGGATACTCCAGAGTATAGCATGCAGCATGTTTACAAATGATAGGAACTAAAACGACTTGATTGCGAAAAGAGTTTAAGATGGTGCCTTATACCTTATTCCAAGCTGCAAACTAAGCATCAGATCATAACTTCTGTGACCTTTAATGATTGCTTCACCAGGCCTTTTAATCTCTCTGGCGAGTTTCTTCTGAAGCCGTTTCGCCCTTCTAGACAACGATGAAAAACTATCATTTAAAACTACCTCACTTATTAACACACCTTGCATATACTCACGCTCCAAAATTGGGATCTTTTCATGAACCTCTCCTAGTAAAGAATCTGTCGAATCGTGCGCGATCACCTTCTCAATCGATACCTCAAGGCTCCATCGCCTCTCAAGAGAGATATTCTTGCTGCGAGATTGTTCCAGATTTAACAAGCTTCCTTTGGCAAGCTTATCCGACGAAACACGACTCGATCTCTGGCTCTCACCTACCTTTACATTCCCCAGATCAACAGAAGCAGCATGGTGAATGTTCACCTGGTTTTGCTTTCTCAGATCCGGCAATAGCCCTCTTTTCCTCAGGGCATTGAGATACACTTCTTGCGCCGACGGAAGGCAGCTACCTTCGGTAAAACGTCCCTTGCCGTCTTTCAGACCCCTTGTCCAAGTCCCAACATAGCAGCCTCCATCACTCCAAGTATATACACCAAGACCATGCATCATTCCATTCAACCAGCTTCCTTCAAATGAGTCTCCACTGATCCATGTCAGAGTTCCTTTTCCCGACATTCGCCCGCCTTTCATATTCCCCAAATACACATTTCCATTCGCCCAGGTGTACTTCCCAGGTCCCTCCGGCGATCCTTGGATCCAAGAGCCTTCAAAATATCCCGTTAGGATAACTTGATAACCAAGTCCATGTTTAAGATTCAACCTCCATCGACCTTTATAGGTAAGATTATCAGAGCCAATGTATGTTCCTGTACCATGAATATAGCCACCGGAGAATTCGCCCTCATAAACCGCGCCTGAAGGCCATTGTAGTTTCCCACTTCCATTCCTCATCCCTCTTCTCCACTCGCCGTCGTATACACAACCATCAGACCATACATACTTACCGTGACCCTCCGGAATGTTGCCGAGAAGGGACCCGGAATATGACTCTCCATTAGAAAGCAAGAGTTCCCCAACTCTAAAGCCGGCGATCTCGGACGAATGAACATTTTCGCTGCCATTTGTTAACAAGGTTACAACACGGTCTATTTCAGAAATGGCATCAAGAGATTTTGTTCTGTCAGCAGAAGAAAGTGCTCCATCCAAATTATCAACTATGGCCACAGGGCCAGACATGCATAATGACCCAAAAGGAATATAATTTTTTTAACCAAGAGATTGAATCCTTGAAACTCTTTGCCCTTTTTATCTACATAAGAGGAATTAGAAAAAAAATGAACAAGTTAAGAATTTATCATCATCATCACAAAATTTGCAAGAGATCAACATTCAACAATTCAATAGAAACCGAAAAGAAAAGTAAAGTTGTTGAATCAAAACAAAAACAAACAAAACCTAACCAAACAGAGAACAAATGGAATATAATCAAACACATGGTGGGTGGAGAAATGGTTGTCTGAAAACTAAACCTTTATAGTGCAGAGAATCTTGAAATTTGAACAACCTAAAACATTTTTTCCTCATTCTGAGATTATTCAGTTTATTTCATCATAAAAACCAAACAGAATACACACACACTCTCACTCTCTCAATTTCAAACCTTATGAGAATGAACTTAAAATACCAATATTATTAATAACAACAACAATTGACTAAAAATCAAGAAAAGAAAATAGAAACAAAGATTCTGTTGTTTTCATTAATTTTTCTTCACAAAACCATGGAAACAGAAACCAAACAGGGTCTTATATCATTAGTTCCATCATGGGTTTGATTCCAGAAAGAACAAAAACTATGAACAAATATCAAGCCAAATTACAATACAACCTGTTCTAAGACATGTATTGTGTAGATATACACATTCTCAGATTCACATATACATGTAATATAAGAATCAGTGGTTGCACATTACCCAAGATGAGTTTATCATATTGACAATGTAAAATACACAGAAAACATACATAGCAGCAAAATTCAACAGAAAACACAGATTCAAAGAGAAAAAGGGTACCTTGAAAGTGAAAGAGCAGTTAAGGAATGAGAAGAAACTAGAAAGTCACACACACAAAGGTGGAAGAACTAAACCCAAAAGAAAAAAGGAGACTTTTATATATTTATATCTATCAAAAGTCTAAAAAATCTCTTTTTTTTCTTCCAAACAGAACAGAAACAGAGTACTCTGTGTAAAAGTATTGCTATGGAATATGGTGATCGGATCTAGCTATAACCCAACACAATACAACTCATACTTCTTCTTCTTCTTCTTCTTCTTCTTTCCTTCTTTCTTCCTTTAGCCCCACAAATGGACAACCCCACCTTTTTTTCAACTCCAAGCATCATTTTTTTTCTATCTATAAAATCCAAATTTTCCTTATAAATTATTAAATTACTCTGATATAATATAAGGACAATGTTTATTGTCCAAAACTTTATCTTAAAAAAAGTGTCATTGTTACTTAGTAAAATAAATCTTGTATAAATAGACAATAGTTGAATTATATTTAATCTAACTACTATTATGTATTATGGACGAAATTTTGATTATTTTTTTTTCTGGTGTTATAACATTACTCTTGATATAATATCAAGTTATAACTTATAAGAACTAAATAGATTTATTTAAGATTATTTCTCTAATTACACTCTGAGTTTAATGATAAAAAATTAGACATAGAGTTTTATATAATATAATGAGCTAATTTCACTTGAGTTATATATTAGTTAAGGTTCGGATTTTAGATACTATAAGAGATAATTAGATACATTATTGTATAAAAATTTATATCATAATTTAATCATATATTTTTATACATGTGAATTTTGAGACCGTGAAAATGAATGTTAAATACTTGAATTGATCAAAGAAAAAGATAAAGAAGGTTTGGATGTTATGATTATACTTAGAATAAATTAAAGTTCAATAATTTTTTGAGTTTAATTATGATATATCATCATCATAAAAAAAAACTTTTAATTTTGATATACTATTACACAATTAGGCCTTTTTTTGGTAGATTATTACACAATAGTTATATTATATATATTATAAAAGTGTTAAATATCATCAAATTCAACTATTGCAAAAGTTGTGTGTGTATATATATGAATTTATGATTGTTTTGTTAAATAAATACTATATGCTTGATTATTGATTGAAATATTTTTCTTCAATAACATATCAGATAATTAATCAACTAATTTGACATTCAAACCTCAAAATGTGTGAAATATCCTATGAAACCAAAAGGCAAATGATTTGATATCCCAATGAACTAGATATTAGTTTGGCAATTGAAAAGACAATATTGTCCTTTGTTGGTTGAGTCAGAATGCAGTAAAGATGATATTTTTTAGATGGAAGTTAAGTGCAATAGTTAACAATAATAATAATCAAGATTAAGGTCTAATATAGGATTCCTAAACAGGCATGTTAAGACAAAACGTGTCCCAACTATACATATTCAAAAAAGACCTAGGATTTGTCAACTCAATCTCAATTTTGATTCCATCTTCCAAACCTACCTCTACCTCCCCCTTATATGATACTGTATATGTATATAAAAATTTCCTTTATTGGTACCTACGTCACTATATATTTATAGTTTTCTTTAAAATGTAAAAAAGATTTAATTATATGAAATAGATCTTTTTTAGTTTAATAACGGAACATACAAAAGAATAAGAGAGAGTCTCAAAGTAGTGTTAATTATTGATAAAATTTCATCTTATATATAGTATAATCATAATGGGAAAAACTATTATATGAATAATCGGTCAAGTCAAAATAGATTAGATGTAAGATATTAATGTAATTAGAGATAAAGAAATCCCTAATAAGAAGACAATAAAATTGGTTATCATGAATAATTGAGCTAACAGGTTAAGTTCACACATGATTTACGACATAGTGTAATAGTATTGTTTAATTTGACTTATATAGTTGATCTCATCTAATAAGATAATAAGAGTAAGAGTAACTTGAATATAATAAGGATTAATTCGATTTTTCACATTATAGATCAATTAAATTTTAAAGAATATAATAAGGATTCATAAAGTTTGTCCAATAGTTTATAAACTCACTTATGCATCCCTCGTTTTTGTATCAATCATATAGGATATCTCTAAAGATTTTATTCTCAATTTTGTTGTTCTAATATATATAAATTTAAATTTAAATTTAAATTTAAAACAATAACATAGAGTTCAAATGAATGGACCATGTATAGCACACCGCTTTTATAAACCGACGGGATTTGTATTGGTCCATATATATGATAGAGACTATGCAATAATATAATTAATGTATATTTATCAATATAATTTGTACTCTTTATTAAAATATATATAATTTCAATTCTTAATAAGATTTCTATTAGACCTAATTCGCAAACTAGAAAACAAAATATGCGTGTTTGGAAAAAGGCTTATTCGTTGTTAACTTTTTTTTGTCATTTAGATATTAATCAATATTTTAAGAGATGAACATTGACAAATGTATGGAAATTAAAGGGAAAAAGTTGGAATATATTATGGTAATATCAACTCATCCATTTTGTTCCTCTTATTTTAGTGCTTTGGGTACATAACATTAATATATATAGCAACAATCCCTTTTATTATAGTAGTGTTAGTTATTTGATTCCATCTCTTCTCTCTACCATCCAACTTTCCTTTACCCTTTATTCTCTTCAAAATAAATTTAATTACATATAGACCATGAAATTATGAGGATGATTGACCCTCTTAATCTAAATTACTATATTAATCATAATTTTAGGATTCAGGGTATGTTTGAATAAGATAAAAAATTAAATTTATCAAGTTAAAGAATCTCTACTAACACCTCATCATGCAAGACCATAGAATAATGGATTGGTTGAAGAGAATAGAGATCGACTTTTGTTAGAGAAACATTTTGTTCAATTGTACAATCTTTATGTTGTTGAAACACTTTATTCTCTGTTTGATAAAATGTGAGTCATACTTAAGTAAATAAGAGGTCTATGATGGAACTAATGATAATAATTTGAATGTTCATAGACACACAAAAAATATAAAATATGTATAATATATTATATAATATGACTATTTATTAATGCAAGTGAATGGAATTTTTTCATGCATGTACAATATAAACCTTTTTATTATACTGTTAGCTAGATAAGCTTTTGGTACTGCAAAATTACTTTCTTTCTTTTTCAAGTCTAGGTAAAGAAAAAAAGTCTTCCTTTGGAACTTTAATTTGTACTTCATCATCATCGATCGTAAAGGTAGTCCTCTTCATAAAACTCAAGTATTTATGACGATTTCAAAATGCTCTCAACTTTAGAATTTTATAAATTTATATAGCTTCAGATAAGTATAAATTTCTTGAATTAATTTTTTTAGAGAATTATAACTCTATACCCATATATAATAATAATAATAATTTAATATCTTCGATCTATGCACTAATCATGTGAAAAACATATACACCCTTCTTCTTCTTAATTAAGAACTTTGGCTTATGCGGAAGAAGAGAAATGAAAAATGCCAATATAAGTACGAATAATTATATTAAGCAGGTGGGTTTAATTAATTAATTAGTTAACTAATTAATTATAGGCAAATCAATCTTTAAGCATGAAGCTTTAATTAGTGAGAACTTGATTCCCCAAAACAAAAAGATGAGACTTGACTAGGAAAATTCCAAAACACAACTTGCGGCAATATATTTATCTTTTTGAAGAAATTGAGGATAAACTTCAATTAGGTAAAATAACATAATAATGATGACATCAAAAAGCAATGATATATAGTAATAATTTGATGAAATAAAGTGATATAATTCAATTATTGAACAAATATATTCAAGTAACAATATATATCACGTTATTGCTTGTAACAATTAAGTTCTAATCATATTCCATTTATTATTAACCTCTAGAATTATATATAGAACATTTTATATATAAAAAAAATAATTACACTTTCAAAGCCTTTTTCCACCCATTTAGTTTCCTTGGTTGTAAACTGATGCTTGATCTTTTTGGGTGTGACAAAACCAGCCCAACCAGCCAATAAATAAAATTTTGGGCCATAATTACTCAGCCCATTACAATCTTAATTATTATTTGGGTCAAAATCAAAGCTAAAATAGGCCTATTGGCTATATGAGCTGGTTTTTCATTGTTCGGTTAGCATTATTGTTTTTTTAATTCACAAATGCTTGGGGAACAACAAAAAATCAGCACCAACAAAGCTCATTTAACATTTTGTGGCCCAAATAACATTTTAATGATGAGTATATTTTTAATAGGCTTGGTGATTTTGGCCCAAATTCCTATTTTGTTGGTTGGTTTTTTTGTTGTGCCCTAGCAATACTCTTTTTTAATTACTTGTTGATGGATAAATAAATTATAAAGAAATCAGTTCATAACTACACGGAATCCACTTTCTAAGACAAAAAAGTTATTAATTATTACTAAATGAAAAAGTGGGTAATATATATAATGTATGTAACTGTCCATTATATTATTATTTCTTCCTTTCACTCATTATGGCTCTTTTCTCTCCCTTTATGTTATTTAATTTTAATTTAATTTAATTTACTCTTTTTTCTATGATTTTTAATAATTATATAATGCCTAATGGCATATATATGGGGCCTACCAAACCTAGCGTGACAATAACTTAACAGCTTAGTACATATATATATTTTTTTTATATACTTGTTGAAATGATAAGATCATAATGAAAAGGTAAAGGTAATAAGCATGAAGATAATGTATTTTAGTGAAACAAACCATCATTATTAGTTTTCAAGTATATATACATATTCCAATAATATTGATGGTACAACATAAATATATCAAACTAATATTTAACGTGTGCTATATATAATATAAAATATATTTCATGTGTACGTGTGTTATACATATAATACACATTTTATATTATCTATAACACACGATATATACTAATTAAACATATTTATGTTATACGAACAACATTACTATATACATATATACACTTTCATAGTGGTTATTGCTTCATGCTTTTGTATATATAGAACAAAGTATATATACATACATACTTTATTTTAGCTAAAAAAATCTGACACAAAAGAGTTCAAAATACTCTTGTTAATTATTATACGGTAGGAATGTTTATCTACACATATAATAAGGTCAAAAGGAATTTTATATATATTATCTACACATTAATTATGTCATGTCGTGACACAAACCAATAAAATTAAAACATTAGATAGATCTTAAATATTTGTAAATGCACCTTGAAACCATACAATATATTGAATCTTTTCAATCTATGATAATTTTTTTTATTTCACTTGACATTTACATTTCATTAAATTCAATTTTTTCTCATTAGTTTATGATTTTGAACTTTGAACACGCACATTTTTTTTTAATTATTTATGGAATTAAATCCTTGTACGAAAAAAAGGACTTCTAGTTTGTTCTCCTCCTTCCACGGTGGGTACTAGAAAGTGACTTCGTAATATTGAAGTATTCAACAATTATACGAAAGATATATATTATTTGCAAAAATTGAATCAAATTATATATTCTATTATATATTATTTGGAATCAAAGTATAATGATGAAAAATTAATAATTAAAGGGGCCTTAATTACAGCTGGGCTTTAATAATTAGTATATTCAATGGTTTTTTCGTTCATCAAAATTTGACATATGACCTAAATAGCATATGTCACGAATTAATCTTAAAGATTAAGAACCTTGTTAGTTACTCTTTTATATTTTTTTAAGGTATAGCAATTTTTGTGCACACATTTGGGCCTCATTTTTGGGTTAATTATTTATTCATATCCTATTCTTTATTTGTAGATTAACCTTCAAATATTTTTATACGATGTTTATTAATAAAATTACTTATAATTCTCGTTGAGTCAAATTAAATAATTTTTAGTGGATTGCCTTAGATATGAGTAATTCTATCGAGATAAGAAAATATTTATTTTCTTTAACAAATAGATTTAGATATACTCAATATTACTAAAAATATATTTTCTTCAAATTCTTTCCTTTGGCTTATTTTCTATATTTTGTTGTTGAAAAAAAAAAAAGAGTAGTTTTGAAGCACGTGGGAATATAATAGTGTACGTTAGAATATAGTGACAGTGAAATTGGTGGGTGGGAATGTATGGTAGGGATTGGGGAAGACAAATAGAAGTGACCAATTTTAACTTTGCCAATATCTCATCATTTTCACATATTATATAATTAATATTAATATTAATATTAATATTAATATTAACATATTAATTAGAGCCATAACTTTGTGAAAGCTCAGTTCCACTTTCATCATCTCATGATCACTAATTATGATATAATGCTTGAATTGTCGGTTAATATTATTATCATTGCTTTTTTATATGACTTAGCAAATTAAATTAAAGCCATTACTATATGCTTTAAGTTTTATAATATCATTTCAAGAAATTACTAATACAAACTTTGTATATTATCAATTAATTGTATAAAATATTTTTTATATCTTTTGAAATAATTGAAAGCTATAGGCTTCAAAATGTGAGATTTGTCTAATTTTTCTAGAAACACTCTAAAATAAAGACTATAGGTTTCAAATGATGTAATTTCATGATTTTTTACATATAGTAGAAATTAAAGGCTATAGGCTTCAAAATATGAAATTTCTCTAATTTTTCTACAAACACTATAAAACAAAGACTATAAACTTTAAATTATGAAATTACATAAATTTTTTGCATATACTACAAATTGAAGGTTATAGGCTTTAAAATGTGAGACTTCTCTAATTTTTCTAGAAACATTAGAAAGGAAAGACTATAGACTTTAAATTATGAAATTACATGATTTTTTTTTATATAGTAGAAATTGAAGGCTATAGGCTTCAAAATATGAGATTTGTCTAATTTTTCTAGAAACACTATAAAACAAAGACTAGGTTTCAAATTATGTAATTTCATGATTTTTTTTATATATAGTAGAAATTGAAGGTTATAGGTTTCAAAATGTGAGATTTGTCTAATTTTTCTAGAAACACTATAAAAAAAAGACTATAGGCTTCAAATTATGTAATTTCAAATTTTTTTTACATATAGTAGAAATATAAGGCTTTAGGCTTCAAAATGTGAGATTTCTCTAATTTTTCTAGAAACATTATAAAACAAACACTATAGGCGTCAAATTATGTAATTTCATGATTTTTTTACATATAGTAGAAATTGAAGGCTATAAGCTTCAAAATGTGATATTTGTCTAATTTTTCTAGAAACACTATAAAACAAAGACTATAGGCTTCAACTTATGTAATTTAATGATTTTTTTATATTTATTAGTAGAAATTGAAGTCTATAGCCTTCAAAATGTGAGATTTCTCTAATTTTTCTAGAGACACTATAAAACAAAGACTATAGTCTTCAAATTATGTAATTTCATGATTTTTTTACATATAGTAGAAATTGAAGGCTATAGGCTTCAAAATGTGAGATTTTATCTAATTTTTCTAGAAACACTATAAAACAAAGACTATAGGCTTCAAATTATGTAATTTCATGATTTTTTTAACATTTAGTAGAAATTGAAGGCTATAGGCTTCAAAATGTGAGATTTCTCTAATTTTTCTAGAAAGACTATAAAATAAAGACTATAGCTTCAAATTATATAATTTCATGATTTTTTTATGTATAATAGAAATTGAAGGTTATAGGTTTTAAAATGTTAGATTTCTCTAATTTTTCTAGAAACACAAGAAAGGAAAGACTATAGACTTTAAATTATGAAATTACATGATTTTTTTAAATATACTACAAATTGAAAGATATAGGCTTTAAATTGTTAGATTTCTCTAATTTTTCTAGAAACACTGTATAAAACAAAGACTATAGGCTTCAAATTATGTAATTTCATCTTTTTTTACATATAGTAGAAATTGAAGGCTATAAACTTTAAAATGTGAGATTTCTGTAATTTTTCTAGAAACACTATAAAACAAAGATTATAGATTATAAAATTATATAATTTTTTTACATATAGTAGAAATTGAAGGCTATAAACTTTAAAATATGAGATTTCTCTAATTTTCTAGAAACACTATAAAATAAATATTATAAATTTCAAATTATGTAATTTTATGATTTTTTTAGCCCTATTTCTTCGAATAATATATTATTATGAACATATAATATTTACTCGATTTCTATTTATATTCAACTTGACAAGAGAGCTGGTCGGTTCAGAAGGGATAGAAAGCAACCAAGAAAAAAAGGTTTTGTGGTTATCTCTTTTTTTTATATGTCTGTATATTATGACTTCGTAACAAAAGATTCCATTGAAAATGTCTACAATAAAATAAAATACAATAATTGGATTAAACATATTGTCTTATTCAAAATATACTATATGTTAAGGATTAGCATCTACCCAACAGTCGGTGCATTTTGTTCATCTTACACTTATCCATATTTTAAAGCATGGTTTGCAAATATCTTCTTTATAATAGTTAAAAAAAAGGATTTTTTAATATATTGTAAATTCAACTTTTACTTTCTTCAATAATGAATTATCATATAAAGTAAACATAATTAGCTCTCGCATACAAATTTGATTTTATTAGATTGTATAAAAAAATTATATAGTTACTGTATCTAAACATAATTTTGAGTTGTCATATGATCTTTCAACGATGTTTGAGCTTAGATTATGTCATATGATTCAAGAGCCCAATTCAGCAATGGTAACTAGAATAAATGAATCCAAAATATGAATCTTTTTATGTATATTGTTTATACAATAATGTTTGTAGTACAACATAAATACGTCGAACAAATATCCAACGTGTGCTATTTATGATATGAAATGTTATTTATATAGCACAGGTATGATAAGCATACATCTCATATCATGTATAACACACGTTAGATACTTGTTGGACATATTTTTGTTATACGACATGTTCATATTTCAAGTAAAAGCAGAGATTAACACATGTTTTTTATGATGCAAATGCAATATTGGCGATAATAGTAAAAAAAGAAAACTATTAATTAAACTTGCAATTTCTTTTATTATTAGTAGTTGAATTTGAGCCATAGGACATTGGATACATTAGTTCATATCTTATTGGAAGAAAGATTGGACAAGAAGTTAAGACAACTAGCTCAGTAGTGGTGTATAAGTTGCTTGTATGCTTCCTTGTTCTTTGAGTAATGATCAATTTCACCCTGTTTATAACAATAACAAGTCACATTAATCATCAAAATTAGAATCTTGTAACTCAAATTAAACCTTATGTTCCATAATACTATACATATATAATATACATAGCATAATGGTTTCGTCATTCACTAGCACCAAAGAGTGTATGCAAAAGTCTCTATAACAACCATAACTACAATACATGTTTCAATGCATTATTATTAGGGTTTTATTATTATAATAGTTTCTTAAGAATTTAATTTTAATATATTGACAATATAAATTTGTTTTACACACTCAACCAATTATGTACTGTCGTGATAGTGTAAAAGTATTATACACTACCGATGTATCAAAATTAAACTCTTTTGCTATAATTCTGCAACTTAATTTAGAAGCTTGGAACTGAGCAAGATAAAGCATGATTATTAAGCTTTTGATGGTTTGATTTAGTAAAGAAAATTAAGGACAGATGAATTCATTGATAATTTGAAAAACCACATTTTTCTTTTAATTTTATGTGAAAACAATAGGCATGCCACATTTGACTTATATTGCAAGGAACTATGAATTTAGAAGCTTCTAAGTCCTATGCATACCTTTCGGATTGCTTTAATGGCAACCAGCAACTTTTCGCCGATGAACTCCTTAAGGAAATCATCATTATTAAGCGCTTCCAATGATTCAGAAAGCGATTTTGGCAGTCTCTGAAGCTTTTCTGGATTTGGATTTGTATCTGTTTCATACAAGAAATGAGTTTATTATTTGATTGAGATAAGAATGACACATAAAATCGCCCGAAAATCGAATAAGCTCTTTGTTGATACAAACAACAGAACAAGTACTATTCATGATGCATGCTGCATGACTATGATCTTACCGACAGGTTCAGGGAGCGAAAGATGACGGCGAAGACCATCAATGCCGGCGGCAATTATGGCAGCCAAGCCCAAGTGCGGATTTGCAGAACCATCAAATGATTTAATCTCAAAGTTGCTTACCAAACCATCAGGCGTTCCGGGTGGTGAGGCGGCTCGCAATGGCGCCTCCCTGTTTTCGTTTCCCCAGCATAGGTATGCACCGCTCCATGTGTTCGGTTGTAACCGATCATAACTGCAAAGAATTTGAAGACTTGAGAAATGAGAAAATATAAGAAAAGATATAGTAGTATGAGAAACTTGTCACCAGTAAATATTTACCTTTGTTCTAATTTTAGAGTAATATACATATTTGTTTTACTATAATGCCATAATATAAAATCATGTTTAGGTAAAATTCGCCACATTAAGATAATGTGAAGAGCAACCTGTTAGGAAGTGGTGCTATAAATGCCAAAATCGAAGGAAGATGATGCAGAACACCAGCCATAAATTCCTTTCCCAACGTCGATATACCGTACTTAGACGATCCGTTTGACGCCATAAATACATTTTCACCATTCTGCCACAAGCTTAGATGCACATGGGATCCAGAACCCAAATCATACAGTGAATACCTTCAATATTACAAGAAAAAACACTTAGTTAACCAAACCCACTTGTAGGGTTCACCATAAACCAGAGACAGTATCAGTACTCCTTTACTCCTTTCAAAAATGCTCTAGTCTAGTTGAGATTTAAACATAGAGTGAACCTTGCTAAATGCTAATACTTACTTTGGCGTAAAAGTTGCAAGCAAGCCGTGCTTTCTTGCGATCGCCCTTACAACTTCACGAGTGTAGATTAAGTTGTCCGCGGCTTTAGTACAAGTTGTATATCCGAAAGCCAGCTCAAATTGACCTTTTCCAGCTTCTGCATGTAACTAAAAACATCATAAAAGAAAGGAAGAGTTATACAAATGAACCAGAGTTCAATCTTAAGCCATGTTTTTAGGGTATTGGTCATGCATAATAACCTAAATGGTCTTAAGTTTCATGCTTATTCTTTTTTTCCAATGTATCATTACTTCTGATTAAGGGGTCTAATTAGATTTGAAGTTTCAAGTAATTTTGAACCAAATGTAGTAATGTAATGTGAAAGAATTTATCAAAAGATAAAAAAACTATATCCGATGAAAATCAATAGATGGTAACTATCATATCTGTCATGTTATAAAGTCCTTCATACCTGTTCTACAGAAATTCCCATGGAAGAAAGGGCGGCGGCGATCTCGCGAAGTATGGGGGTAGCAGCATCAAATGCAGATGAGGAGCAGTAACGAGTCAAGTCGAATGGTAACCATTCTTCAATCCCTTCCCTGAAAATTTCCCTTCACATTTTAATTCACTATTGATATCACAAGATAATATTATTGTAACTCATACCTTATTCTGCTTTTTAAGAGGTAAAACTCATTCTCAAATCCTGCATTTGTTACCTGAAGATAGCTTAAAAAGTTAAAACACCATAGTATTTCATTTTACTGATACGACAAGCCGTGAAACCTACAGACCTACCAAGTTAAATTCATCCTTCAGAATTTTGGAGGCTCGTCGCAACGCCTCTCTTGGGCAATATTCCCATGCTGTACCAGGTTTAATTTGCATATCAGCTAAAACCATTTCGTCTTGCTTGTTCCTGTCACGGAACAGAGTTGTGTGGGTTACACAATGGGTTGAAAATAATGGAAGATCATAAAATCGACTTAGAAAAGATTCTAAGTACCAGGGAATTGTGCGTTTAGTAGACAAATCGGGTATTAATCTTATTTCACCAACTGCGTTTAGACCTGACCCGTCAGCTGGTCCATCAACATAAGAAGCCATACCCATACAACAACATGTTAAACCAACTCCATTCTTAGAAACAGAATCGTTGAAACGCTTTCTAGGAACAGCCTGAAACAAAATTTGTGAGCACGTCAGGAATAAAATAGAAAAAAAGCATATCATTACTAGCATGTAACACAACAATGCAAAATTATAGCAAAGCTTTTTCTTCGGCTGGTTCATCGTGAACAGCGCAATTTACATTATATAGCATGATTTGGGTGAGAACTCTGCAAGAAGTGTTCTTGCACTTGTACTTTCTTGACAAAGAAGTAAACATTTTTCAAGTTTTTCTCAAACTATGTTGCACGGATATTGGTACAAACTATCCGATACGATATAAGTATAGCACACGTTGGATACTAGTTGGACGTATTTCTATTGTACGACCACAATAATGCTGTCTAAAAATATCTAATAAGATACATATCCGGTACGAGTAAAGGTTGAAGCTACACTAGTGACTAGACATGAATAACAACATAATTGAAATGGGCTCGATGGAAACTCACACGACATCTGTGCTGTCCTGAACCATCAACCCACATGATACGAACAAGCGACACATCGGTCTCTAAGACATTGCTATTCAACTCAAGGGGCAAATTGTTACGTGAACTAGCTTCACTGTTGGATGAACCAATCTTATAAAAGTTAATTGCATTTCGTGCCAAGATGTCTTTAGCAGCTTCCACAGCCTCAGGAACAGAGAGATCACCATCAATACACGCATCACGTAGAACAGAGAAAACAACCTCGCGAGACCTCTTTGCACCTATGAAAGAAAAACTCATTATTCGAACCATAATCTTCACACACAATAATGAGTACAGAGGTGGAAATTTTTAAAGACAGAGTTAAAGCAACAAAAAGTAATTCTTTCATATTAGAATTTCAAACAATAATCAAATATATTCAATACATCATTCCCAACTTTGAAACTCAGAGAAGTTATGAACTTAAGAATGTGATAGCAGAAAAGGAAACAAGATATATTTCATGACAATAGAGCAAGAAAGATACAATTAAAGGAGGTGATGCACAAGAAAAGAGAAGCATAAGAAATTGAAACAACCACAATAAAGCACACAATAAAAATATTCAAATTTAGGGTTCATAGTGGATGCTATAACCAACCTAAGTAGAAGGTTTCAGGAAATGCATATCCATCAGTACTGAACATCACCTGCAATCTCCAAAAGATATATTTATGAGTTCTTAGCGCGTGAATTTTCTCTTCCCCTTCCTAATATAAGTATGTTTATCTGCAAATTTCTATTCTTAGTGCATAATTCATTGAGTTGCTTATATTATCACCTTATTTATTGGAGCTAGCTCTAATAGCTCCTTCACTGACGATATCATCCCATGTACACTTAGCTTTGGAATCGCCAACCCAAAATCAAGGTAAACCTGCAGGAGAAGATAGTGTTATACCGTCATCTTCCGGCTAAGCCGTAAACCATGTTCATAGTTACTAATACAAGTCACTACTGAGTTATAAAATGTTTACTACCTGAGAGTAAACAGAAGCTAGATATGATGCTTCCCTTGAGAATGGATACGAAGCATGTAACAGAACAATCCGAACTTTTGAATATCTCTCGTCCTCAAGAACTTGACGGAGATGAAGAGGATTGGACAGCCGCATATCCAAGTCTTTGTCCCCAAAACTAGTTCAACCAAGGAATAATTAAGATTTTAGTATGTCAGAAAACAAAGAAAGAGGTATATAATCTTAGTTGAATATCTTTTTTATTACCCTGTGTGTATCTGCATTGGCAAGTTGTAGGATTGAGCTATGCCTAAACTCGTCACAAAGATGTAGTCAATGAGTTTTTTATCCGATATGCGGACAGGCTTCCCAGCTGAAAAAGTATAGAATATGATGAGTAACAATACATCGAAACAGATCATATTCAATCCAATCTGCATACTCTACTGACCAGATAACACCAGTTTGAGACCCTCCTCGGCTTCCCTAAGAGTCACATTTGTATTGATTTCTAGGCCGCTGCGGTATGCAGCTATGCTTTTAAATCCAACGACCTCACCAGCAACCGTAAGAGTGATGCTAAGGATCCCAACTAGAACATTGAATATCTTTATAAAGCAAAGATTTGAGTGAGTGTGTGTGTGTGTAGAAAGAGGTAAAAATATAAAGGATATGATTTCAACTTTGAGAGAAAGGCTTCGGTAAACAAATCCAATGTCCAAGAAGATCCATCTGGCAAATCCTTCAAGGATCATCAGATACAAAAATAAGATAACGAAAACATAAGAAATGTCATAAAATTTCTCAGACGCAAAAAATGAGGAAATATGAATACTATTGCAGATACAAGAATACAATAAAAGCAGAAGTCAGAAAATATACAATGGAACAAAAAATTCCTAACAATCAATAGTTATCTCACTTCATCGAGGATTTCCTCGGCGACCCGTTCAATTCTTAAGATTCTACCAACACGAGGCGTAAAACTCCTATGCCATTCAATATCATGCATTTTGTCCAATTTCAACCCATCATCAATGAGTACGGTAGAGATTCTTGCAGCTTTGAAGCATTTTGAGCAGATGGATTGTATTCCAGAGACTCTACGGTGTTCTTCGATGGCTTGCAAAGACGGCTCTGATCCATAGAGTTCAGCAATATCTCTTAAACTTCTCTGACATTACATAAACAATATACAAAAAATGGATAACATTTTAGCACTTATTGCAACAAATTATTTGACTCACACTCTCTGATTCAACCAAATGGTGCCTTACTTAAACCCAATATAACTAACTGTTCAAGAACCCCCAAGATTTTGCATTCTTACAGCAAGCACTTCCAATTTCTTACATAATACAGTGAATCAATCTGATAGAGAAAGGAACAATTTTTCTTTCTTCAGCTCAGGTAATAAAACTAGAATTTGAATATTTTTATGACTGCAGAATCTAAATCCTCCCAAAAAATGGTCAACTAAAAAATAAAAATCCCAAAAAACTAGAAAACATAGAGAGAATGTCACTAAACGTATAACATTAGGGCAATAATTAAGGTGGTCCACAATTACATGTGAAGTGCCTAAAGTAGCTGAAAAAGTTTCATTTCACATGCTCAACCTAACACATAGAGAATCTACCAAAATGAATCAAACCAAAGAGACCATAAACTCAAAAAGGGCACCTCAAAAACACAGAAACACTAACATCCACAAAATCAAGAGAAAAATGCAGTTTCAGGAATGTTAAGGTGGTTGACCAAACAAGTCATAGAAATACCTTGAAGGAAAGAGAGTGGTGTGAGAAAGAAAGAGCAAGAGCATGAGCTTCAGAGAAGGCATGGATGAAAGCAAAGTTGGAATCAATGGAAACTATGTTGTGAGCATGTCCATCCACAAGCTCTACCTCTTCCACCGCTCTTCTCAACTCACTCAAATCCATTTTCACACACTAAATCTCAATCTCCTGTTTTCTCTCACTCGCCTCTCACTCACTCACATACACAACATATATATACATATATATAGTGTGAAACTTTCTTGGAACGTGCCTTTGACTAACCTTAACTTTATCTATCTATATATATATATAATAATATTTTATCATACAATAAAAATACGTCTAACTAGCATTTAACATGTAATATACACGATACAAATTTGTGTTATATATACAGGTGCTATAGATATAACATATGTTACGTATTATATAATAGCACACGTTGGATGCTAGTTGGACGTATTTCTGTTGTACGACAAACATTATTGATAGACATATACGGACAAATATAAAATAAATTGGTACATTATTTTTCTAATGTATCAAAAAATGAAAGCTGGGAAATTGATTAAAGAAATTGTTCATCATGTTCAGCACACTCATAAAGATGCCCAAGGGCCAAATTAAAATCATGTGTCATTGTTTTCCATTTTTTATTTTTCTCAATGACACGAAAGTGACAAGGCAAACTAATCATTATTTTAATTAATTAAACATCAATTAAAAGAACAAAAGCATTGTGACAAACTTGTAGTACGACTTCATCACTTAATTCTCC
The DNA here is from genome assembly GCA_013621005.1 of Aeschynomene evenia. Taxonomy (NCBI): domain Eukaryota; kingdom Viridiplantae; phylum Streptophyta; class Magnoliopsida; order Fabales; family Fabaceae; genus Aeschynomene; species Aeschynomene evenia. The sequence continues at coordinate 23,527,385 of CM024264.1, read as the reverse complement.
CACCGATCAAAATACAATTGTTAATTTAATTTGTGATGACATATTGAAATATAAGAGAATAAATTCTATTATTATGTGAGTATAGTATTGCTATGCTTATAGTATAATTTGAGTAGGTAGAATAATCCTAAATGGTTATGGATGGGATCATATTGTTTTGGACATTATGATTATGGAACGATTCAATTGAACTTATCGATGGCACCCTATATGTATGTGAATGTGATGATTATTTTATTAAATTCGCAATTTTTATATATGGGGCTATTCCAATTGAGTCTGATCTATACATACGTAAATGATGAGAGTAAAACAATGTTAAAAGACAAATTAATAAGACATAATCATATATTGAAATAAATTAAACAGTCAAATGTATGTGATTTAATATATATATATCTATAGTTAATGGAAAATGATATATGATATATATCCAAAAATTAAAGATCTGTACATATAAAATAAAGAAGAAAATTATAGAGAAAGAATGAGTAAAGTAATTATGAAATGATAATAAAATCAACAAGATTCATATGATTGGTGAATATAATTAAATATTTAAAAATTCTGAATATGTAAATTATTGTCTCAATCAACCAATGACATTAATTATTGTCTGAAGCAATTGTCATCAATATGATATGATATTGGGTTTTTGTGACCCTACACTCAGATTCTTCTCTTTCAGCACACGTTGTCTTAAATGAATTTTCAACTTGGACACGTGTTTTTGGTCAGTAATATTTTTTGACACTCTTAAACTTCAAGCCTTTAATTAATTTAACAAAATAATAATATTATAACTTTAAATTACTAGGCCCAGAAGGAATTAAGTACGTCACTATTGGAGCTTCTCTCTTTTTTTTCAGATATTTCATAAGAAAAAAATTGACTCCTTGTGCCACTACCACTACATAAGCAAAATTGAAGAGATAGTTTTATCAAAAGAAGATTGTGAATGAAACTACTCATTGTGTCAAAAGAGATAAGGACATGCTATTGATCTGGTTCCTAGGTAGCTATTTCCATTTTCTATTTTGATTTTATGTTAATTTTCAAGATATTTGGAATGTTACATATGGCTGCTGGTTACATTGGACCGCCGTCTAGGAATTGTACATGTCTCCCCTCTCTAATCTATTTCCCGTGATTCATGGAGTAATTTGTGATTATATATATATATATATAAATTAAAAACAAAAGAGCAATTATATGTTTTAAATTAATAACTGTGAATTTCAATTATGTTAGTAGTAAATTCAATAATGTTACAGGATGTGTGCTATACGTATAGTGCCTGTAACATGAATAGCACACGTTGAATACAAGTTGGACGTATTTCTGTTGTACGTGAAGCATTATTGGTAGTAAATTTGGTGAAAAGATCTGCTATCTATTATTAGTTATTATACCTCATAACATTAACCAAAACCATGAGTGAAAAACAAGTTGTATGATTTGATTAGATATGAGGAAAAAATACACACAAAATTGCACCATATGCTAGATACTTAGATAATGAAAGAATAATTAGGGACCATATTATATATACCCCTTTTATATCACCGAACAATTTAGTATATATAATAAAATAAACTTTATTATTGGATGACAAATTATTATTACAATCACCAAGGCACGTGATTATTTATTCATAGCATGCATATTTGCTCACACTAAGTCACATATTACAACAATAATAATGCCCCTTATTCTCATGGTAGCTAATCAGATAATTCAAGGACAGAATGTGATGGCATAGCTAGGGCCTCCTGAACAAGTGAAAGTGCTCTTGTTATCATCATAAGCATAGCTATAAGCATCAGGGCATTGTTGCTTAAAGAATTGAGAGTAGTTTGTTGGAGGGCATGTTGGTTCAGTGTTGTGATCCCCGGTGCAACAATACTCAGGTTTCCCAAAAGCCACACAAGCACTCTTGCAAGCAATAACTCTCCCATCTGAGCCTTTCACTTGCAAATCTCCCGGGCAATTTGAGTTGATGTTGGCGGGACAGCTCGACGTCTTGCAGGTACCACTCCCGCCTTGCGGTGTCACAGATATGGGCAAATTGAACCCGTCAACATTGCTCACATCGTAGAAGTCCTGCCCGCCGTTGGGTGCAACGGTGATTTCTACAAGAGATGCCGGCGTAGCTCCACCGTTACCGTTGCATGAGACCTGGCCGGAACCACAGTCAGCGGTGGCACAGGTGAATCTTCCGCCGTTGTTTGAGCAGCCAGTCCTGCCCCAGAACCTACCGGACCATGGGGATGGGAGGTCCAAGGTGTTGGATGCTCCGGGTGCCAACTCGAAACCGGTTTGTGATAGTTGAGGCTTTTGGTCACCGGTTAGGGTTCCGGGCCAAACGGTGTATGTGCACTTGTTTGTGAAACTCACCTTGGCTGATTGTGCCACTGCATATAATTAGAACAAAATCAAGAGAAATATTAGGACATGTATTATTTGTTCATCCATAATATTGTACAAGAATTCATTTTAGTTCATGTGTAACGTAACTCTTTTTTGGTCAATCGATTAATGGTAGGATGGTATTTTAATTAGTAATTTTTTTTGTTTCTATAGTTAATAATAATAATCATCTCAAAAACTACACAAATTAAAATTAATCTCTTTAATAAAATTTGTCATATATTAGTATTTAGTGTATTGACATTTCATATAGGTTTTTAATCAAGTGGTTTATTGATTAAAAAATCTATATTTATACTACTAATACAATTGTCTAGGGTGCATCAGTATCCATGAACCTATGATATTTTTTTTCTCGGAACTTCGAAGAGTTTCTTTACTTATATTAAGCAGTGTTATTAATTATACATGCTTAATAAAGATATCCAAGACTTTTGACAGAAAAATAAAATGTCATTATTAAATGAAATAATATGTATATACATAATAAAAATTCTAACTAAATCTATATATTCATAAAATTCTTTGATAAAATGAAGCATGAAAAGGAGATATATATATAGATGTGAACATAGAATGCAAAATGTGATTGAAAATATATATACCATATAAGAGGAATGCAAAGCTAAGGAAGAGAGCAACACGAGTGATCTTCATTGTTGCAATTGCAAATAAAGGTTTAATTTGGTGAATGATATAATATCAATTGTAATAATAATAAGTTTGTTTATATTGTTTTTTGCTATGTTGGTGGTGAAGTATGAGCACAAACATGCCCTACTATATATAGCTTTGAGGCTTTGAATTTTCAACAACAAATTCATTTATGATATGATTTAATGTTTGGACCAATTTTATTTTGTGGTACTAAAGTATCCATGACTCCAATGGCTGCTACCGACCGATATTGTAGATTAATGTCTTGAACTTTAGTGAAGATATTTTTTGTCTTCAACACTGATTTTGAGGAAGAATAATTCTTCCTTTTAATCTTCAAAGACGTGTAGTGTTGTTAATTGTATATATAGACCAAATTATTCTGTAATTTAATTAAAATTTTAAGTGATCTTTTATTTATCTATATATCATGAATCCTCTAAATAAAATGTAGCTTCTTTAGGGTGATGATGACTTAGTTTTGACAAATGTTTGGTGTATGTTATTACTTCCAATGTATTTATTTTTATCATCAGATTTTAAGAATTTGGATGTAAGAGTGAAATCTACTTAAAATTTAACGATAAAGATGATAAATGTTTTATAATTGTAATAAATGTTTGTGTTGTACTTATAATTTTACTTCTTGCTTAATCTCTCCTTGCTTTCTTGATGTACAATAAATTGTATATGTCAAAATAATAATGATTATTATACAACAGAAATACGTTCAACTAATATACGTGTGTTATACACATAATATGTAATGTATATTATACGTACATATATTGTACATATGACAGTATGACACACATTACGTATTATGTATAACATACATTGGATACTAATTTAACATATTTCTCTTATACGACAAAAATTATTATAGATCAAAATGTTCTTTATAAGTTTTTACTTTTATATGTCTTTTTCATTGTTCTTTTAAGACATAATTGAGAAATATCATTATTGAATTATATGTACAAAATATAAAAAAAACTCTGTAGAGAAAAGTCTTGAATATAATCTTGACGATGAGGCATGAAAGAGTGTTCATTATTGAATATAATCCATGGCCATTTGTAGCTAGGTTAGGCAATTTTCATCGACCATCAATGTTGTCCATTTGTGGACTTTAATTTGGCATTCTTAGAGAGAGAGAGAGAGACACATTTGTTATTACTTCATTTCAGAGTTTTCATGATACATATTTCCGCATTTCTCGCCATAAATTGAACTCTTCAATATCCTCCTTCCACTAATACAAAGTTCCCACGTCCCCTATTCTTAACCAAAAAAATAACCATGAAATTCAAAGGGATAATAATAAAATAAGAGTTTAATTTTGATGTAGTAACAATGTAAAAATATTTTACATTGTCATCCAATTAAAATATTTCATTTATATGACTTTTCAGGTAGTGATAGAGATAAAACAAAATTATGACTGATGTGACATAGCACATGATTGAATGACTTTTAAAAAGTTGTACACCGTCACTGGATGCATGAAAATTAAATCTATAAAACAATAACGACTGATAACATATGATTGAATGATTGTATAAAAAATTGTATATAATGAGTGGATGTAAATTAAATGCATAAAAAAAAAATACACAAACTAGCTTAGATTAAAGTGGTTCTTAATTTATTATTCCTAGTGTAAATAATCTTTGAATGCATTGAATACATATGAATACTAACTCAAACCCTTTTAACTGTCCTCTCAATGGAACGAACGTGTTCCTTGGTGTGGATTTTTTTCAATTTTCAATGTTTGGTTTTCTAAGAAAGAACACTTCTTTGTGATAATCTTCAAAGACGTGTAGGATATGTTAGTCATTCACTAACTTGCACAGGGCATACTTATTTTCTTTTAGGACTTAAATATGTTTTTCATCCATCTACGTAAATGGACTCATCCCTATTTGAGGATGATATGAGTCTATCAAATGGCCCAAAAATAATAAAAAAAATAACCACATGAATTTGGGCTAAGTGATATAGACATATGTATGTTTAATATTTTTATATATAGTATACCGAAAAAAAAATATTTTTATATATAAAAAAAATATATTGTTTGTATATATATACCTCTATAAATTAAATCTAGTGCTTGATAGAAATTGTATTTCAAACTTTGGCATGTACTATATATCAAAGGACATGTTATTATAAGTTAATATGAGATTACATAAAAATATATATTAAGTTGAAAAAAATATTACATTATTTCTAATTAATATATATGGTTTTGTTTACAAAAAGTTAATGTCTAGTTTGGAGCAGTTATGTTATTACGTACAAATAATATGTACAATATAAATATATGTTTACATAATTTGTACTGTATGTAAAATAATCATGAAATTACATAAATTGAAGTCTATAGTCTTTGTTTTTTAATGTTGCTAAAAAAAATTACAGAAATCTCACATTTTAAAGTCTATAGCCTTCAATTTCTACTATATGTAAAAAATTCACGAAATTACATAAATTGAAGTCTTTAGCCTTTATTTTTTAGTATTTCTAGAAAAAATAGTGAAATCTCACATTTCAAAGCATATATAGTCTTCAATTTCTACTATATGTAAAAAAATCATGAAATTACATAATTTGAAGTCTATAGCCTTTGTTTTATGGCGTTTCTACAAAAATTAGTGAAATTTACATTTTAAAGCCTATAGCCTTCAATTTTTACTATATGTAAAATAACCATGAAATTACATAATTTGAAACCTATAGCCTTCAATTTCTACTATATGTAAAAAAATCATGAAATTATATAATTTGAAATCTATAGCCTTTGTTTTATGGTGCTTCTAGGTAAATTAGTGAAATCTCAAATTTTAAAGTCTATATGCTTCAATTTCTACTATATGTAAAAAATTCATGAAATTACATAAATTGAAGTCTATAACCTTTATTTTATGGTGTTTCTAGGTAAATTAATGAAATCTCACATGTTAAAGCCTATAACCTTCAATTTCTACTATATGTAAAAAATCATAAAATTACATAATTTGAAGTCTATAGTCTTTATTTTATGGTGTTTATGGAAAAATTAGTGAAATTCACATTTTGAAGCTTATAATCTTCAATTTCTACTATATGTAAAAAAATAATTAAATTACATAATTTGAAGTCTATAGCCTTTGTTTATTAGTGTTTCTAGAAAAATTTAGAGAAATCTCACATTTTAAAGCCTATAGCCTTCAATAATTTCTACTATATGTAAAATAATCATGAAATCACGTAATTTGAAGTCTATAGCCTTTGATTTTTAGTGTTTCTAGAAAAATTAGAAAAATCTCACATTTTAAAGCCTATAGCCTTCAATTTCTACTATATGTAAAAAATTCATGAAATTACATAAATTGAAGTCTATATATAGTCTTTGTTTTATGGTGTTTCTAGGTAAATTAGTGAAATCTCACATTTTAAAGCCTATAGCCTTCAATTTCTACTATATGTAAAAAATTCATGAAATTACATAAATTGAAGTCTATAGTCTTAGACTCTTAGTTTTATGGTGTTTCTAGGTAAATTAGCGAAATCTCACATTTTAAAACCTATAACCTTCAATCTCTACTATGTGTAAAAAAATCATTAAACTACATAATTTGAAGTCTATAGCTTTTGTTTTATGGTGATTCTAGAAAAATTTGTTAAAATTCACATTTTAAAGCCTATAGCCTTCAACTTCTACTATATGTAAAAAAACATGAAATTACAAAATTTGAAGTCTATAGCTTTTTTTTTATAGTGTTTCTAGAAAAATTCGAGAAATCTCACATTTTAAAGCCTATAGCCTTCAATTTCTACTATATGTAAAAAATTCATGAAATTACATAAATTGAAGTCTATAGCCTTTGTTTTTTAGTGTTTCTAGAAAAATTAGTGAAATCTCACATTTTAAAACCTATAGCTTTCAATTTCTACTATATGTAATAAATTTATGAAATTACTTAATTTGAAGTCTATAACATTTATTTTATGGTATTTCTAAAAAAATTAGTGAAATCTCACATTTAAAATTTTATATCCATCAATTTCTACGTTCTGCACCCTAAAGAAGATAATATGTGTATTAATATTTTTCATTAAAACTACATTATCTTTATTTTATTTGAAAGAAGAGTAGTATAAATGTATAATACTAGCAAATTATCAATGAAATCCAAAAGGATAGTGTAATCGTATCTTTGGAAAAGGTAATAGGTATAAACTAACTATAATAAGTAAATTTTAACGTGTTTCTTTCGTCTGCCTATTAAATTAAATTGATTAAACCACTATTAGAAAAATGATCATTTTTAATATTAAATGTGTCAATAAAAGTAATATTGACAATTAGTGACTGTAAAAAATACTTAAAATTAGTTTATGAGTATTTTCAACGGTTCATTAATTGTCAAATAATAATCTATGACTATTTTCAACGGTCAACAAATATTAATATATATTTTTTGACAATATTTTTATCAACATTTTTCAATAATTACATGGTGAAAATAATCATTGTTATTCTTGTAGTGCATAATTAAGGAAACAAAATCAAAATGAAAAAACGAGAGAGAGAAGAATTTCAAAAACCATTAGTAAATCAATCAATAATATTTCTAATCAAAACGAGAGTTTGGAAAGTAATTACTTTACTATATTTAACAAATAAAGAACTAATAATAAATTAAAAGGAAGATTCTCACTCTTCATATTTTTTTTTATTTTATTATTTGTTATTGTGTTCTCTCTATATATACGTCCATTCATTCTCTCTATATATTGCACTGTCTAATAAACTGTTGCTATAGTTTTTCATGGCAAAAATGGCCTTTCTTTGGTTTTTTCTTCCCTTGTTTCTTCTATCTTCAGGTAATGTATATATACTTTAATTTTTAGGATAAATATGATATGTATTATTTTATTGTTCATATATTACACCTTCTTATACTCTTGCACCAATACCGTACCTTTGGTTTTTCCCTTCAAACCTTGTGGTCACCATATATAAAATTAATTGAGCATGCTATATATGTTATTTGACTTATGATTAAATTGAAATATCAATTTCAGCCTTCTTAGTTCTATTATGTTATATGTATTGTTTGTTTGAAATAATTTTAAAAAACAATTAATTTTGATTCTAAAATCAAATTATTTTCTATCAAATCTGATAAAATTTAAAAATCAAATGAATCTCATAGAAATTTGGCAAATAAAATCTTTCTTTTTGGAAAAAAATCAAAATACTAGATTTGATTTTATTAAAAAAAATCCTTGTTTTTTCCATCGATCCTTATTTCTTTTTCAATATGAAAAATGATTTTTTTTTATTTATCCATTTAGAAATTCTAACTAACCTAACATTATTTTTTCAGGAGCTCGTTCCGACGTGACTTTTACATTTGAAAACCTTTGCTCATACACAGTATGGCGGGCTTCAAGCCCAAGCATCGGAGACGCCGAGCCCGATTTTGGCCAAGAAGTCTTTGAAATTTTCTACATGGACGACCCATGGAGCGGGTCCATTTGGGCCCGAACCGGTTGTTCCACAAATGCAACAGACTACTTCTCATGCGAAACGGGTGATTGCGGGTCGGGTACCCAAGACTGTCAAGGCCCAAAGCCCACATACCCAGCAACACTCCTAAACTTTAACATCAACAACTCTATAGTATCCTATGAAGTGAGCCTAGTCCATGGTCAAAATCTCTTGGTGAGAATAGAGCCCATTGGTGGAACCCTAGTTGATGGGTCTGGGCCTTGTCCTAGGGTTGATTGTAATATGGATATTGGTAATGTGTGTCCACCATCATTGATTGCTTATAACAAAGATGGGAAATATGTTGGGTGCAATAGTGCTTGTGATGTTTTGAAGGATCCAAAACATTGTTGTGATGGGAATAATGGTTGCCAAATTGATGATATATCACAAAAGTATAAGGATCTTTGCCCTAATGCTCATGTTTACCCTGGTGACAAGAAGCCACCTGTTTATCAATGTAAAGGGGCTGATAAATATGCAATCACATTTTGTCCTGCTTTAGGTTAATTGATTAATTAGATTATTATTGATGTGACATTTTTTCTAGGTTGGTTTTGTTAATTATATCAAGACTTTATTATTGATGATCATAAGCTGTGAGAGTTCAGTGTACACATGATATATAATAATGATTACTGTTTTTATGAGTAATATATATTATTCTTAGTAATATTGTTGTTGAGAGTAAATTGAAATAATAAGAAATGATGTATTCTTATTTATGTTTAGCTTTATTTGGCTATTTAAAATAATTTAATTTATCTGCATCTTTGACGGTCACAGTCAGTTGATCATGAATCACTCATAATAATTAGTTTCTATGTATAGAAAATCTAAAAGGAAAAAAAAAGGAATTCTGCTATTTGTCGAATATTTGTTTCAACTTAACATGTATAGCACACATTAGATACATGTAGGACGTATTTCTGTTGTACAACCAGCATTGATTATCAGACTAATAATAAGTACATACATTCCTAAAAGGTGGCCAAAAGCAGTCAAAAGACTAGACAAAAAAAGCATGCAAGTCATGTTACTTCTTCATACATTCCTAAAACGTGCCATGTTACTTCTTTATCATAGCCTATATATAGCAAGGCATTTTTTTAAATCTATACTTCACCATCAACATACATACATAAGCAAATAAAAAATACTATAACCATGGATCATTCATTCATTATATTCATTCATTCACCAATTAATTAATACCTAATTAATTAATTAATTAATTAGCTTCAACACTTTCAAGTGATCATCATCACCAATCAACAATGAGGAGCACTCGTGTTACTCTTTGCCTAATTGCCTTTGCATTGTTCTTCTATGGTATATTTATCTATTAATTAATTCCTTTAATTTCTACTACAAGTGGTATATAATTAATTATTAATTAATTGCATTCTTTTATGTATATTGCAGTGGCTCAAGGAGCTATGGTTACTTTTACAAACAATTGTCCATACACAGTATGGCCAGGAACCCTAAGTGCTAATGGAAATCCTCAACTATCTACAACTGGTTTCATGCTACTAAGAGGATTATCTTTCTCCATGTCCCTCCCATCCCCATGCTCCGGTAGATTTTGGGGTAGAACCGGTTGCTCCGACAAAAATGGCAAGTTGGTATGTGCCACCGGCGATTGTGCCTCAGGCATAATCGCCTGCAAAGGTGCTGGCGCGATCCTGCCAGCATCTTTTGTGGAAATCGCCGTGACATCCGGCGGTGGACAAGACTTCTACAATATTAACCACGTGGACGGTTATAACCTACCCATATCTGTGACCCCACAAGGCAGTGGGATAAGTGGTAGTTGCAAAACGACAAGTTGCCGTAACGACATTAACAAAGTGTGCCCTGTAGAGTTGCAAGTAAAATCTCGTAATGGCATTGTCGTTGCTTGTAAGAGTGCTTGTATGGCTTTTAATAGGCCGGAGTATTGTTGCACCGGAGATTTCAACACACCACAGAAATGCTCACTAACATATTACTCTAGGATTTTCAAGGAACAATGCCCTAATGCTCGTAGCTATGCCTTTGATGATGCGAGTACCACTTTTTCATGTCCGAGTGGCACAAACTATCTCATTACATTCTGCCCCCTTTGAAGAAATGATCTTGTTCAAAATTTGATCTTCTTGCTACTTGAATAAGCTTCTATATCATGTCTTCATCATTACTCAAGATGTAATATGAGCTAATAAGAAGACAAATAAGCACTTGGTGATTGTATTGCAATAAATTGTCTTTTTATAATAATGAAGTGTATTTTGAGGCTTTTCTTTATCTTTTGTACTTTTTGGATTGAGCTTACAATTTAAAACCGAACACTAGCCCCTCTTATAAGAAATACTATAGATTATGTGCACTTTAGTTCTTAATATATTGTTATTTAAATTAGCCTTGAAATATAAGAACCTTAATACTTAACTTGTGATTTTTTTAACCAAAAACAAATTAACTAGTATTTTGAGGATATTAGATTAAAAAAACTAGTATATTATAAGATTAAAATTCAAAATTTAATATCATAAATAACATATATATTATATGTCCACTAAAGATTGATAGATAATAGTCATATGATTTTTTAACGTTCTTTGGGCTTCAATTTGGTAGAATTTTCTATTTTGTCAGACTAATCTATAACAAAGACAACCCAAATCCTTATGCCCATTAGAATTATTGTTTTATTTATTATTATAATAATGATGTTCCAAAAAAAAAAAAAACTCCATAATTAATTTTAAACATGTCTTATTGTTCACGCATACACTTGGCATCAACCGTTTATTCTTTGCTTCCCTTTTACGTTATTACTTAATTTTGTTTTTTCGGATAAGTCCTTTTTTGCTATGTTTTCGGTGTTGCTTTTCAATCACGTATAATTTACTTTTAATATGATGATAACATTATTATATAGTTTCCACTTTAAATTCTTTATAAATTATAAGCTTGTATAAAATGGTATTCAAATTTGTTCATTTATATATGAAGCTATCATTTTCCAATAAAATCACTCAAAACAGCTATTAAGTTGTGAACAATATATATTGAATAATGCTACAAGTACACCATAAAATTAGTCACTATCAGTTACATGTGTAATAATCCAACATTTTAAAACTAGTAATCCAACTTTTATTATTATATATTAATTCAACATCTTTAAAAGTTTGATTACTAGTTTCGAAATGTCGAATTATTTTACATGCTGATTTTATAGTGTACACAAAGCATTTCTCATACATATAATATAAATTGCACAATAAATATTACATATAGTGCACGTCATATATTACATGATATATATAACATATATCAAGTTGTAAAAAAGATGGTGTTGTAATATGTGATATATATTATGCACAATATATAATATACATTATGTATTTTATATTATATATATTATACAGCGAAATTTTGTTACGTCCAAGTATTTTCCACTATAGATAACAATTGAAATTCAAAATACAAGTACCAAGGAGATAACTTTCACAATAGAAAAAGGAACCAAAACAAACCTACATACAGATTTTGTCGATGGGAAAAATGTATATTTTATAAACAAGTTGTGATTATCCACTAATTTGTACCTAAACTTATACTCTTTTTAACGAGAAGTATTTGTCGATACAAAGTAAGTTATCAGACAAATTCAAATTGTGATGCACTTTCATCACCAATAAAAGCACATAAGGTGTTTGCTAAAATGTCTCAAAGGTGATTGATAAACACAGTGAAAGTGAGTTCATAGCATTTCAGCATAACCCATCCATATTTTCCAACACTCAAAATCACAAAAAACACACACAAATGGCTTCCAAACTCAACTTTGTCTTGTGTCCTTTAATGGCTCAAGGCCACATGATCCCCATGATGGACATAGCAAGAATTCTAGCACACCATGGTGCTAATGTCACCATAATCACCACCCCTCACAATGCATCACGTTTCAGATCATCTTTTGAAAGCTCCACTGAATCAAGAACTCGAGTCAGACTAGTCACAGTCCAGTTTCCATACAAAGATGCTGGTTTACCAGAAGGGTGTGAGAATCTTGACATGCTTCCTTCACTAGGAAGCTCCTTGAGTTTCTTCAATGCTTCAAACTCCATTCAGAATCAAGTTGAAGAAATCCTTGAAGGGTTAAGACCTCCACCAAGTTGCATAGTCTCTGACATGTGCTTGCACTACACAGCAAACATTGCCATCAAATTCAAGATTCCTAGGATCTCTTTCCTAGGACAGAGTTGCTTTAGCCTCTTGTGTCTGTACAACTTGGGAGTCCACAAAGTTCTTCTTCAGAACATAGAAACAGAGGATGAGTACTTTGTTTTGCCAGGTATCCCTGACAGGATTGAGATGACAAAAACTCAGTTACCAAGAAATGGAGAAAAGGGTGAAGAATGGGAAGATTTTTATGCCAAAACTGCTAAATCTGAAGGAACCACTTATGGGGTGGTGATGAATTCATTTGAAGAATTGGAGCCAGCATATGCAGAAGGTTACAAGAAAGCAAGAAATGGTAAAGTTTGGTGTATTGGTCCTGTTTCACTTAGCAACAAGGCTTCAATTGATAATAATGAACACTATTGCATAAAGTGGCTTGATTTGCAGAAACACAAAAGTGTTATCTATGTATGTCTTGGAAGCATGTGCAATTTGACAGGGTTGCAATTGATAGAGCTTGGTTTGGCCTTAGAAGCATCAAAAAGACCCTTCATTTGGGTTATAAGAGAAGGGAATCATTTAGAAGAATTGGAGAATTGGATTAAGGAAGAGGGGTTTGAAGAAAGGACAAAGAAGAATGGAGGACTTTTGATTAGGGGTTGGGCTCCTCAAGTGCTAATACTATCACACCCTTCAATTGGAGGGTTCTTAACACACTGTGGTTGGAACTCAACATTGGAAGCAATATGTGCTGGTGTGCCAATGGTAACATGGCCACTATTTGGGGACCAATTCTTCAATGAGAAGCTGATTGTGCAGATTCTGAGAGTTGGTGTCAGTGTTGGGGTGGACAAGCCTGTGAAATGGGGTGAGGAAGAGGAAATTGGTGTCTTGGTGAAGAGAGAAAATGTTGAGAGGGCAATAGGAAAATTAATGGATGATGAGGCTAGTGATGATGAAAGTGAAGAAAGGAGGAGAAGGATTATGGAGCTTTCTGAGATGGCAAAGAGTGCAGTTGAAGATGGAGGATCCTCTCACTCTAATGTGAAACTCCTTATTCAAGATATCATGCAACAACAAATCAACAAAGATATATAATCTTTCTACCATGGCAAGAAGGGAAACCACAGACTGATATACCTTAATGTTGCATTTTCCTTCCATAGTAGTTTTTTCAGATAGTTGAACTTTTACTATTTCATCATTTACTATTGAATAATATATGAATTATACTAGAATAGGACTCACAATTCTCTCCAAGCCTTCATGGATGTGTCTAAAATGGAAGTCCCTTCTGTGGACCATGATGAGGATCTGTTGAGAGAGATTAGAAGCCTTTTGCAGAGAAGATGAATGTGTGTGCTGATTACGTTGCCAAGGAAGGAGCTTCTTCCATGGAGGACTTGCGGATTTGGACCACCATTGGACCTGGATTGGGTCATTTGTTGAGTGCAGATAGGGGTTCTTAGTTCTTAGGCGTTAGACTCTTTTTGTTTACCAAAATCAAGAAGTAGAGCTAGCCATGGGTAATCTTTTAAAAAAAATGATTCTCTTTGTAATAATAAAGAGCCAGCTAGAATAGAAAAAGAGGAGGGAAATGAATTGAAAATTAAAGATAAATAGAGCTTGGGGGCTTGATGGAAGTGGAGGGACTAAAGGGAAGAGCATTCTCAAATTCTTAGAAGAGCACAATATCACAAAAGAGCAAATTAAAGAAGCAATTTCTAGGCAAACTCATGAAGAATGATTTAATTATGATCAGATATTTGGCTTAGGCCTAATTAAATCATTAAATTAATGTTTCTATTACAAAAGATATTTGCACAGTAAAAATTAATAATCAATATAGATTAATTCAGGTATATTCTAATATTCATCATGTAAATACAAAACATGCATATACTCACTCTCATTTTCAGAAAATCAAAATTCTCTTCTTCCATTCACATGCACACACAATCACAATTCATAATTTTAGTTTAAACATGTATCACCTCTCAAACTCAACTTTAATTTTGTTCATAATATTTGTTGTTTTAATTTGTAAAATATTATAATTAATTATCTTGTTGTCTCATTTATTTTTGTTTTGCTAATTTATAAATATTTATTGTATAAATATCTAGTTTTCTTTTCATTAAGGATAAATTTAATGTTTTAAATCGTTTAATTTGCACAATTAAATTTTTGGATAATCATTCTAGGTGTATCAAGATGTATGGAGTGTACTTATTACCCTTCAATTAGACTCCCGAATTCAACTCTATTTTCACATTTTAGTTTAAAATATTATTTTAAATGAAAGTTTTTTCGAGATTTCCTACATAAATCTTTGGTGACGACTCCAAAACCAAAATCCACTTCACACCACACATTTCAATTTAGTTTATTTTTTCTCTGTTTTGTCGCCGTCCTATCGGTATCCCGGACAGTGATTCAGTTTAATATATATTATTAATGCAAGCACAATGCCTTCTAGAGTGGAGTGAACCGACTAAGAAGGCTTCTGAGTCAATGTAATATTCTAGAATTATTTGGATCACCTGTTTATTAGTATTGTCTCTAATAAATATTCATCTGTGCACTAATCACGCTCTAAAGATTCTTAATTATGCAACATGCATTACGATGTATACAATAATGTCACTGAAAAATGAATGCATATTGGACTTGTGCAGCTTGTGATGCTAAAGTTGTGTTAGTTTAATAAATCAAACACAAAAACAATGGAGGACCCCGTCGTGTGATTAGTACTTTAAATCGTAATTAGTGACATTAATTAAAAATTATTATTTTTGGTTCTTGGATCATATCGTAGTTCGTTCAGTTCAACTAGTGTCTCATTCTTTATTGACATATTTATTAGATTAAGAGTCCATCACATGTAACCACACATCACTATGGTTCTAAATGGCTAATATTTATTCTACAATAGAAATACATATGTTCAATTAGTATTCAACTTATGCTATATATAATACGTAATGTATGTCATATGTATAATATACATATATCTAACACACATTACATGTTATATATAACATACGTTGAATATTAATTTAACATATTTTTGTTGTATAATAAGTATTACTGGTTCTAAATATAACGAATGATATAATATTTAAGAGGATGGAATATCCTAATATAGTACTAAAGAGATCCACTCAATTATGTATCAAATTGAACAAGTTCTTTGTATTGATATGTATTATGATAATTAGATTTTACTTTTTATCCTGATTGAATAATTGATATCTAAACACTATATTGTTGTCCCACTAGTTTGATCCAACTCCATTGAAGTCCTTTTAATAGAGGCAAGAGGCACCTAAATATAAGAAAAATATAATATTAAGGATTAATATAGCTAAAAAGAAATTATTTATGAACGAAGTTTTCTCGGTCTCCATATAAATAATTCATCGATCGTTAAATAGAGTATAAATTCTACTTAAATAAGATCCACACTCAGTCTAAAAGTGAATTAAGTACTCACTAACACACAGATATTAAATTGAAATAAATTGATAAAAATAACATAAGTCATGCTTAAAATATCATATCATCAAATAAAATAATAATAATAACAATCTAGTGGAAGTGACAATGAGTACATACATAACATGGAGCACAAAGTAGCTCATTGGTAGATCAAGCTGAAAATCATCACTCCAATTTGGAGAACAATTTCATTACTACCATTCCCTTTCCCAAAAGAATCAAAGAAATGGCTTCAGAATCACATAATGGCAACAATCTTCACTTCCTCTTAGTACCATTTCTCAGCTATGGCCACCTTATTCCAATGGCAGACATAGCAAGATTACTATCACAACATGGTATCACAGTCACAATTGTAACCACACCCCTCAATGCAAATCGCATCAATCCAATGATTCAACTCTCAAATTCATCATCCAACACACAGATCAACCTCATCCAAATCCAAATCCCTGTTTCTGATTTTGGCCTCCCACAAGGCTGTGAGAGCATGGAATTAGTCCCTTCAAAGTTCCTAATAAGGAACTTCCACATGGCTCTTGGATCATTGAAAGAACCAATTGAGGACTTAATTGAAGAAAAGCTTAAACCAAAACCAACTTGCATCATTGTTGGAAAGTTCATAACTTGGTTGGATGAAGTTGCAGACAAGTTCCAAATTCCAAGGATCATTTGTGATGGAACATCTTGCATCAACCATTTACTAGTACACAATCTTCACAACTCAAAAGTTCATGAGAGTTTCAAAGACCCTCATGAACACTTTCTTGTTCCAAACACACCCCACAAGATTGAAGTAAAAAGATCAATGCTTCCAATGGATCTGAATCCACCAGATGTACCAGAGATCAAGTTTGCCTTAGCAAAGGTGAGAGCTTCAGAGGAATCAGCATATGGGGTTTTGGTCAACACTTTTGAGGAGTTGGAGTTTGACTATGTCAGAGCATATAAAAAAGCTAATAAATCATCAAAAGTTTGGTGCATTGGCCCTGTTTCATTGTCCTATAAAGGGTCACAAGATGCTGTTGAGAGAGGTAACAAGGCAAAATTCTGCCATGATTTCTTCATGAAATGGCTTGATTCAAAGCCTGAAAAATCTGTGGTTTATGTTTGTCTTGGAACACTTAGTAATTTACCACTTGCACATTTTCAAGAGCTAGCTATGGCATTGGAAGATTCAAAATTTCCTTTCATTTTGGTTATGAGAGAAGATGATTGTACAGGGGAGGCTAAGAAATGGTTATTGGAAGATGGATTTGAAGATAGGAATAAGGAAAAGGGTCTAATAATTCATGGTTGGGCCCCACAAGTGTTGATTTTCTCACACAAGGCTATGGGGGTTTTCTTGACACATTGTGGTTGGAACTCAACATTGGAAGCAATTTGTGCTGGTGTTCCTATGATTACTTGGCCTATGTTTGCTGATCAATTTTTCAATGAGAAGTTGATTGTGGAGATTTTGAGGGTTGGTGAAGCATTGGGGAATGATGTTAGTACTATGCCTATTGGTGAGCAAGAAGAGAAGCATGGAAGTAGGATTAAGAGAGAGGATATTGTGGAGGCAATACATAAGGTGGTTGGTGAAGGGATTGAGAAGGAAGAGAGAAGAGAGAGAGTTAGAAAGCTTGGAGAGTTGGCTAAGAAAGCTATGGAACATGGAGGGTCTTCTTATGTTAACATGGAGATGCTCATTGATGACATTGCAAAAGTGGCACTTGACAAGTTAACACAGTAAGTAGGCATTATTTCCTCTGTTTAAGGCGGCGTAATTATGCCAGATAAGAGGTTTTCAGTGATGGGTGAGACTAAGTTGCCGCTTCTGCGACAATCCTGATGATGATAATGACAATTAAGTATCTGATTTCCAATTAGTACTTGTACTACCTCCCTCCATGAATAAAAGTTATTTTTTCAATAAATTGAACTAGATATATTGAAAAAATGGCGTTTATTCTTACAGAGAGGGAATAGTTGATATATATCTAAGTCTAGATAAGGAATGACAGAAAGTATCATGTTGATGAGTTGATGTTGCTCTATGTTTTTCATGAGTGAGTTTGGTATTGTTTTATGTTGTTGTGCCTAGAGTTTAGTTTTAGGCTATTAGGTTATCTCGTATTCTATTTTATTGTTGTTTTGTTGAACATTTGTGGTGTTTCGCCTTGCTTTTCTTTATACTAGAGTTGAATATCTATGAAATTATTGGAAAAAAAAAAAGGTTTAAGCATTTAGTACCTTTAATAATTGGTGCATGTATTGCTCTGATTCTAGTTAAGAATTTTGTGTTCATCATAGTTTCTTTGCACCATGCATGTAGTGGTACCCCAAGAATTTCAATCCATACTCTCTTTGACATGCACCATATTGGGCCCAAAAAAACCTCTAATTCATCAACGATTTCATAGAATGCCTTTCTTTGTAGGGCTTTATCTCTAACTTCCTTAGTCTAAAAAGTTAAAACGCATTTAGAGACACTCATTTCACTGCATATCACACTTCCTAGATCTTGCTAAATCCTTTGAAGCAGATGCAGAACTCTGTTGTAACCCAATGGTTCACTAGCACCTTCATACCCCCTACCAAAGCTCAATTCATTCCATCAATCGCTCTTCTAGCCCCCACTCTTGCATCAAATCTAATAAAAGCAAACCACAATTTTGTGTCTCTCCTCTATTTTCTTGAAATGTACACATCAATTATTCTGCCGGCCCATCCAAAGGCATAAAAAACAGCCCCTTTTGAAATTGATGCATATAGCCCATCCACAAAAACCCTATAAGTTGACCTACGAATATCCTCCCATCTTTCCTTACCCCCTTCCACCATCTGTTCCTTTCTAATCCTATTGCTACATGATTAGATCTCAAGTTGCCCAAGTGTATAAATTGTAATGCCAGACTAATAACAGAATAACAGCCCCAAACAGATCAACACAACAGAACAGCAGAACAAGATATAAAAGCAAGTCAGAGCAGACAATAACACAATAACAGAACTGACCTGCACCGTGAAAATGGCAGCGGCATGAACCGAGAAGATGGAAATAATTCGGACAGTAGCAATATACGACCACAGATAACAGCCGCAGCAAGGTAGAGCACAGGACAAGAGCAGTTGCTGCATAGAGTCCTCCCTGCAAGGTCGCCGCTAAGAGAATCGCCGGTGCGCTCCTGGAGAAGAACCTCGCGGCCGTGGATGGTGGCCGCGCCGCCGCAAGGAAAGTGCAGGGGAGGGGAGGGCGGTTCAGGTTGTGGCAGCGAGGGAGAGGGATAAGGAGGAAGCGGGAAGGGGAGGGATTCAAAATGGGGAAAGCTAGCTTCCTTTTTTTTTTGATTTGGAAAGCTAGCTTCCTTTGTTTTACCTATTATTAGTTTCTGGGCTAGTCCTTTCTGTTGGGCATTTTTGCAATTTTTTTGTTTGCTAAATCACTAATTAGTTTATGCATTGTTAAGATGGCAATGAATTTTATTTAAGCCCAAAAATATTGTGTATATGACTATATGTTATATATCCGCACAAAACACCAATAAGGATTGACACAGGTGGTAAACGGCTTGTTGTCCCTTAAACAAGGTCCTGGGCTCGAGCCTTGTGGATGGAAAAAATCCTCGCTGGGAGTCTCACCTTTCATTCCCAGGTACGCGACCCGGAGCGACGGATTAGTATTGTGGGCAACCAAAATATATATATATATATATATATATATAACCGCACAAAAAATCAATGAGGTTGACACAAATGGTAAGTGGTTCGTTATCACTTAAATAAGATTTTGAGTTCGAGTTTTATGGATAGAAAAAATCTTCATTAGCAGCCTCATTTGTTATTTCCAGACGCGTGACCTGTGATGACGGATTAATTGAAACAAAACCATGAATACCATGCAAAAGAACGAGAAAGTGATAAAATAGAAAAAAGAAATAGTTGTCCTATTATTTTAAGATTGAATCAATAATAATAATAAAAATATATACATGCTTTATTCATTGAGCAATGACCTTATTATTTATTTATTTATTTAAATATACATTAGAGAATAATAGAGAGTGCCTAAAGGTGTGCAAAAACGACCATTCACACAAGTGCTACATGAAGTGGTGGGACAAAATTTAAATCCTTGATTACTATTGTTGTGGTACACAAGATCAGCATCAAATATTATTATTTTTGCTATATCAAATCAAGATCACTATTAGAATCATATATATCATATTATATGTGTCAATTTTTTCCTTCAATTGTTTATTCTTTCTAGCTATTTTAATGTTGCATCGTTGTTCGTTGTTCGTTGTTGTTGTTCTGAATGAAAATTGCTTCCTTGATTCCCTTAGCCAACGTTGCAACATTGCACAACACACATATAAGACAATAAGGTTGCTATATATATAATTGTCTATTTATATATATAATTTTTTCAAGCATCCAAATATATATATATAAACTCATCTATCTATCTATATAATATTTTGTTTCTTTTTGTCTCAGTAATCATGTTTATGCCTACCTTTTGCTTAACCAATTCCATTTGGTAACCACACATTATTGTCTCCTTGTGATAGTAAAATAATCAAAAATAGTGTTGTAATGTAAATGTTTATTAGAGTGCTTAAAAAATACAACAATTCATCATATGAACTATGTATTTAGTGCATCGATGCGGACTATAAAACTAGAAAACATAATAGTTAAAATGTCCATTTAATTGTTTAACTATGAATATACGTATATACTTCATTAATTTACTCTCTTTATTTCACAATAATAGTCATCCTAACTTTTTTAATATATTAAAAAAATTATATATTTCAACATAAAATATATTTAGCTATTCTAATTTTCTAATGTACTAATAAAAGTATAAATAAAAATATAAAATGGACAAACTAAAAAAAAATGGAAAATTTTTTTTCGATAATTCATATATGTTGCCCAAATGGGCACATGAATAATATGCACCTTAATGCATGATAACTCTTACATCTAGTAGCACATATACTACACATGACCAACATCATCTAACTCTCTTAGACTATTTGGTTCAGATTTTAATAGAATTATTTTTGAAATAATTAATATTGAAAGAATTGTATTTAAAATAATTGATGTAGAAAAAATTAATTTGTATTTAAAAAAAATATTAAAAAGTGGATTTGAGATGATTGTCGTGAGATAGTAAAAGTAAAAGCTAATAGTTTTAGCTTCTATTATAATCAAAACAAATACATTTGCTTTTTTCTAACACAAGGTGATTTTGGGAAGCAACCAAACAGGTTAAAAATATAACTAGTAGCATCCATTCCACCTTCATGTAAACTATCACACTTTGCTACTTATCTACCCATCCACATGTTGAACCACATTTTGCTACTTATCTACCCGTCCACATGATGCACACCAATATACTTTATTCTAATTCACTTTCCCATGTAAGTAAAAGCCAACTAATACCATTTATTGGTGCCAAAATCGATAAACAATAAATTAATTAAAAAAACTCCTAACACCAATTCTTTAATAAAAATAAATATAAATCAGCATTACAAATCACGCACTATTTAACTAAGTTCCGACTAAATTATTATCCTAGTTAACTAACCATTATTATATAATAATATTTGTTGTACAACAGAAATACATACAACGAGCATCCAATATGTGTTATATATAAGACATAATGTGTTATATATTCGTGTGTCATATATATAACACACATTACGTCTTATATATAGTATAAGTTGGATACTACTTAGATATATTTTTGTTGAACGATAAGTATTATTGATTATTATATTATGTCACTTATTAGCTCTTTGATTCAATTCAATTTCACAACAATTCACGTGCCTTTAGTTAGCTATACTAGAAACACCACCTAACACATAATAATAGGAAAACTTGTGGCAGAAATTAAGGTTATTGTTGTGAAATTCGAGGGTAGTGGAGCATATGTTTACATGTTCATCACCTCTAATTTATTCCAAAAGATCCTTATACAGATCTATAGCCTATATAATATAATATAATAATATACAGCAGATACACCTGTTATTATACCAAATTATTTTGTGTGTGCATGTAAAGTTAATACTTTTAGATATTGAATATAGTAAAAAAATTGGCCTCGTGCTGCTTGCAAATTGTTAAGTTATATGTTAGTTTATTAATTAAAAATTTTGTCAACGAGAATTATAGCTCGACATATCATGTGGTCATCTACATTATGCCCATTCATTACATTATCATGAATTTTGTTATTCATGTTTTTCTATGTGAACATGTAATTCGAAGAGAATATTATTAAACTTGAGTTCATAGTGAACCTTACAAGTGATAACATATTAATCATTTAAAATATAATTAAAAGTTATAACTATACTAAAATTATAAATTTTGCGTTGATATATTATTATGTGTAAAATTAATTGTAAACTCAAGTCTATATTATCATTTTCCATTTCTAGATACTTTTATAAATGCACGATAAAGTAAGAGTTATTATGGCTTCATTCTAGACTAGGATCAACTTGTTTTTCCTTAACCAAACTCTTACCCACTACAAGAATATAATAAGTATATTTATAAAAAAAAGTATTGATAAAATCTGTACTGTCAATATTTTTTTTATTCGACACATTCAATATTTAAATTGTTAAATGTTAAATTTTTTAGTAGTACAGTGTCCCTATTTAAAAAACCAATACAAATTAAAACATTAAAAACATAAGCCAATATTAATTATTATTTAATATTCAACACATCTACAAATACTTGCAACATGAAGTGAAGGCGAGAAGAAACCTAAATCATATATATATATATATATCCCAACAATTTGGAGTATCCCCTTCTCACATAGAGAAAAATTAAAGATGGGTTCAGACTGCCAAAGCTACCACCACCTTCACTTTGTTGTAGTACCATTTTTGTGCCCTGGCCACCTTATCCCAATGGTGGACATAGCAAGATTACTTGCACAACATGGTGCTCTTGTAACAATTGTTACTACTCCAATCAATGCCATAAGGATCACACCAATGGTTGAGCTTGCAAATGTTGAATCCTCAACTTCTCAAAAAATTAGGGTTGTCCAAATAAAAGTTCCTTCAGCTGAATTTGGCTTGCCAGGAGGGTGTGAGAGCTTGGAATTGATACCTTCAAGAGAATTGTTAGGGAATTTCTTTAAGTCAATTAGTAGAATGCAAGAGCCTATTGAGGATTTGATTGAGGATCTTAAACCTACACCGGCTTGTCTTATTGTGGATAAAATCCATTATTGGATGGAGAGTGTTGCAACCAAGTTCAAGATACCTAGGATCACTTTTGATGGGACAGGTTAATTATTATTATTACTCACTCTATTTTTCATAGTATTTCTTAGCTTGTTGTTATTTTTAGTACATGCATAAAAATGTTAATAGTCATATATATAGTATTTGATGGGATATGTTTATTATTCTTATTCTTAAGAGTGCCAATTACTTTTAAGTAATTTGTGGTTATAAATGATGAAGGTTTCATTAACTTAATGATTAAATCATGACAATTGATTATCAATAATATTTGTCGTACAACATAATTACGTCCAACGAGCATCCAACGTGTGTTATACATAAGATGTAATGTGTGATATATATAGCACACATACGTATAACACATATTCCGTCTTATATATAGCACACTTTGGATACTCGTTTAACGTATTTCTGTTGTACAACAAACACTGATGGTTGATTATGTTAGGGTACCATTAACTCATAGGTTAGTGATGAAGTAAAATTTAATTATGTAGCTTATTTAATTTTGATATAGTTTATTTATATATATTTATGTTATTTTAATTAATTTGATTTTCCAGCACAGGTTGCCTAAACCACCTACTATTCCACAATCTGCTCAAATCCAAGGTTCATGAGAATGTAGCAGAATCTGAAGCCTTTGTGGTGCCAAACATGCCCCACAAAATGGAACTAACAAGAGCAAGAATCCCAATGGATCTAAAGCCAGAAACACAAGAATTCAAAGATTTCAGAGTAGAAAAGATCCTATCATCCCAAGAGTCAGCATATGGTGTAGTGATCAATAGCTTTGAAGAGTTGGAGGCAGAGTGTGTCAGAGCATACCAAAAGGCCAAACAGGGCACAAAAGTTTGGTGCATTGGCCCTGTTTCTCTATCATACAAAGGCTCAAATGATGTTGTCCAAAGAGGTAATAAGGCCAAAATTGACCAAGATTTTTGCATTAAATGGCTTGATTCTAAGCCTCAAAATTCAGTGGTTTATGTTTGTCTTGGAACACTAAATTGCCTCTCACTTGCTCAATTCCAAGAACTTGCTATGGCCTTAGAAGATTCAAAATTTCCCTTCATTTGGGCCATGAAAGATGATCCTAGCACAAAAGAGGCCAAAAATTGGTTATTGGAAAGTGGGTTTGAAGATAGGAATAGGGAAAATGGGCTAATTATTCATGGTTGGGCCCCACAAGTTTTGATATTCTCACATAAGGCTATGGGAGTTTTCATAACACATTGTGGTTGGAACTCAACATTGGAAGCAATTTGTGCTGGAGTTCCTATGATTACTTGGCCTATGTTTGCTGACCAATTCATAAATGAGAAATTGATTGTGGAGATTTTGAGGGTTGGTGAAGCATTAGGGAATAATGTTTCTATTGCTGTGGGTGAACAAGAAATGTATGGTGCTATGATCAAGAGAGGCCAAATTGTTGAGGCAATTTATAAGGTTATTGGTGATGATGCTATAATTGAGGACAAGGATGAGAGAAGAGAAAGGGCTAGGGTTTTTTCAGAGTTGGCTAGGAAATCTATGGAACCAAGTGGCTCTTCTTATCTTAATATGGAGATTCTACTTGAAGACATTTCAAAACTTACCCTTGATAAATTGGCACAATAAATAAAAGTTATTTATTAGGGCATTGTTTTCTTTTGTAAACATTTTTTTTGAGTGTTGTGTACCTTTAATAATTTTCAAATTGTGTCCAATACTAGTTTTATTTATGTCTTTTTAGCTTATAGATGTAGTTGGACCTTGTCATTTCATTGGAAAAAAATATATATGTAATTCCACAATTTATGATCTATAGGCTTTTATTTAAGTGTATCTAAAAAATAGTAAAATCTCATATTTTAAAATATATAGTCTTTAATTTCTATTTATGTTCCAAATGAAATAAACTACCAATTAATGTTCTATTTATTATTTAAAGAAATAATTTGATATATAGAATGAAATCTCCCAAATATTATCAAAAAAGGAATTAAATCTCCCAAATTCTATCGAAAAAGGAATTAAATCTCCCAAATTCTATCAAAGAAGGAATTAAATCTCCCGAATCTTACTATATTACTATATAAGTATATATTGAAAACAATTGGAAAATTTATTAGAGAGACTAGAACACTATAAAAACCCATATATCATTCCTTCAATAAAAAAGAAATTAAAAAAAATCCACCATTCCTATTCCTCTAGCTAAAAGGGCCAGAACTTTGCAAGAAGAATTGATTTTAGTCTCATCTCAGCAATCCAGGATTTGTTCAAGACCAAATAGATTCATGTAAGTATAATAACTTTAAATTTTGAATATATTTTTTGTATAGAACATATATTTAATCTTCTTTCAATTTGAAGTTTCCCAGTTTCAAATTTTCTGTCCCTGATTTGAATGAAATAATAGTTTATATATTTAGGTGGGAGAGATTTTGAGGATTTTTTAAAACAAAATAAATTTATTAAGTGATATTTGATTTGTTTTCTCTGCATGTCATGGAATATTTTTTTATATATTTACTACATAATGTTTATACTGTTATTTAATCAAATCAAATCATTTCATCTGCATTATTTTTATTCATGAATCAACATTAAATTCTTTAATCTTAAACAATTGAAAATTATTTACTTAATCATCATCATCATATACATAGAAATGTGTATATATTATTACTTTTATACAAATTATATATTGAAATGAAAAAAATAAGGTGGCACACATTTCTATGATTAATTTGAAGATAGAGTTGAAAATGGAACAAACTTAACAGCTCTTGATTATTCTTGCATTTTCTAAGAAACTCATATATTCTTTATAATACAATAAATAAAGTATAATTGGAAAAATTAACGATATATAGTATATTTTTCATTAAAAAAAAATCATATTATCCCTTTTATAAAAAAATTAAAAATAAAAAAATTGGCCATTCAAAAGAAACGTCAGGCTTGGCATCACCATTTACAAAATTCAAGATATATGTGCATGCAGAACTAAAGATATCCACAAAAAAATTAAAAAAAATTAAAAATCAAATCACCTATTTAAATCCTATCATAGAAGAGTTATCTACAACTTTGATATTACTTATCTAAAGTTTCTTCATTCAATATTTGTTTTCTATGAGACAGAAACTTGCAATGGATTCAAGACCACCACACTTTGTATTCATCCCATTAATGGCACCAGGTCACATTCTCCCAATGGTTGATATGGCCAAATTATTAGCTAAGAGAAATGTGAAAGTGACTATACTCACAACACCCCTCAATGCACCACAATTCAAATCAAGCATAGAAAGAGAGATCCAAAATGGTTCACAAATCAAATTAGAATTTGTGAAATTCCCTAATGTTGAGGCTGGAATTCCTCAAGGTTGTGAAAGCTTAGACACACTCCCTTCAATGGATCTCAAGGAGAATTTCTTCTTGGCCTTGGATTTGATGCAACATCCATTAGAAGAGCTTATTGGTAAAATGAACCCTTTTCCTAGTTGCATTATCTATGACAAGAATTTTCAATGTGTTGCTAATGTAGCAACAAAATTCAATGTCCCTAGGATAATATTTGATGGGACTAATTGCTTCAACCTCTTGTCCAATCACAATCTATATGCTTCTAAAGTATATGAGACCGATTCTACTTCTAATCCTGATCCTGGTTTCGGTTCTGATCAAATTGTTGTCATTCCTGGATTGCCACATAGGATTGAGATGAGAAAATCTCAGCTTCCAGCTCTATTCAACCCCGGTACAAACCAAAAGTTGATTGATATACGAGAGAAAATAAGAGAATCTGAACTACGAGCAGATGGTATAGTAGTGAATAGTTTTGAAGAGTTGGAGGCAGACTATGTGAAAGAGTTCCAAAGGGTAACAGGACACAAAGTTTGGTGTGTTGGTCCTGTTTCACTAACAAACAAGGATGATTTGGACAAGGCTCAAAGAGGTAACAACAAAAGTTCAAATTTTGATGAGACCCAATTGGTGAAAAATTGGCTTGATTCATGGCCAAAAGGCTCTGTTATATATGCATGCCTTGGTAGTCTTAACCGTGTATCACCTCAACAATTGATTGAGATTGGTTTAGGGTTGGAATCAACAAAAAGACCCTTCATTTGGGTCCTAAGGGGAGCATACAAAAGAGATGAAATGGATAAGTGGCTAATTGAAAATGGGTTTGAAGAGAGGGTGAAAAACAGGGGAATTTTGATTAAGGGTTGGGCCCCACAAGTTTTGATTTTGTCACATGTTGCAATTGGTGCATTCTTAACACATTGTGGTTGGAACTCAACATTGGAAGCAATTTGTGGTGGAGTTCCAATGATCACATTCCCTATGTTTGCTGACCAATTCTACAATGAGAAACTTGTTGTTCAAGTAATTGAGATAGGGGTTAGTGTTGGAGTTCAAGATGCTATCCATTTTGGTGATGAGGATAAGTTTGGTGATGGTGTTCAAGTTACTAGGGAAAATGTTAGGGTTTCTATTGAGGATGTGATGGGTGAAGATGAAGAGAAAGAGAAGAGAAGGGAAAGAGCTAGAAAATATGCTCAATTGGCAAAGAAGGCTATAGAACAAGGTGGTTCTTCTTACAATAACATGTCTCTACTAATTGAAGATATCATCATGAATGTTACAAAATAGAGACTATAATGCATATTGGAAAAAACATTTGCTTCCTAGTCTTTTCTAGAAACTTTTTTGTGGGATTTTATTGTTTTTTTTTTTTAAGTTTGATTTAATCAAGGATCTTTTGGAGGTGTATTTTGGAGTTTGCTACTCTCTACTTAATAAGAAAGGATTTGGTACTAGATTTTATGGACAGCTTGATTTATTACCAAGCTCTGATTTTGGGTTGTGCTATGTTTGTAAGATGATTAGCTTTATATACAAAAGTGAATTTTAGTTGAACAAAAATATATGAGTGATTCTGTATGCACAATAAAAAAATCAGTCAAAATCAGCTAATAAAGAGATTTTGAGTCAAACTCACTCAGCCCACTAAAAATTAACTTCTTAAATGAATTTTTTTATCAAAAAATTATCAAATGAGTTCATTGACTAGTTAGACTGTTTTTCTATGTTTTTCTATTATTTCTCAAATATATCTCTAAATATATACACCCTTAGTATGATATTAATGTCTTTATTTATTTAGTTTATTTTATTTATTATTTCTTCATTCATAGGTCATGTCTTTATCCAGATACAACTTCTAGACTATTGATGAAGCATTATCCTTGTCTTTAAACTTATGAGTACCACCTAATTATTTGAATGTCTCATTCCTCTAGAAGCCTTATCAACCGGGTTATTATGCAATCTACCTCATCTATTATATATATATATATTAGTTTTTTATAATTGATATTAGTTTTTTATAATTGATATTATTTTAATGTTTAGAAAGTGAAGTATTTTAATCTATTTCTTTTTTTTTTATTCTTTTGATAATATAATTGAGGTCCTCTTTTATGAATTCAAGGCAATAATACTATTCCAACAAATCAACTTTAATTTCAAGGAGAAGACTGAAATAGTTAATGAGCTATAGCTAGGTTCCAAAATTCTAACAACTAGTAGTTACCTAATTCATGTACTACAAAATGAATCTTCTAACAACCTGCGATGACATTAACTGGACAGTGCAAAGTACATACATCCAAATGAATCCATCGTTTTCATATTAGATCCAAAAAGTGGACTACATATATATACATATTATATGCAATGGATTTAATTTATAACTAAATACATATAGGAGCTTAATTTCAATATATTTTTATTATAAATAATTTTATAGAGACTTTAAATATACATTGTTGAATTAGTAAAATATATTTAACTTAACCATGCATCCATTAAAATATCACATAGATTCAAATTTGTAGGACTATATATATATCCAATAATTTTTGTGTTACAACAAAAATACGTTCAACGAGTATCCAATATATGTTATATATAATACACATATAGTACACATTATGTCTTATGTATAACACACATTAAATACTCGTTTGACATATTTCTGTTATACCACGAGCTAGAGTTAGTTCACCCGTCAACTCAGGTAAACTAGGGTCAAAAAGTCCACAAAATCAAAAGCTCACATGGGTTATGAGAGCTTATGTGTTAGCCCCCACTTCCAAAATAAAAATTATATATTTATTAATTTGAAGCCCTTTTGTTTTTGGTCAGGAATAAACATGTCTAGTTGAGCTTGAAATAGTGCATGTATATGATGGCTAGGGTTACCGATTGAACAGAGTTGAAAAATTTGAAATTTCTTTAAGTACATTAATTAGTTAATGTACTAATTACCATGACCCACTTACACCCCAAAGTTGCTAGCTAAAACAAGCCCTTAATCTATGATTTTATTATATCCTCAAAACCGACATCTATAGAGTCAACTCAATTGAAAATTCAATTTAACATTTTGAAATAAAAAGATCAATCATTGTCATCATCATATTACTCATTGGTGATGTACTTAAATGGAAATTTTGGTATAGGAAATTTCTTCGATTTGTAGTTGATAACATTTATATCAATTACATACTCTTGAAAAATACCCAAGTATATATATTTTCTAAGCAACTTCTTCATTTATATTTTTATCTTTTAACATATTTTTTTGATTTAGCCAAGGGACATTTTTCCAACCCTGGTTATGAAAAATTCATCTAATCAATGGGAATATCTCAACCAATAGTTGCCTTGCTTGACAAAGGATCCAACTAATTAGTTTGAATGCTTAAATGAATCAAAATATTTTATTGTGGGCTAGTTTATCTTTAGGTTCATTAGATATTTAGATTAATTTCTAGGCTTTGATGGGGTCAAACAATTGTTTTATAAATACTCATAAAATTTAAAGAATATAATAATTTGTGTTGATAATTATCATGTGAATAATTACTCATTATATTAGATATTTTCACAAAATATTGTTAAATAATATTATAAAATTATTTAAGTTTTATCAATAATTAATTATAGTTAGTTATTGATTTTAATTTTAATAAACAAACATATATAGTTTTAATTAGTTAAATCTCTTTATTTAAATTAATTATATCTTAAATAACTTTATTTGATGAGGTGTATGTCATCATACATTTAAATAATCGTATGATATTTTCTTTTTTGTACAAAACCAAAATGAGACTCAAAAAAGAATCTAAAACTATGATCCGACCCACATAGTAAAAAGACATTAGCCATTAAGATATATTCAAATGTCTCTGTCGTCTGTGTCATTAAGAAATATACATCTCATTAATCTATACGAGAAAAATAATGAGACACTCAAGTTTGTGAAAGGACAAAATACAATACAATACAAAATTAATAATGCTATCATACAATAGAAATACGTCCAATTAGTATCCAACATATGCTATATATTATACAAAATATGTGTTATACGTATGTGTACTATACATATATCACATATTCCATATTATGTATAACACATATTAGATGCTAGTTGAATATATTTTTGTTATATGATAAATATTATTGATACAAAATAGGAAGAGTAACAAACTCAATAACCACAAATAAATAATACTAGCTACCGAGTATAGCAAATAATTAATAAATGGGTTTTGAATTCAATTACCTATAAATTAACCTATAAACTTGCAAGTTGCAACTAGAACGGACACTTTGTCCACACAGTTCTTGACACACCGCATGGCTTGAGATATATATATTTGCATGATTTCTTTTTTCAAATTTCATATATCTATCATTAAATATTGTGTCAACTTTATTTAATTTAAATAAGTCCATACATTGTGTACAGAGAATTTATTGATAGAAAAATAGGAAAAAATTATACAAATAACTTTATTTAAATTAAAAATGCAAATAATGCAATTTTATTTTTATTTGGAAAATGCTACTTGTACATACCAAAATACTCATCCACTCATTTTTCACTCATTCAAAAAATTGGCAATTTTTATGAATATGTTGACAACTTGCCAACATTTTTATTAAAGTTGCCAACTTTTAAATGGATGAAAAATAGGTGGATTGCACTATTATATGTACAAATAGCATTCCCCTTTTTATTTTTAGCTCAATCAACGCGTAATCCACTGTGAGTCAACCAATATATATATATACACAAACACTATAAACAGACAAACACTATAAGTGTTTGTGTGTGTATATTTTTTCCTTCAGTGTGAAACCAAAATGGATTACCATGTAAACAAAATTTGTGTTTCTAATAAGTTGTTTCATAGTTGGCAATTTTTCATGATATTATACATGGATCAGATATATCATGGCGAATTCTTCAGAAAAAATTGGATCAATATATCGGCAATGCAATTCATCCAACGATAAACCTAATCCGAATTATAGAGCTATGACACGCTACTTATTTTATTATTATTAGTAGTCGGGTCCTTTCACACACCAAAACTACTAGATATACTCCTAGCTAGGCTTGTTCACATAGAATAATACATATAAAAATAGTCTTAATTGATCATTTTCAATTTTTTATTATTCAACATATTCATAATGACGTGTACATTAAAAGTATAAAATTGTGAAGAAATAACATTATTTGTACTATTTTCAAAGATATTTCCTAGAAATACCTTTGAATGTTGTTTTCTAAAACGACATTTTTCGAGGTGCATCATAAAATAAGATAGAAATATAAAAATAGAGACAAGAATTTATAAAGTTTTTAATTATATCATGCAAATTAGTATAAAATAATATTTTTTTTTTCTCATCCTACTCAATTTTATATTATTCTGTCCTATATTTTAAGAGTTTTGAAGATGTATAAACTTTTGTCATATTCTCGTCATCAAACACTACTCTTATATATTCATATCATATATATTATATCAAACATAGCTTAAATATTATCCGTCGAAATGCAAGTTATAAAACCTTATAAGAACTTTTGTAAAAGATGACGTCTAAGTCATTAATACATATAAATAATATTCCTCCTATGAAAGTAACAAAATAAGACATTTTACCCATACAATTAATAATGAATGCTTCTTCTAAGAAATAATTAATCCTTCTAGCTAAAAGTATATACTTAAGCCCCTATTTGAATTATTCAAAGTCAAGGTCATCCATCCATCATGTGAGACATAACCAACCCCAATCTAACAAACAAGCCATATAATACACACATACACACACAATATAAATAGGTAACACACTCAACAAATTAAAACAAATCAAATTATTATTATTATTGTTATCATTTTGCCTATATATAGGTAGCTCTTTAATTTACCATGGCCTTGGAGGAATTGAAGATGAAACTACACTTTGTGTTGGTTCCACTTTTAGCACAAGGCCACATGATCCCAATGATAGACATGGCAAAGATCTTAGCCAAACAAGGTGTTATTGTTACATTAGTCACAACCCCATCAAATGCAACAAGGTTTGAAGCCACAATTTCAAGAGCAATTGATGAATTAGGCCTCAAAATCCACCTCTTGAAAATCCCATTCCAATCCCAAAAAGTTGGTCTCCCAAAAGGGTGTGAGAATCTTGACACCCTCCCATCAAGGAACCTTCTTAGAAGCTTCTACAATGCACTTGACATGATGCAAGGCCCTTTGGAAAATTACCTCCATAGCCATGATTTCCCACCAAGTTGCATCATCTCTGACAAGTGCTTGTCTTGGACATTGTTAACAGCACAAAAGTTCGACATTCCAAGGATTGTGTTCCATGGCATGTCCTGTTTCTCATTGCTATGTTCTCACAACATCAAGCTCCATAACTCACACCTTAGTGTTGAAAATGACTCTGACCCATTTTTGATTCCTGGGATTTCACCCCACAAGGTTATGATCACAAGGTCTCAGCTTCCAGGGTCATTTGTGTCCCTCCCTGACTTGGATGATTTCAGGGACAGGATGAGAGAGGCAGAGCAGTGTTCATATGGTGTTGTTGTGAACACCTTTGAGGAACTAGAGAAGGTGTTTGTTGAAATGTTCCAGAGAGTTATGAACAAGAGGGTTTGGTGTATGGGGCCAGTTTCATTGTGCAATGAGAAGAGTGGATTGGACATGTTTGAGAGAGGGAATAGTAAGCCTTCAATTGAAGAGAAACATTGCTTGGAATGGCTCAATTTGATGGGTCCAAGGTCAGTTATTTATGTTTGTTTAGGTAGTTTATGTAGGCTTGTCCCATCACAATTGATAGAACTTGGATTAGGGTTGGAAAAATCTAATAGACCCTTTATTTGGGTGGTGAAGAGTGCTAGTGAAGAGTGTTACTTAGAGATTGAAAATTGGTTAGAGAGAGAGAATTTTGAGGAGAGGGTAAAAGGGAGGGGGATTTTGATTAAGGGTTGGGCCCCACAAATTATGATACTATCACACAAGTCAATTGGTGCATTCTTGACACATTGTGGTTGGAACTCAACAATTGAAGGTGTTTCCTTTGGCTTGCCAATGATAACTTGGCCTTTGTTTGCAGAGCAATTCTTGAATGAGAAATTGGTTGTGGAGATTTTGAGGGTTGGAGTTAGGGTTGGTGTTGAAGTTCCTGTGAGGTTTGGTGATGAGGACAAAGTTGGGGTTTTGGTGAAGAGAGAGAGGGTTATTGAAGCCATTGAGACTTGTATGGAAGAAAGTGAGGAGGGTGAGAAGAGGAGGAATAGGGCTATGCAACTTGGGAAGATGGCAAGAATGGCTTTGGACAAACATGGTTCATCTCAATTCAATATTTCATGCTTGATTCAAGATATTATGGATTATCATCATCAATCTACTAAATAAAGCCAAAATATTTATTAGGGGCAAACACTGTGTATTGAAAGAGTCTCTGTGTACTGAAAGAAAGACATAAATATAAGAGTGTGTTCGGAGTCAATATTAGAGTTACTATAACTTTGACTCTTGTGACACTGACTTTATAACTCCCTTGACTCTTACATCAGAGTCATTAAAAAAAAAACACTACCTTAATAAACAGCATATGTAAATAATCTGTACTCAAAAGCCTCATAAATTGGCAAATGTCCATAGTACGTCATGATCTCGTCATAAAATTCAGATGGATTCTATTCAACATTTATCTCATTTGCCTTTTCCGTTCTTGTATGTTAAGGTCGGTTCTAACTTCATGGCAAATTTCAATAGAGCATTCAAATATATACTAGCAATAATGCTATTATATATTATTATCTAAAATTCTAAATCATATCAGAAGTAGCATCTGATCCTATATATTTAACTCGCAGTGTATTATACTGCAAAGCACCGGTCCGAAGACAAGTTTTATGTTAAAGCAACAAATGGCATGTATGGGTTTCAGCATTGGCTTAAAAATAGCCAAAAGTTGATACATGTACAAAACCAGTAGATCGAGAAGAGGGGGTAAAAAAAAAGGAAAAGAGAAACCTAAAAGTTAAGGAGTTTTCCCCTAGTATTAAAAGATTGAGTCTTTCAGGATTGAGTATTGATGACTCGACATGAAGGCACCGGTTTTTCAAGCATAATTGTCCCTTTGAATGCCATCATCTGACTGAAGGTCTTTCTATAGTTTGTAAGCTGCAACATATATGGGTAAAACCCAAATCATTTTTTTGTTTAATTTAATGTTGGAGCATGTGTAATGTTACAAATAATGAAGTTTGCTATGGATCTGTTTGGTTTCTATTTTCATTTTCAGTGTATACTATTTACATGATCTTGTGAAAAAACCGTGAAAGAAACGAGAATTTATTATAGAGCTTTGCTAGGAATACAAAATTGTACCATCCAAAACAGCCAAAAATAGGATTTTCGGCCTAAATCACTCAGCCTATTAAAAAAATACATATAATTAAGCATGCTAATGGGCAAAAAATGTTATATTGGGTTTTTTGGCTGGAAAAATGTTGTTACCCAAGTATTTGTGTTTATTATTTTCACTATTTACTTAACAAAATCCGAAAAACAGAAACCAAACAGACCAAATTACCAGCAACATAAACCAAATTGTAGATCAAGGTGATAAATTTTCATTAGCTCGTGCTTAATTTAAACTAGTCGATTGAATGACATACCTGGTCAGGTTTCATCAGGCTAAACCCGAATTTATCGATCCATATGGATTCTGCTTCTACAGCAGCTGGTAGCACAAGGTTCTTCACATTCAAGAAAGCCAGAAGCCTCTCAATGCAGGAGAACAGCGTTTGGAAGTAGCCCTGCTAGGATAAACAAATATAATTACGAATTATTATAATACAGCAACAATTAGAATAGTGATGGGGGTAAGCATGGTAATGGTAAACTACGAAGTGTCAATCAGTTAGGTGGTAGAATCTTGCACCTTTTCACGGTTCTTATAACGTGTCGCAACTAAAGGGAGTTCTGCAACATCTCTACCAAAAATTCGAAGCATGGCCGCACATACCACAGATGAACTACAATGACATCGAAACAAATTTTAACAATACCATATTTAAGTATTAAATAATAAGTAGAGAAAACCACTTCTTACTTGACCATTAATAATGCACAATAAAATCCTCCAAAATCCTGAGTCTGCACACTCCTCCTGTATATAAGGGGTATGTTAGATAAAAGGGATGAATGAAACTGAAGAGAAAAATGAAAAGAAAACAAATATTCTACAACTACAAGGAATTTCTTACCCATAAACCATGGCAGGAATAAGATCACTTCCACTAACTGGATCAACTATAGGATCAAAGCATTCCTGAACATGCAAGTGATCTCTCAATACCACAGTCCAACAATTGTTATAAATTATCTAATTATTTAATTGATCTTATGCCAATTGGAAAACTCACAGGGATCACCTGAAAAAATAAAATAAAATCAGAATGACAAGAAGAACTTACATGAAACATTGACACGGCCTGCAAAAGTAATGGCCTAGTTTCAGGCGTAGCAATTTTGCCATTAAGAAGTCTCCATCTTACATCAATCTTATAGAGTGGTGGTTCTAAACACATTTCCTCTTGCTTCATCTTTATAATATCCAAGAGAGATTCAGGGAGTCTCTCATCCCCCCTAACCAGGATGTTCTCCAAAATAGAATGTATTCTTGTGCAATCATTGCAACAAAGCCAATTCCCCTCTGGCAACTCCTGCCATTGGTTCCATAATCATTGTTTCCAAAAAGACAAAAAGTGAGGTTACTGTATAAGCTAACATATTCACATACAACATTATATCAACACACTGGATACCTTCAAAAATGCCATCTTATGATCCCTCAAACAGCCAACATGGTATTCCTTTTCACACTACAGCAAACAAGAAAAGGGAAGGATTTCAGTAGAACCAAAACAATCCCTAGTGTTAGAAATTTGCATCAATCAAGAACCAAGTATTAATCACCATTGACAATAACCTTCAAACAAGGGTACTTGGCTCCAAATACTAAAGGGACCTTCTATATAATGTCCAGATAAAAAACGGAATAGAATGCATACCTGATCGCAGAATATTATTGTGCGAGGTCCAAATCCTGATCTGCTGAAGTCAGAACCTCTACATACAGAAAATTTCCTCTTTATAATATATAATTCAGATGAATGGCTCATGATCAACTGGAATACAGAAGTCACAAACACGACGAAAACAATTGCTGATTCCAAGATGTTAATTATTACCCGCATAAAACACATCCACCACCAATCTCAGCTTCAACGTCTTTTACTATTCGAATGCATCTTCCGGAAATCTGTTCAATAGGATCAACTCCTTCTATCCTTTCAACTGCCACAGCATTGGCACTGTGTGGCACAAAACTTTCTCTTTGGAACATGTTTTGGCAAATTTGACAGTACCAATTACCACGAGGAATAGTTGATACAGATGCACATTCTATACATTTCCAAAGGTACA
Source organism: Aeschynomene evenia (assembly GCA_013621005.1). Classification (NCBI taxonomy): domain Eukaryota; kingdom Viridiplantae; phylum Streptophyta; class Magnoliopsida; order Fabales; family Fabaceae; genus Aeschynomene; species Aeschynomene evenia. The sequence goes on along the minus strand of CM024264.1, from coordinate 23,489,904 downwards.
TTAAAGTTCAATTAGATGACAACTATCTCATAATTTATCGAGCAAAGAGACAACTATCTTGTAATTTATCAAACAAAGCAAACATTCTTCAAAACTGCTGCTTCCAATTCGGTAAACCCTGAAACACTTTTAGGCACAGAAGAAAAAGTTCCATTTGCTTCTACAAGAAACTGAAGACTAATAATCTTTAGAAAACAATTTAAAATTCTAAGAAATTCGTATACCTTACTGAACAACCCCATCCATCGCTTATATTAGGAAACAAGATTATGTTAAACTATAAGGCATTTAGTAAAAAGACCTTAAAGAGGGGGGATAAAAAAGATAAGCAAGAATTTAATTGTTCCCTCTCCCTGTTTGTTTCAGCAACAAAATGGTGATTCAAGAAAAGAAGCTTGTAATAAATCAGAATAAGATGTCTTGAAGAATGGGTAATCTGTGATCTCAATTCCCAACCCTCATAGTCACTTAAATTCTTCAATTCTCAAAGATATAATATATTAGCATCCTAGAGGATATGACCATATAGAAGCTCTTGCATCTCATGGCTTGACTTCAAAGCAGGTGACATGAAACTTCCCACCTCAAAAGCAGAGGATAAATTGATTGGGAAAATGATTGTTCCTTTAGAAAATAGACATTTGATTTTATCTCTTACCTTTATGAAACGACCTTGGGCATCCATCACAGAGCAACAGATCCCCACCATCCCAACAAACAATACATAGATCATCATTATACTTTGCAGGGTACTTGCGATCTTTCAAGAGAAACATTGCTAACTCATAGAGAGACACCCCATTTGACGTGTAGATGTATGCATAACTGCCAAAAACATTCCACAGCCATGAAAATCCATAGATACAAGCAACAAGCAATTCAAACAGCTTCTGAATATTCCTCCCACATGAAGAGGGGAAGGAAAAAACTCACGGTTTCCTGCGAGAAGCCCAGCCTGCATGTACCTCAAACTGTGAGGGGCTGACCTGCACAACATTTTAAAATTGATAGCATTATTTATGCAACTTATAGATTCCAGAGCAGGGCCCACAAACGTACATGAGAAAAGCAAGCAGAAATACCAATTTGTTGCAGCATCCACACACAATTCCAGATCCCATTTTGATACCTTCGAGCAATTTCTATGGACCAGAACATAAAAGTTAACAAAGGAATAGACATAAAATAACTTGTACATGAAATTCACACAAAAGAACAACCTGTCCACGTGAATAATAAGCTACTTGGGCTCCATCAGGCAATCCATTTTCTTCAAAAATTAACTTATGCAATTGCTGATGCCTTTGGAAGAAAATATGAATAACCAAACAATTAAGATCATCACCAAAGGAGAATGAAAAAAAAATGATAAAAATCTACAGCTAGGAAACTCAAGGGAGGATAAGGGAACTAACTTTTTAGTGATCCTCCACTCGCTGGTATTTTGTGGTGACAGGGACTTTGAATCAGAATTAACTGGAATAGTCTTCAATTTTATGGACAATTTAGACGACCTAGCAATAACAACTAATTACAATTAAGAGAGGAAAAGAGAATTGGATGTAACGATTCAAATTGCAAGTATATTAACAACATCAAGGATGCTAAGAAATAAAGCCAGAGACAAACTTTGTTTTCATCTTCCACAAACTTTTCTTTTGAGATACAATAGGATCGGAAGCACTCTTGGGGAAAGTTGAGCTGCCAGCCCGTTTTGATGACCTTAATAACACATAAGAGAATGCAAATCAAAAGAAAACAAATGCTAACAAGAAAGCAAACAAACCTAGCAATTAGAAAAGGTTATTTTGTGAAATGCATCAAGTTTGAAACCACGTAATGACAGATTATTGGTTAGCGCAAATTTGTGAAGAAACTTTACAAATTTGTATCATATTTAGGATAAATGAGATAGATATGAATACCAACTTTGCTCTTTTCTTCCAGTGTCTCTTAGTTTGTGAAGAGACAGGGTGTTCAGAGGTGCGGGATGAACCGGAAAAGAATACTGGTTTAGGGAACCTGAAATATTATAATACAATGATGAAATAAAAGATAAAGTTAGGAGGGGGTAAATTTCATTGCAGCTTAGACATGGCTTCAACATTGGAAACTATTTGACTTTCATTTTGAACTGACATTATCTCACTTCTTATTGTGTCTATAAAGACTATATTAGATACTGAAAGCTAGTTACCCATTGAAGCCAGAAGGAAAAAGAAATGAATACCTGATTCTTTTGCCAACTACTTGAATAGAACCATCTTCAGATTTCCTTGATTCTTCTGCGCAAGAATGGCATATTAGCCCAACTCTTTCCACACTTGAAGAAGGGAAACACCCTACAATAATAATAGCAAATTAATGAATATTAATAACAGCAACAACAACAGCAGCAGCAATAATCATACCATGCAATAAAAGATAATAATGAAATAGAATATAATTATTTACTGTTTTCATTAAATCTCACCCACAAAATTAAATGGGCCAGCCCACAAGCCTAAACAAGCCTAATTTTATTATTTGTTCAAAATCAAAATTCCAAAATATTATACTATTACATCCATAATATAATCAAACTCAAGTTTAAATTATAATTTCAATATGTTACATGGTAAATCATATAAATTTAAAAGGAACTAACAATCACATTTAAATTCAATTTCCAAGAGTTCAGGCTCAAAAAACTCAGAGTTCAACTAATAAAACAATTAAATTATATAAATTTGAAACAACGTAAACATCAAAATATAAATTCAACGCCATCTTTCCAAGTGACACTAACTTTCCCTAAATACACTCTGCAATTTGCAATAGAGGGAAAGTCGATGTAATAATTTTACAAACTAAAGGAAGGTTGATTTAATAATTTCACATATTAAGGCAGCGTTTGCTTAATGTGTACAAGACACAAAATACAATACAGAATAGAAAATGACATGTTTGTTTAGTGTGGACACATACAGGACGGACTATATTTGTACAAATTTTTTCTGTATTTTGTGTTCACACTCAGAGTATATACACAAAATATAGGTGCTAATACAAGAATATTAATGAAAATTTTGTTCCAAGCTTACCCCTATTATTTTTCCATAATTTTACCATTTGCCAATCTCATTTTTTACCAAAGTCCCAAAATAAAATTGTGTACAAATACAGGTTCAAATTTATTCTATACACACTAAAACAAACACAAAATTCACTGTATTGTCCTGTACTTGTATTTATATATTGTATTGTATCAACTCTAAAACAAACACTACCTTAAGGATCTCTTAAGCAAATTTTATAAATAGAAGAGAGTTGAGGTTAATGTCATCAAATTTTGAGGAAGCCAATGTAATCCCCACCCCCCCCCCCCCAATAAACGACTCTAAATATCAAAAGCAAGGCTCTCACCTCTGCAACTTCTGCAAGTAAAGTATTTTTCTTCGGGCGGAGAACAAAGAAAGTTTTGAACTGCAGCCTCCAATTTATGCAGGGGAACTGCCCTGCAAGCTCTCAATAGGTCAAGCAGGCTTTTACCATTTTCTAGGCAAATATACTGTGCTGCTCTCTTGTATGTATTGCAAGCATGAATCTCAAACTGGGAAGGTGGAATAATCTACATAGGCAAAAAGGACAGAAGAAACAAGTGAAATTGGATCTAATAGACCACTGGAACCCATTACGCCAAAGACAAATGATGACTCACCCTCCGTCCATTGCAGATACAGCAAGAGCACAATATCCCCCCATCTTGAATTACACCCCGTAATCCTGAAGTTGAATCCTGCCATCATCAAGTGAACTGATATTAAACTCAGTGTGCAGTGTATTTATCTATAAAGCTCCACTTCAAATTAGACCACTAGCCGCCAGGCACCAGAAGCAAAACAAGGAAAAAAAACGACAATAATTTGAAAGTTGAAACTACTTTACAAGGAAGCAAACCTGCTTATAAAAGGTGATGGGAAAAAAATTTAATAACCATCTTGACAATAGAAGTTTTTATTATATAATCCACCCATTATTATTATTTTACTCTTTTAAGTAATTATTACTGTCCAACTATAAGTATAATATTCTTTTATACATATGACATAAACAAAAAAATAATATATTTAAGAGCTTCAGATTCAGATCAAAGTTGTATATAAAAATCAGTGGTGGAAAAGAAACTAAATCCTATTATTGATACTGATAAATTGTACTTAGGCATTTCCTAACGGTTATGGTTCACACAATATCCCATCATGAAATAAGTGAAACTGTAACTAACGCAACTAAATCTTCTTTAAGCAAGTTCTCTTATGATAAAACTAATCCCATCTATACTCAAACAAAATTAATCACTAAGATTTTATTTTGGACATTAAAACTAAACATCACATGGACACAGATAAAAAGAGATACAAAATAATGAGTTATGAAAAGAAAAGTCTAAGTCTGTCTCTCACTCCATGTGTAAACGTGATGTAAACTTCTTTGGACATCAAAATATCATCTCTCATTTTCAATTAATTATAATTAACATCTAATAACCCAATAAAATCATATATTAGCCTATTATTTCTTTTAAAACAAAAATAAGTGAAAACCTCTCACCTCCATTAGGTCCATACCAAAATCTGTTACATTTTTTTTTCTTATGTCTAAACTAAAATATTAATATCACCAATTTAGTAGATCTCAACTTATCTAATCCCAGCTGAATCGACTCATTAACAAAGCTCTTCCATGCCAATTTTTAACATTCACAAAACTTAAATTTAAGACAAAAAATTTATCTCCAAAAATGATATTAAAAATATCAATTGTCAAAAAAATTGCTCTTGATCCCTATTAAATCGAATCACTCAAGAAGCTTTCTGCGCTAATTTTCTCAATTCGCAAAACTTAAATTTTAGACAAAGAAAACTAATCTCAAAATATTATGAACATTTAACAATATCAATTCTCTAATCACTTGAACCAAAACAATTGCTATTAAGTATTAATTCATGAAAAATACAAATATATATATATATATATATATATATATATATATATATATAAATAGATTTAAATATAGGAAATGAGTTTTGGCCTTTAGAGACTAAAGTCAAACATTTTTTAAGATATTTATGCTTTTAGGGAGGCATAAACCAAAACTCATTTCCATCAAATATACTTGTTTGACTTTAATCTCCAAATGTTTCCATTAAATATTGAACCGGCTAACCGAAAATTATGTTGTCCAATTCTATATATGGCAGTAGTACTAGAAGATAGTATTAGTAATTATCTCATATATCACCCAATAACTAAATTAACTCATCATCCTAAGTCCTAATGAACCAGCCAAACTCAAAACTCGCTTATTTTTTTTCAGATATGAAAGACATATTTAAACCATAATACTACTACAGAAGACTTTTTGTACAACATAAAATCAGCAACTATCAATCACCATATGTAATAATCTAACTTTTTAGAACTATTAATCCAACATTTTAAAAGTTAAATTAATAATTTTAAAAAATTGGATTATTGCATATTGATGGTTCATAGTGGTTGATTTTATAGTGTACACTTCTCATAATATTATTATTATTCGAGATTAAATGAAATGAAGAGAGAGTAAACGACGAACCTTCTTGGCTCCAACGTAAAAAACGGGAACACCGTCGAGTAAGCCAGTGTCGAAGAGCTCCTTCACCGTCATTGGCCTTCTATTGACAACCACCACCTTCTCCGACTTCGTCTTCACAACCACCGCTTTCTCTTCCTCTTCCCCTTCACGCTCCGCCTTAAACTTAAACGTCAACTTCCTATTCCTCCTCACCCTCCCTAAAACGACGTCGTTCTGCACAGAAGGAACCTCCTCCACCACCACCTCACCTACTCCTCCGCCACCTACGTCACTCTCCTCAACCTTCACTCCAATAAACTCACCATCACCTATCAAAATTTCGTCACAAGTTAGTTACGTCTCAGAAAACACTACAACTACTACTAAATCTCTCTCTCTCTTTCTCTCTCTCTCTCTCACTAAACCGAATAATTCAAGCTAATTCAACACGATTTGCACAGTTTAATTTATGTATTTAATTTTTCCTTACCAGGTTCGCATGATTTGAGCCTCTTCGATTCGTCATTCTCCTCCAACACCGAAGAATCGCGACTCCGATTCCTCTTCCCTCTCCGCGCGTACACGAGGTAACCGTTCACAACCTCACCTTTCTTCTGGATCATCATTTCGCAGCTGCTGATGCTGTTGTTGTTGCTGATTTCTTCGGAATCGCGAGTGAGAGATGTGGTTGTAGATGATTCTTCCATGGATCGGGAATTCAACGAAGCGGAATCAGGAGCTGAGGGAACAGTGTGAGGGAATTGAAGGAAGGGACATGAGAGGGAAAATTGGAGATTAGGGTTTATGGAGAGAAGGATTTGGGGGAAGAGAGAGAGAGAGAGAGAGAGAGAGGAGTCCAGGACGAGTTGAATTGACTCAGTGAGTCACAGTGATAACTGACTAAGCAGACGAAACGCAGAAGAGGACGAAGAAAATGAGAAGAAAAAAGGGTCGATGGATCTTATTTCCGGGATGAGGTTGCGGCTATCTATGACTGTCACAATTACGATAAAAATATATATGTCTGTATATATAGAAAATAGAAAATATAAAATAAAAAATTGGTACTTTGAAGTATGGTTTGATATCGTTGTAGTTCTTAAAAAAAAAGAAAAAACTCATAAGGCACTATCCAACCTTCATCAAATTTTAATCAATTTGATTTGAGTCATTGTATTGTGATATTTATTTTCTAAAAATATTCTCACAATAAATTAAGAACATATAATTAAAGAGAAAGTCCAAAGAAAAGATAACGAGCAAATAAGTCAATTCGGGTTAAATTTTTTATATAAAGTATGTTTTTTTTATGGTTAATTTTAAATGTGAATTCGGACGAAGAATAAAAAATAAAAAACGCGTATAACTTTATCATATTGAATTTTATGGTTATAATTGTTGTGTTAAGTATTTATTATAGTCAATTGGCTTTGTTTTGACTATATTTTTAGATAATTTAATGTCCAAGTCATTTTGAACAATTTTTCAAGACATCTATTTAACTTGGTTCGTGATAAAAAAGAAAATATGTCTATTCAATAAAAAATAATTCTAAAGTATTGATAGTAGATATCTCGATCGTAAAAATAATAAAGAAAAATTCTAGTGAATGTACAAACAAATCATAACTAAATTGGTTGGCATACTTGTATTTTTAATTAATGAAGAACACAATGAGTCCAAGTTTTCTTCATGAAATAATTAATTAATTAAAAGAGAGGGAGGTGAAAAGAATAGTGCGCAAGCTAAAAAAATCATTATGTATTTTATTTTATTGGGAAAAAAGTAAAAAATAAAAATATATTAAAATATAAATAGAGGGACTATATATTTTACCCAAGTAAGATATCTCTTACATTATTTTGACATCTCTATTATCTACTTTTTGTAAAATTTAGATGTATTACACATTACACATTTACCAACATTTAAAAAGTGTGACTAATTATTAAAAATGTAGCTTAATTTTCTAGAGTATATTTGTCACACTTCCAAAACGTGGTTAAATTCTAATCCTTTTCCATATCTCAGCACCAATAAGAGATTTACTCTTGACTTTTCTGTTTCCTCAATCACCAATAGCCCACAACTCTTATCTTCTTTTTTTCATATTATTTTTCAAATAAAAAAAAAAAGAATGACATTACTAAATCTCCACCACAAATTCATCTATCTATCTCCATCAAACTAAATTCTTCCCATATTTGATCCTACCACAACAACCTGAAAATTGTTTTTCCACAACAATAATTGAACAAAAAAATGATGTCCAAGTTTCTCACACTCCAAATTCCTCATAATCAATCAAGAACACCTTCCAAAATTCCAATCCCCTCTTATTATTACAACACCTTATCACAAAAACTCAATAATCATTTCACACCACCACCACCAAAATTTAACAACAACAATAACAAGTACCTCTCTATGACATGCTCAAATTCATCATCATCAATTCCTATAAATGGCTCAGAATTTATTGATGATCCTGATCCAACACTCACAAATGAAGATCTCAAACCAACACCACAAAACAAAAGAACATTCTCAGGTTTTGAAATGGCTAGTCTCTGGATTGGACTAGTAGTTGGTGTCCCTTCATACTATCTTGCAGGAAGCCTAGTTGATCTTGGAATGGCATGGTGGCAAGGAATAGCAACTGTTGTAGCAGCAAATATGATCCTATTACTCCCTCTTGTTCTAACAGGACATCCTGGTACACTTTATGGAATTTCATTCCCAGTTCTTGCTAGATCTTCGTTTGGGGTAAATGGGGCTCATATTCCTACCCTTTTGAGAGCACTTGTTGGATGTGGTTGGTATGGAATTGAATCTTGGATTGGGGGTGAAGCAATTTATCTTCTCTTACCAGAATCACTTAAAGGTGCTTCCTTTTTCTCACAGACTCTGCCTTGGCTTGGAACTTCACTACTTGAATTTTCATGCTTTATTGCATTTTGGGTTGCTCAGTTAGCATTTGTTTGGAGGGGTGTTGATGGAATTAGGGTTCTTGAGAAATACTCAGCACCAATACTAATTGCACTAACTTCATGGTTACTTGTTTGGTCTTATGTTAAAGCTGGTGGATTTGGTCATATGCTTTCATTGTCTTCAAGGCTTTCAAATTCAGAGTTTTGCTCTGTTTTTTTCCCTTCTCTTACTGCTAATATAAGCTTTTGGGCCACTTTGGCTCTTAATATCCCTGATTTTACTAGATATGCTAGGAGCCAAAATGATCAAATTGTTGGTCAAATTGGTCTACCAATTTTCATGGGGTTGTTCACATTTGTTGGTTTGGCTGTTACATCATCTACAAAAGTTATATTTGGTAAAGTTATTTCAAACCCAATTCAGCTTCTTGGTCAAATTGGAGGGTTAAGTACTAGAATCATTGCAATATTTGGTATAAGCTTAGCAACTATAACAACCAATATTGCTGCTAATGTTGTTGCACCTTCAAATGCTCTTGTTAATTTAAACCCAAAAATTTTCACATTTAGAAGAGGTGCTATTGTAACAGCACTAATTGGGATTGCATTTCAACCTTGGAGGCTTTTGAAATCAAGTGAGAGTTTTGTTTATACATGGCTAGTTGGATATTCTGCTTTGATGGGTCCTATTGGAGGGATTGTCCTAGCAGATTACTATCTTATAAAAGGGACAAAATTGAATTTGAATGATTTGTACTCAAGGAGTCCTTATGGTACATACTATTATTCCAAAGGGTTTAATGTTTCAGCAATTGTGGCTCTAATTGTTGGAGTTTTACCTGTAGTTCCTGGTTTCTTGCAGAAAATTGGAACTGTAAATTCAGTTCCTAACATATTTGTTGTGATATACAACAATGCTTGGTTTATTAGCTTCTTTTCTGCAGGATTCTTATATTGGTTGCTATCAAGAATTGGAAGGAAAAGAGATAAATCAAGTTATGAAGATACTCTTTTGTCTACGTGACACTGATTTTCCCTAAATATATTGTTGATGTGCAATGGAGTCGAGGTTAATGTAATTTTAGGGAATGTCGGTGTAATAGTTTTACAAACTTAGAAACCTCCTAAGCAAATTTCATAGAGGAGGTGATGTGAATTTCACTGAATCTTAAAGAAGATCGATGTATTTTACCATACAGGAAATGCTCTTAATCTTTTCTGTGAGTATTATATAGTTACTAGTGAAATTGTGTGTCATATTACAGTTCAAATTATTGTAGGTTTGTTCATTTTTACTCTGAAATTAAGGGATCACATCACATCAATATACAATATTTTTTTTATAACCCGGAGGTGTTCATTACCGACTGCAATGTTTAATTCTCTCGCTCCGAAAGCTCGCACTAAGCGGTAAAGGGCTGGCCACAAGAAGCTTTTCATTCCCATGAGTTGGGGATCGAACCCCAACCACATGGTTAAGGAACAAGATGAGTTACCATCATGTCACCCCTTGTGGTTATCAATATTCAATATTTGCAATATGATAATTACAAATAAGATATTCTAATGTTTTTGTTTTAGTTTATATGGTGGTACAAATACAATACATAGGAAATGATTTTTTTACAAATTTTTCTCAATTTTCATAAAAATAAATACTTCATCCACCGTTGAATAAAATGAAAATTCTATTTGAATTGGATTCATATCATTATCATAAGCATTTTCCTTTTCACCCTTGGCTTCAAATTCCTTTCTTCAGTGTATTGGGCTTTCATATGTTGTATTATTATTGTATGACAAAACTAACCCAAACACAACCCATCCAACATGAATAGAAAGTTAAGAGAGCCCATCCATGTGGCCACAAAATTAGAGTACATCAATAACCCCTCTCCCTTTTTTGCCCAACTCTTTTTTTTTTATGAATCTAAAATTGTGAGAATTGGAGGAGTATTGCTCTCCCAATTTTGAATAATATGAGATGATGATTCACAATAAATACTATTAAGACATATCTTGCAGTTTGCACACCAATTCTGTTGAGGATTTTACATTATCTTTTACAACAACAAAAGTATACTAGTACAAGCGGTGTTAATATAAATTCAACTTCACGATAAATTCTATAAGTGATTATATATCAATCATTCAATGTTTAACTAAAAAATATAATTACAGTAATATTAAGAAATTTTTTATTAATATATTGTCATGTAAAAAGTAACACAGGTGTGTGGAAATATTTCCTCGGGTTAGACAAAGATTGACGCTTGAGTGCAAAGGTAGAAGGAAGCTTAACTGCAAGACCCACTCGTCGAGGATGAAAGTCGACCTTAATGATCTAACGGTGCCAAGTGAAAAGGTTGTTACTCAACGGATAAAAAATACTCTAGGAATAACATATTGATTTTCCCCAAAAGTTCACAAGAGAAGGTTTGGCACCTCGATGTAGGTTCTTCACCACTTGGCACCTCGATGTATTATGTTTTGAGTCCCATAAATAATCTTAGTGCCAATTAGTTGTATGTAGCTCATTGGTACTCAAAGCCAAATTCTTTTCCATAGACCTAACCTCCATCAGTTCCTACAAAATTTAATTTCTAACCTTTTTCAAAATCATATTAATTATAATTAGGTTTTTAATTAAATACATTTTATTATATAAAAAATCATACAAATAAAATATTTTAATTGAATGACAATATAAAATACTTTTATATTATCGATACATCAAAATTATTCTCATTATATTATATATTTTAATTCAAAACATAAGAAAGTACCGTGTATATATATAAATATATTTATTTAGTGTTGTGCATCTTTGTTTTGATTTTGTTCTGACTTGTTCAGTGTTCGAGGCTTCTTGTATACCACAAGTTTAAAAATAAACAAGATGCTTAGAATCTGATGTCTTAGTTGGTTTTTATGGAAAGAAAACCTGATCCTATATTTTGGACCGTTCATCAATATTCTCTCTCATTCTACTTTTATAGTAACACTGGTCACGAACTCATATGCTTGGCTGTGAATATAAGATTTCATTAATTTTATTATTTGCTAATTGCTAGCTAAGCACACATAGGTTAGGTAACACAAATTATAATTATCAGTGTTGATGAATGAATTTTCTCGATTGGACCAATATAAAAACAAAGAATATACTTATAGTGTAGTATAGGTACATATATATTATCAATATGGCTGTAGTTTTAGAAACTATAAGCTATACAAACTAAGGAATACCATGCATGGAATCAGTGACAAAAGACAAGAAATTAATTAACCTAGCTAATTAATCATTGATTTTATAATAATAATCTTTTAGGTTGCATTTATTTTTACTGACTCTAATGATAAAGTAAGTGAAGTTACCAAAATCAATGTCACTGGAGTCATTGACACAGTGTCACATTAACTCTATTTTTTATTTGGTAAATACGTAGAGTCATATGCATTAGTATCTTGTATCATATTTGTTTTGATAAGTCAAAGTGGAAAGAATGAGATTGTAATTTTGAAAAATTATTAAGGATATAATTGGAATGAAAATTCATTAAATCATTACTTGACTCTGTGTTCACTGGTCACTGACTTCGTGACTTCACTTTCGGAATGGACACAAAAATTGGGAAAAATTATTTACCAAATCAGAATGATTCCGTGTCTTTCTGATTATGATCCCAAAATAAAAGTCTACTAAGTTACTGTTTTTTTTTACTCTGTTCTGACCAAGAATAAAAAAAAAACATTACCTTGACCAAACTTGGAACTTTGAAGCAATATAATTAATCATTATAATTACTCTTTCTGTTTCTTAATAAATATAGATATAGATGATTATCTTTTATACATTGTACAATCAATTTATTTTCTTAATCTAAGTTATTATTATTATATCTTAATTAATCTAATTTGATTGTACAAATATATTGATTTACTATATATATATGATATCAACATTCAAATTATATATAAATATCTAATTTTAAAAAAGTGTTGAGTATCAAATCAGTTAAACCAATTAAAATGCAATCATGCACCTATATCTATTAGTAGTAGCTGCTAGCTACATATGGGTCCAATAACAGAGAGGTTTCTAGCAAATTATAAATAAATAAATAAATTTATCTCTAATCTTCTTTCCCCTGCAGGTTTGTTTACTATATAATTTTTTCATCACCTAATACTTAGAGCATGATTTATTATTTGTGGCTTCATCTAATATTTTATAGGTTGACGCGAATATTCACGTAATTATGATTAAATTAACAAGTGCATAATTAAGTTCATGAATTAATACTATAGTCAACAGCTGTAATGCATGCATGGATAAGCTTTAATTGATTTTAGCCTTAGGAGAAATAATGTAAATTTAATCATTTAGTATAATATGCTTATGTACGTACGTAGCTACATTTGTATTTTTCAACCGAACTTTTTGTATCTTTCTCAACTTTTTAGATTTAAAAAAGAATAGATCGTCTAGGTCATAAGAAATTTTATGAGCTACTTAAATAAAATATTTATATATTAACCCAAATTAATTATATATATATATATATATATATATATATATGACGGATAACCAAAACCATATTATACAAAAATGAAAAAAATGCCAATAAAATAAGCCAATTATATTGTGGATGAATTTAATTTCTACATATTTACAATGTAAAATTTTTACATATTCATCTAATCATGTATTATCTCATCAATTATAATAATTAACTAAACTATTTATAAATTAAAAAATCATATAAATAAAATATTTTAATTAAATAATAATATTTTTAACAATTATTACATTGAAATTAATAAACTCTTATATTATATTATGTTAATATATTGTGAGTTTTGACATCCAAAATAGTGGTAGGGTTTCTAAACTCTCATGCACACACACTTACAACTTTACCTATGACCTAATTAGCTAGGTTATGAAAATAAATTATATTTATATGTGAAATATAAAATTAATAAGATAGAACCCCCTTATTATATATATGTATATTATTTGATGAGAAAAGTTTGCAAGTAATGTAGCATGGAAAACCAGAACATAGATTTGTTGCAAAAGGATAACTATTATTGTAGCTAGAGCTAGCATTATATTCATTGTACTTAGTTGATTCTTCTTGAGTCATTTAGAACCGTAGAAAATGACATTGAGAAATTCCATAAATAGATAAAATTAAAGCAAATGCACAAAAATGGAACATTATTATTGTCTCCCTTGAAACTCTAAATTATGAGCACCTAGCTAAAATGCCAAATCGAAATTGGCAATTGAAGGCGAAAATGACTATAAAATGGAGGAAGATAGAATTGAAAACCATGCTTATCCTAAATATTAAACTTTTTTTTAATTTTTTGGTGGATTTTTTAAATAACAGTACATCTTTTATTGAATATAAATACTCATTCCCGATTAAAATAATTGTCCATTATAAAAATATGCAATATTAATTATTTTTTCTTCTAATCCCTACTAAATAATCTTGATAAAGATGATCACTTAATTAATTAATGTTTGTTTAAAAACTATTTTTTCATAGATTCTAATTAATTATATATTATATTCCCTTTGTCCAGTTTTAATTAACATTTTAGAGTATTCCACATTTATTAAAAATGTTGATGATTAAATCACACAAATTTCTATAAAAATAAATATATAATGATAAAATTATTCTTATAATTTTTTGTATAATAATTATTATAAGAGATAAAAAAGAGTATTTGTATAGGTAAAATTGGAAAAATATTATAAATATTTTCTTGAAACTTCAAAATAACAAATAATATTGAATAAAAAAATTTCTAAATAGATAAATAATAAAATTGAATGGATGGAGTAATGTATATAAACGGAAAATAATTTAATTTTTAGTGCGGCTTCAATTTTGGTCAAGGCTATATGACTATTGCATATAGTACTAATTGATACCTAAAAAAAATTATACTAATGATTGCCGTATCTAATTGTGGACAACACTATAACTTGCAACTTGCAATAAGAACTAGTTATGTGAATTATGTCATCCAAAACCACAACTAAAACCAGAACATAGATTTTTTTTAGTGGCAAGAACCTCTCTACGGCTTCAATTTCATTTCAATTATTTTGCTTGATTTGGAGGGAGATATAAATGAGGTAGGTGCCATGAATAATGTTTAGTTTATGGTTTCAACCATGTTTAATTAGTTTGAAATTATTAATTTGAGTAATTTATATAATCAATTCACATATAGATAGAGATGTATATGTACGTACAATCATATAGTTATATGTTTTAGTTTTGACATATATATACTAATAATAAAATAGTAATTGACCAAAATTGTTTTGATGAGGAGGATATATGGAAAGTGGCTAATTATTATTGTGTGTTGTTTTCTATAGCATTTGACTTTTCTTTTTAGTGCATTAAAAATTTAGATTGACAAGAAAATTTCTTTTCATTACATTCATTCAAACAATTACAAGTTATTTATGGTAATCTATCAATATGTAAAATATGATATAATTGAATACATAGTGTTTGTTTTCAGTGACTCTGAAGTTAGAGTTAAGGGAATCATTAAGTCAGTGTTATAGTATTCAGAGTCACAATGACTTCAAAATTAACTCTGAACATACCTTCATATATTTGTATCTCACTTCTTTCAACAGACAGTGACTCTAAAATTGAAGTAAACAAAAAATTGACAATTTTGTTGACTGAATTACTGTGACTCTGTTCACTGATTCATTGTGACATTCGCACCAAACACTTGACGGGGTCAAATTTTCTGGTAATTCACAGCTAAATAATTGATATATATATATATATATATATATATATATATATGAATAGAAAGTCGTTTAAGTGAATCCTGATTATATCATTTGACTTTGAGCATGGATTATATATACATTTGAATTTGAATAAATTTTTATATATTTAGGCAAGAGGGGTGGTTGTATGTAATAATGTAAAGTTTGATTATGAAGTTCAAATATTAATTATGATGAAGTTCGTCATTACATTGATTAAAGCCAAAAGGTCAATTACGTGACCTAAAAAATTATATTGCTGAGCTAGCTGGTGTTAACTTATCTCTATGACATCACCAAATTAAAACATCTCAAACTCATTTCACATGGAAGATGATGTTCTACCACTATCTATCTTTTTCTATATTGATTTTATTAACATCAATTAATTAAAGCATAAATATTGTAATAAATATCTTAAATATCGATAGTGGTTAATAGCTTTTTTATCATAAAGAATTTCATATGCTATAGTTATTAGTTAGTCAATACATAATTTTCCAAAATAGGTTACACTATTAGTAATTAATTTTATATACGGAAATTAAATAACTAATCAATCCTCATTTGATTATTTATTATAAATTTATCTTGACATAAAGTAGTCCTTCACAATTCAAATAATAGATAAGTCGTTTCAAATTTAAAAGTTAATCTAACATATCTTAAAAAATGAAACATGATATAAAATAGGGTTTTTGATTGTATATACATGTAATTATACGAGAAATTAATTTGTCCTTTTTATTTTTATTTATTTAAAGATCAGTCCAACCAATTCAGAAATTCAAAAGTTTTACCATAGTCTATCCAAACAGTGGTAGTTGGTTAATAGGTCACGGAATTAGTATGCAAAAGTAGTGCAAAGTTTCATAATTAAACATTAATTATTTTCACAGCCATCAAATGATTAATTAACAAAAAAGGCAATTAATAGCCATCAAGAGATTCATTCTTCGTGCTAGGCTGCTAACAAAAGCAGCAAAACGTGTGTCTGTGTATATATATATAAAAGATGTATAGAGTATACAACAATGAGATGAATAAATTTGAAATGTTGAAAATACTAATAAATTAAATTATCTTAAAGTATTTTTTACTATGATTACTAATTCTCAATATTATTTTTAATGATAATATTTTTTTTGACACATTAATTAAATGTTTAAGTCGTTGAAACTTATCGTTTTTCTTTTAGTGATAATGAGATGAGTAATTATGTACAAAAATAAGAGAAATAAATTAAAATCATTATATCTTAAATTAATTATCAAAATTAAAATAATAAAATAGAGTTTAATTTTGATGCACTGACAGTGTGTAAAAATATTTTACACTGTCATCCAATAAAAACACTTTGTTTGTATGACTTTTTCAGTTAATGAGAGAGAAAAAACAAAGTCATGATATGGCTGACGTTGCAACACATAATTGAATGACGTATTGTGTAAAATAGTTTGTACACGGCCAATGAAAATTAAATACAATAAAATAATGTAATTTTGGTAAGTGATCATAAGAGGATACAATAACCTTTAATTTAATTAATTAGACATCCACACATATTGAGGAAACAAAGTTCAAAGATATATGGAGTAAAAAGCAGCGAAGGTTCTAATTGAAGATTTGAATCAATGTTGATGGCAGACATGTGAACAATTGAAAGCCATCAAAAATGAAAAACTAAGAAAGAAATTGAATTCAAAAAATGAGGGAAGAAGAAGATCGAAGGATCCATATACTATATAGCTAATGGACAATTATTATGAAGGTTCCAATTAAGCTTCACTACTTCGACTCTTCTGTATATATATATGTATGTCTTCAAGAGACTTAGAAAAAATTAAAATTAAAAGGGTCGAAATATGCATGCTCAAAAGTCAGCGATAGATCATAAACATTAAACAAATAATAATAATGATGATGATGCTAATTATATTTAACAATGCTTAATTATTTTTTTTGATAGACTTTTTTTTTATAGACTCAATGCTTAATTATATAATTTCAAATAATAACTAACTAAGAACAATTTAGTACTATACTAACCAAATATAAATGCTTGGAGAACAACATTTTTCCAGCCAACACAGCTAACACAGCCCATTTTAACATTTTTGACTCAAATAACATTATTAATCATGTGTATTTTTTAAATGGGCTGAGTGATTTAAGCCTAATTTCCTATTATTAACTGTTTTGGCTAATTTTTTTGTTGTGCCTCTACTCATTCTCATAATCAAATTGCATGCATTAGAAGACATTAAATGTTGGATAAATGTGAGGTAATAATGCCTCTCTTTTTTCTAATAAGTGACAACACATATTCCTATATATCACTCTGAATATGAATCTATATTATTATGCAAGATAATTAATTATTTAATTATTATTATTATCTCTTATATGATATATATTATATAAAGTCAAAAAAACTAATTTTATCGTGGGTATATGTAAATTTGATGTGTTATTATTGTACTCGAATAATAAGAATCATTCTATTTTTAGACTTTGATATATGTGGTATATTGATCATATAAAATAAAAATAGTAAAATATATACATGTAGGTCCTATGAAAGGGACCATTAGATATGAATGTATAAATCAATATATATATACATAAAAGAGTTGAATTTAAAAATGGAAGTTTTTAGAGGCAATACAAAAATGGGGTCTTGTACTAACTTTTCTTTCTCGCCCGTGCTATGACCAAACTTTAGTCAACGGAAATTGTTAATGTTATGAATTATTAATTAGAATGAGTCCTAATAATAATATAATTTCTTTGCAAATTAAATTCATAAACCTGAACCTGGTTTCACCAATACTTGCTACTGTTCATACATTACCCCTTTTAATTCTCTCTCTCTTCTCTTCACTATATATACACATCACAATCAACACAACATTAACCATCAATATTATTATCCAACCCTTTCTTCTCCATTTCCTCATTATCACTCTCTATATATAGCTTCCTATATCATATTTTTCATATCAATTACTTTTTTTCCCCTAATCTATCACCAATATATGATTATCAAGAATTCGATCTCTATATGTAAATATTTTGTCTGATTTGTTCATCTTCTTTCTTTTCTTGTCTGAACTGTCTCTGGTATTCGCCGTTCATTAAGTAAGAATCGCTCGAATCCATCGTAATAATTCTAACTAAGTTCCTCTTTCTTTCTTTTTTCTTATAAAAATGTACATTTTGAATATTAATATCTCTCCATAAGCACATACATGTATATCATTTTGTGCACTACATAATTACTACAAATTTAAGAATCATATACCTTTTTTTAATGTTTTGGTTATTATAAACATAAAATGTTTCTAATTTAATTTATATTTTTTTTCAGGTTAACTATTACTTTATAAAGATTACAGAGCACATATGTCCCCTGCATTAATGGTGGTAACTGAACAAGAGAATAATAATGGTATTGAGAATGATAAACCAGAAAGTCAATATCAGAAAGGAGTGAAGCAACTCATTGAGAATGGAATCCAAAAAGTACCTAAAAAGTACATACTTCCGGCATCGGACAGACCAACCACAAGTGATGAATCAAAAAAAGATCCAAATAATGATAATATTAATGCGGCAAAGAAAAACAACCTTGAGCTACCAATCATTGATTTCTCTGATTTGATTGGTCCTAATAGGCAACAAGTACTTCAAACCCTAGCCAATGCTTGTGAACAATATGGATTTTTTCAGGTGAGAAGTTAGATTTTAGTGTTATGAATAATTGTGACCCAAAATCTTTATATTGACTGATTTTTTATCGTGCGACTATCAACCCTCAAAATATAATTACTTATTTGGTTTCTATCTATTGGGTTAAACTTTTGAAATGTCAATAGTCAATACTGTTTACGATGACAAAAGTAAATAAAAGTGTTTTGCGTTGAACTAAATCATGATTTTGCAAATTATAAGATAGTAACACACATTAGAATATATGCATGGTGATCTAAACCTAAGAAACATTGGCATAAGATATATAGCTCACTATAGTAATATTAGACATATAGATATATCATTAATGAGAATAATGATGTGATTATTATTGAAATAATTTTTCATATTTCTTTTTTCTCATATATGTATGTATAGTTGGTGAATCATGGGATCTCAGAGGAAGTATTGAGGAAGATGAAGGATGTGATTGGAAGATTCTTCAACCAAAAATATGAGGAGAGAGCAAAGTACATGACAAGTGATTTCAGAGCAGCAGTTAGATATGGAACAAGCTTCAGTCAGACCCAAGACTCTGTCTTCTGTTGGAGGGACTTCTTGAAAATGCTCTGCCACCCAGTCCCTCATTTCATCCATCATTGGCCCTCTTCTCCTATCGACTTTAGGTACAATTCATTATTAAACCATATTAATTAATTTATTTGTATCAAGAGAAAATTAAAGAATACCTCTTTTTCATATAAAAGAAAATGGTATTAGTTTTTTATGTTAGGTCGTACAACAGAAATACGTCCAACTAGTATCCAATGTGTGCTATATATAACACGAAATGTGTACTATATGTATAACACGTACGTATAG
Organism: Aeschynomene evenia; assembly: GCA_013621005.1. Classification (NCBI taxonomy): domain Eukaryota; kingdom Viridiplantae; phylum Streptophyta; class Magnoliopsida; order Fabales; family Fabaceae; genus Aeschynomene; species Aeschynomene evenia. Next base: position 23,469,974 of record CM024264.1, on the reverse strand, counting down.
CACACATTCCGTGTAATGTATAACACACGTTGGATGTTGAACGTATTTCTATTGTACGACCATCGTTATTTATAATTTTTTACCTTTCAACCAAACATACCCTCAATAACAATAATGTTTGTTGTACAACAAAAATACGTCAAACGAGCATTCAATGTATACTATATATAAGACTTAATATGTGTTATATGTATAAGTATAACACACATTACATCTTATGCATAACGCACGTTGAATCCTCGTTGAACATATCTATGTTGTATGAGAAACATGCCCTCAATAATAACAAAAAAACTCAAAACCTTAATTATTATTCATGTGATTAATTTGATTAGTCAATTCACTTCACTCTCCCACTTTCTGTCTCTCTCTTTCTCTGTTTGACATCATTTTAAAATCAAGTCCCTAATAATATCCATGTACATATTATAATAATAATAGAGGCTGTCTATTGGTTGTTAATTTAATTTTATAATTGGACACACATTTCTCTATATATAGACAAATCAATGAGTTCATTTCTTGCTAGCTCTAGTCTAGTATAAACTACTAAACTAGGACATTATTTAATTCATATAGCTACAACCATGTATATGGCATAAGGACACTAACTTTATCATATTATATCATATCATATCACAAACTTCTATATTATTATTATTAATTTTTTTCAATAGTTACAAAAGCATGTGTTTAATTAATTAATTAATTTTAATTCTTTTTTTCAAATTTATTTGAATGAAATGAAGGAAAGTGGCGGCTACCTATGCTGAAGAAACCAACTCCTTGTTCATAAAGTTAATGGAAGCAATCTTGGAGAGCTTAGGAATCAAGGAAGAAGAAAAAGAAGAAGCCAATGATAATAATAATAATAATATTATGAAAGGATTGGAAAATGGGAGCCAAATGATGGTGGCAAATTTGTACCCTCCATGCCCTGAGCCAGAATTGACACTAGGGATGCCACCTCACTCAGATTATGGCTTCTTAACATTGTTGTTACAAGATGAAGAAGTTGAGGGTTTGCAGATTGAGTTTCAAGGCAAATGGCTCACTGTTCAGCCACTCCCTAATGCATTTGTTGTCAATGTTGGTGATCATTTGGAGGTAATTAATTAACTAAATATATAACAAATTTCACTTCATAGTCTTTTTAATTAAATCACACCAAATTTCTTCATTTCGTAAAACCCTTTTATACTGCAATCCATTCAAAATATAGTTACCGTTATTTTATATCACTAAAGCAATAATGATTATCGTACAACAGAAATACGTTCAATAAGTATTCAACGTGTGTTATTTTTTATATGAAATGTGTGCTATTTGTATAGTACACGTACGTATAGAACACGTACATATAGCACACATCTCATATCATGTATAACACACGTTGGATACTTATTAGACATATTTCTGTTGTACGACAAATATTATTGCTTTTATTAAAGTAGTTGGAAATGAATCAACTCACCTAAAAGTTTAAGTTGTTAGGTCTAGATTTATGAAAAAAAAAGTCTAAATTTATCCCCATCATCCGAACGACTCTTTTTGGATTTGAAGCATGAAAAATGCACAACACATATAATCTTATACTTAATATTTTACCATGACAATGATCATCTCATTTAAAAGTTTAAGCTGTTAAGTTCAGTTCCAGTAATAATTTTATATTCTATCTTTCATTATTGAAAAATATATAAAAGCATTGTTATATGCAGAATGAAAAAACAGCCAAAACAACCAATATAATATGCACAACATATATCACATATTATAAAGAAAGATGATATTACTACATGCGATATATATGTTGTACATATTACATCTTTAGTTAATTTATGAAATAAATATATACCAAAAAGTGATATTTAAATATATGGATTTATAATGATTATGCAGATATATAGCAATGGAAAATACAAGAGCGTGTTACACAGGGTATTGGTGAATGCAATGAAGAGTAGAATCTCTGTGGCTTCATTACACAGCCTTCCATTCAACTACACTGTCAAACCGTCGCCAAAACTCATTGATGAAGCTAATCCTAAGCGTTACAAAGACACTGATTTTGATACTTTTCTTGCTTATGTTACCTATAAGGAGCCCAAGAGAAAGGATTTCCTTGACTCTAGGAAATTATACTAATTAATTAATTATTATATATATATATATGGCATAATATAATATTTGATTTTTGCTTTTTTAAGGGGTGAGAAATTGGTGTAACATATGATTAATCAATAATCATTATTTTTGGCTAGATAGGACCACTTTTTTCAGATTGTTAATTTGGTCACAGGCTTAATTAATTACAGTGTTAGATGTTGCTCACCCCCCTTTTTTTTTTTGTATTAATATTGTTGTTAGAAATATCATTAGATGATGGAAATTTTGGTTAGGGTTTGTTATTTAATAGAAAAATGATGTAATATTTTCCTGTTTGTTTTTATTGAATTTCGAATAGATAATTTAAGTTTTGGTTTTAGTTGCAATTTATCATATATGATGAGTGGTTTTCAAGAGAAAATTTCAAATGTTACGTTAGTGTGATGCATTAATTATACTCTGGTTGTCATTTTCCTACTATCTTTACTATTTATTAGCACTACGTTACTGTATAATAATTATATCTATCGTTAAATTACATTATTTTATAAATTGATATTATAATTTAATGACAAAAATTATTATTGTATAAGTATTGTACAATTTTCATTGTATACATAACATTCATTGGTAATAGTATATGTACAAAAGAAATACATCTAACTAATTTCCATATGTAATATTCATTACGTACGACACACATTACATATAATACATAACACATATTGAATATTTATTGGATACATTTTTACTGTACAACAATCATTTCGCTATATATATATATATATTTTTTTTTTTTTGAAAGAAAATTATTCTGATCCACACAATAATAAACTATATGAATAGAGAAATAATTCCAGTACAAGAATGTATGGACTGTACTTTTGGAGGCCTAAACAAAAAATATTAATTTAATATTAGATCATGCAAGATTTCCTTCATATATATATATATTCGCATCTGTCACGGAATAATATAATATATGGTGTAATCAAGCCATAATTAATGAATAATAATAATTTAATTTGTATAGTATATGGCATATAAATATATCATTTTGTTTTTTTGGACCTTTTCTTCCTTTGGACTTCGATCTTTCCTTACAAGTAAACCATATAGTACACACATGTGAATATACGCTTGAAATTTAATTATATATAGTACAATACAATGGAAATTAAATATTATTATTTTCAGTAATATCTTGAGTTCAAGACTTATTAACACCAATATGCATTATTATATTATTACATTATCAAACAAGACTTTATGAAAAGTTGGTGACTGTAACTGAAATTTGAATAAAGTCAAATGAAATTATATATATAGAAAGTTATGATAGTTAATCAACTGCTATGAAGACTTCAATTTTGTACGCCTTATTAATTAGGCTTATGTGGTAACTAAGAATTTCTATGATAATATTTTATTATTTTTAAATGATTAAAGTTTCGAAGTAATTACCTAATATAAATAGTTGAACTTCAAACTATTAATTTTTCTTAACATTTCTCCGATCGAATTTGACGTCCCAAAAAGGTGCACATATAATCAAATTACGGTATTATTTATTATGATTAATTTAAGGATTTAATTTGTATAAATTAATATAGAAAATTTTACATTATCATCTGTATTGTCATATATATATCACCATTGATTGATATGACTTTCCATAGTCCTCTACTTGATAAGTCATAAAAACATATTTTAATTGGATAACATTGTAACGTACGTACTTTTAATTACATTATTATCACTAATATTAAAATTAAATTCTTCGTTTAACTAATAGTTGTCAATTCTTATTACTTGTTGGGAAATTTCCCAGCCAGCAGATTGAACTTGACATTCCAAATTAAATAAATGTGTACATACATTAAGTTATTTTCAAATTTATTCAATTAATTAATACTTGATGACATATTCTTATTGAAATCAATAACCTTATTGAGGTAATAAGATTAGTAAAGTGATCACTCTCTCATCTTCAATAGCCTCCAAGTCCAAGAGGCTCCAAAAGCTTCTTTAACCATGAACTTCATTTAGGGTTAGCTATTGATGAAGATCTGATGAGGATCAAATTTCTCTAAAAAAACAAATGCAAGTTGATTTGATGACTTAAAGGCCTCAATGTAATGGGAATAATAGTTGGGGGAATGAAAAAAAATGAAGATTATTCTTGTTAATTATATATATTCTATTAATGAACTCTTATTAATGTTTAAGACTTTTCGTAATTATTAATTAAGACTTAAAAAATTTATAGGATATAAGATAGTGTCACAAATTTATGTGAGAGTAAATCTATGTTGATAAGAAAGACACTCCTCAAATCCTACTATAAATATCCTTTAGGATAGATCTCAAAATAAAAACAATGGGTTTTAAATAAAGATTTCATTTTCATTTACTCATAGTGTATAATTTTTTACACAGTTATCAAATCATGTACTGCCACATCAGTTATAATTGTATTTTTTCTCTCTCTACCTGAAAAGTCATACATACAGAGCGTTTTAATTGGACGACAGTGTAACAATGCATCGGAATTAAACTCTTTAATTAAACACAATTTAGCAAAGATATATAATGTGTCATGATTGTTAAAATTTTTTATGGATTAGTGATTGAGCCACACTATTTTATTTCATTCAACCATATGAATTTTATATCTAACTAATTCTAATATTGTCATCATTATTATTCTTAATTCCTAAACATCATCTCGGAAGTCCAAGGTTTTAAGTTGTTGGTGTGATTTGGTTTACTTGGTAAATCTATGAAGAAAGGAAAAAAAAAGTGTTGCGCATATACCTTGACTTTGATTTGATTGGATATAGGTTTAACTATGTGACAGTTGACTTTGACTTTTTTAGCCACCAACTGACCTAAATGAAAGTCTTTGGCAACATTTGCTAAAAGAAGTTCTCTATCTACACCAAATTAAATAGTGTGCCCATATAATGTTCACACATAATTAATTAGTACTAAATTATATTGCTATTTGTCATTTTGGATGATGTGGCATGATCTAATGCACATAATATATATATATATATATATATAAAAGATTGAGTTTGACACTTTCATCACCTTTTAATATTTTTAAGTGATACATAAGTATGTTTTTCTTTACTAGTTATTCCAATGCTCAACATTTTTTTAAGTTCTCTCAAAGAAAAAATATATTTTTATTTGGTGGTTGCCATTATTATCTATAAAAGAACCATGTCCCATCATATGTTTAAAATAGGCCTTTAAAATATATAAAATAATATACAAAATGCTTGTCGTACAACAGAAAAATGTCTAATGAGCATCCAACGCGTGCTATATATAAGACGTAATGTGTGCTATACGTACATGCGCTATACATGTAGCACACATTACGTCTTATGTACAACACATGTTAAATGCTCGTTGGACGTATTTATGTTGTACCACAATCATTATTGTATATCCAATTTATTAGGACAAGATTGTGAGAGCCTAATATATGATTAAGGCTTGGTTTGGTAATGCTGTGACTCTCAAAAAACTGTTGAGCTCTTTGAGCTCTCAAAAAGCTGCTCTCAAGGAGCCACACTATGACCGTTTGGTAAAATAGTTCAAAATTTGCTCTCAATAAGCAGAAGTCATGAATGTGAGTTTGGTAAGTACATTTTACAAGTGCTTTTAAAGTATAAAATTACTATAATAGACATAAATATTAAAAGATATTATTTTTACTTTTATTTCAATTAATATTTATAATAATTAATAACATAAAAATTAAAACAATATCACTTATAAATCCAAACATAGATAACTAATTCAATATTTTCACATTAGTTCTTACCTATACGGTCCTATCCAAAAGCAACTGAAGCATGAGAAAAGTTCATGTTTTCATTTTATAGACAACGCACCAAGGAAAAATAAGGATTGCAGTGAGGAAAAATAAGCGGCAACAAAAAAATAGCGGTATATTTTGTTAAAAAGAAAGCAGGAAAAAAATTGAAGAAAAAATGATCTAAAATTGGATTAATTGATTAGGGATAAAATTGGATTTTATTAAAATTTAAGGTTAATTAGTCATTTTACTTTTTGAGGAGCTAGAGCCAACTCTGAAAAGCTACTCCTAATGGCTCCTAAGAGCACCCTTGGCTCTCAAAAGCCAGGAGCAAAAGCTCCTTGACTTTTTGAGTTATCAAACACAAAAAAAGAAGCTTATGCTTTTTTGAGAGCAGTAGCACTTGCTCAAAAAACTTTACCAAACTGATACTAAGTATGAGTTCTCTTAGTTTATTGGTTTACTTTGTGAAATTCACGGAATGAATTTCCACACATTCTTTTTTTATCTAGGGGATATCAGTGAAATTTACTCTTTAGAATTTGATTATCTCTTGGAATTAAAAAAAAATCAGCTCATAACTAATAAAAGATTGGTTATTAAAATCTGGTTTACTAATTCACTGTAGAATCCAAGACTAATAAACCTTGAAGTTTTTATTTTCTTTGGGTTCAATATAAACATTCAAGTTTGAATAAGTTTGTGGATACTAGTTTCACATCACAACGAATTAGTCCTTGACCTATCAGACTGGAAGATACTGCTGATCCAGTAAAAACAAAAAAACAAAACTTCAATGTCTTGTTATCATCATTTTGTAAAAATAATATAATTAATCAAGATTGAAATTGGACAAAATCGATTTTCCCCTTCCAAACACACACTATTCATCTTCAAATTTTTAGTGCAGACGAAACTTTTTTTTTTTGTAATGAAAAATACCAGAAAGGGGAGACATCCCATTACCAGTAGGCAGGATGTCAGTGCCCGGATTCGAATCTAGCCAAATAGGATGATGGAAACTTATCGGGCTTGGCCAACACCAGACATATCAATTGAGAATTTTGGATGGAGGGAAATTCGAACCTGCATTCCTTGAGAGACTATGCATTTCAAACCATGATCCCCACCATTTGTGCCAACCTTAATTGACTAGTGTAGATGAAACTATTCACTCAACACTGCCGAACACTCCCCAAATAAAACATTGTTGTTACTTGTTAGATACTTAGATCCTAAAAAAAAAAAAAAAAAAAGAAACAATGCCTTGTTCACTCTCTCTCCCATCAGCACTCTCTGTCTTCCCACCCCACAACAACAAAAAAAGCTTCAACCTTTTCACTCTCACCCCAAAAAAATCACCACCTTATCCACTCCCTCACCACCACAACCACCACAGTCTGAGAGTCAAATCCTCCACCGGAAAGAACACCACCAATACCACAAAAACAAGTTCTTGGGTCAGTCCAGATTGGCTCACATCACTCTCAAAATCACTCACAACAGGGAAAAATGATGATTCCAACATCCCTATAGCAAGTGCTAAGCTTGATGATGTTTCTGACCTTCTTGGGGGTGCACTTTTTCTTCCACTGTTCAAATGGATGAATGAATATGGACCCATTTACCGTTTGGCTGCAGGGCCTAGGAACTTTGTTGTTGTTAGTGACCCTGCCATTGCAAAGCATGTTCTCAAGAATTATGGCAAATATGCAAAGGGACTTGTCGCTGAGGTCTCTGAGTTCCTTTTTGGCTCTGGTTTTGCTATTGCTGAAGGCCCACTCTGGACGGTAATGTTTTTAATTTCTGTTTTTTGAACTTTGAAGATTAATGAAAATTTGAAAGTTCTTGTTTCTGTGATTCATTTTATTTGATTTCAGGGTGTTTTGAATTTTTGGTGTGTATTTGTTGAATGGAATAGAATGTTGTGCTGTGTCACTTTGGTACCAAATTATGGCATTTTGTTGAGAGTTTAGCTGTGTGGCATTAATTTTGATATGAGGGCCTTTTGAATTTTGGGATTTTTAGGTTGTTTTGGATTTTGAGAATGAAAAACTCAAAAAAGTCACTTTTTTGTTGTTGTTGTTGGGGGTGTTTTGCTTGTGCTTTAAAGTTTAGAGGCTTGTTAATGTGTTAAGCAATGAGATGCAATGCCTTATAATGTGATTGAAATTTTCTAGACACTGCCAATGTTTTCTATCTTGTTGTTTCATGTTGTGTTTATAATGTTTCACCCTTACTTCTGAGCTGGTTTACTTATTATTAGAGTCTAAACACATGTATTGTTTTAGTTAAATTGGTACTTGTCATGATTTTATATGTATGTTGTTTTAGGCAACCGGCTCTTTAATACGGCTTCTTTTGTATATGTATTAGGCGAGGCGAAGGGCTGTTGTTCCATCTCTTCACAAACGATACTTGTCTATTATAGTGGATAGGGTATTTTGTAGATGTGCTGAGAGGTTGGTGGAGAAGCTACAGCCGGATGCAATCAATGGAACCGCTGTTAATATGGAGGACAAGTTTTCACAGTTGACTCTCGATGTTATCGGTTTATCTGTATTCAACTACAACTTTGATTCGCTTAACTCAGACAGTCCTGTTATTGAGGCTGTTTACACTGCATTGAAGGAGGCAGAGGCTCGGTCTACTGATCTTTTGCCATATTGGAAGGCATGTTCTTTCTCATTTTCCCGTTCGCAATATGAATTTTTTATGCGTGTTGATAATGCCATATTCTTTTCTTCCTTTTTTCTGTTCTTTGTGTTGCAGGTTAAGTTTCTTTGTAAGATAATCCCAAGACAAATAAAGGCTGAAAAGGCAGTAAGTGTTATCCGGGAAACTGTTGAAGATCTTATTAAAAAATGTAAAGAAATTGTAGAAGCCGAGGGCGAAAGGATTGACGATGAGGAATATGTGAATGATGCTGATCCTAGTATCCTTCGGTTCTTGCTTGCCAGCAGAGAAGAGGTTTGTTGCATTTTTGTTGTGCACTGCTATCGCTTCTTATAAAGCGTGCCATATTACTTGATGATGGTAATTCTTGTTGTCTTTCTGGGTTATCATTCATCAGTATTTCCTCCACCGAATCTATGTTCTTCATGTTGTTTATTTTTAATTTATATGGTACACGTCATAGGTTTCCAGCGTGCAATTACGGGACGATTTATTGTCGATGTTAGTTGCTGGCCATGAGACCACTGGTTCAGTGTTGACCTGGACCCTTTATCTTCTAAGCAAGGTATAATTTTACTTCTTGTCCTTCACTCCTCTTTTTTTTTCCTGTCTTTCTAGAAGAGAAATTTATGATTTTGCTCCCAATTTTATGAATTGATTGTGAGGATTCTCTCCAATTCTCGCTCAGCATCATTAAGGTGCTGTTGAAAGGTTTTCATGGAGTAATGTAGAAATTCATTATCTGCATGAATCTTGTGATCATGCTTCATTGTTGTGTATATCAACAATAGTGCAAAGATATCAACATCTAAAGTATTATACATTGAACTCATAACCTTCTAATTTTTTTGACGATGCAGCGCTTTTGTGAACATTTGTTGATTATTATGTTGAACTTAGTGCATATATATATATATATGTCTCCGTTTATGTATTATTTTGACTTATGTTCTTAGCATTGAGCCAAAAACAAAAGCTCCACAATGTCTTATCCCTAATAAACTCCTTAAATTATAATACTTATTTATTTTATGCAGGATTCTTCATCATTGGCAAAAGCACAAGAAGAAGTAGACAGAGTTTTACAGGGAAGACGCCCTGCCTACGAAGATATTAAAGATCTTAAGTACTTAACACGCTGCATTATTGAGTCACTCCGGCTTTATCCCCATCCTCCTGTACGTTGCTATGTTTATCATGCCATATAAATCACTATGTTGCGAATTCTGAACTCTAGCAGAAAAACTTAGTTATTATTCAATTATAAAATCACTATTGTAAAATATTATTATTTAACCGTTTAAATTCACTGCTGAATGTTTGCATCCCTTAAGGTATTGATAAGAAGAGCTCAAGTTCCTGACGAGCTTCCTGGCGCTTACAAAGTCGACGCTGGTCAAGATATCATGATTTCTGTTTACAACATACATCATTCTTCTGAGGTATTTCTTGATGTTTTGTTATTAGAAAAGGGGTTCTTTTGTTATGGTTCAAATGAAGCTTCTCTGTTGCCGAAACTGTTAACTTTTGAATTCACTATTTTGATCTAATCTATGGAATTTCGCTATGATTTTGCAAGGTTTGGGATAGGGCTGAAGAGTTTTTGCCAGAAAGATTTGATATGGATGGTCCAATGCCAAATGAAACAAATACAGATTTCAGGTGTGCATTACTTATGCTATGTTCTTACAAAATTCCACCAATGCACCTAATCTTTCTTAGTTTTTTCTTATTGTGGGAATAATCAACAGTAGATCATTGTGATTTCTCTCTCCTATGCGGTTCAAGTGTGTGTTGTAGATATAATATTATTCATATACCTCTATCTAATAGCTTAAACTTTTCGGAGAAATAGTTCTTGACATGGTATCATGGCTTCTGTGATCAAGTAATTTTAAAGTTCGGCCATGTCGCCTTCCATTATTCTAAAAAGAATAGACTGAATTTCGGTACAAGAATGGTTCCAGCCTTTTCGCCTCCGGCTTGAGAGGCATATTAAATATAAAATCATTAATGTGCCTCTAGTTAATGGTTTGCGTATCCTAGAATTTAACGAGTCAAAATATGCGACAGATTCATTCCGTTCAGCGGAGGGCCCCGCAAGTGTGTCGGCGACCAGTTTGCTCTAATGGAAGCTATAGTTGCTCTTGCAATCTTTTTGCAGAACATGAACTTTGAGCTGGTTCCTGGTCAGAATATTAGCATGACTACAGGAGCAACAATCCATACAACAAATGTAAGGTTACCTAATTGTGCTCTTAAGATGATGTGTTTTCCACTATTGAATATTCATAAGTAACTGAGGAAAAGAGTTGCTTCACTTGCATCTTATATCCCCACATTTCACTATGGAAAAATGCTAATATAAGTTCGAGTTTACAGTGAAAATCTTGGATGTGATAAAGTATCAACGGCCACTTTTATAATATCATTATATTTATAACCAATAATGATTGTCGTATAACAGAAATGCGTCCAACTAGTATTCAATGTGTTCTATACATAACACGGAATGTGTGCTATATGTATGTGTGATATACATATAGCACGCATTACGTATTATATATAGTACACGTTGAATACTAGTTGAACGTATTTCTGTTGTACGACAAACATTATTGTATTTATAACATTAAATTATAGGTTTAATTAATCCACATGTCCTTATGATTTTATTTGATTTTGGATCGTTAGACCCATTTACGGTTACAAAAAGGTCAAATTAAAGAAAAGGTCATACTTAACAAAAAACTTTGATAACGATAAATGGGTCTAAGGACTTGATTGAAAATTTATAGGGACTCAATTGAAAATTTAGGGGAGCTATAGAAACTTAGAGATTAATTAGATCTTATTTATATTTTCAATAGTTGATAACTTGATATCTTGTCATGTGTCGGATTCACTGTGAACCCTAGATTAAAATATCATCACTCTTTTACTTTACTTTATCCTAATAGGATTTTGCTTTTGCAGGGTTTGTACATGAAACTGAGCCAACGGCAGAAAAAGTCGACATTAAGTACATCATCTTTAACCTAAGCTGTAAAATTGTCTATAACTATTAACATATATATCATTACTCTTATGATGATTTTTATTTACTTTTTTGCTTCTTTTTTGATTTAGCTCAAGCTATATAGAGTAAATTAAAATTAAATAGGTATTTCATAGAAATTAATACCCTATAGCCAAATCATTCATTCACATCTCATTAATCTTGTAAAGAACTAGTGCTTGTCCAAGTTCAAGTTACAAAATTCTATGATTTACTCTATAATCTATCATATCTTGATTGTTTATTTTTTTGTGTTGTGTTTCATCTAATTTATGATTTAATTCTCCAATTTACCAACCGATGATATACTTTTAGTTGAATAATTAGATTTGTAGGCACTAAAACTTTCTACAAGACTGAAAACTAATCATTATAATTTTATGGCCTAAACACTTTTTAAAACTGAAGGAACTCATTAATTCATTATTAAATATTTGAAATAAAAATGACTAATTAGATCTGAATGATGGTTTTTCTTTTGTTGCTATAACACCAACATTTTAGGCTTTACTAGTTAATATTTTGTTATTGTTATTATGAGTATGAAAAATTATCTCAATCTTCTATATCGATAAATACTTCATTCCCTTGTGTATGCAGCAATTCGTTTGGTCAGGTATTAAATCCTTAAATGGAGCTTCACAGTGACAGATTAGTCTTTGACCTATTGGGTTCGGAGACGAACTTAATCTAATAATAATAAACATATTTATCAATATAGATCTAATAAAGTAGAGTTTAGAAGGTTATGTCTGAAGTCCTTGTCTTGTGAGGTTTCATGGCTTGCCTTGTGTTTCACGTTATTTTTGAGCATACATTGTTCCTCCTCCTTACTTGTCACATGAATAGTACAAATTTACATTGAACTTGTCACATGAATGAAGACCAATACTCATAAGGATACATGTGAATAAAGAATAGTACATCAAAATCCTCCTCAATGTCACCAAAAATTATTTCTTTAATTTCTATGTGCCTCTAAAATTACATTATTTGAAATGAAAATTTGAATCTAAATACTCATTATTAGGTCAATTTTAATGACCTCAAAATAGTTGCTGGTGTATCAAAATAAAGCCATTAGTTATAAGGGCTCAATAAGTTTAGGTTGTATATGGTGTGGTATACAAAACAAGATATGACAAAAATATAACGACAACGAAGATAGACATAAAAATATAAAATCTTTATTATATAAAACTTTCACTTCATTCTAATTAAATTTGTTGTTCCATTTCCCATATTTTTTAGGAGTTTAGAAAATACACACATTTTTTACATTAACAGACAAATTTTATGTTATGCATACCATATTTCTATAATCTAGAGAATAGTCTTAATAAACTTCCTTAGAGTAGACATTCATGACACACTTAGTTTGTAATCAATAATGTTTATCGTACAACAGAAATAATACATACAACTAGTATCCAACATATGCTATACATAAGACGTAATGTGTGTTGTACGTACGTGCGCTATACATATAGCATACATTGTGTCTTATGTATAGCACACATTGAATACTAGTTGGACGTATTTCTATTGTACGACAAACATGATTTATAATGCATACAAAAAACACTTAAGAAATAATATGATTAAGAAATAGGAGAAACAAAATAAAAGTTATGTATGATTGACATTTGTGGATAGTTACTACTAAATAGTAACTAAGTACCGTGACCAAACTCTTGGACCCATGTCTTAATTCTATATATGACGTGCATTTGAGGGGAAAAAAATAAAGAATAATGAATTTTTGGTCATTAAGACATTAAGTTTATCCAAATCGATGTGACCCCAAAGCAAACTAGACAAGACCAAAACTACATTAATTAATTAATTAATTAAGAGCTTGATTTTTTAATTTAGAATGAAAAACCTCATATTCCTAGTTATCATTGAATATTCATATTCCACAATACATACTACACGAGAGTTTTTATTTTTAAGGATGCTTTTGAAAATCATCGTTAAAAACTATATATATACTTTATATTTTTACTAATCTTTTATTCTTAACGAGTATGCCTTGCATTAATGCAGATACTATATTTGTTAGAAAAACTCCATTAAATAAACAAATACAAATATTATACATATAAAGTTTTATGAGTTTTATTTGTATTTAGTAATTAGTACTCTAATTTCTATTGAATCTTTTAATGTAAAGCCTATTCATGAAAATAACTATTCTAAGCAATAATAATCCTTTTTATGGTACATACATAGAACGTGTGCATCAAGATATTTCCCATTAAAATTTATTAACTCTAATAACATATAGTAATCTTCACAAATCGAAAAGCATCGAAACCACTTTACTAAATTTTAAAGTAATTAGGCCAAATTACTGAATTAGATATCAATAAACCCTAAAATATGAATAAGAAACATTGGAACCTATTACTTCTAGGTAAGGTTGCTTAGCATGTAACGTCAAAAAAGAAAAAGAATTGCTTAGCATATTAATTAATTAATCTTGTTTTTGCTCTTATTGGTTGCACTTAGTTACAACCTCTCCCACAGTACAAAATATTTAATTAAAAGAAAAAAGAAAAGTAATACCTTTTAGGTTCTTGGCCAACCACCTTGTGACGCGTCAGCTTATTATAATCCTCCCCTGACTTTGCTATAAAAGAAAAAAACAAAATTATAATTTTCTATTCAACTAAGTGCCTATTTGAAAAACAAAATTAATTAAGTCTTTATATTAAAATAATGTTTATATAAAATTAAACAGTGTGTATACTTTATATTCTATTTAAAAATATAATAATATAAGTTTTATTTTAATTTAAAATATTTATTTTTAAAGTGTTGTGTAAGATAATTTTTAAAAAAGTTAAATATTTTAATTTCTTGATATTTATTTAAAATGAATTTTCATAAATCGTGCTATTTAAACTCACCTTAAATTCCTTTAACCAAGTATTACTAGTTCGATTCTCATTTGAGTATGAAAAATTTTTAAGACTCTAGACCGGCTGTTCTATAAATACCTACAAGCTAATAAAAAAATAGTTATTATAGTTCATAGTAAACACCTCAATTGTGAAAAAAAAAAAAAACTCACCTTAAACGTAAATGCTCTTTGATGAGGTTTTAGAAAACTCCTATTTCTTTATATATATTTAATTTTAACATAAAAAAAGTGAATGTTTCACATATAAATTATTTTTAAAGCTGAAATAACATGAATATTCTTTACGAGTCTTTTATTTTGTTGACTCCAATTGAACTAGTCAGATTTGTTAGTAATACATTATCTCCTCAACTTAATATAAGAACAAATATCAGAAAGAAATTACAAAAAAAAAAGGAGATTGGGTCCTCCATAGCTGTTTCTTTCGGTTTCAATCACTTCACACCACACAATACACACACACTCACTCTGCAGTGCATACACCTAATAATAATAATACAACATTCCAACATTCTTCTCTCGCTTTTCTTTTCATTTTGGCCTCTTCTGCACTCACTTCCTCTCTCTCTCTCATCTCATTTCATACTAATAATAAATAAGATTTAATTTTCATCAACGGATAGAGTACTATTTTTTTACATATTTATCTAATTATGTACTGTCATGTGTTTTTCTCTCTCACTACTTGAAAAGTCATACAAACGGAACGTTTTGATTGGATAACGATGTATAATACTTTTACATTATCAGTGCATCAAAATTAAACTCTAATAAATAAATAAAAAATTTCAAATCAAATTGCTATTAGTATATATGTTTGAATTATACACTCATGAGGAATTTATTAACAACTTGTCATCGTATTTATTAAACATGCCAACATATAAATGTGCGAAAAATAGACGTATGATTCAAATATATGTACGAATAACACCTCTTATTTAAATTATTATTGGAGTTTAAACATTTTGCCTTGATAGTGTCACGTCCATTGATTTATGTGACTTTTTAGTTAATGAGTGGTTGAGTTAAATAATTTTACAAACTCTTGTTATTATTCTATTAATCTTATCTATGTATGTATGTATGTGCCGCAAATTACAAAGCGCAACGATGCGTTTGAAGGAACAATAAAATAACAACTCTCACAACAATGACAATTCACCTCTAACTAACGCTCTCTCTTTCTCTCTCTCTCTCTCTTCAGTTGGTGACAATGGTGGTTGAAGAGAACAATATAAGCTCATTCATCATTACGATTAATCACATGGAACCAATCGAACCTTATAATAATATCATATTATGATATGATTTTGTTAAAATGTTGCTTGATTAATTAATTTTTTTTTCTTCTTCTGTAATCATAATTGCTTGAGAGTGAGATTGATTGAGATACAGTAACAAACAAACACTGCACAAAGCACAAATCACACACAGTAGTGTGAGAAGAAAATCAAAACAGAGACAGAGAGAGAGAGATTTTGTGTGAGAAGAATAATGTTCAGGTTGCACAAGCAGAAGGTTACGAAATCAGGAGGAGGAGGTGGTGCTGAAAGAGTTGAGTTCAGATTCTCTCATTTCAAGGCTCTTCAGGTTTTTTTTTTTAATTTTTTAATTTTTCTCTGTTTTTTCGCTCTCTCTCTCACTATATGTGATTTACGTCAAGCAATGCTTATGCAATAATTTTCTCTGTTTTTTTTTTATTTTCTGAAAATCAATGTCCACGTTTTTCGGAATTGTTGATCTGCGATGATTTTGCATTTGATTCCGAATTGAAGATTGCAATGCAAAGCTCAGAAACTTAGATCCTGAGTTGGAAACTGTTTTGTTTTTTTGTTGAAGTGGATGAAATTTATAATGTGAATCAGTTAGATATTTTGTTCATATGGAAAAGATAACGTAGAATGCAGTGACTTTGGTGAACTATAATAGCATCATTGATGAAAGATTTAATCGAATCGAATGTAGCGGATCGTGTTGCTTTGATATGAATGATAATGATTCGTGCAATTTTTTTTTCACGAGGATTTGTACTAATTAGTGAGACTAATCATAATATTGATAAAAAATAATGAAAATAGTAATCAAATAAACAAGGTTGAAAAAGTAGTATTTTGTGTGTTTTGATGATTAGCTTATTGAATTAAAAATAGCCTGCGCTTAATTTTGATGAACTTACGTGTAAAGAAAATTTCGATGCAATTTAGAAATAAATAAATAAAAAATAGCTTGTAATATCCAAAATCTCATGCCAAATTATTTATTTATTGTTTTTTGGGTTTAGAATTGAGTGACCAAATGCTTTGAAGCTTCAAATGATTTTTCAGTAATTCAGTGTAGGCCACAAAAGGCTAAAAAAATGTTGATTCTAATGTTTGCAGGTTCCCAAAGGTTGGGACAAGCTATTTGTCTCTGTTGTTTCAGTAGAAAATGGTAAAACCATTGCAAAATCAAGCAAAGTGGCAGTGCGAAATGGGAGTTGTCAGTGGTCAGATGCTTTTTCAGAATCTGTATTGGTTTCAGGAGATGATTCTTCCAAGGAGATTGATGAATGTCCCCTCAAGCTTATTGTTGCCATGGTGCTCATACTATTGCTGCTTTTATTGCTATGAACTCTGTTTTATTTTTTTAATTATTACTTAAGATTTATTTTGATGCATGGTTATTGGTTAATGTAAATGAGTTTTCATACTGTGATATAATCATATGTTTTTATTTGTAAGATTTGTAAAGTAGTGGATGATTGAGTCAAATATTTCTGCTGATATACAACACATGGTTAGAGTTAGATGTTTAGGTGAAATTTTCTAATGTTAACCATCAAAGTTGAAGTCTAATTAGTTATTACTATGCTGTTTCTTTATTCACAGTCAGATTTATATGTTAGAAGTTTCTCTGTATGGATTATGAAGTGAATTATGTATATTAACAGGGTTCATCAAGACCTGGGATCCTTGGAGAGGCCACTGTCAACATGGCGAGTTATATGAGTAAAAGTGCTGCCATTCCAATTTCAGTCCCGCTGAAAAAGTGCAACCATGGGACAGTTTTGCATGTGAGTTATTAAAAAAAAGACTATATCTTATTTGTTACCGACTGCAGAAAGTGAAGAAAAGAAAGCATAATTACTTGTTTTTTGGGACTAGGTTGGAAGTTGATTTATGTCCAACTTGGGGCAAAAGCAACACTGAAATAGTAGATTATTTTGCTTAGAGGAACTGAATCAATATATAGAAGATTTTGTGCTAACAAATATAAATATTTCCTCTTTTCCTATGGAACTTTCAGTCCTTACTCTTATGACAGATGACAGGTTTGTAACTTTAGATAGCGTTTCTTTGCAACTATTTGCATTAAAAATCGTCATAGTTACTCAGTTACTCTACTTTGTTGAGAACATGTTTCTTTTGGTTCATCTCTGCTCATTCAAGCAGTATTCACTGTGATTTTCCTCTCCAAATATAGAGGCAAAGTATGGGCTCTTATTACCAATAGTGCTACTGCAGCAAAATGTCATTGAACTTAGTGTTGGGAATTCAGTGATTATCCATTTTGCAGGTAACTGTGCAGTGCCTTACACCGAGAGGAAAAATAAGGTTTGTGTTGGAGCGTTGTCTTTTCCATTCTGTGGTCTATTATTCTGCTAAGTGTTGATCTCCTACACTTTTCTGTATTTTAGGGATCAAGAATCAAGTGAGGCCGATTCCGATTTGAAGGTCCTGAATGAAAACAAGCATGATTTGGCTGTCAAATCAAATGGATCTGATTGTTCATATGTACAGAGTGCTGGATCTTCCTCTCTTGAAGATTTGGACTCTACCTTATCCCCAGGAGAAGCTGGGACTAGGGTAAAATTATAATTTTAGCTTCTTCCAATTATCATATCTGTTCTGCTGTATCATAAATTATATATAGATTCCTGCGAAATAATCACTCTCTGTTTACATCCTTATCTAGATTTTCAATCAATTATTAGAATTAGCTATCCAAACTCAGATAGCTCTCTAATTTCGCAGTTTATTCAGATTTAGGGTCTTATAATTTCTGAGTTTATTAAGATGTAGGATCTTCTCATTTAGTAGGTTTCTACGTGGGTTTCTTTGCGCACAAGGCATTGCATCAACTAACCATTTCCAATTCAAATGGCCTCTTGTGCCCATTAAGTATGCGAACGTCACTCGTTTTCAGAGATTTTTGCATAGATATGGGTACTTTAAAAGTCATTTTATAGTATTGTCTTCGATTGGAGTATAGGAAACAAAAGGATTTGTATATGTAGAGCTATCAGCTTTCTCATGTTTGAGTCGTGACACAGTTTATTGTTGGCCTGTCATTATCATGATACTAGTGTAGTGACATATTGCACCTTGATTGCAGGCAACAAGTTTCTCAGGATCTGTATCAAATTGCAGCTATACCTCAGCTGATGGATCCATAGGAATGGGAAACTTCTCCCCAAGTATCAATGATGGACAGAGCCCAGTTGGTCAACAAGATTCGAATTCGAATGGTTCACAGAAAAGTGTATCCCATCACGACTACCATGCTAATAACTCTTCATTAAAACATTCATCAGTTAATTCCCCAAGTAAGCAAGAGGGTGGTGCATCATCTTCTCCAATGACCAATTCATCTGATAACCGTCTCGAAGGTGCTGAAGACAGAAAGTTATGTGAGATGAACGGTCAGGAGTTAATGTATGATTTGGACATGTTGAGGAAAGAATTCTCATATCAATCCAAAAAAGTGGCAGGTCTGGAAATGGGCCTTTCGGCAGCATATGTAGAGCGTGATAGTTTGAAAAAAGAAGTTGAACATATGAAATTGTCGTTGGAGGATCCAATATTGAGACAGAAAGTGTCTGAAGATTCATTATCTCAAGGTGAGTGCATTCCAGGCCTTGAAAATGCACTTAAAGATGAATTGAAGTTTCAGAAAGAGTCCAATGCCAACTTGTCTCTACAACTTAAGAAGAGTCAAGAAGCAAACGTTGAGCTTGTTTCTGTTCTCAAGGAACTGGAAGACACCCTAGAACAGCAGAAACTTGAGATCGATAACCTTTCATCATTGCCCTCGAAACTCAGTGATCTGGAGAAATCTTTCCAACACAGTATAGAAGAAAATAGGAGCTTAATGCAACAGCTAGATCAACTGGAGGAATCAAAGAAAAATCTGCTGGTTAAGGTGCAAGAGCTGGAAGAAGCATTGGAGGACAAAATGCAAGGCATTGAGCATGCTGAGAGTCCGAACAGAAAACCCCTTTCAGATATTGAAATGGAATATGAAAGCAAATTATCTGCAAAGGAGGAAGAAATTATAAGTTTGAAAGCAAAGCTGTCTGAATCTCTCCCAGAAAGCTGTAATGCAGAGGCTGTGTCCAGAGATGTAGAGTATGCAGATCTTATGAGAGAAGTTGAAAACCTGAAAGAGAAAATCCAGGAACTTGAGACTGACTGCAATGAGCTGACAGATGAAAACCTGGAGCTTTTATTCAAACTGAAAGAAGCACAGAAAAGTTCGAAAGACGGTGCAGCATCCAAAGATGTTTTGTCAAACAAGCTCAAGGATCAATCTTTTGCCAGCTTTGAGTCGGAAGTAGGTAACAATTTATTTCGAATATTCCCTTCAGAAAACATGCACCAGGGGGAATACACCAAGAAGATTAGTGATGATGATCGTATTTCAACTAAAGAGCTTGAGACTTTGAAATTAGATCTAGAAGTCAGAATCTCAGATCTGAATATGGAAGTGATCGAAAAAACATCCGAGATTGCAAATCTTGAGGCTAACTTATCTTCTAAAGAAAAGGAGATTGGGGTTCTGCAGAAGCAACTGAGTGAGTTGGAAACCAAGGTTAATGATCTTGAACAAGAAAAGTTTCAACTGCAGGAACACATAGAGGTTGTGATAAAAGAAAAAGACATTAACTCTAAATGCTTACATCGTTTACAAAATGATTTTGCAACTCTCAGCAAGAACATGGACTCCCATGTTTCTTCCAGTGAAATTCTTACAAGAAAGTCATCGGAGTTAGAGCAAGGAAAGCAAGAACTGGAACTACACATGTCAGAGATAGAACAAGAGAATGAACAGTTGTTAAGGCGCATCTCGGTTTTAGAATCTCAGCTGAGAGATTTGACTGATGAACAAGAGTCCTGCTTATCAGAACTAGAGAAATCTAGATCTCAAGCTTCGAGGCTTCGTGATGAGATTATAGAGATGCAGTCTGAGATGGATGCTTCAAAAGAAGACTTGAAACAAAGAGAGGAGTATTGTTCCCTCTTGGGAGCCAGGTTGAGGGAATCAGAACGAAGATTTGCTGATTGTTTTGGAAGAGTGGAATTCTTAGAAAAGAAATTTGCTTTAATGCTGGAAGATGTTGCATCAAAAGAGAAGCATCTAACTTCGGAGTTAGATGGTTTTCTTGATGAAAATAGAAAACATATGGAGGAGGGTCAGAGCTTGTTGAATCAGATGCAGATGGAGAAGATGGTGGAGATTCAGAGCCTTGAGCAAGAAATTGAGAACCTCAGCATGAAACTTGCAACAACCTATGATGAAAAAGAAATGATAGCTTCCAAAGTAGCTGAATTACATGCTGATAAAGCCAAGCTGAAATCTGTTCTAGAAGAAGTTGAATCAAAAGTGATTTTGTCTAAAACTGAGGCTAATATGATGCAGAATGAATATGAACAAAAGCTGAAAGACGTAACAACTGAACTTGCTGAATTCAGA
This sequence comes from Aeschynomene evenia, assembly GCA_013621005.1. NCBI lineage: Eukaryota > Viridiplantae > Streptophyta > Magnoliopsida > Fabales > Fabaceae > Aeschynomene > Aeschynomene evenia. The sequence goes on along the minus strand of CM024264.1, from coordinate 23,448,632 downwards.
ATGGAAAAGGAAATGCTGATGGATGAACATGAAAAGCTGTTGAAGATTCTGGAGGATTACAAATCAAAAGAACTCAAACTCAAAAGCTCTATAAATGCCCTTGAATTAAAACTCACAGTCACTGAATACGAAAGACAACAGTTCATGGATGAATGTAAAAATCTGAAGTTTCAGTTGGACCAGACACATCAACTTGAGAACGAGATCATGGCCCTCAATAATGATCTCATCTCTGCCAATTCTGAGAAAGTGAAACTGGAATCCTCATTGTGTCTGATGTCTGAACTATGTGACGATTTGAAAGCAGAGAAGACATCATTTGAAGTAAAGATATCAACCTTAGAAAAGGTCGTGTCAGAATTGGAGGACTGCCGGAGAACTAGATCATCACTTGAAGAAAGGCTTATGCAGTTGGAGAGTGATTTGAAGGCTGTGGAAGAAACAAGATGCATCCATGAAACCGAGCTCAATCAAACCAAAAGAATAAACAGGCAGAATCAACAGACCATACAGTTGCTAGAGCAGGAAAAAGCTGAGTTCCAGAAAAAAGCACAAGCCTTTGAAGAAGAATTGAAACAGATTAAGGAACAAAAGCGGAATCAAGCTTCAAAGTTAAACAGGAAAAGTTTGCCTGTTCAAGAAGATATGAAGGCCTCAAAAGTTAGTATAACTTTCTCATTGATAGCTTGAATGATATCATTGTGATTACAGCATTATTAATTTGTTTTCTTTTTTATTTAGCAGAATATTCCTATGGCGAAGAATACAATTCAGAATCGCAGTAACAGAACGAAAAAGCCATCATCTTTAAAGAATGACAGAGAAAGCATGAAAGATCAACAGGACCATCATAACAGCAACAAAACTCAGAATGAGGTGATAAATCTTCATCATATCATACCATTATGCCAAATTTTATCAAATAATTACCACCTCAATAGAAATGACGCTTTTTTCTTATCCTTTTTGTTTCATGTCTCCTTTTTCTTAATAGGTGGAAACTGAACATGGACTTCTTGATGAAAGTGTTGATGCCATAGAAATAGATCCAGTATCAAAGACTCAGTTGCTTGAGAATTCTTTCACAGAAACTAAAGAATCGAATCACATGAATGGAGTTCAAAACAGGTTAGAGGAAAATTGTGTGCCTTCAAATAATGTACATGACCCCTTCTGTTTCTGTTTACAACATAACCTTATAGCTCATATGAATTCATTTTATTTGTAGAATTTTCCTTATGTTTTCATCTTGCAGGTCGCCATCCCAAGGCCGAAACAACCATGTCAGCGGTGCAGTGAAATCGGTGGCCGACGGTGAACTAGTGACAAAAGAAAAATTTGAACGCACAAAATCAATGCTAGAGGCAGAGTTAAGAGATATTCAAGAGCGTTACTTCCACATGAGCCTGAAATATGCAGAAGTAGAAGCTGAGCGTGAACAACTTGTGATGAAGCTCAAAGAGGCTAAGAGGAAAAAAGGGTGGCTCTCATAAAAACAACATTCACCACTCCAATGATTCATTATTGAAGCTACCAATCTCAGGTACATTCATTGTTTCACAAATTTGAAGTGTCATAGAGTTTTCAATCTGCAATAGGATATTGATACCTTCAGAAAACAGAGTCATTGATTAGGAAGAGTATATTAAAAACAATAATGGCCAATGTAAATATCACCAATTTTGAAGGTAGAATAGCACTCAGAAAATGATGTTTTGATATTGTCATCGGAGGTGTTCCGCTTCATATTTGAGATCTGTAATTAAGGAACCAAAACACCGATCATCTTGACCAACCTCACATTCGTCATGTACACAGTATTTCTTATCCAAATGATGGACTTAATACATAGTTTTAAAATTGCAAATTTCAATTTCTTTGGCTTATGACTGCTTGTAATATTTAATACGGAAAATTAAATCATACAAGGATTTAACTTTCATCTACTTGTATAACTTTTTTACATAGTCATTTGTGCTGTCACGTCAGCCATGATTGTGTTTTCTCTCTCTCACTACATGAAAAGTCATACAAACGGAGTGTTTTGATTGGACGACATCATAAAATATATTTACTCAGTGCAGAAAATTAAACTCGGGTAAAAAAAAGTGTCTCTTCCATCATTTCATAGTGCCAAATGAGAATCCCACTAACAAATGAGTGCAGGCAATATAATAACCTCGTAGGTTTGCATTGTCTTAATCCACTTAAAAAAAAAACGTTATACGATTGCAAACTATTCGTATAAATTATTTAACAGTCAAACACATTTTTCCGCTAAAAGGGAACGGGGAACAAATGAGGATCTAATCCAATTGAACTAAAATTATGATTTCCTCTTTGATAATAATTAAATTATTTGATTAGCCATAGTTTTATTCTGCATTACAGAAAAATAATAGAACCTTAATGTAATTTATTCCACGATATCTACCACTGACTATATTGGTGGATGTATAGGCCTCCATTTGAAAAATATTCTATGCTTTCAAACTAGCTTTTCTATAATAAGCACCAAAGTTTTATAATAATCTCGTAAAGAAAATTGATTTTTATACTTGTTACGGGCCCAAATATTAAGGCCCAATGGGTCGGGACAAGTGAAGCCCGGGAAGGGGCTCAACGCTCCCGTCCCACCCCATGACTTCGAGTGCTTCCATGATATGATTGAGTTTTAGTAGTTGGGTCATTAATTAGTTAGTTGAGCCCATTAGGATTGTTAGGGGTATAAATAGGGAGCTATATTCATAGTAGAGGTAGGAAATAGATATTTTGGATGAACTTTAATTCATTAGGAGTTTCCTCTCTTGACTAGAAAGAAGGAAAATTATCTTGTGGTACTATCCAAGAATCATAAATTGTTTCCATTAATCTCTTCAACATTCTTATTGTTCACAAGTTTAGTGCATTCATCGTCACCTTCTTTCATTTTCCATCTTTACTATTCTTTCCAATTTCTAGTACCCAACATTCCACCAACCCGAATAGGTCGAAAGATCGTGGGGTCATCACAATCGTAATCCACAAACGAGAACGGTTACAAACACCTCTATAAAGCGGAGTCAAGGTGCGACTAACTTGATCTTCCGCGCTTCGACTAATTTGATCGTCAGAGTGTCCTTGCAGGTACCACCCCCGCCTTGAAAGCAAACACCAACGTTGGGAACCCTTGAACTTGTGAGCTTCAGGATCCGTCGAGACGATCTTTCGTGACAGTACTTCATTTTTCGTGTCAACGAACACTTCATCTAACATTGAATAGAGTGTATGTCTTATTCAAATAGTATCCACAATTCATATACCAGTAGATATAGTTTTCATTAACTTGAATACATAGAAATTTTCGTACAAAAATAACATAACTCTTTTGAAATATGTACAATTTATGTTGGCATAAAAATTAATCTTTTGTTCTAGTATTTAAAGTTTCCAATGATGTACGTCACAATTACTAGTACATGTAGTTTACCACTTTTGTCAACCAAACAAACTGCTTCATTGTGGAAAATGGAGACAAATTATTATTAATTAGCTCATATATGAGGTGTAACTTTTTATCTAATTGGCGTCTTCAACATTTATCATTTTCTTTTTCTTCTTCTTCCTTTTTTTTTTTTTTGCTTTTTAATTTTCACTTATCAACTATGTCACCTCGATGAATTTAAGTAACAAAAAGAAGGGAAAAGGAAACAATGATTAAAAAGGCTAATAGAGAGAAAGGGGAACTAGCTTAATGCACTATGATAGCTATTCATTTGTTTTGGATCATCAGATATATATTAATTTACTATTAAACCCTACTTAATTAAATAATTAATGATGGATTCTTTTTTAACGGCCAAACTAATTAATTAATTACATAAAGATTGATCTCAAAATACTCTTCAAGAAGTAAAATCCTATTGTGATGGCAAAGCATTACGTAGGTTAAATTAAATAGACCTTCAAACTTTGATCTAAAAGGAAGCAATAATCAACTAGTAGCAAGACAATTAGACAAAGAATGAAGTGATTATTGATGATGTTGTTGATGTCACTAAGAATATATGAAATCATACTCATACTCATACGATAATATAAAAAGTTATATAAAAATGATGAAAAAAAAGATCAAGTTACCAAATATTATAACACAAATTTTCAAATCCTAAATGATTGATAAGAGTGAAGCATGACAAATTTCCTACCTGACAGGTCATAAATTTGAATTCTTCTATAAATGATATTTTAGTAGTCTCTATAAATGATATTTCGTACCTGACAAGTTTGGGTTTGGAGGGGAGAAGAGGGGAGGGGAATGAGAGATTTTGAAAAGTGTAAATGTGTTTGGAAGTTATATTGGGAGGGAAATGAGGTGTTTGAGAGAATTTTAAAATCCTCCAAAATCCTCTAAACTCCCCAATTTTTAGTTCCCCCAACTTGGAAGATTATCAAATTTTCTAACAAAAGGAAGATCTTGTCTCCAAGTCCCTTCCTCCCCTCCCCCTTCCTTTCCTTCCATAACCTCCATCTTCCTTTCCCTCCTAACCCACAAACAAAGCTTAAGTTGGAGGGAAATATTAGCCTCCCCTCCCCTCCCAATATATTAAGAGTGTAAATATAATAATAATTCTCTCAAACACCTCCCCTCCCTCTCAATATAACTCCAAAATATATTTACACTCTTTAAAATCTCTCCTTCCTCTTCTCTTCCCTCTCCTCAAAACCCAAACTCGCAAACACACCCTTAAGTTGTCTACACATGCTAATAAGTAGTAATTAAAAGCATCTAGAATTTCATTTGTTGCTATTTGTTTTCCTAATTAGGGTAAGAGAAAGTTGGAAGGCTATGAACCAAACTCAAGAGTACTATTTAAAAAGGAATACGACTTGTATTAAGTTAATACTAAATAATGTAAAAGTTACTTTTTCTTGTGACCCTTTTCTTCCATTAAGTAAATCATTACACAAGGGCTCTATAATTTTAGCTAAAACCCTAAACCCTATTAACTTGATAGCTAATGTGTTATATATATTGTTAATGTGTTGTCTTATCTCAATTATGATATTATAGTGGGTCAATTATGTTAGCTCAAAATTCCTCTGTTTCAGCCCTGTAATGTAATAGAATATTTGCAAGGAATAAAGTAGTGATCCTACTAAAAAGGAGTTCAAGTTTTTCAAATATATAATTATAAATTTAATCTTAAGATTTATATATAAAAAAATATATTATTTGATCCTTATTTAAACATCTTATGGTAGGAAGAGACCAATTTCTCATGCTTCAGATAATTAAAAAAAATCCTAAACACCAAATATTTGCTATTTCTTTTAAAATAGCTAGAATGAGGATGCGTCATATAATTTTTAATAATATTTGTCGTATAACAAAAATACGTCTAACAAGTATCCAACATGTGATATATATATAATATGTGATGTGTGCTATACATATGCGTATTATACAAATAATACACATTCTATATCATATATATCACAAGTTGAATATTTATTGAACATATTTATGTTGTACCACAATAATTTATGTTGGATGGCTAATATTAATCAAGACTAATAAAATAAACAAAAAGTGTAGGCAAAAAGAAGACACGTTATGGGGGGAAAGAATGAAAAAAAAAGTGTTTATCATATGTGGAAACAATAGAGGTGGCAAAGGTATATCCTATGGAAGATGCTAAATTAGGAACCTCCATGTCATCACTTTAATTTTTTTTGTTTCCCTTTAACCAAAAATGAAAAGTCACTCCCCACAACATCACACAATGTACTTAAGTCATCTCACTCCTTTATTGCCATTATGACCAAATTTACAAGAACCAAATAAAATCCAATTCAAACCAACAATCTCAAACCCTCTCTTCTACATACCCTCTATCACCAAACATGTAGTACCATCACACAATCTTTCATAGCCACCCCCCATAGAACCAACCTCTTCCTTCATGAATTTGACAATTGGGGGTGGTGGAGATGTGTGGATGGAGATGGAGGGGCATTATGATAATTTCACATATATGTGCTTGTTTATTTTGTTTCTATATATGCTCTTTGAGAAGAAGAAAAAAAAAAGAATGAGTTAAAAGATTGCTTCTGAGTTGAACCTTCCCTTCTTGTTGAGGGTAGGTTTCTCTTCAAAAGGGCAACTTCAATCCTTTGGCATTTTTCAAGTTCTTTCCTCTCTTCACTCTTTTGTGATTTGGGCTCTTGAGGGACATTTTCAGAGAAGGCAACATCACCAATATTATATATGTACTTTTACTTACTCTCTTCTACTTTTTCGTATGTACTCCTTTGTTTACTATGGTAATAATAATCATGCCTAGAGTATATGTATTGTATTGTGTATTTGTAGGTATTTGGTTGTATTAAGTTTGGAAAATAGTCCATTATGGCTAATAAAGTGTATTTTTGTTGTTTTTTTTTTATAAGGGTATGGATGAGAACATGTGATGATCATGTTATTTTGTTGGTATTTTAGCTTCATCATCTCACCTTATAATAAGCTTAATTTATTGGGTACAATTAGTTGTATTGAACTAGAAATTCTTAATTACATGTTTTTTAAATGCCCTTTTAATGAATATTCTAGAAATATTTTGTATCCACTTGTTTTTTCTTTGTATAACTTTTATATATTATATAAATTAAAATGACAATCATAAAAAATAATCTTAAATCGCATATTAATGTAGAGCACATCTTTCAAAGAAGCTCTTTCCACTGGGTATTGTGGTATACGTGTTGAGCAATATTAGCAGGAATTTGAATGTAATGATAAGTGAGTTCGATTATTAAGAGAGTCTTTTATCCACCTAAAAAAGAAAAATCAAAATGTAATAATATATTTTTGGATTTCTTGTAAAGCAATAAAATAATTGCATTTGAATATATTTTATCCTTTTTTTTGGATGAATTATTAATTATTAACTTTTCATATTTCAAACTTCTTATTCCCATCAAATTAAAGGAAGAGATCTTCTTATTTTTATTTGGAGGTTATTCACAAGTAGTTCTCTTTTTAAATTTTTCCTTTTTATTATCTTCCCTCATCAATTCTATTATAAGAGTATTTATTTCGTGTCCGTCAAGCTGTATTTTTAAATGATATTCAAGTAAATTTTATCATATTTTTATCTCTCAACCAAACACATCTTTTATATATATATATATATAAAGTAATAACAAGTTAATTAGTTTTAGTGTCTGCTAGTAAGCGACATATATATGTTTTGTTATTGATACTCCTCAATTAATTAGTACGATGAGAGTGATATCATCAAATTAAACTAATTACGCATCTGAATTATTAGTCAACTAAAATAATGCAATCAATCAACCAAAGAATTTTGTAACCCATTTTACAATTTTAGTTATATTTATGATATAATTAAGCTAATTAGCCCTAACACCAAAATGCAGACAGAATAAAACAGATTACACAAATGTGATGAGAATGTCCAAATTGGGGTCTTAAAACAAAAGGAAAGAGGTTCTCATCGTATATCCATGTTCATCTTGGGAGATACTCCACTTAATTTTTTTTAGGGTTTAATTAATCATCAAATTACAATTATGCATTGAATTAAATTTAGGTGATAACATGTAATAATAAGGTATAATCATGGAGTTTAATCTTGATGGTATAAAAATATTTTACAAATATATTCAATTAAATACTCTATTATTATTACTTTTCAAGCACCGAGAAAGAGAGTTTTCTAATATTACTAGTATTACCAATTTAACAATGTATGATTAATTAACTAACTGTGTTTACTATATAAAATTTATTTACATCATAGGTACGTTCAAATTAAATCCTTAATCACAATACAAAACCATCTTAAGCATCATAATTATTATTATTAGATCATTATAATCATGATTATTATTATTATTATTAACCACGTTGGTTAGCATGATTGTAGATACTTGGGCCGCTTAGATTGAGTTTGGTAAAGCTTTTCGTTGGGATGCTCCTGCTCCAAAAAAGCTGGAGCTTCTATTTTGCATTTGGTAAATAAAAAAGTTGGACTGTTTTTGCTCCTGGCTTTTGAGAGCATGGGATGCTCTTGAGAGCCATCAAGAATAGTTTTTCAGAGCCAACTTTGGCTATCTGAAAATGAAAATACATAAATGACTCTCATTTACACAATATATTTTAATATTATGTCTATTATGGTCATTTAATATCTTGGGAGTCATTTTACACTATTTTACCAAACATTATAATGAAGACTTCTGCTTATTGAGAGCAATTTTTGTATAATTTTACCAAACGATACTACTATGGCTCTCTAAGAGCATCTTTTTTAGAGCCCAAGAATATCAGCAGTTTTTCAAGAGCTACAACTTTACCAAACTCAGCCTTAAGCATCATGTCTCGGGTTTGATTCTTGAGACGGTGTGTAAGTATAAAACCTTGTGGCCAGCTTTTTACCCACCCAAAGATGATGTTCGACGTATAGCCAAGAGAAACCCATAAAAAAAATAATCATGATTATTAGTATATAGTTTTTTTTTTTTTTATATAATTAGTATATAGTTTCTTAAATATTACTACTAAAATGACATAATAGTTGGGCCCACAAGAATATCTTCCTAAAGTTCCTACGAAAATCCACAACCCAAAAAAAAAAGTTTGTTCTATCCGTTCAGAATCATGCAAGCAGAAGAAGAAGAACAGCCACTATCACTTGCTCTTGCTTCATCTTCATCTTTTGAGAAATGGAATCCATCAGATGCCGTAATCTTCTTTGGCCTAAGTTTGGCTGTGGGAATTTCATGCAGACACATATTGCGTCGAACAACACTACCTTACACTGTTTCATTGCTTATCGTAGGCATCGCCCTTGGGTCCATAGGTCCCTTCTTTTTTTCTTTTTAAATTATTTATTGGCTTTTTATTTATTTATTTATTTCGGAAAAAAAAGATTGATTAAACTTTAACTTGTGCAACAGAGTATGGTACTCATCTTCAACTTGGAAAGATTGGAAATGGAATTCGTATTTGTAAGTTTGAATTCGTTCTCTTTTTGCTTATTTCTAGGTTTTATTTTTTGAAAGTTTATTTTTTGAATGATTTTCTTTTTTTTAGTTGGAAAAAGTCACATTTCTGTAAAAAGAAAACCTAGAAACGAACATACCCTGAAAGAAGAGTTTAATTCTGATAATTGACAGTAATCATGTATTGCTACATTATTGTAAAAGGTTCTAAAGTCCATTCAATTGAATCATAAATTGAAAACAAAGAAGATTGCTTTTTTTCATTTTTTTCTTTTATAGAAATGACATTTAGAAAATGTTCCAACTTATAAATCATTGAAGGGTTTGAATCTTTTGTTTTAATTTGAAGGGTCAGAGATTGATCCAGAGCTTCTTTTGGCTGTTTTTCTTCCTGCTCTTCTTTTTGAGAGCGCATTTTCAATGGAAGTTCACCAAATTAAGGTTCATTTTCTCTGCTTTTCTTTTTTTCTTTTGTATCACTACGAACTGTCTTGCGTCGCATCCCAGGATGCCCTTATTTTCTGTTTTGGACTGTATTGTTGTAGAGGTGTATTGGACAAATGATCTTACTTGCCGGTCCAGGAGTTGTGATTTCGACCGTTATTCTTGGCGCTGTTTTGAAGGTAAGTGAAGCAATGTGTTTAGATTTCATCACTAATGTCATATGATCATATAACTTGCATTTGATGCAGCTTACTTTTCCGTATAATTGGAGTTGGAAAATGTCACTATTACTTGGGGGACTTTTGGGTGCAAGTGATCCTGTTGCAGTTGTGGCTTTGTTGAAAGAGCTCGGTGCCAACAAAAAACTAACCAGAATAATTGATGGGGAATCCTTGATGAATGATGGGTATTCTCTTTTCGTTCCCTTTGCTTAATGGAATCTAGGCTGCAAGAAGTGGCTTCAAGCCTCAAACATATCGAATGAGCGATAACTTATGTATGTGATGGCTCTTTTAGATGTCATTTATTTTGTTTTTCTAAAAATCTTGTTCTCTGTTCTTGTCCAGGGTGGCTGTTGTGATTTTCACCCTATTCTATCAAATGGTTCTTGGGAAGACCTACAATTGGGTTGCCATTATCAAATTTCTAGTGCAAGTTTCACTTGGAGGGTAGGTTTCAATTACTTGTTTGTTGCATTAGTTGCAAAATTTATCTTAGCTTACATGATCCTCCACTTGGTGCAGTGTAGGAATTGGTATTGCTTTTGGGGTAGCATCTGTTTTGTGGCTTGGGTTTGTTTTTAATGATACTGTGATAGAGATTTCTCTAACACTTGCTGTTAGCTACATTGCTTACTTCACCGTAAGTTCTTTTCGAACTATGAGTGATTATGCGAGTGGAATCTGTTGCCTTCATATCATCATCTTGGGGTTTTGTTCTCTGTGTTACTTGAATTATTGAATGGAAAGATTTATTGGTAACATCTTTTATAGGCTCAACAATGTGCAGGCGTGTCTGGTATTCTGACTGTGATGGCATTGGGAATGTAAGTTGATCTTTCGTGCAACGTTTTATCTTTACCTCTTAAATTTTGGATATCTAGTTATTGAAATCTTTCTTCAGGTTCTATTCTGCATTTGCTAGGACAGCTTTTAAGGGTGAAAGTCAGAAAAGCTTACATCACTTTTGGTATGCCACTTGTTTGTTCTTGTTTATATAAATTCAATATTCACTCTACTAGACATTATTTTGATTTTGGTATCCCTAGTTGCATTGTAATGATCATATATGATGAATGTTTTCAAATGTAAATATGTTTTAACCCTTTATTTATTTTTTTCTCCAGGGAAATGATCTCTTATATTGCTAATACATTAATTTTCATCTTCTGGTAAGAGCTTAGATGGATTCTGATATCATCGCATGCAATCTATTGATTGGCCTCACGAAACAGGCTGTTCATGCCACTTTTTTAAATTGGAAATCAAACAAATATGTTTTTCTATCTGAAAACAGTCGGATTCGAGCTTCTGTGATTATTTGCATTAGCACATAATATTCATTAATATCTTCTTACTTTCTTGCAGTGGGGTGGTTATAGCTCAAGGAGCACTTAGTGATGCCAATGTCTTTCATCACGGTACTATTCACTTATTAAATTCTCTTCTTTTCCCAATATGCCATTGATTTAATCCATACTTTCATCAATGGTGCTTAACCTTCTCTTGTTTAAGTACTTATGCTTGTTGGGAGTGACCGCAAACTACTGGTTTTGTTGTAGGACAATCATGATTCTACCTCTTGCTTCTCTATGTCTATGTTCAAGCAGCTCGATGCATTGTAGTTGTAGCATTATTTCCCTTTCTAAGATATTTTGGGTATGGATTGGATTGGAAAGAAGCTATTATTCTCATATGGTCCGGATTGAGAGGGGCGGTTTCTTTGTCACTGTCATTATCAGTCAAGGCAAGTATTCATTGATTAATGATGCATTTCTTATTGCTATAATTTTTCGTGCTTATGCTGACTTTGGTATTAAACTTAAATATTTCAATTATTGAACTTTTGGTTTAGCGTTCAAGTGGCAGATCATTGGAATTGACTCCAGAGACAGGAACACTGGTATGTTTTATACAACAGTTTTAAAGTTGCATGAATCTTTTCTTTGATTTTGAAAGGGTGTGTTTGCGAGTTTATCTTTTCCTTCCCTGTCCTCCCTTCCCTTTCAAAATCATATTCAAAATTCACGAACACACCTAAGAGCATTACACTAAAATGCTTTTTGATTGTGCAGTTTGTTTTCTTCACTGGTGGAATTGTGGCTTTAACACTTATAGTGAATGGTTCAACTGCACAGTACCTTTTACACTTCCTCGGCATGGCTAAGTTATCAGCAGTTAAGGTCAGTGTAATCCTAATTTTGTTGTAATAAAAAGGATTTCTTGTTCTTTACCATTTTGTACACTCCTCCTCTTCATCTCAATAAAATCGTTCTTTTATAAAAAAAATGAAAAGCAGAGACGGATCCTTGATTTTACAAAGTATGAAATGTTGAAAAAAGCATTAGAGGCTTTTGATAAACTTGGAGATGATGAGGAACTAGGGCCCAATGATTGGCACACAGTGAAGAGATATATCTCCTGCTTAAATGATATTGAAGGTGAACGTCCTGACCCTTGTGCATCTGAAAGTGAAGCTCTTCTGGACTCTATGAATTTGAAAGATATCCGAGTACGTCTTCTGAATGGTAAAGGAAATTTTACATTTGTTTCAATCCCAACAGTATTTTAATTAGGCACATATTTGCAATTGCTAAAAAAAAGGGTATAAAAGTTGATTTTGTTAACTTATGTCAGTTGCTTTTGTGGCAAACATGCACACACAGACATTTATATTCTAAACTAGTTTGATAATGTTTTCCAATAATATGAACTTGAATGCTTCGACAGAGTTCGACTACATCAATATCTTTACTAATTTGAGAGCTTGACCATATTAGGTGTCCAAGCTGCATACTGGGAGATGCTCAATGAAGGAAGAATTTCTCAAACAACTGCTAATATCCTAATGTTATCAGTAGAGGAAGCAATAGATTTGGCTTCATATGAGCCGTTATGTGACTGGAAAGGTTTGAAAGATAATGTTCACTTCCCAAATTACTACAAGTTCCCAGTCTAGTATGTTCCCAACAAAGTTAGTTACATACTTCACTGTGGAAAAGTTGGAATCCGCATGTTATATTTGTGCTGCATTTCTTCGCGCCCACAAAATTGCTCGACGGAAGTTACATGACTTCATAGGTAATAGTTTACCTCATGTCCCATGGCACCTGGAATGGGTGCAGCTCTTATACTCGATGTAGTTCTAAGAAATTTCAAGGAAATAAAGTGTCTTTGTCAATAATTTGTTTTTGGCTTAGTAGTACTAGTAAGTGTTTGATCCAATAATTTGTGTTTATTTGCTCTACAAATACTTGTGTAGGTGACGATGATGTTGCTTCTGCTGTCATCAATGAAAGTATTGCAGAAGGAGATGAAGCACGGAAGTTCCTAGAAGATGTTCGTGTAACATATCCTGACGTATGGAAGTTAAACACAAACCCCATGTTTTCTGTCTTCAGTTTTACTGCAATTCATTTGGATTATACTCGTCAAATTGATTGGTCTTTGCTCTATTTATCTGCTTAAAGTTCGGTAGTGCATCATATTTTTGGTCACAAAGTGTTAAATAATCATATTCTTGTTATTGTTGTTTGCTTAATTTGATGTAATGAATGTCTGATTATCAGGTCTTGACTGTCGTAAAAACAAGGCAAGCTACACATGTAGTGCTAAATCACCTGATTGACTATGTTCAGAACCTTGAGAAGGCCGGGATTTTGGAAGAGAAAGAGATGCTACATCTTCATGATGCTGTCCAGGTATCTTTTGGGAACACTAATACTTTCTGTTCATCTGCTGCCATATAGATATAGTTAAATCTCTCTGAATTATAATTGAGTTTATTCATCTATTAATGGAGCCTTTTTTTTTCAGACTGATTTAAAGAGGTTACATAGAAATCCTCAATTGGGGAAGCTTTCTAAAATAAGTAATATACATCCTGTGTTGGGTGCATTGCCGCCTTCAATTCGTGCATCGCTTACAAGGAATACCAAGGAAATGGTGAAATTGCACGGTTCGACACTTTACAAGCAAGGTACCAAATCAAATGGTATTTGGTTAATTTCTAAAGGAGTTGTAAAGGTAAATAAAGCATTCTCACAAGGATGATGTGAACCATGTAATATCTTATAACACCTGCAAAAGAAGTGCGGTTTGAAATTTCTTAATTTTTCCAGTGGGAAAGCAAGATGACAAGAGCTAAACACTCTTTTAATCCAACTTTTACAAATGGGAGCACTTTAGGTCTTTATGAAGTGCTGATGGGAAGGCCTTATATCTGTAATGTCATCACAGATTCGGTAGTGTTCTGCATTTTTCTTGAAGCTGACAAAATTGTTTCATGGATCGCATGCAACCCTTCATTAGAAGACTTCCTGTGGAAGGTATTGCTATATGATTTCATCATTTGCTACTTATATGGCATTAATTGCTTCTTACCGTTCACGTCACTGTATCCTGAAGTTCCAGCATAGATGGTTTATGAATTTCACGACTTTTCCACTGAATGTGGATTGAATTTTTCAATTCAAAAATTGCATCTCTAAGATATCCCATTTATTGAGAATATCATAGGCCATCAAATGCTATGTAGTGATGATAATGTTTGGAACTGTATTGTAGTTAGTATGTTCGGTGCTAAATTAAGTTTATCATGATTTTCAGGAGAGTGCTATTTTTCTTTCCAAACTATTACTTCCCCAGAAATTCGAGAAATTGGCTATTCATGAACTAAGAGCCCTTATTACTGAAAGATTGCGAATGGCGATATCCACACAAGGAGAGATAATAGAAATTCCTCATCATTCAATTGCCTTATTACTAGATGGATATGTAAAAACTAAAGGTCATCAAGAACTGGTAACAGCACCAGCAGTTCTGCTTCCATCTCATGGAAATCTAAGCTTCCAAAATTTGGCAATTTCAGGTATTCACGCTTAAATAGTATAACCCTGCTCCCTCAACTTTGTTTCAGTTCCCATTTGGGTTAGTTTTATTGTGGACAAAAATTATTCTGATAAATCTTTTACCTTCTTATGGTACCAGACTCAGAGGAAGCTGGTTTCTTTCATCAAGGATCCTCTTATCTAGTTGAAAGTAGAGCTAGGGTGATCGTAATAGACATAACAGCGCTTGAGACCGAGTCGCATGCCATGGATCTTAGTGGTCTTATGAGCTGGCCTGAACATTTCCACAAGCAAAAGCACCACTACCCGACTTCTGATGTGACTGGGCAACAAACCATGTCTACATAGTTGAGCATTTATGCGAACAAGGTATGTCAGTATCATAAGCTTCATTGATGAAAAAACAAAATTCAATTTCTTGGAGAAGCATTTTCTTCAATTTCTGAGGAAAAAAGAATCAATTTTCAGTTTTGTTGTTGTTGTTATGTTAAAAAATTTAAGTTGAAGAATCACTATTTTCAAAATCGTAAACAAACACACTCTTAAGGTTGTGTTTGTTTTTTCTGACTTTGGGGTCAGAGTCAGGGAGTCAATGAAAAATTGACTCTGTCAAGTGTTTGGTGCGAGGGTCACAGTGACTCAGTGAACAGAGTCACAGTGACTCAGTGAATAAAATTGTCAATTTTTTGTTCATTCCAATTTTGGAGTCACTGTGTATTGGAAGGGAGTCACTGTGTGCTGGAAGGGAGACACAAATATTTGAGGGTGTGTTCGGAGCCAATTTTGGAGTCATTGTGACTCAGACTCCTGTGACACTGACTCCATGACTCCCTTGACTCTGACTCCAGAGTCACTGCAAACAAACACTTTAGTAACTAACATTATTAGCACATGCTGTAAGGGTTTTCCCCTCTTTCCTGAATGATATATTAGAGCAGTAGCAATAACAAGAACAGAGAAGAACAGAAGACAAAATAGAATAAGTTGAGGTATCAATTTGATACTCCCAATTAGTATTATTAAGCAGGGGGGTTGAGAAAGCGAGAGAGATACGAAAGAAAGATTCACTTGGCTTTCGAGAGGCCAAACTCTCCACAATAAAATCACTCTACTAATTTCCTAAAAATATTTCCTAATTCCCTTTTCTGAATTTAAACTACTACTCATAACTAATACTCCTAAAATCCAGGCTTAATATCTTCTAATACTCCCTCTTCTGCGGTATGTGAATTCAAATGGCTTGAATTTACTTTGCTGCCCCTGATTTGTAACAATACCCCCCCGCTGGAAGAGTCACCTTGTCCTCAAGGTGAAAATGAGGAAAAGTGGCCTTGAACTGATCCAATAGCTCCCATGTGTTCTCAAATTCTGGCAGATTGACCCATTTCACCAAAACTTCAATTTCTCCTTTGTTATTCACCCTGCTGTCCATGACCTGTTCAGGCATAACTGTCAATTCTGCATCCTCTGTCAAAGCTGCTGGAAGTTGTTGAGGATGATTGGAAGGACCAATGCTCTTTTTGAGGTGAGAAACATGAAAAACAGGATGGATTTTCGCTGTATCTGGTAGTTTGAGCTTGTAAGCCACCGTGCCTATTTTCTCCAAAATTTCAAAAGGTCCATAGAATCGAGCGGCTAGTTTCTCATTAATTCTGGCTGCCAGCGATCGCATCCGATACGGATGGATTTTCAAATAGACCAAGTCTCCCACTTCGAATACTACCTCCCGCCTCTTCTTATCTGCTTGCTGCTTCATCATATTTTGAGCTCTATTTAAATGAAACTGAAGTTCATCAAGCATGTGGTTACGGTCAGCCATTAATACCTGCACTTCCTCTACCGTGGACTCCAATCCTCCTCGCAGCAGTGCCGGCGGTTCTCTGCCGTATAAAGCTTGGAAGGGAGTCATTTTAATTGAGCCATGATAGTTGGTATTGTACCAATATTCTGCCCATGCCAACCAAACCGGCCACTGTTTTGGTTTATAGCCTGTGAGACAACGTAAATAGGTTTCCAAGCATTTGTTGACTGCTTCTGTTTGACCATCCGATTGTGGATGATATGCTGAGGACATTTTTAAAGAAGTCCCTGCCTGTTTGAACAGTTCTGCCCAAAATGTGCTTAGGAAAATCTTGTCTCGATCCGAAACAATGCTTGATGGGAAACCATGAAGACGCACCACTTCTTTGATGAACAATGAGGCTACATCCTTGGCAGTAAACGGATGTGATAGAGAAAAAAAATGAGCATATTTCGTGAGGCGATCAACCACCACAAAGATTGTGTCAACTCCTTTAGCCCGAGGAAGGCCGCCAATGAAATCCATGGAAATGTCCGACCACACCTTGGAAGGAATTGGGAGAGGATTTAAAGACCTGCAGGTTTAAGTGTAGAGTGTTTGTTTTGTTGACAAACCTCACACCCCTTAATAAATTCCATGATAGTAGCCTTCATACCTTCCCAATACACTAAGGCTGAGATTCTTTTATAAGTACGAAAAAATCCAGAGTGGCCACCCATTTTGGAGCTGTGGAATTCCTGCAATATCTTGGAAATCCACTTGGAATTTTTAGCAAGGACGAGGCGCCCTTTGTACAACAGTTTTCCATTCGAGAGTTCAAACCCATCCATGGTTGCTTCTCCTAACAAGAGTTTCTGCATGATGCTCTTAAGTTTCACATCGTCCAGAATTTCTGCCTCAATGTCAGCCACTTCAGTAGCAAAAGAAAAAGAGATGGAGGAAAAATGAAATTTTCTTGATAGGGCGTCTGCCACTCTATTTTCAGATCCTGCCTTGTATTTGATGTCAAAGTTGTAGCCCATCAACTTGGATAACCATTTTTGTTGACCTTCTTCATCGACCCTCTGTTCCAGCAAATATTTTAAAGCTTTTTGATCAGTAAAAACCGTAAATTGTTGTCCCAGCAGATAATGGCGCCATTTTTGGATTGCCATACAATAGCCATTAACTCTCGCTCATATACAGATTTCTGTTGGGCCGTAGGAGACAATTTTTGGCTCATGAAAGCAATTGGTCGTCCTTCTTGCATTAAAACCGCGCCTACCCTTTGCCAGAAGCATCCGTTTCTATTTGAAATGGCTTGGAGAAACAAGGGACAGCAAGGACGGAACAGAAACCATTGCCGATTTGAGATGCTGAATGCTTGGTCAGCTTCTTCCCCCCACCTGAACCCGTCCTTTTGAGTAATTGTGTTAGAGGCCAAGCAATGCTGCCATATCCTTTTACAAACCGCCTGTAGTATCCTGTGAGTCCTAAAAACCCACGCAATCCCTTCAAATCTTTGGTTGTGGCCAGTCAAGCATATCCCTAATTTTTTTTGGATCAGCAGGCAACACCTTGAGAAGGAAACAATGTGGCCCAAATATTCAATACTTGGACTTTCAAAACAACATTTCTTTTTGTTGACCAGTAAATGATTGTTTCGGAGGATCTGAAAGACTTTCAACAAATGATCCCTGTGGCTCTCAATATCTTTACTGTAAATGAGAATGTCGTCAAAGAAGACCAATGTAACTTGCGAAGATAGGGCTTCAGTACCTTATTCATCAAGGCTTGGAAAGTGGAGGGGGCATTAGTAAGCCCGAAAGGCATTACCAGAAATTCGTAATGTCCTTCATTGGTTCGAAAAGCAGTCTTGTGGATATCGTCCTCTTTCATCCGAATTTGATGGTACCCGGATTTTAATCCAATTTTGAGAATACCACAGCACCATCTAATTCATCAAGTAGCTCTTCAACTACTGGAATTGGGAATCTATCTGGCACTGTTGATTTTGTTAAGAGCTCTGTAATCGACACAAAACGCCACCCGCCATCCTTCTTTTTTACCAAAAGTACTGGACTCGAAAATGGGCTAGTGGAGGTACGGATAATACCAATCTGCAACATTTCCTCAATAATTTTTTCAATTTCAGCTTTCTGGTAATGGGGGTATCGATATGGACGGATGTTTGGGATGTCAGAGTTCTCCTTCAACACAATAGCTGATCAATTGAGCGAGGTGGAGGCAATCCAGATGGGGTTTGGAAATATCCTCAAATTGCTGTAGTAGGTTGAGAGTAGATTCTGAGATAGGAGGAGGGGAAACCGTATCATCAGAGCAAATATAGGAGTTACCAGAAATCCTTCTTCCTTGTTGCGTAAAGCATTCAGAGTCATTTTTCCTGTTGCATGGCTCCGACTGAGGCTGGGATCCCTTTCAGAGTTACCCGAGATCATTAGACATCCAACTCAGAGTTAGAGCATTATAATCCCCTTCGAAAGGCCCAAACTTGCCATCCACCCTGCACCGAGAACCACTTCAGATTGGCCTAATTCCATAATGAAAAAATTAGCCACGATCGGAATCCCTTGGATTAAAATGTGCACATCTTCGCACCCCCCAACTCCTTGCTCGATAGCGCCATTCCTCGCTTCCACATGAAAAGGTTGTACTGTTATTAATGATAAACCCAGCGAAGTGACAAGTTTTGTGGAGAGAAAATTAGCTTCTGCACCTGGGTCTACCAGTACAATTACCTCTTGACCATTGATAGTTCCTCGAGCTTTTAGTGTTTTATGAGTGGTAAGGCCCCAATAGGACATGGACGAAAGATGAAGAGAAAGAGATTGTAGCTGCACTGTGTCGGTTTCCGCCGGTGGTGATTCGGGCATCTGTTCTTGCTCATCTTCATCGTCTCCCACGAGAATGAGATGCTGGTGACGAAACTTACACGAGTGGGTGGGGTTCCACTTGTCGCCGCACTTGAAACACAGACCTCGCCTTTGTCGGTCGCTCCATTCTTCATTGGAGATCCATTTGGAATGTGGCCTCGAAGTTGTGTTCGAAGCGGTGATAGAGTTGTGCGTAGTGGATGAGGACTCTTTGGGTTGTGGGGGCTTCGTATAATCTGAGTGGGAAGTAGAAGTATTGGGCTTGGTCCAATTAGAGGTGCGATTTGGTCCAGTACTGAATTTTGGGCCTGAATGAATTTTATTTCCTCCCGCAGTGAAACCTTCATCGTGCCAAGCCAAGTTTCTTGCTTCCAAAACCATGGCTCGATCCATCATCCCTTGTAAGTTCTCAAACTCCTCCACCTGCATCTCCGATTTAATAGTAGGCTTGAGACCCTCATGAAACATACACAAAAGTGTGTCGCCCCCCAAATGGCGATGAGATCTTGCGGCCAACTCAAATTCCCTTCGATAATCCATAACCGACCCTGTTTGCTTTACTTTTAACAATGGAGCTAATGGATTTGAGGCCGCTCCTGGTTCAAAACGCTTCAATAAATCTTGTTTAAACCGTAGCCAGTTTTGGAACGTCGATTGAGACTCCCACCACTCAAACCATGTAAGTGCTTCACCATGAAGAGCAAGGACAACATACTCAAGCTTCTCGGCGACAGGAATGCCGGAGATCCGAAAGTAGCGATCAATACGAACGAGCCAGCCACTCGCGTCCGTACCGTCAAACGTAGGGATGTCGATCCTTCGGTTGGAATCGCCCTTTGGTGGAGGATCGCGGCGACGTCTTCCTCCGGAATCATCTATACGTGAATCCCCATCATCAGTCTCAGTCTCTTGACGCTGATTAGCCATCGCTAATTCGTCTAATCGTTTCATCATCATCTCCATGATTCGACCTTGCTCCGTTCGGAACTCGGCCAACTGGCGTTCCAATCCTTCTACCCTTTCCTCCATAACTCCTGACGTGCGCGTGGTCACCATTCACAGGGAGAAGCCCAAGACCGGACAACTGATACCAATTGTAAGGGTTTTCCCCTCTTTCCTGAATGATATATTAGAGCAGTAGCAATAACAAGAACAGAGAAGAACAGAAGACAAAATAGAATAAGTTGAGGTATCAATTTGATACTCCCAATTAGTATTATTAAGCAGGGGGGTTGAGAAAGCGAGAGAGATACGAAAGAAAGATTCACTTGGCTTTCGAGAGGCCAAACTCTCCACAATAAAATCACTCTACTAATTTCCTAAAAATATTTCCTAATTCCCTTTTCTGAATTTAAACTACTACTCATAACTAATACTCCTAAAATCCAGGCTTAATATCTTCTAATACTCCCTCTTCTGCGGTATGTGAATTCAAATGGCTTGAATTTACTTTGCTGCCCCTGATTTGTAACACATGCAAATACATTAACCATCAAACTACTATGTCTGAAATCCATTACACTCTTGGAATGTTGTGTATTGAACTTCACTTTATTCTTTTTCATTAATCCTTCCCATTTGTGGGCTTTCCATCACTAGGATAGAAATCTGTCAACCAATCAGGCAATGCCACCTTGTAGTTCGTCGTGTCCAACCTCTCCGCGGCCCCTTTACGAACCCAAGGAACACAGAGAACATCATGGATATAATTCAAGAAATGTTTCAGCTGTTAAAGATGATACTACTGTGAGGGTTGACTCTCATCACCAACCTTAAGGTGGAAGAGGTGAAAAATCAATTGTATGATATATTTGTTTCAATGGCTTCTTTTCTTAGGGCAGGGTTACTACTGACCAAGTGGTCACCAAATCTTTGTCATTATTCATTGAATGAACCCTAGTCATTAGAAGTTAGTAAATTTTGACAGCTACATGCATAAGTATCTCATCTGGCAGGGTCCAGGGATGATAGATATACATAGTCTTATCCCATCTTTGTGGAGAGGTTTTCCTATGATTTAAACCTATAACCTCTAATATATACAATTATATCCTTATAAGTTCTCAATATGTGTAGAATAAGAATTTTTTATAGGGTTGAGATCAAATGAATATTTATTTAATGCTTGTTTAGATGTTAAAGTGAACAAGAAAAAATCTGTGTCAAGTTCCTGTTTTAAGCATAGCTTACTGCCTTATTGCTGGTAGAATGAATTACTGTTATTAACTGATAGGATCACATTAGGTAGTTAGGAAGTTAGTAGTTAGTTAGTGTATTAGTTGGCTACAAATAATGGGGATTGGGAGTAGTTTGGGAGTCTTTGATCATTCATTTGGTATTTTGATAATTTGTAGTTAATATTGTAGTTGAGAGAATTCTCTCTAGGAGGTAGTTCCTCCATTGTAGCCTTTGTTAGGGATTGGAGATTTCCCTCCCTATTATCATTAAGGAAGATATAGTTCTGCCATTACCATGGTTCTATCAATTGGTATCTCGGATCCTGGTGTTGTGGTTAGTGCAATCGCAAGATCCGAAGATGGAATCGATTGAATCGCGTTTGTCAAAGATAAATCCTTGATATCAGAGTTTGGAATTGCACTTGGACGAACGTCATGCACAACTTTCGTCACTTGAAGTAGCGGCACTTTCGTTGAAGGAAAGTTTGAAACGCTTTGAGGCCCGCTTGGATCGTGTGGAAACCAAGCATCATCAAGAATGATATTGGAGTTGTGACAACGCTCCACAACCACTTCCACCGAGCGAGTGCGATTGGGGATGGGGGTGGAATGACCTCACATGGTTACCGATGAAAGAAGGTCGAGGGGTGGGGAGCGTCGAAGAGGGAGAAAAGGTTAAAGACACCCTAGCTAAGGAAGGGGATTCGACAAACCTGAATCCTTGGGACTTGGTCACATCCAAAGAAACACAGAACAAGAGCAGATGCCTCAAGAAGAGCAAGGCAGGGAAGGGAAGCAACAGCAAGTGCCACTGGGATGGGCGACGAACCCTATCTTGGTGAAGCAAGCAACCGTGATGAGCATGAGCGCAATGGTTAGTGGTGCGCCTTCCAAGGCACCAACGACAGTTGTAGTAGCGACACACGCAGTGGTGGCGGCCCGACTTGCGAAGATCGAGGCGGCGGGCCGGCTTGCGAAGGCAGAGGCGGCAGCAACACTTCCGAAGACAGAGGTGACGAGAACTAAGGCGGCGGATAGAAGGGCTCTGACGACGGCGAAATCGCCAGAGATGGGAAACTCCGACGAAGATGAAGTCGGCAGCAGCCAACTCCGCCACCAGCATAATGAAGTAGAAGACAAAAGGGGGGAATCGGTACGAATATTAACCGGAACTGGTCTGCAGCGGGTGGCCGACGGGATGCACCGCCGAGCAGCGGTGGCGACTCTATTCGATTTGGGCGCGGCAATGGGTGAAGACGCTTGGAGAGGGGCTGGAGGTGCTGCAGCAACGCAAGCAGTAACAGAACATTTATGGTTGATCTAAATCCTAATGGGTCAGCCCCAAGTTCACATAATGAAGAAGTTGGAGTAGGGACAAGTTGTTTACTCCCCATGTATCAGGAGCCAAGCCCATTTCAGAGCAACAACTAAAGAAATATAGTTTACATTTGGGTTAGTTTCTGGAAGGGCCCAAAACCTCCATTCTGATACAAAAAGACTATTAGTTTGGGCTCTATTTAAAGAGAATAATTCTTTGTTTTTTACTGTGCAGGTCCTAGCATAGAGGGGAATTTTAGCTCCTTAAATTTATGGCAATGGGATCCAGGTGGATTTTTATGTAATACTTTTTGTAACCCCACCTTGAGGACAAGGTGGATTTTTTAGGGGCGGGGGAGTATTGATAGGATCACATTAGGTTGTTAGGAAGTTAGTAGTTAGTTAGTGTATTAGTTGGCTATAAATAATGGGGATTAGGAGTAGTTTGGGAGTTTTTGATCATCAATTTGGTATCTTGATAGTTTGTAGTTAGTATTGTAGTTGAGAGAATTCTCTCTAGGAGGTAGTTCCTCCATTGTAGTCTTTGTTAGAGATTGGAGATTTCGTTCCCTATTATCAATAAAGGAAGATATAGTTCTGTCATTATCAAGGTTCTATCAATAACACTTTAAAGCATGTTTGTTTGTGGAGAAAAATCTGGGTAAAACTTCTGTTTTATCCCTCATGTGTGTCATTGTCACCAAACAGAACCCAGCTTATTGGATCCACCATTTGAAAAAGAAACCTAAACCAAATACAAATATATTACCCCTCTTTACAATATATATCTATACTATTTATAAAGAGAATTGCCAAAAAGTTAGTTACTTTTTGCTCTCTCAATTCAAATTAAGTAAAAAACTTAAAAACAATTAAATAAATAAAGAGAATAACTACTCTCTCAATTCAAATTACATTTTAACTACCTCATTTTTTTTACATATAAATTTACTATGATTATTTTTTTTAAAAAAAATATAATTTTCTTTAATAATCATCTTCTATATTATTTATTATTTTTTATTTTCTATATTATTTATTATTTTTTATTTTTTATCCATTGTTATGAGAAAAAATTCAAAAAATAAAAAACATAAATTGACAAAAAAAATTTTAAAAAGCGTCTTGACGGGCACGGAGTGCCCGACAAGACGCTAGTATATATAAAGATGCAACATTCTTTTCATGTTTTACCACAACCTCAACCAATTCCCAAGCTAGCAAATTGCACAAAGTTTTCCATAAATCCCTTCAACAATAACTTGCTAAAATCTAATGGAAACCGCACTTCAAAATATGCTCTTATAATATATAGTATGTCACCCCTATTTATTATCTTACCAACCCATTCTCTTGATGGATTCTATGGCACACTGAAGCAAGGAAAATATGTTGTACTCTGGTTTAAAATCCTTGATTAGAAAAATTTTTAAGTGGTTCTGGACTACATTTAATTTGTGATCAAGAAACATTTACAATCACATACTTTTTGTTTTTTATATAAATTTTTAGTGTTATAAATCAGAACATGTGGTTTTGAATGTTTCTGAATCATGCATTAAATGTGGTCTAGGACCACCTAAAAATTTCTTCATGATTAATTTTTGTCTTGATAAATTAAAATTCTGAATAATTCTATGTGACTCAACACAAATGATGATCATTAATCATTATATTATAAAATTAGTGGATGATGATAATGATTTGAGTGCTTCCACCTCAAATTTCAACAACTCAGCTGGGTTGCTTGAACCCTCTTTCTATGATGCATTGCACATGCAGCAAAATGCTTACCAGCTTTGTGTATGGACCTTAACAAGTCCTTGTCTATATTTATATATATGGACCAATCTTGATGGCTATATATATATGGACCAACTTTGATATAAATTATCACCACTACCTTACAAATAGATAAGGAACATTGAAGGTTTAATTACTTTTTAGATCCCATAATTTTACTCAATTATCAATCAAGCCCCTATAGTTTAAGTATTTTGCAATTTGGTCCTTATATTATACATAAATTGCTATAATTTTGTCCAGTATAAGAACTTGATTGAAATTTTTTGTAAAATATAGAGATTTGATTGAATTTTTTTTATTTATTATAAGAACTAAATAGAAAATGTTAAAACTAAAGAAATTTGATTTTTTTTTGTATAATATAGGAACTTAATTAAAAAAGATTCCAAGCATAGTAACTTAATTGAAAATTGATTGAATTTTTTTCTAAAAAAAAGGTCAATTATATAACTATTGACTAGAACCAACGGCATGAAAAGATAGATCATAATTGCAATGGGGTCAAATGTTCATTATATATATATACATGAGTTTAATTTTAATTTATGTAAGTGTAAAGTAATTTTACACTGATATTCAATAATGGATTGACACATCAGCAAAAGTCTTTAACTCAACAATCTACTAACTAAAACGTTACACAAATCAATGAATATGATTGACTGACAGTGTAACATTTTTTACACTGTCAGTGCATTATAATTAAACTCTCTCTGTATATATATATATCTATACTTCTATACTTCTATACTATATATAAAGAGGATACAAAAAATAACTACCCTTTTGGTGTCCACACTCATTTGGGTAGTTATTTTTTTAATTCTAAAATTAAAATTAAAAAATTATAAAAATAAAATAAATGTAAAAGATAACCACCTCTATTTTGATGTTATTTCTTTTACTATTTTTTTTAATTTTTTCTCCATTTTATACAAAAAATTTAAAAAACAAATAATATGACTCGACAAAAAAATAAAAATGCGGCTTGACGAGCACGAAGTGCCCGACAAGACGCTAGTATATATAATAGGGATAAATAAACTTTATTTCATAATTAAAAAAAAAGGAAAAAGAAGGCTATAGACTTCAAATTTTGTAATTTCATGATTTTTTTACATATATTAGAAATTGAAAGCTATAGGGTTTAAAATGTGAGATTTCACTAATTTTTCTAGAAACACCATAAAACAAAGACTATAGACTTCAAATTATGTAATTTCCTTATTTTTAAACATATTGTAGAAATTGGAGGCTATAACCTTTAAAATGTGAGATTTCACTAATTTTTCTAGAAACACCATAAAAAAAGACTATTAATTTCAAATTATGTAATTTCATGATTTTTTACATATAGTAGAAATTGAAGGCTATAACCTTTAAAATGTGAGATTTCTCTAATTTTCCTAGAAACACCATAAAACAAAGGCTATAAACTTCAAATTATGTAATTTAATGATTTTTTTACATATAGTAGAAATTGAAGGCTATAGCCTTTAAAATGTGAGATTTCTATAATTTTCCTAGAAACACCATAAAAAAAAGACTATAGACTTCAAATTATGTAAATTCATGAATTTTTTACATATAGTAGAAATTGAAGGCTATAAACTTTAAAATATGAGATTTCACTAATTTTTCTAGAAACACCATAAAGCAAAGGCTATAGACTTCAAATTATGTAATTTCATAATTTTTATACATATAGTAAAAATTGAAGGCTATAGGATTAAGAATGTGAGATTTCACTATTTTTTCTAGAAATACCATAAAACAAAGGCTATATACACTTCAAATTATGTAATTTCATGATTTTTTTACATATACTAGAAATTGAAGGCTATAGGGTTTAAAATGTGAGATTTCACTAATTTTCCTAGAAACACCATAACACAAAGGCTATAGACTTCAAATTATGTAATTTCATGATTTTTTTACATATACTAGATATTGAAGGCTATCGGCTTTAAAACGTGAGATTTTACTAATTTTCCAAGAAGCACCATAAATGAAAGGCTGTAGACTTCAAATTATGTAATTTCATGATTTTTTTTACATATAGTAGAAATTGAAGGCTATAGCCTTTAAAATGTGAGATTTCGCTAATTTTCCTAGAAACACCATAAAACAAAAGCTAAAGACTTCAAATTTTGTAATTTCATAATTTTTTTACATATAGTAGAAATTGAAGGCTATTGACTTAAAAATGTGAGATTTCACTAATTGTTTTATGGTGTTTCTAGGAAAATTAGTTGAATCTCACATATTAAAGCCCATAGCTTTCAATTTCTACAATATGTAAAACATTTATGAAATTGCATAATTTGAAGTCTATAGCCTTTGTTTTATGGTGTTTCTAGGAAAATTAATGAAATCTCACATTTTAAATTCTATAGTCTTCAATTTCTACAATATGTAAAAAAATGATGAAATTGCATAATATGAAGTCTATAGCCTTTATTGTATGGTGTTTCTAGAAAAAATTAGTGAAATCTCACTTTTTAATGCTTATAACCTTCAATTTCTACAATATGTAAGAAATTCATGAAATTGCATAATTTGAAGTCTATAGCCTTTGTTTTACGGTGTTTCTAGGAAAATTAGTGAAATCTCACTTTTTAAAGCGTATAACCTTCAATTTCTACTATATGAAAAAAAATTTATAAAATTGCATAATTTGAAATCTATAGCCTTTGTTTTATGGTGTTTTTAGTAAAATTAGTGAAATCTCAAATATTAAAGCCTAATAGCCTTCAAATTCAGAATATGTAAAAAATTCATGAAATTGCATCATTTGAAGTCTATAGCCTTTGTTTTATCGTGTTTCTAGGAAAATTAGTGAAAACTCACTTTTTAAAGCTTATACCCTTCAATTCTACAATATGAAAAAATTCATGAAATTGCATAATTTGAGGTCTATAGCCTTTGTTTTATGGTATTTCTAGGAAAATTAGTGAAATCTCACTTTTTAAAGCCTATAGCCTTCAATTTCTATTATATGTAAAAAATTGATGAAATTGCATAATTTGAAGTCTATAGCCTTTGTTTTATGGTGTTTCTAGGAAAATTAGTGAAATCTCACATATTAAAGCCCATAGCCTTCAATTTCTACAATATGTAAAAAATTTCTGAAATTGCATAATTTGAAGTCTATACTCTTTGTTTTATGGTGTTTCTAGGAAAATTAGTAAAATCTTACATTTTAAAGCCTATAGTCTTCAATTTCTACAATATGTAAAAAATGATAAATTGCATAATTTGAAGTCTATAGCCTTTGTTTTATAGTGTTTCTTAAAAAAATTAGTGAAATCTCAGTTTTTAAAGCCTATAACCTTTAATTTCTACAATATGAAAAAAATTCATGAAATTGCATAATTTGAAGTCTATAACCTTTGTTTTATGGTGTTTTTAGGAAAATTAGTGAAATCTCACATACTAAAGCCTATAGCCTTCGATTTCACAATATGTAAAAAGTTCATGAAATTGCATAATTTGAAGGTTATAGCCTTTGTTTTATGGTGTTCTTAGGAAAATTAGTGAAAACTCACATATTAAAGCCTATAGCCTTCAATTTCTACAATATGAAAAAAATTCATGAAATTGCATAATTTGAAGTCTATCGCCTTTGTTTTATGGTGTTTTTAGGAAAATTGGTGAAATTTCAAATATTAAAGTCTATAGCCTTCAATTTCTACAATATGTAAAAAATTCATGAAATTGCATAATTTGATGTCTATAGCCTTTGTTTTATGGTGTTTCTAGGAAAATTAGTGAAATCTCACATATTAAAGCTTATAACCTTCAATTTCTACAATATGAAAAAAATTCATGAAATTGCATAATTCGATGTCTATAGCCTTTGTTTTATGATGTTTTTAGGAAAGTTCGTGAAATCTCAAATATTAAAGCCTATAGCCTTCAATTTCTACAATATGTAAAAAATTCATGAAATTGCATAATTTGAAGTCTATAGCCTTTATTTTATGGTGTTTTTAGGAAAATTAGTGAAATCTCACATATTAAAGCCTATAGCCTTCAATTTCTACAATATGCAATAAAATGATGAAATTGCATAATTTGAAGTCTATAGCCTTTGTTTTATGGTGTTTTTAGGAAAATTAGTGAAATCTCACATATTAAAGCCTATAGCCTTCAATTTCACCGTATGTAAAAAATTCATGAAATTGCATAATTTAAAGTCTATAGTCTTTGTTTTATGGTGTTTCTAGGAAAATTAGTGAAATCTCACATATTAAAGCCTATAGCCTTCAATTTCTACAATATGAAAAAAATTCATGAAATTGTATTCTTTGAAGTCTATAGCCTTTGTTTTATGGTGTTTTTAGGAAAATTAGTGAAATATCACATATTAAAAGCCTGTAACCTTCAATTTCTAAAATATATAAAAAAATGATGAAATTGCATAATTTGAAGTCTATAGCCTTCGTTTTATGCTATTTCTAGGAAAATTAGTGAAATTTCACTTTATAAAGCCTGTAGCCTTCAATTTCTATTATATGTAAAAAAATTGATGAAATTGCTTAATTTGATATCTATAGCCTTTGTTTTTTGGTGTTTCTAGGAAAATCAGTGAAATCTCACATATTAAAGCTTATAGCCTTCAATTTCTACAATATAAAATTTTTTTATAAAATTGCATAATTTGAATTCTATAGCCTTTGTTTTTTTGTGTTTCTAGGAAAATTAGTGAAATCTCACATTTTAAAGCCTATAGTCTTCAATTTCTATAATATGTAAAAAAATGATGAAACTGCATAATTTGAAGTCTATAGCCTTTAATTTATGGTGTTTCTAGAAAAAATTAGTGAAATCTCACTTTTTAAAGCCTATAACATTCAATTTCTACAATATGAAAAAAATTCATGAAATTGCATTATTTGAAGTCTATAGCCTTTGTTTTATGGTGTTTTAGGAAAATTAGTGAAATCTCACATATTAAAGCCTATATAGCCTTCAATTTTCCCATATGTAAAAAATTCATGAAATTGCATAATTTGAAGTCTATAACCTTTGTTTTATGGTGTGTAGAGGAAATTAGTGAAATCTTCACCATTTTAAAAGCCTATAGTCTTCTATTTCTACAGTATGTAAAAAAAATGATAAAATTGCATAATTTGAAGTCTATAGCCTTTGTTTTATGGTGTTTCTAGGAAAATTGGTGAAAACTCACATATTAAAGCCTATTATAGCCTTCAATTTCTACAATATGTAAAAAATTCATGAAATTGCATAATATGATGTCTATAGCTTTTGTTTTATGATGTTTCTAGGAAAATTAGTGAATTCTCATATATTAAAGCCTATAACCTTTTAGTTTCTACAATTTGAAAAAAATTCATGAAATTGCATTATTTGAAGTCCATAGCCTTTGTTTTATGATGTTTTTAGGAAAATTAGTGAAATCTCAAATATTAAAGTCTATAGCCTTCAATTTCTACAATATGTAAAAAATTCATGAAATTGCATAATTTGAAGTCTCTAGCCTTTGTTTTATGGTGTTTCTAGGAAAATTAGTGAAATCTCACATTTTAAAGCCTATAGTCTTCAATTTCTACAATATGTTAAAAAAATGATGAAATTGCATAATTTGAAGTCTATAGCATTTGTTTTATAGTGTTTTTAGGAAAATTAGTGAAATCTCACATATTAAAGCCTATAGCCTTCAATTTCACAATATGTAAAAAATTCATGAAATAGCATAATTTGCAGTCTATAGCCTTTGTTTTATGGTGTTTCTAGGAAAATTGGTAAAATCTCACATATTAAAGCCTATAGCCTTCAATTTCTACAATATGAAAAAAATTTATGAAATTGCATTATTTGAAGTCTATAGCCTTTGTTTTATGGTATCTTTAGGAAAATTAGTGAAATCTCACATATTAAAGCCTATAACCTTCATTTTCTACAATATGTAAAAAAATGATGAAATTGCATAATTTGAAGTCTATAGTCTTTGTTTTATGGTGTTTCTAGGAAAATTAGTGAAATTTCACATTTTAAAGCCTATAGTCTTCAATTTCTACAAGATTTTAAAAAAATGATGAAATTGCATAATTTGAAGTCTATAGCCTTTGTTTTATGGTGTTTCTAGAAAAAATTAGTGAAATCTCACTTTTTAAAGCCTATAATCTTCAATTTCTACGATATGAAAAAATTCATGAAATTACATAATTTGAAGTCTATAGCCTTTGTTTTATGATGTTTTTAGGAAAATTAGTGACATCTCACATATTAAAGCCTATAGCCTTCAATTTCATAATTTGTAAAAAATTCATGAAATTGCATAATTTGAAGTCTATAGCCTTTGTTTTATGGTGTTTCTAAGAAAATTAGTGAAAACTCACATTTTAAAGCCTATAGTCTTCAATTGCTACAATATGTAAAAAAATGATGAAATTGCATAATTTGAAGTCTATATAGCATTTGTTTTATGGTGTTTTTAGGAAAATTAGTGAAATCTCACATATTAAAACCTATACCCTTCAATTTCACAATGTGTAAAAAATTCATGAAATTGCAAAATTTGAAGTCTATAGTCTTTGTTTTATGGTGTTTCTAGGAAAATTAGTGAAATCTTAATTTTTAAAGCCTATAGCCTTCAATTTTATTGTATGTAAAAAATTGATGAAGTTGCATAATTTGATGTCTATAGCCTTTGTTTTATGGTGTTTCTTGAAAAATTAGTGAAATCTCACATATTAAAGCCTATAGCCTTCAATTTCTAAAATATTTTAAAATTTATGAAATTGCATAATTTGAAGTGTATAGCCTTTGTTTTATGGTGTTTCTAGGAAAATTAGTAAAATCTCACATTTTAAAGCCTATAGTCTTCAATTTATACAATATGTAAAAAATAATGAATTGCATAATTTGAAGTCTATAGTCTTTGTTTTATGGTGTTTCTTGAAAAAATTAGTGAAATCTCAGTTTTTAAAACCTATAACCTTCACTTTCTACAATATGAAAAAAAGTCATGAAATTGCATAATTTGAAGTTTATAATCTTTGTTTTATGGTGTTTCTAGGAAAATTAGTGAAAACTCACTTTTTAAAGCTTATAACCTTCAATTTCTACAATATGAAAAAAATTCATGAAATTGCATTATTTGAAGTCTATCCGCCTTTGTTTTATTGAGTTTTTAGGAAAATTAGTAAAATCTCAAATATTAAAGCCTATACACTTCAGTTTCTACAATATGTAAAAAATTCATGAAATTGCATAATTTGAAGTCTATAGCCTTTGTATTATGATGTTTTTAGGAAAATTAGTGAAATCTCAAATATTAAAGCCTATAACCTATTTCTACAATATGTAAAAAATTCATGAAATTGCATAATTTGAAGTCTATAGCCTTTGTTTTATGGTGTTTCTAGGAAAATTAGTGAAATCTCACTTTTTAAAGCCTATAACCTTTAATTTCTACAATACGAAAAAAATTCATGAAATTGCTGTAATACCTGAGGTAGTCTGAGTTTTATGAGTAAGAGATCACGGTACATCCCGGGGAGACAGGACACCTAGCGGGGCCCACCCCACCCATTTCTTTTTGCTTTTCTTTTCCCTTTTCTCTTCTCCCTCCCGTACTCTCTCTTCTCCATCACCCCTCCATTTCTTTTCTTCTTCTTCTCTCTACATCTCTCTCTCTCTCTAAGAAACCTTCACCAATCTTAAAGATCTTTGTGTCAAATCTCATCTCTTGGTCTGTGGGTAAGTGTAGAGTATTTCTTTCTCTCCATTGGTCTCTCATTCCTCTCTATTTTGAATTTGGGGGTTTAGGGTTTTGATTTGAGAATCTTGAGATTTTTGGTTTAGATGTGGATCTAAGTTGATTGATGTGTTCTCTAGGGTCTCATGAAACTAGAGAAGCTCTATGCAACTCATCCTAGCTCCGGGATTGAGCCATGGACTCCATTGGAGTATTTTGTGAGTAATGAGTTATTTATAGTTTATGTTTGATTTTGATTGATATTGTGAATTTCTTACTATGATAGTTGATAGGGACTGAGATTGGTTGATATATGATTGATATTGTATATTGGTCTTGTTTGATTTGGATGGGTTGTGGTGAAAATGTGGATTTGGAGGTGATTTTTGAACCATTTTCTGCAGAATTTTGTCTCTGACCCAGGTTGTAATCGATTACAACGACTTGGTAATCGATTACTGTAATCGATTACTAAGACTCTGTAATCGATTACTGAAATCGATTACCACGAATTGGTAATCGATTACAGGTTGCCAATTTTTGCGAAAAATCATCTTTCAGAACAATTTTTTCTGCTGTAATCAATTACAGTGAGTCTGTAATCGATTACACAGTGTACAAACTTCATTTTTTATGATTCTAACTCAATGCTTTCATGTGTTTAAGTTATACCTTCATTTCCCCTCGTTCACCACTACCCGAAAACTTGACACTTGAGTGTTTATGATGAAAATTTGGTATTGGATGAGATTGGATGTGTGGGAACTTAGAAATTTCTTTGTTTTTATGTAATAATATGATAATGATATGATGATAATATGATTATGACATGATGATGATTTGAAGTCGTTGTATTAATGATATGATGATGATGAAACGATGATGCGTTAATGGTATGTAAAGAGTGTGATGATGATACGATGATGATTTGATGTTGTTGTGTTATGATACGATGATAATAGGAGTATGAACGAGAATGCGTCTATGTGAGATAGGTATTATGCGAGAGAATAAAATCCGAAAGTAAGTAAAGATTGGGGACACGACCTGAGGAGGGGCAGGGCTCCCGGGGTCGAAGATTAAGAACCTAGTAGGGGCGGGGCTCCCGGGGTTCCTTAAAGTATAAGTCCGAGGAGGGGCTGGGCTCCCGGGACATAAATAAGGATCTTTGAGGGGCGGGGCTCCCGGGATCCATAAGTAAAACACATTTAACTAAAGAGGGAACGTGAGACGAGTTGGACGTATAAGTTATTAAGATATTGTGATCGTGTATTGTAATACTCGTAGGTATTTGTTGGTTGTGGTATCATAGATTATATTTAATCTGTTATTCACGGAGCGTATGACTCACCCATTCATACATAACCTTTTCAGATTCAGGTGCAAATCAGGAGGCGAATTCTTCCGTCCCTCCAAGTTCCTAGCTTTGGTGAGCCTCGGTGTTTAGAGGCGTTATGTTATTGTCTATAGTTCTGTAGTGTGCTCCATAAGTTTACAAACATGATTGTCTATGTTATGTGTATTTGATGTAGTCTAATTAAGACTTGTTGTATTATGTTGATTCTGAGTTAAGTAGGATGTTATGTTTGGATTGTATGCGTTATGAGTATAGTGGTGATACTTGAGGACCTTATTATATGTGTTGTATGTTATTAAAGTAGCTGTGGCTGTTGTTGTTTAGCTTGATATTGTGTGGAATCCAGGTTAAGGCTGACATGGGACTTGGTGTCCCATGTGCCGGTCACGGATCGGAGTTGGGTCGTGACAATTGCATAATGTGAATTCTATAGACTTTGTTTTATGGTGTTTTTAGGAAAATTAGCGAAATCTCATTTCTAGAAAAAATTAGTGAAATCTTACTTTTTAAAGCCTATAACCTTCAATTTCTACAATATGAAAAAAATTCATGAAATTGCATAATTTGAAGTCTATAGCCTTTGTTTTATGGTGTTTTTAGGAAAATTAGTGAAATCTCACATATTAAAGTCTATATAGCCTTCAATTTCTACAATATTTAAAAAATTCATGAAATTGCATAATTTGAAGTCTATAGCCTTTGTTTTATGGTGTTTCTAGAAAAATTAGAGAAATCTCACATTTTAAAACCTATAATCTTCAATTTCTACAATATGAAAAATGATGAAATTGCATAATTTGAAGTCTATAGCCTTTGTTTTATGGTGTTTCTAGAAAAAATTAGTGAAATCTTACTTTTTAAAGCCTATAACCTTCAATTTCTACAATATGAAAAAAATTCATGAAATTGCATAATTTAAAGTCTATAGCCTTTGTTTTATGGTGTTTTTAGAAAAATTAGTGAAATCTCACATATTAAAGCCTATAGCCTTCAATTTCACAATATGTAAAAAATTCATGAAATTGCATAATTTGAAGTCTATAGCCTTTGTTTTATGGTGTTTCTAGGAAAATTTCATAATTAGTAAAGACTATAATCTTGAAAATATTGAATTTCATAATTTTTAAAATTTAGTATAAATTAAACAATATAACCTTTAAAAAATGAGATTTCACTATTTACTTTTATAGTATTTCTAGAAAAATAGTGAAATCTATATTTGGGCTTTGGGCCCTAAATTTTTTTCTCAAAAATCAGATTGAAATTTGGCTCTAATTATTTTTTATTTCTATCTTTTTAGCTTGAAATTAGGCGGTCCATAAAAATTAAAAAATTATTATTCGGGCTTTAACCTGTTAGACAAAAAATAATTAAAAAAAACCTAGTTTCAATTCTAGCCGATTTAATTGCCTATTTCTCATAAGGCTGAAGTACCAAAAAGAAACACGAATTTTATCACTAACAAATTCAACCACGAAATATGTATTTGACAAAATAATCCATAGAAGATTGTTAAGTGTGACAAGATGCACTAGTCATGTGACAAAATATCCTCTAACTCAATCTCACGGTTGGTACAGTTTGTCAGCCTTGAACAATTTTTCATGAATTATTTTGTCAAAAACATTTTTTATGGTTGGATTTCTCAACGACAAAATCTTTCGTGTTCCTCTTTGGTACTTCACCCTTCTCATAAATCAAAAAATGGCAAAACAGATAAACACAGTCTAGAAAAAAAATACAGAAAAATAACAATATAAAAACAGTTTTAAATAATAACAAAAAAAACTAAAAAAATACATAACAGTTTTTAATAATAATAATAATAAACTAATAAAGGCAACAACAAAAGGGTTGAGGGATGGTCTTCCATCTCTAGTCTCCACCTTCCATGTTTCTTCATTGCTCCATGTCCTCAATATTCCAGACTTGCAGAGGATAATTAAAGCAAATCAGAAAATAATTCAAGAGATAAATCCCACTAAAATGTATGATTCGGATCTTTCTAATAAAACAAAGAAATTGGAAACCAATTTAAAGCCTATAAAAAGGAGAAGGACAACAGAGGCAAAAAAAGAGAAGAACGGGAACACTTGAGAGAGTTAATATTCAGGATCACAAACATGAAGTTTTAAAAAACACTTGAGAAGAGTTAGCATACCAGGAACTGAGGGAGCATACAAATGTATTGTTAGAAAGTATTGTCCTTCACATACAAGGGCATTCTTCAGAAGCATTCATCCAAGGAAAGGCAGAGACAATAATTTGAAAGGAAGCTAATCCTCAGAAATTTGCAAAAGGAGTCAGGCACAAGTGAGTACATTCATAATCATCCAGAGCATTCATTCAAATGCAAAAGAGGCCAATCATCATAAATTCGCTAAGGAACCAGGTAAATCATACTCATTCAAACCGATTTCCTGAACTTCTGAAATGCATGCTGAAAATGATTTGTTCATTTGATTTTAGTATGTTTTTATGAACCAATTCTTTTTAAATACTAATTTACAAGCATTAATAATACAACCTATATCTATCTAATCCACAAACACAAACTCTCACCAAATGTCATTAGAATCATCAGTTTTATATCAATAATCATTGTGCATATACATCCAAATCCATTCATAGAATCAAACACAAACCACATTTCACTCACAATTTTTAAAAATAGGCCATGGCATTGTGGGTTTCCTTCAAACCGCCATAGGCATTGTGATGGTGAATATCGGCTGGCCGAATGGCGACGCAATGGCGGTGGCACCATTGCGGTTTCATGCCGTCCATGGCGGAAATATCGCCTGTTTTAATTTTTTTTGGGCATTTGGGTAATTTTAATCGGGTTTAATGAAACCCTAAACCCTCATCTCTCCTCTCTGTTCTCACACCAAGCCTCTCTTCTCTTCTCGATCAATCTTTCTCTCCTCCCACCCTCTCATCACTGCAAACTACCTTTGCTCTCAGCCTCACCCTGTCCGGCGGCGTCTCACCCTGACCGGCAGCGTCTCAGGCTCTCAGCTCTCGGCCTCTGTTGTCTTTGTCCGCGACTGCTCTTCCTCCTCCGTTCGCATTAGGTGGTCGGTCAACTCCTGCTCCGCCTCCTTCTCCGCCTCCTTCTCCGTTCGCCGGTCAACCTCCGTTGTATCTCTCTGTTCGTCGTCGACCGCTGCCTCCTCTCTAATCGTGAAATCTGCCTGGTCTCCTCTCCGTTTGCTCTTATCTGTCTCTGCTCCTCTAAGAAAGATAACCAACAGGGATGAAATTGATCCTATTGCACTCAATGATATTGGTGAGTGTAATGAGTGCTTAATTGGAGAGTTTGGGGATAATTCTATTCATGAGGATGTGTTATGTACCATTGTAGTGATAAAGTAAGAGAAATAGAAAGTAAGGAAAGAAAATAACTAATTAGGGGTGAGTTAGTTGTTGTTAGTCTGAGTTAGTTACGAGTAGAGTAGTATAAATAGAGAAGGGAGGAGAGATTTTAGAGGCAGAAAATTAGTAGAGTGGGAAATTGGGGGAGAGTACTTGGCCTCTCAAATGCCAAGATTATCATTGTTGTAATTCTTGATTCTTGTTCATACAGAAATATACATTCTTTGCACTATTTTGTTCATTCTTCCATTCTTCCTATCTTTATATTCCCTATTCTACTTATGTCTTCCATTATTCTGCAATTAGTGGGAAATACCATTACAGGATGATGATAACAGAAATGACTTGGTCTATGATGATGATGAGACATTGAATTGGAATCTTGTGTTTAAGGCATCGAGGGTAGGAGAGCCTTTACAAAATACAAGAAGTAGGCAACAACAAAGTAAGAAAAGAAAGCAGCCTGCAAGTAGTCAACCTACATCTACAGCTTCTAAGAAAGGAAAAGGAAAAGCAATTGTTGTAGATGAAGAACCAGAATTGGAAGACTTGGAGTTGGAGGAGAACTCAGAAAATGAAGAAGAAATTCAGTTTAATTCTGAATCTGATAAGGAAGAGGAGGGATATGTTAATGTCAATAATGATGATGATGGATACGATGATTAGAATTTAGAACTAGGCGGTGTCTGTTATTTTTTTGTGGGATTTGAAGTTCATGTCTTATGGTGTGTAATTAGATGTTATTATTATTATATGTGCAGTTTTTTGTGTGTCATTTTTGTGCATATATACTTATTTATTTCATGGTCCGCCATTTCCTCCATCGGCCATAACCCAATGGCGGTTTTTTGGGTTTCTGCCATTTTCCGCCATCCGATATTAAAAACTATGATTTCAATTCCCAAAATCTGATCTAGCCATTTCAACAAAAAATTCTCACAGCAAAAACACATAACCAATCGTACAATTTTAAAAAAATTAAATTAAGGCTAAGATAAGCAAACAGAATTCTTGACATCCTCATTCTTCTACCGATTTTCACCTCTTCCATACACCATCATTTGCCACCTTCTACCTCAAAATAACCTAAACAAATAAAAATAAAAAAGAAAACAGAATAAATAAACAAGAGAAAACAGAATAGGGAAGAGCACAGAACAGAGTAAGATTGCTCCTCAACCCATCATCATCATTGCATCAATGGAAATATCACTCAATCTAAAACCAGAAAAATAAAAAAGGAATAAAACAAAAGCAAATAGAAGTCTCACCACCATCACTGCCGGCGGCGCCATCGGTGGCAGCAGCAGAGGAGCCCGGTGTTTGGACCGTTAGCCGCGACCTCCATCCTCGAACCATCAGCAGTAGCGGCGGCGGCGGCGGCGAGAGGTCCTTCAACAGCAACAACACAAAGAGCGGCAACAGGACCCCGCGCAGCAGCGGCGTCAGAACTACCGGTCAGCGCCTTCCCTCGGGCTCGCTCTCATCACCACGACGGCGCACCTTCGGGTCTCCGGACGCCACACATCAGCGGCGGCAAAGCCGTGGTCCCTCTGTCTCACTCCCGGCGGCATCGTCGCCCTCCCTTTTCACAGCGCCGCCTCCTTTCTCTCTCTTCTCTCGCTTTCCCTTCGACTTTGTGAGTCGCGGCCGTGATAGCCGCAGCCTGTGCTCACCGCCATCGCCGCCTCGAGCCTTGCAGCGGCGGCGGTGGCTCCTCCCTTCCCTTCTTGCGAGCCCTCTGCCTCTCTCTCTCTCTCTCTCCCGCCTTTCTCAGAATGTGTAAATTAGAAAAACCTAATTTGTGTTATGCTGTGTATACTATACGTATGCGTTTGTGTATAAGTTGGACTTTATGTGTTTTTTAAGCCCATATGTCAAGCCCACTTATGCAAGAACAAAAAAAATCTAACCTAATCACTTATTTGATCTCATTACTATGTTTGGGCTACGATTTTGATTTATTGTCGTTATGATAATTGTGTAATACCTTTATCACAAAAATTTATTTAGTAGATGTGCTATTGAACCTTGCAAAAAAAATTAAATATGTTCCTTTAAGTAATTTTCTTTTTTGAGAGGTATTTGAGAAGAAATTGTAAGTTATAATAAATATTTGAGAAGTAATTGTAAGTTATAATAAATATTTAAAAAAATAACTTGACCTATATACCTACTCCTTGGTAAAATTTGGATGATGCACATTTTGAAAATTAAAATCTTTGATGAGTTGCTATCAATTCATATCTGCTCTATCTAATTGCCTTGGCTTAATAATTTAATTAACTATTAAGTAGAGAGAAGGACATACACCTTGTAATTATAAAGGTTACTAATCCTTCATATTTTGGCATTACCCTTTCCATTTTTCATGATAGAAATAAAGCTAGGGAAGAGAAAATATATAAGAAATTTCGGGAATAATGACAAAGGTTTGGTTAACCAATATATATTCTTAAGGCTTTGGTGATGAAATTAAGAAAGATAAAGTCTTGGCTAAACCATAACTTGTACTAATTATAAGTTTACACAGCATTATAGTATATTTTAAAATTTTAAATTATTTTCTTTCATTTCTTAAGGCATCACTACTTAAAAAAATTAATTATAAAAAAATTGGAAATAAAAAAAAATTAGATTCATTTGGGCTCTTCCAAAAATAGTAACAATAAATAGAAAGTTGTTTCTCCCCATACCCAAATTACATCAAATGCATTATATTATAAATAACAAAAATGTTTTTTAAACTCTATTTTTCTAGGCTTCCATATGTTAGGAATACTTTGTTCATCGTTCAATAAAAAATAATAATATTTGTATGAAATTTATACTTCATCTAATAATAAATAAAGCATTTATCAATATAAATATGAAGAAAAATTCGTCATCAAAACATAATCTTATAAATAATGTGAAAATGTATTGTTATCTTCATGTAAATGACCCATGTGAATGGTGGGGCATTAAAAAGTATAAAATTGACTTAACAAATTAAAGTCTAGCTTTTTCTTTCTTTCTTTTTATTAATATCTTAATGAAAGTACACTTGCAACTATCAAGTATTAAAAAATTACACATTATTGGTTCTTCACAAGGGGGAATTTGTTGTTTCGGGACCCAATCCCCAAAAGAAAGAACTTTCCTATATACCCTTATCTTTTCTTCCTTTTCAACTTCTTGAGCAATGGACAAATGAAACCCTACACCAAAGCCTACCATTCTTTTTTTACCTTTAATGAAAAAATTAAGTTATACTAACAAGATTCCCCAAATAGAGGTTGGTTGTTTCAAAAGCAAGTAAACAAAAAATACAAATGCTTGGGGCACAACAAAAAATCAGCCAAAATAGTCAACAAAGTCCATTTAACACTTTATGGTCCAAATAACACTTTTAATCATGAGTATATTTTTAATGGGATGTGTGATTGTGGCCCAAATTTCTATTTATTGACTGTTTTGGCTGATTTTTTTTTTTTTGTGCCTCTAGCAATGTTAAAAAAAAATGCATAACTAGTCATAGAACAATAGATAAAAAGTCGTATCCTATTCTATTTAATATTTGACACTTTAGCCAATATTAATTATTAATCACCTATAGTCTTAGAGCATATGTTCATTTTTATCCCTAAAATTATATGTATATTTCACTTCAGTTTCTAAAATTAAGAAAGTGTCAATTTAATACAAAAATTGATTCATATTAGTCGTTATGATAATATTTGCATATATATTAACTTGAAAATAGAGAGAACTTTATAATTTCATAGAGGAGTAAACTTTTCTTTCTATTATTTTAAATTATAAAGTAAAGAATACATACAATTTCAGAGACCATCAAGACAAACACATTTTCTCTAAATAAGAAAAGAGTAAAACTTTTTTAATTTAATGAGAATACATATGAATTTCTCAAAAACAAAAAAAAAAATGGTTGATGTTGGGTTGAATTGAATATTGAATATGTACCAATTTTGAGGGTAGAATAGAATAAAAGAGAAAAAATAATTATTGATTAATAATTAGTTAGGATCCAAAAGGAGCCCTATGAGGAATCCCTTTTCTTCTCCTTGTGTTAGAAGCATGTGGATGAGGGTATTGTGAGCTTTCACGCAATTCTTCTTCTTCTTCTTGATTATGATTCTTTCTTGAACACATTGTTTTTCTCATCCTTGATGATAACAACAATGCCTCATTATTCTCACCATTCAATAATGCAAAGCTTGCATCCCCATTATTTCTCTTTATTCCTACAACCTAATTCAGTCATTGCCAAACAAAACCAAAATAATCAATTCACTCTATTAAATTAGACCCAAATCATTGATAATACATTGATTATTTTATATGCATCATGCCATGTTCCCACCCACTTTTGTATTCAATAATAATTAACACAAAAAAATGTATTAATTAATGGGTAATAATATTTGTCGTACAATAAAAATACGTCCAACTAGTATTCAACGTATACTATACATGATACGTAATGTATGTCATATGTATAACACATATACGTATAGCACACATTCCGTATTATATATAGTACACATTGGATACTAGTTGAACGTATTTCTATTGTACGACAAACATTATTGATTAATGGGTGGTGGGTCATTTTGAGTTATGAAATGATGCTTCAATTTTTTGACAATGATATGAGCAACAAAAACAACAATGTTGTGAAGAGAGTGTGAAATAAAAAGAAAAAAAAAAAGAAAAATGGTTGTAATTAATCAACTAATTAATAATCATATAATAAATAATAATTACCTTGCAACCCAAAGAACAAAAAAGAAAAGTGTCCAAGAGGGCTCTTCCACAAATCTGACAAATGTGAGGAACACCTTTCACAGATGAAGATGAAGATGATGATTTTGGTTGTGGCCTCTCATTAAGGAACAGAACTCTTGCACTGTTTATCACATATGTTTGAACTCCTCTTATGTCCAACACCTTCTCTATTTCACCCACTCTCACTACATCATGATATGAAGATCTTCTTATCTATATATATATATCCAAATTCAATTCACAACCAAAATTAAATAATGTATAATATATGAAATTGATTAATTAATGAATTGAGTAGTAATTAATTGAACCTGAATGACTTGATGATCCTTGTGCTTCGAGGAACGACAATAGAAGCAAAAAGCAGAGTCGGAATCAGAATTACAATCAAGGCAGAACATGTTACACTCGCTCCTTGCTGCATCACCATGAATTCTACACACTTTGAAAAATGGTGTCTCTAGCAATCTCTCTAGCCATGGTGGTACCAACATTTTTGTCCCCTGCCCATTATTTCCCAAAAGAAAAAACAGAGGAAACCAAAATTTAAAAAATAAAAAATAAATGGATATTGAATGAATCTAATTAAATCATGAATTGGAAGGGAAGAAGAAATTAAATCAACAAATAAAGGGTACCATCACATATTAATGATATATATTAATGTATGTGTATAATGTATAGTACCATAATGATAATGTAATGTAATATAATGTGCTTCAATGGTTGAGTAGTGAAGATTTGCAATGGTGGAATACTGGAATCAGAGAGAGAGAGAGAGAGTAAATGGGGTTGAACTAATAAGAAGAAGCAGCTAAGACTATATAGATAGGGACAATAAATAAATAATAATAAAAGGGGTTGATTAAATCAAAGAAATATGATGTGGAGGAGAATGGAGGGGTGAGATTGAGAGAGGTGGCTGAGGAGGAATAAGAGCCGTTGGATGAGGGGTGTGTGTGCTTACGCTACTTTGGATCTTCTTATTATTCTTTCTTATGATTGAGAAATATATGCAATTAAGGTTGGGTCGGCTAGGCATCACCATCATCTTCTTCTTTCTTATTCTTCTATTTAATATAATATAATATAATAATATAATGTTGTTAAAAAAATTCTTGGTGGAATCCTAATTATCATTTTCAGATACACGATTCAGGACAATAAATTAGTCAGGACAAAATTTCAGATAATATAGACAACAACAAAAATTATCCATATGACATCTTATATACCGTCAGGTGGCCCCACACTACAATATCACAGTAAAACATGATATGAGCGAATTAGGTTAACCAAATGAATTTTGATTAACCAACTCAAATCGAATTAATTAAAATGATTTGGGTTGTAATAGAACCAACCCAATTATAATTAGTTTGGTTCAAATGTCTACTAAAACTTTTTAAGGTAAAAAGCTAATTATATATATATATCTAAGAAATGAGAAATGAAAGTAGGAAGTGAAAAATGAGATTCTCTTAGAAGAGGATAAAAAAGTGGGATTTAATATGATGTTAGAAATTGAGTTAATGAGAAACATATATATATATAACGTAACTATGTTGTCATCACATGCTTCATATTAAGACTTGCTTGCATGAATGGTAAAGATGCATAAAGGGATGATATATATATAGGGTTTAAAATGAAACCAACATTATTATAATAATATATATTGAGTAAAACAATAAAGTGATGATGAACAATGCATATATGGGAAAGTTTTGAGGCAATTGAGGATGGAAAAAAATAAACTATAATTATTATATTTTGAGGGTAGCACACCGTGACCTAGATCAATGGAAATTCCCCCAATTGAAAAGTTTATTACTATTGCAAAGGAAAGTATCATTGATTATGTAAAAGGAATTGCGAATTATGCGGTAAAGAGTGTAAAGAAAAAGTGATTTCTATTATAAAGAGTGTCATATTAACTTTTCTAATAATTCTATGGATTTTGTAAGTGATTGTCCTAAGTTCTTTATTAAACACATACTTAAAAATGTAAGTCTTTATAGAATAACTACTTCTAAATCGGAATATCATTTTTTCATCTTAAATTTTTATTTATCTAAAAAATTTGATTGATTCTATTCAACAACCTTGTTATGATAGCATATACTTTACTTGTTATTAATTTTTACTATCATATGGTTAGGCTCTATCTTTATTATTATATTAGAGAATGAAAATAAAGCTCGAAAAACACAAAAGGCTTGCTTGCCCCATGATTCCGTGAATGAAGAAGAAAAACATCGCACATTTCGCATTTATTTGCAAACTTCAAGAACCAACACATGATTCAATCACCAAAAGGCAATAGAAAGAGAGAGCTAGCTAGCTAGGTTAAAAGCTAAGCAAGTTAATTTTTCCTTTAAAATATATTAGAAATCTTTGTTTTTTTTTAAGAGAAATTATTTATGTACACTAAAAAATCACTGACACCATTGTATGTAAAAGTAAAACTATTAATCCAACTATTAATATTATTATATATTAATTTAATATTTTTAAAAGTTAAATTAATAATTTTAAAATATTAAATTATTATATATGGTGACCGATAATGACTAATTTTATAAAGTACATGTAGTTGTACTCTTTTTTATTAATAAAAATAGTTTAGATTAACAGAAGAATCTAGTTTCATTTAGATTAAATCGAGTATATAGTTGATCTAGTTCATCAGATACTTATAACTGTTATAAGATATTTACTAATCACCATCCATTAACAGAGAAAATCTAATAATCAAATTTAAATCATAACAATACATAAGTGAAAAATCAATAAAGTAAATTAACTCTATTGGCATAAATATTAGAAATCTTAAAGTTTAATATTAATAAAAATAGTCGGGGAGTTTTCTCTTATTATTTAATGGGATATTGTTATATCATTTGATCATGAAACTTAATATTTTACAAAAAAATTTGAACTTGTTAGATGACATGGTAAGAGACATTATCATATGATGATGTCATAATTTTTTCTTCACAAATGCTTGAGACACAACAAAAAACCAGTCAAAACAGTCAATAAAGTCCATTTAGGCTCAAATGACACTTTTAATCATGAGTATATTTTTAATGGGCTAGGTGATTGTGGCCCAAATCCCTACTTGTTGGCTATGTTGGCTGATTTTTTTTGTTGTGCCTCTCTTCTTTTTTCTTACTCTA
Source organism: Aeschynomene evenia (assembly GCA_013621005.1). Classification (NCBI taxonomy): domain Eukaryota; kingdom Viridiplantae; phylum Streptophyta; class Magnoliopsida; order Fabales; family Fabaceae; genus Aeschynomene; species Aeschynomene evenia. The sequence goes on along the minus strand of CM024264.1, from coordinate 23,403,706 downwards.
AAGTTGCAACAAAATTAAACACCAAAATAGTTGTCAATAAATTGTAATATACCTAGCAAAATACCAATGATTGCATGTTATTAAGTGTATGAATATATCTATATCCAACGGTGCAAGCAGCTTTTTTTCTAAGTACTATCTAGTAAGTACAATTATTCACTAAAAATATATATAAAATTTATTATACTGACTTTGATAGTGTTATTTTCCCTCTTTAATAAAAAAATCGTACTAAGGAATATTTGATGTTCTGGAAAAGTTAAGCAAGAAAGTATATGTATCATGAATCTTGAAATAAAGAGAAAAGTCACAATAATATTCAAAACCTGAATACATTATATAACTAGTAATGTTTGTTATACAATAAAAATACATTCAATTAGTATTTAACATGTGATATATATAATATGCGTCATTAATAATTTGTATCATATGTAACATGTGTTATACATATATATAGCATACATTACGTATGATAAATATTATGTATAATACACTTTGAATATATTTCTATTATATAATAAATATTATTAATTATATAACTAGTGTTTTTTCTTCTATAGGAGTTATAAAGAGAGTCTATTGTCAGACATTTATCCCGGAGCTATAACTTTAAAAGAATTAATCATTATCGACAATAATAGAAAATATCCTTAACAGTAAAATAGAAAAAAAAATAAAAATAGAAAGAGGCCAATTTACAAGGAGCATGCAAAAATAAATTAAGTTTAAGCTTAGAATTTAACCATCAATTCTTAGTTAAGGAATAAGAATACTTTTATCACCTCACCTCAACTCTCATTATTATGAGTAACCTTGTACGTAATATTTTAATTAAAGATTAATTTAGTTAATAAATGGATAATACATGCTAATTCAAGGTAATAAGTGATGATAGCTAGGCTGGCCATATAATGGCATTATGTCAAGTTGGCAACATGGGAGAATGTTGAAAAAGGAAAAAAAGTACAGATTGATAATTATATTTAATTTAGAGCATTGCTAGGGGCACAACAAAAAATCAATCAACACAGCCAACAAATTATGCACAACATGTATAATATAAATTGCACAACGAATATTACATATTGTGCACGCCATATATTACATGATGTGCACAACATATATCACATGTTATAAAGAAAGGTGATGCTACAACATGTGATATATGTTATGCACAATAAGTGAAATATGTTGTGCATTACATGTGAAATACATTGTGCATTTTATATTATATATGTTGTGCATAATTTGTTGGCTGTTTTGACTAATTTTTTTGTTGTGCCCCAAGTATTTCCCTTTAATTTATTCATGCAGTTTCTTTATGATGCATGAAATATATATATTTGCTTATAATTCAAGCTATGATTTGATTAGCTTAATTAATCAAATTAATTAACTAATTTTTAATTTGTGGATGGAATACAATGTACATGCAATTGAGGGGGCATGATCATATGCTGCCACAACATAAAATCACACTTTTGAAGCCTAAGATCAAGAAAACACCATGTGATCATATTAATTAATTATCATTAACTATATTTAGAAGAGACAGAGAAAAATCCAAAATGACCAAAACTAATTATCCTTTCCTTTTAAAAATGCATCTTGTAATCTCTTTAGTGAATACAGTGCCTTGTGTTTCATCCATGTTTTTTATTATTTAACATAATTCAGAAATAATTTCTATTTTTTGATTATTTTCTTAATATTATCTTTAAAATTATCTTTAATAATGTAAAACTTTCTTTATTTACCTCCACTTTCTTTATTCATCTTATATATATTCACAACTGCATCTTTTTAATTTTGTATTTGATCTTTATATATTATAATTTAGATCAGTAATGTTTATTGTACAACAAAAATACGTCCAACTAGTATCCAACATGTGTTATACATAATATACAATCTGTATCATACATACGTGTACTATACATATGATACACATTACGTACTATGTATAGCACACGTTGACACTAGATAAACGTATTTCGGTTGTACAACAAATATTTATTAAACTTAAATTGTATAGTTGTCATGCAAGAATGCATGAACAAATTTCTTCTTGCTGCCATTGCTATACAATTTGTTAGCTGTTTTAGTTATTCTTTCCAACTTAGCTAGGTTCTTAAAGTTGAGCTTTTCAGGGTGGGGATTTCCACCTAAAAGAGGGAAATTAAAGAAAATTAGGCTCACTAAGAATAGAACAACCAAGTGATTTAACCATGATTTTTTGCAGTTTAAAGAAAAAGGTAAAAGGGGCTTAAAATAAGGACTAATATAAGGCGAGAAAAAATAAAACTAAATACGATTTATAATAAGAGATCATGTGAGAGTCAAGTATTTCTTATGAAAAATTGATTACCTGAATATTTCATGTCTAAAGATCAACATAGAAGTGTTTCCCAATATATAGCACATAACTGTCAAAAAGCATTGAGAAGAGAACATCAGAGATAGAGATAAAAGGGAAAGAAAAAATGTTTGTTTCAAAAGACATAGATAGTTACTGATAATTTTCTGTCCCAAAGTAGAAATTTTTCGTGTTTTTTGGACATAAAAATAGTAGGGACCGTAAAGACAGAACTTGAGGACAGAAAATGAACGTTAATATCCTCACTGGCAGTGTTGATACGACGGTGGCGGGTGGTGGTCTGGCAACAGTGGTTTTGCGGTAGCGGACAATGGTGAAGTTGAGGACAATGATGTCTTTTTATGAAATTCAATTATTTTGTCTCTGATTTTACCACCAAACACAATACAGAGACAATCTTTGTGTATTTGTCTTTATCTCTACGTCGCAATCTCGTGTCTCTAACTCTCTTTCGAGACACTTGTCAAAACTAACTAAGGGACATAATAAGATTTTAATACCCTTTGTAAGCTTCTATTACTACCAAGTGGAGAATTAAATGGAGAACTTCTTCTAGGGTATCTTCAAGGACTATTAGCTTCGGATGGAATAATAGGGTTAGAACAAGAGAAATGACTTGCTCACAGTGTAATTTCTCGTTCAAATAACAAGACACTTGTAATTAGTGTTTTAGAGTGATTGAACCAAGAGGGAAATACTACAAACCATCATTTATTTGAATATCTTGCTTATCATCCTCTTATGTTTTGAGTCTATTCAAAATTGAACTATACATAAGAACTCCTCCACATTATGCTCATGCCTATAAATTCACATTACAAGACCAATGATTAACTCCTTAGGTTCTGATCCAACTATATCCGGGCGTCTTTGTCGTACCGAATTCTCTCATCAAGTTCCTCAGATTTGTTGCTTCTTCCCACTGGCCTGCGGCTGCATAGATATTCGATAAAAGCACATATATTGATGGGTTGTTATGATCTCTTTCCAGAAGAAGTTTAGCAATTGTTCTTCCTAGTCTTAGATTACCATGAGCTGCACAGGCACTGAACAATGACCAACATATATTGGAATGTGCCCTAAAATAACTGCCTTCGATTACTCGTTCTGCCTCGTCGAGATATCCACTGCGACCCAACAGATCAACTATGCAAGAAAAATGATCCACACTCGGAACAAATCCATAAACTTTCACCATCATATCGAAAACACGGAGGCCTTCATCGACTAAACCTGCATGACTGCAAGCTGAAAGAATTGAAGTGAAGGTAGCTTGGTCTGGTTTGATCCCAGGCGAGATTCGCATTGCCTCAAAACAGCGCAAAGCTTCTTCTCCTTGCCCGTATTGCGCATAAGCAGATATCAGGGCATTCCAAGAAATCGTATCTCTTTCAACCATTGCATTAAATACTCTCAACGACCTTTCTATAGACCCACATTTGGCATACATTGTCACCAAGGCATTGCCCAGAGAAACATCAGAAGAAAATCTGTGCCGCAGTATGTAACTATGGACTTGTTTCCCATGACTCATGGCTGGTATGCTAGAACAAATGCTCAAAACAAGACTAAGGGAATAGGCATTTGGCTTGAGCTGTGTATTAAGCAAAGCAGAGAACTGCTCCAAACCTTGCAGCAGATATCCATTTACCAGGAACCCGGATATGATGCTATTCCAGGATATCAAACTTTTATAGGTAAGATCAGAGAAGATTTGAAAAGCACACTTTATATTTCCATGTCTGCAATATGCAGAAATAAATGCATTCAAAACTTCAATCTTCACAATCCCATTTTTGGATAGGAGAGAGTGGAAAATCTCCACGGTGCGCAAAGAGTCCATGGCAGCTAGCACACTTCCATACGTAAATTCATCCGGTTCGATTCCTTTCCTCCTCATTTTCTGATAGGTCAAGATTGCTGCTTTGCCAATACTCTCTTGAACATAGGTCGAAATCATTATGTTCCATGAAATAAGATCCTTTTCTTCCATTCTTCCAAAAATATTCTCAGCTTCATCCAACTCCCCAAAGCTGGAATACATGGTCATTGTTGCATTATTGACAGCTGTATGAGCAACAAAACCCGTTTTGATAGCTAATGCTTGTGCTTGACAACCAACTCTTAGAGACCAACAAGAGCTCAAGACACTCACAAAGGTAAGGTCCGTTGGACTAAGACAATCCCGTAGCATGTTCATAAACATCTCAAACGCATCTTCGTTTCTATCCATGGTTACAAGACCGTCTATCATCGCATTATACGTGATATGATCACGCAGCAGCGAGGCTCCTGCTTCCTCAAACATTTGATATGCATCAACAACACATTCACATTTAAAATACATAGTGATCAGAGAATTGATCACAGAAGTCCTAGCCAAGAAACCACTCTTGACAACCGCCGAATGTACATGCCTTCCATGATCAAGAAGCTCTAAAGAGCACAAACTCAACATGCTCGCGAACGTGTAATTATCAGGCCTAACACCGACCCTGTTCATGTCCCTAAACAAGCTAATAGCAAACTCTTCAAAACCATTATCCGTGCACCCAGTAATGATGGCATTCCAAATAGCCACATTGCTCCTACTAGGCATTTGATCAAACAGTTGGAGTGCATAACCAACGTGGCCAAGCCTAGTACACGCAGATAACATTGTAGTCCAAGAGTACACATCTGGGTATTGGATTTCTCCAAACGCACACCTAACACAATCAAGGTCTTGTGATTTGGCATAGAGTGAAAGCAATGAATTTGCAACATGGGAATGGGATTTTAGGCCTGTTTTGATGGAGATTGTGTGGAGCTGGTTCCCAAAGGAGAGATTTTGAGAGTTCGCAGAGGCAGTGAGTGCTGTTGAAAGGGTATAGTGATCTGGTCTCAAGGATTGGAAGGATGATGAATGAATTTGGGTGAAGAGTTTGAGAGATTCTGAGTATTGGTTTGAATGGTTGAACTGTGCAAGAATGTGGTTTAGCTTAAAAATGTGTTGGAATGAAAGACAAAGCTTCATTTCATGAATTTACTCTAAAATAATAAGGAGGAAATTTCCTTGCTTTGAAAGACGCGTAGCACAAACTCTAAAACGAACCTCGTTACGTTTCTAAACCAACACAACAATTCGATTTCAACCTCGTTGTCTTGTCCCCTTCTCTCGAAACCTTTCTGTGATTCGGAACATGTCATCAATGTTCAATAGGTTTTGGTAAGTTGATTACCTTACACAACTTCCTTTTCATTTTATTTTTTTGATATATTTTTGCTTTCTCATATTGATGATCCCCTTTCATCGCTTATCTTTTTCAATCTCACGTATATTGTATTCATTCAGCTAAGATTTACCCCAAAAAAAAATACCTCTTTTCATGCTTTATTATATAGGTTGAATTTGAAATTTCATATCCAGTGTGAATAGTATATGATTGTTATATTAAGTTTTCATTTTCTGATGCACTCTTGATATAGAAACATTTTCACACGTTGCCGTGTATATGTGATAATATTTGATTGGTTGACAGGGTAAAACATTTTACTAGAAGAAGTTCGGTATCAAAATTAATCTCTAATTATATACTCAAATGAGTAATGCTACAATTGTGTTAAAATTTGCCTGTCCACACAAATTACAATCCTTATGAATAAGGTCATAGCATTCTAAAAAAAATTATAGCTTATTAGTGTTTTTCTTATGAGATTAATGTTGTTTGATTATGATTAGGGGATCTCAAGAACAGCAAACTCAGCCACATGCACAGGATGATTCTTCACAGACACAATCATGGTATCCACAATCCGTATTGAGCTCCCCAGGTTCTTCTAGGCCTGCAGAAATGTTGCAGCACTCTCCTTCGCGCGTTCCCCTAACCGAAGCCGCCGGCATCATCGCTCTTCTGAAGGAAAATAGGTTGGAACTCTTTCATGCCCTTGATTAGCCATTCTGCGATTTGATTAGCCATGAGGCTAGAATCCTGGTATATATAGCAGAGTATTCAAAGTATAAATTAAACAAGTATCACATTTTTCTCTAAAAGCATTGGAAGGATCATTTTAGTCTTTACTTGTCTTGTTAATAGCCTTGTGGTTAATGGTGTTTATCAATCAAGTTAATTTTATGGTTACTTTGCTTGTTGTTTTGTATAATTTCTCTTGAGCCATTTCTGTCATTTACTATTCTCTTATCTTTTGAATGGTAATGATCATGATTTTTTATGTGTTTTTACCCCCCTCATTTTATAAATTGACCAGTGTTGATGAATTAAGGAAGCTTTTATCTGATAAAGATGTGTATCAGCAGTTTTTGCATTCACTTGATCAGGTCAAGATTCAAAATAATGTAAGTTGCATTAATATACTCACCCTCCTATGCAGTAGTTGATTTTGCTTCTGTTTCATGTGCTGGAATTTGTGTATGTTTTCTAATTTTGTAACTATTCCAGCTGAAAGATGAACTTTGCAAGGAGAATATGATGCTTGTTGGTGAGTTATTGAATTCTTCTTTTATTTGTTATGATGCATGGTTTGCTAACATTTCAATGTTTGAGAATTTCTCAATCAACTGTTTTTTTAAATTCAGACAAAAATCTGCAAAAGGACCCTCGTATTGTGGAACTTAGGAATCAAGTAAGATCATGGATAATCCTATTAAATTGTATGATTCTATCTTTTCTGAATCCTTGTGCTAAGTATTGAATATTCAAACCTTGTATGGAAACAGTGTAGAATAATTCGGACAACAGAGTTAGCTTCTGCAAAAGAGAAACTGAATGAGCTTGAGAAGCAGAAAGAAGAAATGTTGAAGCTGAATGATCCAAGATCCCTTCTTCAAAGGATTCAAGGTAAGTTTCTGAAATGATAATACAAAATTATGGTTCATAAACATGATAATCTTATAATAATGTCTTTTGCAGAAGCTATGAATGAGATAGATGATGAATCTGAGAATCTGCACCAGCAATTCCTTGACAGAGAGATTGACCTTGGAGCTTTTTTTATGAAATACAAGAAGCTACGTGTTGATTACCACAGGAAAACTCTGATACACCTTGCAGCTAGAACATCAAATATTTGAGCATCACATTAGGAATACTAAAATTATAAGATTGTAAATGCCATTTTGTCAGAAGGGAGGAAAAACAATGTTATGATATGATTAATTAATGTGCTAATAATAAACTAGATAGGTTATATTTCATCTGTCTGAAAAATGCATTCATTCCTTCCTTAAATAGTAAGGACCTGTAGTATAATTTGAAATATCGAGTTCAATGTTTAATCAATACAAGGCACAGACATTATAGTACAAATTTCACGATGCTAAGTCTTATCCCACTGAATGAAATCGACTTTATGGATCACACAATGCCATAAAGCGAAAATTTTGCAACATTTTCATCCTTGTTCTTATTGATAGTCTTCGGTTTCCCTTGGTTGTATGTGATAGAGGAATGAAGTGGCTCAAATCAAAATTGGATAACAAAAATCGAATCTCATTGTTCTTCTAAATACCCTATCTCTTTCTCCCACTTAAGACCAAACATTTGACTACCAAAAGGCACAATGAGGTTATACCGGAAAACCTGAAAAAAAAGAAAAAAAAAAAGCAAGTGTATCTTTATTACATGAACAATAATATACTATACAATCTGAAAAATAATAATGGAATGTTTTACAGGAATTATAGTGATTGTTAAATGAAATGAAGTAATATGACCAACATGCTCGTTCATACAAAAGTCAGTATGTCTCATAATTTATCAACCTGTAACAACAACAACTAAACCTTAAACCACTAGCTGGGATCGGCTATGTGAATCATGCGACGGTATAGAACTATAATTTATCAACTTAGTTCCAGCAAAATTTCAAGCTCCTAGCATCACATACATCAGAGCCAGTATTCAATATTAAAAAGAACCAGGAACTCGATATCCAATTTCGAGCAAAGCTTTAGCACAGAAAAAATGGTGTAACTGACCTTATCATTGATTTCTCTAAGCTGCAATTTCAGAGCCTCCGAACTTTCATCCCATGTACAGTGATCACCACTGCTTTTACTTTCCCAAGCTTTCTTCAATACCATTCTCCATTCGGAGATTCTAGATCTTATCTCTTTGTTAAGCTCGACCCACTCAGGTGCACATCCATTTTTCGACAGGATTCTGTAAAGGGTGTCTTCAGCCGGATCTGCGTGAGGGTTCGTGTCAAGCTTAAGCGGCTTGCCTTTCCCAGGCAAGTTCTCAAAATGGCCTTCTTCCATTGAATGCCATATTCTTTGCTCAACAACATTGATGAGATCAGTTTCTGACCTGTTCAACAGCCAATGTTAATATATATATATGTGCATCAAGCACTAGCGAGGAGAAAATCCACACACAATCAAAAGCTTTCAGAAAAAAAAAAAAATCTCTTCTCTAATTGATACACACAAAACTTTACTTATCGGGAAAGCAACTACACACCTATACTAAGATGTGTCCGAGTATCCAACACTCTGTGGACACGGACACAGCAAGTGTCCAAAAAAAAAGTTTTTATTTAAACTTGGAAACGCTCCAGACACTTTTTTTTTCCTTTTTTTATTTTTCTGTTATAGGAAAAAACTCAAGCCTAAATGCAAATTAGCTATGTATGATTGACGAAATAAAATTAGAGGGATTGTATTAAAAAACATTAGTTATTTATTCATAGAGTTTAACTATGACGTCAATCCATGATTGAATGTTTGTGATTTACACTTACAGTGGATTGAAGTTAAACTCATATTCATATATATGTCGTGTCTCTTTTCTATAATTTTTAGTTTGGTGCATGCTTCTTAGATAGTTACTTAAACTACACTAATTGTAGAGGTGCGCTTCATGTCACGCCTAGAACATGTTAACAAGTGATTACATAGCAGTGATAACTAATTACAATCTAACTAAATAATTAACAGACCTAATATTTATATTAACAGAGATTAGAGTGGGAAATTGTGCTAAACGAGATCTTAACTAAGCCTCAACTCAAGGATAAATTATTGCATCTTACCATAGTAATACAAACCAGAACATTCTCAATTCAATTCAATTATTTCTCGTCTCAATTGCAGAATTTAAATTCGAGAACTAAGCACGTTAATCGATAATTGAAGAGTGGAAGAAGCAAACTATTAATTAATTAATTAGATTCAAATTACTACCTGACATTGTTGCGCTGGCCGCGAAGCTCGGGAGGGAGTTTACGGTCGTGGACGGCGTCGATAACGGCGGAGAGACGATCCACGAGCTTCTTCCCGACCTTCGTAGATTTACCTGAAGCAGAAGAAGAAGGATTTGATGAAGACGAAGAGGACGACGAAGAAGATGATGATGATGAGAAGGAAGAGTTTCCGGTGCCGGAAACAACGGGAACAGCCGCCCCCGGTGACGGTGACGGTTGGAAACGGAGGAAAGAGCGAAGTTTGATGGGATTGCGAAGCATCGTGGGCATCTCTATTCTATGGATCCTTCGTTGTTCTTCACTTCTATTGTTCTATCTTCTCCATCATTCTTCTTCTTCCTTTTTTCTTGGACTATGTGTTAAAATAAAATAGGTGTTGAAATTTTAAGCAAGAAAAATATATAAACAATTAATAATGAAATATTATTTTACTTTTCAAAATTCATTAAATTAAATTAAAATAGAATGTTTGAGTTGCTGTCACGTGTAAATATTGCTACGTGGCAGTTTACTGTCCAGTCGACTTGTCTTGCTGTATTTCCAAGCAAATCATGATTTTAAAAATATGAAAATGCTACATTTACGATTAAATTTACACAATATTTATACAACAATCATATATATTATTAAATCACATTTGTTTATAAATTCATATTATAAATATTGTACAATTTTCATTGGACATATAATATTAATGAAAAAATAATAATTAACTACTATGCAAATAAAAATGAAAATAAGTCTTATGCATCAAAATTTAACATTGAAAACCTAATCCCTCTAACTTTATGTTAGTTCCCTTCAATAGAACCCCATAAAACTTTTTTCTGTTGATTCATCAAACGACACAAATGAGATTTTTGTAATCATTATAATCAAGTAAAACTAATAACATTATTGATACTATAATAATCACACGACCAAGATGAAAATTTTCTGTACCCACGATTATCCAAAGGAAGTTACAACACTACCAAGGACAAAAACAAACTCATCAAGGATTGTCCCATTACAAAAAGGACGAAAATTTTCCACCATTATAACATTGAAAAACAAACATTGAACAAGAACACTTTCCACCAGCATCATGTGTTCATGTAAAAATATTTTAAGCATCCATGGATATGGCCAATGTTGTATAGTCAGTATCCAAACACGTCCTGGAATTGAATAAAAAGTCTTCAATGTCCTTAAACTTCTGCAGATTTGCATCATTATAGTAACCCAGCTTGCTTAAGAGCATTTTTATAGTCTTCAACACTTTTTTCTCGCACCTGCATTCCGGTGACAACAACAAAATGAAAAATGAAGTTAAAAGATGCATATTTTCATGGCTCTTTCCACAAGCATAACAGAGGCGTAGTCAAATTTTCAGAATCTTTGTTTTGCATCATATACTTCATGGAGCATCGGAATCCAAGAACACCACCAACAAGAATGAATACCTCTGTTACATGGGTGCCGAAATGATTCTCAATCTTTGACATCAACTTTTCATCATCTTTAGAACATATCAGGTTGAATACAGCCCCTGTAAGATCAGATGAAACAAATGGAAAGAAAAAAACTTCATCAAGGACGAAATTCCGAATAGACTTCCTTTTAGAATAAAAAGCATAAACCAAAAACTTCAAATTTGTATAGTAAGTGACAGTGAGGCCCAACAAGCACATAAAATAATAGAAACCCAATCCTGGCACTAGTAGGCAGGATCAACCCCACCAAATAAGGGTTCAACAGGGGGTAGATGATGTAAAGTGAATATGTATTTAAACAATTCGACACAATAATTTGTTTGCTTTCCACCAAAATAAAATAATTGAAAAATACTACTAATCCCATTGGAGTAATAATAGAACCAACATCAAATTTTGAATCCTGTCATAATTGAAATACAATAAAAAGAATGAATAAAGCCAGCACAGTGATTTGCTAAATATAAATAACCTCTTGTTTAAACATGCAAAAATTCAGCTGAGCTACATTGCCCTATAAAATGAAGGTAACAACAGGAAGCTCCCTTGACAAAAACATTTACAATTTAGTAATTTACGATAACTGCATGACAGCAAGTACAATGCAAAGAGATATGGACTAGAACTTACCCTTGCGCCCGAAACGTCCAGCCCTACCCACTCTGTGCAAATAGACCTCATAATCAGGCTCAAATTCACGGTCACGGGAATATTCAGCCATACGTTTCACTGGAAGATCATAGTTTATAACCAAATTAACCTGAACAGATATAAAATGGCAGAATGTCATCACTTTGAAAAAACTGCGTACATATACACAAAGGGGGAGAGCGACAGAGAGATTGGAACCAATTCAGCACCTGTTGCTGATCAAAGCCTCGAGCAAGAACATCAGTTGATATAAGAACTTGTGTCAAACCATCTTTAAACTCCTTGACAATCTTGTCTCTCTCTTCATGCTCAAGATCACCTTGAATGGAAGTAACCTCATAACCCATATCGACAAGTGATTTATGCAGCATTTTTGCACTATTTCTTGTGCGCACAAATATAATAGTTTGGCCCACATTCTCTCCGATTTCAAATATGTAATCTTTTATCACTTCAATCTTAGACAGCTCATCAGGACAACTCACTTTATATTGCTTCACAGCATCTAAAGAAAGTTCTTCTTTTTTCACAAAAAGTTTATTATGATCCTGCTTAATTGTCCTTGATACAAAGTTCTTGACAATTTCATTGAATGTAGCAGAAAACAGAAGAACCTGGAGACAGAGGAGCCAATATAAAACTTCTTAGATAATTAAAGAAACTAAAAAATATCAACAGTGTTATGCACCAGAAGACATGAATGGTTGAATTACATACATAGCAATCACACCTAGGTGAAACACTCATTCACTTAAAGATGTAAAGGTTCAGTTCACTAAGATGCAGATGCAATGGCACAGTACATTCAAGTGCAGATTCAATTAACTCTGCACAAATATTAAGTATAACGAGAACCACTATATTTCCCTTCTATACAAATTGAAAGCTACTTAAAGCAATCAACTAGCATCAGCCAAAAGAATATTTTAGCTTTACATCTGCAAGAATTCTCAAAAGTATGGAATTATTCATGCATGAGAGCACACTACATCAGAGGATTCAACAAACCTGACAGCTAGAATTGACTTTTTCTATTTCCTTCATTATCCTCAAGGAATCATCTTTAAAACCATCCTGCAATAGCACACAGCTCATAGTTATTTAGAATATTAAGGCACAGGACATTTAAAAGCAAAAAATATGCTAAATTATAGAGGGGCAAAAAAACAAGGCTAATTTAGTAAACAATAGGATATCCATGAACCTAAATCAAGGTCCTAGAATCTCCAGAATATCTATAAAGAGGGTTTCTAACTAGAATTAAATATGATATTGAGCAACAGGTTTACTACTTCTCTCTTCCTCTACATCCAACATAAGAGAAGGAAGTTACAACCTACCATATAGAATAGTAAACAATTATCTAACTTCTCCAAGAAGTTTTAGCAACAATAGTTTATTAAATAACACCTAACTACAGAGAAAAGGATAAGTTTTGTGGTAGCCTAGTTAAAGTACCATGAACTTTAAATGCTAACTAAAAATAGTCGCATTACATTTTAACAGCATGCAAGAATTACCTCAGCAAGCATTTGATCAGCTTCATCAAAAACAAGAATCTTCAATCTGGTCACACCCAGTTTCTTGTAAGTCATCCACTTTTTTATAGTGCCAGGGGTCCCAATAACCACCTGAGCCATAATTGGTGGCCTTTTTCCTATCGGAATCGAGTCCCTGCGGTCTGTTGGAACAGCACACTCTGAGCTAATCCCTGTGTACTTCCCCATCTTCCGGAGAACTTCAGTGTTCTAAGAGACACAAATAATACCAACCAGCACAATCAATACAATCAATTTTCTACCTTTTTTAGCCAAAGAAAAAATAAAAATGTATCTTACTGAAGCACTTTATAGGAAGTAATATTTTACCTGAATAGCCAGCTCCCTTGTTGGGCAAATGCAGAGCGCTTGAGGAGCCTGCATAGACGGATCCACTCGGCTAAGCATCCCTAGAACAAAGCATGTGGTCTTGCCCGAACCATTGTGCGCCTGTGCTATCAAATCCCGATGTGGTGGGCTCAGGATCATCGGCAAGCTTATAGCTTGGATCTTGCTCGGCTTCTGGAACTTCATCTCCACATAGAGACCCTTCAGCAGCTCCTGCGAGAGGTTCAGGTCCTCGAATCTCGATGCAGAGGTGTATGGCGTGTCGCCAGAGGTAACCTGCACCAAACCCCAGAAAAAACTATGACACACATGTATTAGAATAATTCGTAAAAGTATTCTGATACTAATTTGAAGTTATACATGCTTCTGAGAGTAAAACCCTAGCTTAGGAATAAAGTACGAGAAATTGATAAATCACGAGATGGAAAATTGGTGAGATTGGAGATCGAACCGCTTGGATATTGGAGTCGTCGGGATCGTCCAACAGCTTCGGAGGCTTCTTGGTTTCGTCGATCGACAATTCGTCGACTTTGAGAGACGATGCTGCGGTTGCTTCGGAAGAGCTCGAAGATGGTGGCGGCGCCGTTGTTGTGGTTTCGTCTGCGGCGGCGTCGTCGTCGTCGTCAGCTTCGTCAGCCCAGCTCTTGTGAGGTGCCGGCGGAGGAGCGGCGTCGGTGGTGGAGGCGGCGGCGGATTCCGACATAATGGTGGAGAGAAGAGAGAAAGTGGACTGAGAGAGTGTGAAACGAAATAAGGATTAGAGTGAGGTAGAGAGAGAAGTAGAGGGGGAATGGTGCTTCTAGTATTTTGTATTGGGCTTATATATTGGGCTAAGATTATAAATGGGCGTATTAGGAATTTAATTTAATTGTTAATACCTTAATTGCAAATTCTGTATGATTTGAACTTGTGGCAGGAGAAAGGAGCATATTAGAACCTGCAGGTGCCCTAGAATTTTGATAAACTACAGTTCTGTCAATTGGTATGCACATTCTACTTTGACTGATATTTTTCCAAGAACAGCTTTCTTCATACTTTTAACTGATTTTCCAGGAACAAGACCAGATAGGAGGATTTCATGGCTTTCAAACATGTTCATCGGTTGAATAGAGGAACTAGTTATTTTTACCTAATGAGGCACTTTCACATCTTTTGTAATCTATAATAATAAATGATTGTGCTTATCTTTTTTGGTAAAGAATTGAAATCCTGTGATGTATTTGACTTGGTCTTTCATTTCATATGTGTAATGTAATATATGCATGAGGATTGTTGTGTTATAGCTTTAGCTTAGAAAGTTGAATAGATGAATGAGTAGTTTTACATTGGCATATGAACAGAACACTATTAATGTAGTTTTCCCTCTCCTTTCATGATTCTATTGGCCAGCATTCTCAACTATTTCTTGCTTAGCAAATGATACTTTGAAATATGTAATACATGATTTTTTTTATAGTATGAAAAATAAAGTTTATTTATTTAAAAATATGAGATTGCACGATTTTTTATATACAACATACATAATAATAAAGACTGTGTTTTAAAATATGAGGCCATATTTATTTTCTGACACTTTGAAATGTGGTATTGTATATTCTTTTATGTACAACATAAAATTAAATATTATAGTTTTAACATATGAGATTATATATATTTTTTAATATAAAGTACAATTTAAAAGAATATATCCTTTGAAATTTGAGTTCATACGAGTGATATTATTTTTTCTGTGGTACAAAATTAAAGATAATCACACTAGTGTTTAGCCGCAACATCAGAGTGGTCAAATGTAATATATCACATACAGCAAAGTTTAATATGAACCAAAATTATATAATATTAAATGTTATACATAGAAAATGTTAAAAAAGGGAAAAAAAATATTAGATGAACTCATTGGATATATTTTTATGTATATATTAAATATGTTGGTTTTTTATTGATTTTCTCTAATTGTACACGGAGACTTTTCCATAATAATTTTATCCTCAGATCTCGGTCGATGAAACACACATTTAATGATAGATGTACAGAACATGACATCTCTTTTCTATATACTTCTACCAAGCCAACTTTTTAAGGATGCTCCTTCATCCAATTTTAATTGATGTTTTAGAGTATTATACACTTATTAAAAATGTGATTAAAGCACACAAATTTCTATAGATGTAAGTATATAATAACAAAATTATCCTTATAGTTTTTTGTGCAATAATAATTGTAAGAGATAAATGAGAGTGCATGTATGGATAAAACTGGAAAAATATTGTAAATATTTTCTTGATACTTCAAAATGATAAATAACAATGGATAAATAAATTTCATAAAAAGACAAATAAAATTGAACAGAGACTAATATATAGTTGAAAAACATTGATAATATATATGCATGGTTTTTGTATTTAATTATGATAGTATATATATTTGACAGTGTCACGTAATGACTAGCTTCGTGAGATTCCAAATATAAATGTTTAGGATTAAAAAAACAGTTTCACAACTACTTTTTTTTTCCCTTATTTAAAGCTAGTGATGATACCCTAATTGAGGAACGGAAGTTGTTTCTATATAAAGTTCCAAAGCTATCACTTAATTATAATTATTTGTAATTAATTACACATACATTCATCTATTGTCTAACTTCGCTCTAATCACTTGCCATTGATAATCCTAATTAATACTCAAGTAACATTAAATCTACAATTCTTTCATTGATCATCACACTCTCACTCATGTGTATCTATTCATAATATTTTATTTTATTATTCTTTTAATTGATTATTAACACTTAGTAAACAAATATTAGTGTTTTTTTTCAAGTCTGGATTTGTTCGTACCATGTGCAATTCATTCCTAATTCATGTAATTTCTATGTAGTTAGCATGTCATTTATGTGAAATGTGTGTATTTAAATCATTAGTATGAATGTCTTATAAATAATAATACCAACTAATAATTGGTATTATCAAGTCTCAATAACCGCCTGAGCCATAATTGGTGGCCTTTTTCCTATCGGACGAGTCTCTGCGATCTGTTGAAACAGCACACTCTGAGCTAATTCCTGTGTACTTCCCCATCTTTCGGAGAACTTCAGTGTTCTAAGAGACACAAATAATACCAATCACCACAATCAATACAATCAATTTTCTATCTTATTAGCCAAGGAAAAAATAAAAGTGTATCTTATTGAAGCACTTTATAGAAAGTAATATTTTTCTTACTTCCATTTGAAGTAATTTTGCTCCTATAAAAATTTAGACCGACAGAGCCCTTTAGAAGCTTATAGAGAGCTGCTTCAGCTTTCTATCTTAAAAAAAAAATACTTCTATCTTTTAACTATTTATGTAAAAAGTGCTTTATTTGAAACATATCGTAACAGACGGAAAAAACTATCCTTCAACTTGAGGAGCCTACATAGAAGGATCCACTCTGCTAAGCATCCCTAGAACAAAGCATGTGGTCTTGTCGGAACCATTGTGCGCTTGTGCTATCAAATCCCGATGTGGTGGGCTCAGGATCATCGGCAAGCTTATAGCTTGGATCTTGCTCGGCTTCTGGAACTTCATCTCCACATAGACCCTTCAGCAGCTCCGGCGACAGGTTCATGTCCTCGAATCTCGATGCAGAGGTGTACGGCGTGTCGCCAGAGGTAACCTGCACCAAACAGGTAACCTGCACCAAACACCAGAAAAAACTATGACGCACATGTACTGCTACAGATTCTATACTAAGTACTAGTATCCGAAAATGTTCAACAATTATAAGCCCTTAGAATGCAAAAATTGGTAAAATATAATTAGAAATATTAGTAAAAGTATTCTGATACTAATTTGAAGTTATACATGCTTCTGAGAGTAAAACCCTAGCTTAGAAATCAAGTACGAGAAATTGATAAATCACGAGATGCAAAATTGGTGAGATTGGAGATCGAACCGCTTGGATATTGGAGTCGTCGGGATCATTACAGTTCTTGAGAGAGAGACAGTTAGAAAGAAGACAAAGAAGATAGACCAGTTACAGTTCTTGAGAGAGAGAGAAAGAAGACGATGAAGAAAAGAAAAGGGAAAAGAGATGTTGTGCACAGAGCAGATTCGCAGAATTTTCAGAGAATTCTTGAGAGAGAGAGAGAAAGAAAACAAAGAAGAGAAAAGCGGATGACCTTGTGCTTTTACTGAAGTGTCTTGGGTTTTCCATGCGGTGGAGATTAGGGGATATATATATATATATAACTCGAAATCAGCTAATTGATTCTGGAGGCGCTTGACAACCAGGAATGAATATACTTTCTTAATTATTGGGCTTTGTTAATGGGCCAACGAACTTTTAAATAATGCAATGATTGAGCTTTGTTAATGGGCCAATTAACCAATAAGTTAGGCCCATAATAATATGTATGAGTAATGAATGAAATAAATACGTACATGTCCCCCTAGCAATGGCCTCATTCCAAGCACACCCACCGGCTGCCGCCGTCCTTCCTGAGAAGGTTCGCCATTGCCATATGATCAAGAAATAAATGGTTCATAACATGTACCATACTAATTTCAAACAATTTGTCAAAGGTTGATATCATATATAGAAATGAATCTTGGAGTATATTTAAAGCCATCACAGGCACATGTGAAGAAGCTAAACATAATAGAAAAGTAAAAATAAAGAATCGGAGGCAAAGAAAATCAAGGGGAAGAGAACATACTGAGATGATTGGCACAGATCTTGAGGGTTTTGGACTGCCTCATGAGAACCCTAACTTTGTCGAATCGGTATACCTTCGATTTGCTTGCTACAATCAAGGAAAGAAATAATCAATCAAAATAGAGAAGAGTTAATTGTAAGATTAACAGAAAAGAAAAAAGTGAAGAAGAGATAATGAGAATGAAAAATGGGGATTACAGATTGATCGAGGATGGCATCTTCTTCTTCCTCGAGCTTGACGATCGGAGCAGCGACTTGAGGTCCAGTGTCCTCGTCATCGCCGGGAGCGAGTGCGTCCTCCTCTTCCCGGCGATCGGGATCGGCGCTGGACATATTCTAGAGAGAGACTTTAGGGTTTTGGGGAGAAATGAGAAATGGGAAGGTGAAAGCGTACGAGTC
Source organism: Aeschynomene evenia (assembly GCA_013621005.1). Taxonomy (NCBI): domain Eukaryota; kingdom Viridiplantae; phylum Streptophyta; class Magnoliopsida; order Fabales; family Fabaceae; genus Aeschynomene; species Aeschynomene evenia. The sequence continues at coordinate 23,385,017 of CM024264.1, read as the reverse complement.
ATTCACTTTGAAGAGTAGTTTTATTGTAAGTTGTGATTGTGAAGTGGAAGCTTTTATTGTGGCTTTAAGTATTTTTCAATGTGAAGAAAGTAATTAGGTTTTGGTTGTGGAGCAACATTTTCACCTTTTAAAATTGTTTGATCTCACACACATAAAAAGGAGTTTGGATTTAATTTCAAGATTTTTATACACTTATTTGATGATTATGGATATATTTTCTCCATTTTTTCAAACTGTCCAATTTAGAGATGTGCATTTCCTATTTTACTTGTCCATTTTAAAATTTAAAATAAACATTATTATTTTCTTCCTCTTTAACCTTTATTTAATAATCATTATCTCTTTTACCAAGTAATATAATAAATATATATTTAATTGTTGATAAAAGGTAATTTAGTAAAATAGATACTCCCTCCCTTTCAATTTATTTGTCCAGTTTCTCTTTTCACATTATTTTAGGTAATGATTAGTTTATCCTTAAAATTAACAAATATAAGTTTAACTTACTAGATTACACTTACTCTATTTTTAATACATTCTCTCACTCCATAGTAAAAGACAATAATTTAATTAGGGGTAGAACAGGAAAAAATAATAAAAACTATCTTGAATTTCTAACTGGATAAATAAATTGAAACAAAGTGAACTTTAAGACTATATCTATCATTACCTAAATTTCAGTTCGTATTTAAAATTGGACAATTAAAAAAAATGAAGGAAGTATTAATCATGATAGTTGAACTGTCAACTACTTAGAAAATCATACAAATGAATTATTTTGATTAGACAACTGTGTTTTACACTAAAAGTATATTAAAATTAAATTCAAAAAGTTAAATTTAAGAAAATTAAAAATAAAATAAATTTACACTTGCATGCTCAATATATAATAATTAGGAATAGTAAAAACTATATATATAATTTAATCTCAATATATAAAATTTCATCAATAATTTGGTTATTTGTTCCCAATTACCTGAAGAGAAACCAAAAAAATAGTCCAATTCCAAATAATCCAATAATCTTGTAATAAAGTGAGTGATTTTTTTCTGAATGGTCTTCAAAGATGTGGATGGAATCAACCACGTTATCCTTTTCTATATTCTTTCTCTTTCCTCTCTTTAAAAAAAAACAACTAAACTACATTTATGATTTATATATTCTGGCCTCATTTTGAAGTTCCAACCAACAAGATCTCTGTTTTTTTCCCATCATCAACAACAACAATACACTATGATCCTCCAATGCCCTCTTACTTCAATTCACTTCACAAGTAATTCACTCTCTCTTTCACTCTGCTATATATATATAGATATGTATGTATATCTGATTTATTTTGATGTTAATTTAACAGGGACACATAAAAGACTTGAAAACAAGAGTTCATATAGGATAATGAGGTTATTACCATCATCATGTCAATGCTCATCAGAAACAGATTCTACAGTGTCTTTTCAGATTGAGGGAAGGAGGGCATTGCTCAGTTCTCTCCTCACAACTAGTTAAGTAACTACTCCCTCCTTGCACTAAGGTAGTATTTGTTTTCGGTGATTCTGGAGTCAAAGTCAAAGGAATCATGGAGTCAGTGACTTAAATTGGAGTGAACAAAAAATTGACAATTTTGTTCAGTGAGTCACTATGACTGTGCACTGAGTCACTGTGATACTCGCAATAAACACTTGACATAGTCAATTTTTCACTGACTCCCTAACACTACCGGACTCCGAACCCAGAGTCAGAAAAAACAAACACAGCCTAATAATAATAATTGTTTGTTATTTTCACAAAAATTGGTTTATTTGAAATCAATTATTTGGATTCAATTGTTATTAGATGGAATATTGCTTAAATGTTTGTATGTAATGTCAGTTGCTGGTGGAGTAGTGTATGCATGTGATGTGGCTGAAGCTGTTAGCACAAGTAGAAGAGCTGTATGTGTTGCCTTCATTGTCTTATGAGCTTTTCAAGAAAGGGAAATCATGGTTCTTAAATCCAACTATGATTAAAACTATGCACACTTTTTGTTTTGTTTTTGGTTTTGCAGCTAAGAGGAGCAAAAATTCCTGAAAGTGATTATACAACCCTGCCCAATGGTTTGAAGTAAGTATTTTTTTTTATGTATCTCTCTATATGAACGGGAGTCTTGGAGAAACGGGTTAAGTTGTTTCTATGTGATCTCGAGGTCATGGGTTCAAGCTGTGGAAATAGTTACTGATGTATTTTATCAGGTTATGTTGCGTAGAATACACTCTTTAGGTGTAGCCCTTCCCCGGACCCTGCGAATAACGTGTGCATTGGGTTGCTCTTTATTATGTATCTCTTTGTATATAATGATTTTGTATAAGATGATTAATCACTACTAGAATTTCAAAAAAGATGTAATCATATAGGATAATAGGAATTTCTTCATCTAAGAACTAGCACATTCATTTGAGGTTTTCTTTAGCCTAGAAGCATTGCAGAATGTAGAGACTTAAGTTTTGTGTCTTTTAATTTAAAAGACTTTTAATGATCCAAATAGAAGAGACACTGATGATATAGGAACTGTGTAACATCTTCAGGTACTATGATTTGAAGGTTGGGGAAGGAGCTGAGGCTGTAAAAGGATCTCGAGTCGCAGTACGGTTGTGAGACAGTTAGATTTTGTTTTCACTCATTAGTGTTTTCTGCATGTTATTATATAGATGTTGTTGATATGATACTACCTTTCAAATTTTGCTCTGAGGAAATCAAAATGAAACACTTAATTCTCAGATCATCGATTAAAATTGCGCGATAAGTAACCATAGAATTCGGTCTTGAAAACTTTGGCATCATCTAATCTTTGTGAATGTTTTCTGTCACCAATGTAACTGAGAGATGAGAAGAATCCTTTAAAATTTAACAATCAGAATCAGATTCCTCAATTTGTTGATGATTAACTTATCTTGCTGTCAAATTTAATGGACATGGTTCATTCATTCTAGCACAAGTTTAATAGTATGCATTTTTCCTTGTCCAATTGTGACATAGAGAAACATGCATTCATTTCTACTGTTTTCAATTCATTAGGTGATTATCCATAACTGAGAATTCAGAAATAATCAGAATGGATGGTCATGTTGCAGGTTCACTACGTTGCTAAATGGAGAGGCATCACTTTTATGACTAGTCGACAAGGAATGGGCGTCGGCGGCGGAACGGTACGATATGATCCCAAGAACCAAACTCTATGAGTTCATTACATAAAATGTGTGTCTAATTGGCTTCCTAGTGCACAGAAATGCAGAATTCTGGTTTAGTTTTTTCTTTTTTGAGACTGTGACATGTTATTTGTTGGGAGCATAGGTTGTTGATTGATTAATGAGAAATGGTTTTGAATCATTGCAGCCTTATGGATTTGATGTAGGCCAATCTGAGAGGGGAACGGTCCTCAAAGGGTTGGATTTAGGGGTCCAGGGAATGCATGTAGGAGGCCAGGTCAGAACATATTCTTGTAGTACTAGTTTATTTTTTTTAATTTATTTTTTTCCGTTTCGGTCGTGAAAACAATCTCTTCATAAACTGGGGATAAGACTGCATATATTGACTCACCTAGACTCCACAGGATGGAGCCTTGTGTATCGGACGACCCTATCTTTAGTAGTGTTTTTTAACGCACTTTGATTTTCAGACCTTTGTATAGAAGGGGTGGCGATTTTTAAGATTTAGGGTTGGATTCATCATGTAATAGTAATAATAATAACAATAATAATTTAGGCTAGTTTTGGTGTATGTTTTTCTGCAGAGATTACTAATTGTTCCTCCAGAACTTGCCTATGGAAGCAAGGGAATCCAAGAAATACCTCCAAATGCAACAATAGAGGTGAGTTATTTCAGATCTCTCGCTTATTATATATGTTACTGAAAATTCATTATTTATTAGGGGCTCTCTGTTATGCAATTTGTTAAATAAAAGTGTCTTTATTTGTGTTTGCTTCCGCAGTTGGATGTTGAATTGCTTTCCATCAAACAAAGTCCATTCGGGTAAATAATAATGATAAAAATACTTTATTATTATTATTATTATTATTGGATTCTCTGTACTTAAAACAGTGATTTTTGTATTGAGCAGGACTGCCGTAAAGATCGTTGAAGGCTAATACCATGAAGACTAATAATAACAATGTTTTCAAACACGAATTTCACCAAACAGCAGAAGAAAAATAAGAAGAAAAAAAAAAGACATTGTAATAGATAGATGTACATTTTTCTTTTTCATGAAATTAAAATTTTAAATAAATTAGTGGGATTGAACACTTACAATTGCTTCAGAGAAGAGACCCTGCTTCATATTGTTCAACATTATCTTTTAACTTGTTGAATTTCAAGTCACATGTATCATTACAAGTACACCAACAAAATTTTCTGTAAATGTCTATATAATAATAAAAGGGCCATGACAGAATAGTTGAAAATATTGTGTCTATTTCTAATTATAATTACAATGTCTCATCCCTTTGGAAAAGAACCTTGTTTCACTCCAATGGTGAAATTTCAATAAAGTCAAATACACTACAATCATCAAAATGGTAGCATCGTAGCATTTCCCAGACAGGTAAGAGAAACTCAGTAGTCGGTGCCTGAGATCATCGGCGGTAGCGATAGCGTTTGAAGTTGAAGTAGACGTGTAGAATTCCGCGTTCAAACGTGCACTTGAAACCCTTCTTATGAGAATACTCCCATTCTTTGTTTACAATGCGGAAAGCCTGTCATGTAAGACACACAAGTTAAGTAATTTTGTGGAGAACTTTTAAAAGACCTCCAAAACATCAACAATAGTACTTTCTCCGGTCTCAAAAATCAGTATCCAGTTCTAATCAGGCACATGAATTAAGAAAATTATTGAAAATCACTTGCAATTTATTCTTTGTCCACTTATTTAATAGGGGTATTGGTAGGGAAAAAATGAGTTATATTATCTCTACGGAACTTTTCTCGGTCTCCGTATCCACCTGTTGAATATTGTGTGGACCTCATTCAAGTGGGACTCACACTCCATCTACACTCAATCCAACAGTAGATGGAGTGTTCATCAACATGGGGGTTGGGAAAAAATTCGTACAAATCTCGAAAAAAATTAATATTGGTAAATTTCCTAAATGAGCAATTATTTAGGAAGGAAGACAACAACATACTGAGATTTCTTTTGATTAGAAAGTAATAGAGTAGACTTACAATGTCCTCATATGGTGGTCCCGCGTGGAATCGTATAATGCAGGTCTCACCATTGCTGCCATCCTTCTCAATAGTGTAGGTTGGAGCTTTTGTCTTGTCTACAAGGTCTGGGTAGAAAATGTTGAATTTGTAGCCCTGAACTATCTTCGGAGGTGGATTGTCATGATCATAGTGAGTTTGATTATATTTGTTCCATTCGTATCCAGTGTGAACGCGGTTGAAATACTTCGGCTTCCTCGGCCTGTATTTGTCATGCCACCAATAAACCTGCTCCACCATTTATCAATCACATTAGAAACCTTGAAAAGATAAGGAGAATATAACTAATAAGCATTTAATTCTCCTTAAAATATCAAAATACACTATTGATTACCCTATCCAGTGTCAAGTGTCAACTTCTTCAACGGAGAGAAGTACGATTAAAGCACAATAGAAATGACAATGCAAAAACAAAATCATATTTTCTATCTATCGAACACTCCAAAATCATTGAACATGACAAGCATTTGATGCCATCTCAAAAAGTGAAAACTATATAAATGGCCAAGACATGTTACCTGTGAATCTAGATTCACTTCAGCACCAGAGCCAAACACTGCATCACCATCTTCCATAGCTCCCATAGCTTTCATGGCCTTCATCTCAAAATGATCTTCAGGCGGACCAGGCTTTGATGCCATTGCCTCCTGAATTCGTCTCTGCTGCTCTTCTAATACGGCCATACGTTTCCGCTCCTACGAATGTAACATCATGATCAAGTTAGTCTACCTACATGGCTACAAATAAAAATATAAGATCACCATTGAAAACAGTGTTAAAAAGATTACCAATTGCGCCCTATCCTCTTCAGGGTCGATAGCTGCTTCTTCATACTCATCACCATGCAGAAGTTCTGGCGAAAATGACCCAGGCTCATCTTCAACTTCCTCAACCTCTTCTTTAATGGGTTCTGGTGAAAAAGATTCATCTGCAGATCGGACTACAAAAGAATATAATGTAAATATAAACATGAAATTTGGGATGAGAAAGTACATAAAATAGCAGGTTCCACAAACAAGACAATGACAAAAAGCTTATACCTTTCATATCCTCGGTCTCTTCCTCAGATTTGAAGGCATGTGCTTCTTCGATTTTATCTTCATCATCCAATGGTTGTTCAAGGAGTTGCAAATGCTTGCGCAACATTTTAGCATGAATTTCTTTTAAACAAGCCTGTACACGCAGCAATTTGATAATGGAGTTAGCACTCGATTAATCATTGGCATGCAAGATAAACATTGGACAGAATTACGATGGAGATTACCTTGGCCTTGTATATATGGAGGCGTTTTAAAACAGCCTCCCAATACTCAACCACCTTTGCTGTACCAGTACGCATCTCTGACTCAATATGTGCCTGTAAAGCTTCCAACTCTGCATGTGTCTTCCCCTGCAAAAGCCTCTTCACATCTGGCTCAATACTGGAATGCAGACCCCTTTCTTCGGCAAGCAGCTCAGCCGGAGGTTCTTCTCCACGCACCCTAGCTCGATCAAGTGCATCTTTTTTTCGAGCTTCAGCTAGCTCCCAATCACACACCAGGAGGAGTGCCTGTATACAGTGACCAATAAGTCTTCTACTTCGTTCATGGATTATAATAGTTTTCGGGACAAAAGAATTAAAGAACATTACTAATTTAGTGCCAGAATCCATAGGATTACATGCTAAGGATGCCACCCACAATGACCAAGAGTAAAATAAAACAGAAAAGGAAAATGCTGACAAAGTCAGCTAGCTCAACTGCTCTCGAGTTCATAGAACTAAACAGCAATTTCAGATCAAAATCATCAAATCAGAAATATAATCCTATACCACAACTAGATAAAATTGAAAGTAAAAGTTATATCCAATACTATCTGTCATGAATAAAAAAGAAGAAAGTATTGCTAATTTGGTAGAAGTTACTAAGTAATAACTACTCTATAAAGGACTAGAATTTGACCAAACAAACAGTTTGAAAACAGATAATACCTCCCAATATTGTACATGGGTTGGAGTAGCCCTGTCAAGGTCCAGATGCATTTTGATGTCATCACGAAGCTCTTCCATTTCTTTCACTGTCAAACCCTGCACCGTATATGTCAAGTCCAATTAGTCCAACAATTTTGACATTTAAAGCTGGAAACTTTTAGTCATACTAAGTGACACAAAATTCTAGAAAGCTAAATATTAACCTTGAAGACCATGTATGGTTCATTTATTTCTATATCCAAATCATCGGTACCATTCAGCTGCTTGGTTAAGACATCAATTGGCTTGGCACGCCCTTCACGCAATCTAATCTCTGACCTAACCTTGCTTTGATCAAAATGAAACTGCAAATGAAATTGTCTTAGTCACCAGAATGCAAATACTATATCAACTAACAACAAATGAAAGAAATTAAGGGAACCATACCTCCTCTTCTCTTTTTTCCCAGTCCTGGAATTCAGCTCTAGCACGTTCTCTAGCTAACAAAGCCTGTGAGAGAGAATGTTAGTAAATCCAAAAAAGATAACATACTTTATGCACTAGCAAAGCAAGGGCAAAATTGATATGTATTGTTAGTATGAAGCCACAACAACAGGTCTCACCCAGAACCATGACAACAGTAAGAGAGAACTTTGCCACTGAAAGATTAAAAAGACAACTAATAACAAATTTGAGAATTCATTTACCATTTCTTCCTCGTGTTGTGCTTTCTCAAGTGCCCTTTCCTCTCTTCTTTTTTTCACCTTCTCAATTTCTGCCTGCATTATAATATTTTACAAGAAATTAGTGAATGTTAATGGTAGACAGTGGCAATATCATCATATTATAACTCAGTAAACCAAGGTAGTAACATTCAAATAGCTTATAGCTGTAGGAAGCAAATAAAATATCATTTAGTTTTGCAAGTCAATGATGTTCGAAAGCTGGTGCCGTACATACCATCCTTTCTCTCTGCCTCTTTTTCTCAGCTTTAACTGAAAATGTATCAATAGGTACCCCTTGAGCAACATCACGTTCAATCTTCTTGCGCCAAACAAACCTGCAAATAGCATTTTTGTGAATATGACACAGGTAGGCCTCACTGAACACAAATAAATTAATTTCCATGGAAGAATAAATGCAGACTTGTAAAAGTAACAATGTCAAAAAATTCATAAATGTAATTTTAACCAACTTGAAAAGCAGACCCACGGAGGAACCTCAAACAGTAATGCATCGATAATTAATTGGTTTTTAGGAAGTAACATATCCATATAGTAGCAACTAAACTGACAAGTTCAACCCCAAAACTACCAATGGATCAACCCAGTCCCCCTCCACCAACACCAAAAAAAAAATATATGTATAAAACAAGGAGAAGATAGGGAACTTACTTCTCATTAAGATTAGAGTCACCAAATGGATTTGAGTCATTTGAATACCCAGATACAGTTTGAGTCTTTAATTTCTTAGCAACCTTCAAAGCCTGAGGACAAAACCAAGAAGAAATGCAAACATTAACACACACACTCTCCAAACCAAAGCATGAAATGACAAATACACATAAAGAACCAAGATCAAACCTTTCTCTGGGCCTTTCTCGCCATGTACTGTGTTATTTCCTCTTCAGTGATGTTCCTGGAAGACTTTTTCTTAGTCCTGCTACCACCACCCCTATCACCACTCTCATCACTGTCATCATCATAGGAACTATCTGAGTCTCGCTTGCTCCACCGCCGTGATCGACTACTGCTGCTTCTGTGACTGCGGTGGTGACTGCTTGTTCTCCGACTCTCAGAGCCCCTCTCGGGGGACGAATCACGGGTGTCTGAATCCTCAGAGCGTGAAGGTGACTCTGATGCAGAGTCATCTGATCTTCTAGATCTTCTTTCTTTCCTACTCTTGCTACCCATCCTATAACAGATAGAAACAATATAACAACTAGATTGCTGCACAGTATAAGGTTTTCTACTTAATATTGGGTATGGAATAATAGGCATCATCGCAGGAAGAAACATCACAATCTAAAATATATTGTTTCTTTCAAACTCTTTCACTACACATTCTTACATAATAACAAGTAACAACTAAATTACAGAATAATAGAGGATTTTCTTAATAGTTAACTAAACAATGACCTAAACGAGTTAATTAAAAGAATGGTTAGCTCATATCTGTACATAAAACCTCTACCATATAGATCACACACTTCAGAATTCATAATTAAAGATTGTTAGCTACACATTTTCTCGCCAAATTTTCAATCCAACGACGTAATCATCATTGAAACTTCCCCTAATTGAAAAATTGATAGTTTCCCTATGTAATACTAGGGCATCGACGCATCATCATCACAGGAAGAAGAAGAAGAAGAAGAGGCAATCATCATACATCATTATTGAAACGAAAAAAAAGAGGTAACGAAAATATTGGAGAAATAAAATACCTGTGGAGAGAGGGAAGCGAGGTATTAGAAGTCGTGCTAGGTTAAGAGTATGATGATGATGGTGAAAATTGTTGAAACGATTGCGCTTACGGTGGTGGCTGGTCACGGTGGTTGTTGTGGTGGTTAACGGCGACACCAGGGAACTTGGGGGAGGACGCGCGCAGGTGAGTTTGAGCTTAGATAGAGGAAGAGAGGAGAAAAAGCTGATAATGGAATTCGGAGAGAAGAATTCAGAGGCTAGATTCAGTTTTTGGGTATTGGGGTTTTCTTTTTTTCCGGTAATAATAAATTGTGTTTAATTTTTTATCATGGTCTAGCCCATGTCCTATGACTCTATGAGGGTTGATAAGATGGGCTAAGTAAGGGCTCAATTAAGCCCTCTAGATGTGGGCTAGGGCCTGCCACGGGCCAAGGCTTCGAAAACAATATACCTAAAACAATAGCAAAATATTTCATGTATAGTAAATTTGATGTCAAATCACTCACTCAATTCAACTATGATAACATTTAAAATTTATAATTACACAATTTAACTTATTTTTTGATGACTTACTCAAGCTAACTTATTTCTTGACGAACTTTTTGGTTTAAGTTTCAATATATTTAGGTTTGTCAATTTTTCGTAGTAGAAGGAATGTGAAAACAGGAAAGACTTGAAGGAAATAATCTACCTAGAGTTTTAAATTCCTCCAAGTAATGTACTTTGTAGGGCTGTGAAAAACTCTCAAACACCTCTCTCTCACCACCAAGAGTCCGTTTGTTTATTCTTCAAAATTAATCTTTGGCAACGCAAGTATTTTTGACTTCTCATATAAGCTTTTTGGAATTCCCAATTGTTGCATTTAACCAAACACACTACAATTCAACGTCCAAAACACCAAATAATATCCAAGATTGTTGTTCAAGATTTCAAATTAATCCATGCTATCAAAATCCCAGACAAATTTATCATATCATGCAATCATCTATATCCGCTACCATTACTACTATTATTCAACCCTAAGGCAAGAAAACATAGGTGGTCCTTAACCAAAAGAAAAATACTCAGTAAAACAAATTCGGTAAAGTTTTTTAAAGTTGTCAAGAATCATGCATCCAGATATTTGGATCATGATCTAAAGCTTCAAATCTCCAGGCTGAAAAGTCTTCAACTGACTGCAACCTCAGCCGAGAGGAAATTTGGATGAAGTGAATCCTTGCCAGAGACATTGGTATTGGAGGACTGGTTTAGAACTTGCACAGCTTCTTCCACCTTGGCAGAAAGTGACTCTGGTGATTCCAGAAGCACCAGCAATTCTGCATTGTCCATCTCCAAAAGCATTCCTGTAATCTTTGCTGCTAGGCCAGGCTGCAGAATACAACATATAAACAATGTCATTTCGAGTTAAGAATTCAAGAAACCTGGCCTGAACTACGAGAAGGGGAGGTGAATTGTGCGTTGTACCTTGAGTTTTTTTATGAGTGGGTAAAGGTGCTCGCCAAGCAACTGTTTCTGTTGCTCAGGAATAGCAGTGGCGAGCATGCTTTGCAGTATTTCTGATCGCTGCTGCGCTCCTCCGGAAGATGGAATTCTAGATCCTTTTTCCATCTCATGCTGGTGGTGTCCAATGGGAACATACATAGCCTGTTCAGTATGCAGCAAAAGAGCATAAGTGCTTAAGAAAACAGAACCAGGAAACACATGTAATTCAGAAAAAAGAGAAGGAAAGAAAAGGAAATGAAGCGAAAATTAGAAACAAAATCCAAGTATCTTTTCTGTTCAGCCATGTATATTTCCGCGATGAAAATGCAGAAACTTCAAACGTCTGAATATGTCTACAGGAGTTTTTATATGCTAGTTCTTAAATGTATGAATTTGTTACCTATTTTTTGGTACATGAGCATCTAGCATTACAAATAGATGAGTGACATCTTGTGAATCATGTGAACCAGTATAAGAGAGAGAGAAGGAGGTAAACCTGGCGAGTACTTGACTCGTTGGAAGAAGCCGCTGACTGAGAAGACTGATGCAGTTGAGTGGTACCAGAGAATGCTCTTCCCTGTGAATTTATATGCCCGTTCATCCTACCCCTGTTTTGCCTATGCTGCCTTGTTGTAATGTTTGAAACCTGTGCGTGGAAGAAGTAAAACAAAGATATGTATAACACGCTTTCAAATGGGACATCAAACAGGATGAATACGTGTGTATTTTGAGTTAGTTAAGAAAATTGTGACTCACATTTGGAGCTGGTGATTGTTGAAATGCTCTAGTTGGAGGTACAAAACCATTAGCCCTCCATCCTGACCTCAATCCCAGAGGTTGATATACCATCCCAGGTCGAGTAGGCACATGTGAAACGACACCGCCAGCAGTTGCATAGAAGTATCGAGGATATCCACCATGGATAACTGCAGTTGAAGGTGCCCCTACTCCTGCTAATTGCTGAGCAAATTGGAGCTGCAACTGTGTTTGCCTATCCTCTTTCCTCTGAGCAATAGCAACATATAGTGGTTTACCATGGAACATCCATCCTGTGGCAAATGACAACTTCTTAAATGAAACTGCTTTAAAGGGAAAGGGACATGAATTTGCAAGATCATAACTTTAGTTATAAATCTGCATATAGAAAATAACACTGGAAAAAAATGATCTCTCAAATTGCAATTCAATATATATGTAAAAAATGATCTCTAGCAAAACACTGAAATGCATATTAACACATTAAAATCTTATCACCTAACGGGCTTGACCTATAACTTGACTCACCATGGAAAGTGCTCACAGCTTGATTGGCCTCCTCAGCGGTGGAGAAGCAGACAAAACCAAATCCCTTGCTTATACCTTTCTCATCTCGCATGACTTTAGCAGATGTTATTGTGCCACATGCACTAAAGTGATCTCTTAGTTGTTCGTCAGTCACAGTATCAGTAATGTTCTTCACATAGATGTTTGATCCCTGAATGTTAAATGAAGATATACTACTCGTTAAAAAGAGGGATAAACTAAGAAAACTTATAACTGTAAGATAAATGTGGGAGAAAGGACAAGAAATTACCTTATATTTCTGAAATTGTTCCTTACGTTTCTCCTCAAACTGATGGTGCAAGATCTGTTCACGCTCAGCCTTCTTTTGTGCCTTGGCTACATATAGATTCTTTGAACCTGCTTATGATAAATCAAAACATTGTACATGATGAACATCATGAAATTGCATTTTTCACTTCAAGGACAGAAAACCTATCTAGTATTAGGATAAATATATACTACCGAATTGTGATCCATTCATTGCTTCCATTGCCTGTCTAGCATCATCTGGCTTATCATAGTTCACAAAAGCAAAACCTTTTGACAGCCCATTCTCGTCTTTTGCAATAGCCAAGCTAATAATTTTCCCAAAAGATGAAAACTTTTCCTGAAGAAGTGCTTCTGTAATATCTTGGTCCAAATTCTTGATGTACAAATTTGTATATTTGGCATTAGGGTCAGGCAATATGCGATCACTCTTTTTGACAAATTTTCCAACATATCTATGACAGGAATCAGGTAAGAATCAGATTAACTTTAGTATGAGGAAATGAAAACATAGATTTTAATACATAAGAACATATGGACAATGACGAACTTTAACATGTTATGCAATAACACACTATTTCACATACATCTGCTTATCTGTAACAGTAGAACCATTCAGCTTCTCGATGGCAGTATTTGCAGATTCCTCAGACTCAAACTGAACAAAGCCATACCCTTTGCTTTTCCCTTCCTCAGAAGTGACAACTTTGCTGGACAAGATATTGCCATATTTTTGAAATAATTCATGCAATTCCGCATTATCTATGGACTCAGCTAAGTTCTGCCACAATCCCAGAAGCATTTCATAAGAATTAACTTTAGATATAATAATGAAGCAGATGTAGAATTAACAAGTTTCTATCAAAGCTGTGTGTCAACTAGACATATACCTTAACAAAAACATTCCCTCTGCCACTTCTCCTTGCATCTGGATCACGATGCGACCACATGACCCTTATCACTTTTCCATGCAGTGAAGAATGATTCTTCACCTCAATGGCACGACTTGCTACTCAATGAAATCCAGAGAGAATAAATTAACATGTAAAACATTCTCAAATCTCAACCAATATGCTCTGTTTTTAATCAAAACTTAAAAAAAACAATCAAACAGGATCATTGACAATGTTAGAAAATCCCACAATACAAGTTTCTGATCCTCTTTCCTACAACATAAAGCTCGTTAATCTTTCATGTAACATTGTTTTTTATACAAAAAAAATTTTCCAAATGTCTTCACTAAATTTTCACAGAACAAAACTGACTCTGATTTTCATCAAGAAGAAGCATTTTTTCAACTACTCTAACAACAAAAGGCAATATAACCAAATCATGCTCAAAATTCTTGAAATTCTTCCTCAAAATCAAGGTAAACAACGCACAATGATCCAAGCAATTCGAGCTATACCTAGCAAATGAACAAATAAATAAAAGAATCTAGATATACATACCAAAACGCACAAAAGAAAAATCGGATTAACCAAACAAGAAGGCTGCAATGAAGAAAAACAAATACACAAAGATCCAAGCAATTCAAGTACACTTAGCTTCTTAGCTTCTTCATTCAGCTCAACATTTCTTGTTCCGAAAAAAAACAATAAGCAAATGAGTAAAACCGTTTATTCCTCAAAACGAAGAAAACGACGCACAAAGATCCAAACAAATCGAGACACACCTAGCTTCCTAGCTTTCTCCATTCAGCTAAACATTTCTTGTTCTAATAACAACAACAGAAAACAAAAAAAATGAAAAAGGACAAAGAATTGTAGATATCATTTCCAAACGCACAACCACGCTAAGGGAGAAAAAAATATATGTGAATAACCGAAAAACAATGCATCAAATCACTTCGATTCAACTCATCTTGACGAGAGATGAAGTTGACGTAACCGTAACAGAAAATCAAATCAAGCACAAAAAAAAATCTCGAATCGCAAAAAAAAAAGCTAAAACGAAAGAAAAGGAGATACAAATATACAAGCAATTCAAGTACACCTAGCTACCTAGCTTCTCCATTCAGCTCAACATTTCTTGTTCCGATAGCAAAAAAAAAAAAAAACTACGAAAGAAAGCAACACCAGAACAACGAAAAAAACACGAAAGGAAAAAGAATCAAAATCATGAATCTGAATGTGAATCATCTGAGAAAGCATGTTTCGTAATATACCGTCTTGGTGAGAGATGAAGTTGACGTAACCGTAACAGAGTGACCTCCCTGTGGCGGAGTCTCTGCAAATGCGAACGGAAGCGGTGGTATTGAACTCCGAGAACGCATCCAGGAGCTCGCCTTCGGACACATCAGGGTGAAGGTCTCCGACGTAAATCGACGCCGTCGCCATCGCCGGAACAACCATCGCCGCCGCCATTTGAAGATGATCGATGATCGTCAATTATTATCACAGAATTGATGAAACGGTGTCGTAACAAAGAATCAGAACTATGAACGATGAATGAAGAACGAAAGAAAGAACGAACGAACGAAAGAAAGAAAGAAGAGAGAGAAACGAAGAGAGAGAAAGTGAATGAGAGAGTGAGTGTGCATGGACGCAAAGGAAGGAAGGAAGGTGGTTTGGGCGTTGCAGCAGTATTAGAGGAGAGGAGAGGAGGCTGTAGTAATCCTCCAATCCTACTCTCACGCGCTATCCTTTTTGCGTTACTTTCACGCGCGTTCTTATTGTTTATGCACCATAGTTTTTTCCTTTTCTTTTTTTTTATTTTAAAATATATTTTTCCCCCAAAATTGGGAAAAAAATAATGGTACAAATTAAGAAAAATATTTACAAGATATTTGACCAACATTATAGCTATTGTAGAATGAAAATAAAATGAATTGACTCAATTCTTTATATAAATATTAATAATTAATATCATATCATATCAAACATGCGTTATACATAAGTCGTAATGTGTACTATATGTATAACACACGTACGTATAGTACACATTATGTCTTATGTATAGCACACATTGAATACTTGTTGAATGCATTTCGGTTGTACGATAAATATTATAGATTATTATAGGATAAACCTTCCTCGATATGTATGCTTTTTAGTCTATTGGGTTTATGAGTAATATTATATATCTTATGAGTTTAATTAAATTGTCGTCCAATCATGCTCTGTTTATATGACATTTTAGGTAATAGGAGAAAGAATATACAATCATGATTGACATGGCAGCACATGATTGAATGACTGTGTAAAAAGTTAATACAATCTTAGTGGATGAAAAATAAATTCGTTCCAATAAAAAAGTAAACTCCTGACCACAAGACCATCTTCCTAACCTATACAACATCAAGACCGAGTAAATCAACACTCTTTTTTTATACTTGGAACTCAAAATATTACTAGTTAAATTAGTGGAGCATAAATTATTGATTTATTGAGCTTTGATTTTCGGTGGTTGAAAGTGGGAGTTTGATATAGTTATTGAAATTACTTTTGGCAATGAGTAGAAAACCATTTTGTAATAAACTCTATAAGTCAATGCATGTATTGTGGTTAACTAGTTATTGATGAATATTGAATGTAAACATGAGTTAAACTTCGATGTTATTTGTGAGGAAGAATATATAAAGTTGTTTGAAGTGCATTTCCCCTTTTTTTCCAAAAGAAATTCTTTGTGCTGCTTTGAGTTATTTGCAAATGCATGTAAATAAAGGACATCTAAAAAATTGTATTTGAATTTTGTCCTAGATGGTAGAGCATAATTAGTACATGTGTATTAATTTGTTGGATATGAAGTACATAACATATTTTTTTTTTTGTTGCACGACCGGGGTATCCATTGTCGACCACAGTGACTAATCCCTCGTTGGCTTGTAGGCACCTCAAAGGGTGAGACAACTGGCCCGAAGTTTTAAAGTTTTTCCATACCCAAGGCGAGGTTCAAACCCTCGACACTTGGTTAAGGGAGGATGAACCCCTACCGCTCAACCACACTCCCCTTATAACATATTTATCCAAAGAAAGGAATAGATAGAGGGGCCTTAGAGTGTAAGGCCCATAGATAGAGGGACATATCATAGGTCCATTGTAGTGGGGCCACAGCCCATAATTTTTTGATGGAATTATGAAATTCGATAATTGAACGTATTATTACCAATTTTGATTAGTTTGATTAATTTTCATTCAAATGGATCCAATGACCCGAACTAACTCGAGTCAATCTTGTTGGTTCAGTTCGTATTATCTAGTTGATCGACCCATTCTTTTACAACTCTACCGAATATAATAAAATTTAAACTCAACTTAAAACTTCTAGAAACTCTATGCGTACAATGAAAAAATTGTCAAGAAGTTATCAATGAAAAAATGTCAAAATTACACATACTGAATATAATAGATTATACATATTATAAACAATAAATTACACACATTGAATTTGATAGATTACACATACAAAATAATAAATACAATTTGTCATTTAGTATACAAATATACTAAATTGAATTATACATATTATAATTTGTTATTTAATGCACATAGAATTTGTAAGAGGATTAAATTGAATGGATTTATAGAAAAATAAGTGTATGAGAGAGTGAGTCATGGAGGAGTGGGTAAGAATATATTGTTTATAATATGTATAAACTACTATTATATGTATATGTAATCTTGGTAGTCTTTTCGTTAGAACATTTTTATTATACACGTAACATTGTTGTATAACATGAAAGTATAGACTATAGACTATAGAGCGAGTATCTTCCAACTCTAGCTTCAAATGTCAATAATTCATCTCAACAGTCCAAAATCAATAATATTAGTCGTACAACAGAAATGCGTTCAACTAATATCCAATGTGTGATATACATGACATGAAATGTGTGTTATACGTATATGTGCTATACATATAACACACATTCCATATTATGTATAACACATATTAGATACTAATTTGATGTATTTCTGTTATACGACCAGCATTATTGGTCCAAAATTCATACATCCTTAACTAGCATAAAATATGAGTGAGAAATAGAGATTAAGAAGCACAACAAAGCACAAACACAAGTACAAAACACTCAAATGCTGAAAGAGCTATCACAACACAAGGACCCCCCATTCCATATTCCATCTTCTCCTTTCCATCCTCCCCTCAGCAACTTCTATCGAATCAACACTTTCCTTTCAATATGAGTTTGAAAATCTCACTTCAACTTTAGTTATGTGCACTTTGATCCTGTTACTTTAAAAATGTGCAAAATAATGCTTTAACTTTTTTATGCATGCACATTGCCGCAATATGCCAATAGGTGTTTAATTTTTTACATGAAAAATCTAAAAAAGATCCTTTAATTTTTATCAATATGTATTTGTATCCCTTTATTTTTAAATATTTGATATTTTCTAATAAGATTATAGGACTCACATGTAATTTTCCATAAAAAAAAATAACATTTTTCATCAAATTGTAGCAATGTGCACATATATATTAGAAAGTTCAAGGACCAGAGTGCAGATGAGTCAAAATTAAAGGTGTTTTGATGTAATGTCTATTGTCAACATCCTCCTAAAGTGTTAACACCTGAGTATATGTGCATAAAAACCTAAAATGGATTCAATTAGAATAAAATAACCATAAATGGAAGAAAGAAAAAGTACTTAACAAGTGGCCATAAATTACAAATCTAAGAACACCAAGTTACACAACACTGTACTCCCAATGGAAGTGATTGCATGGGGTATCATCATATCATATCATCACAAAACTTTCTGATACAACCCAAAACCAAAGTAACACATTGAACTAAAATATATGAAGTATTTACTATTCAGATAAAGGTCACAAGTTTAATCAGTGAATATTATAGAATTCCCTCAACACCAACCATGATGGCACCATCACATGAGATTTCTATACACCTACCTAAACTTGAGGGCTGAAAATTCATGTCACAATTGAACATTTTCTGTGCCCTCAAAGCACTGTTGTATAAATAGTACAATTTTTTAGACTACATAGATACTAATATACATTTCACCCTTTACAATGTGATCCTCATTTTCATCATGTGAATGGAAAGACACCCTTTTTTTTCTGAGCATGCCAATCAGAATAAATACAGAATAGAAACAGCTACCACTCATGAATCCAAACATGAGAAAGGGTTTACCGACAATAAATAAAACATCGGCCGTCTCTCAAGTAGGTTTCGAAAGCAGGGTGACAAAAGAATAATTAAGCTTTTTGAATCTCGGGACTTAAATTACAAAAATGGGGAATTTGGTGAAAATCGCTATGTGCATAGAGAGAGCCGCAATGCTTACAGGTAGTAGTAACTCGGAGAGAATGCCCGAATTTGAGCTGCTGACACTTATCTGTCCTGCATTATTGATGTACTCATCCTTGCTCGTTGTCACAGAGACGTTCACAGACATGGAACCTGGGAAGCAATTTAATATTAAGATCAAGTGAGTGATCATATATATTAGTAATATTACGCCTTGCAGAAAAGAAAAGAGTTCATGTAAAGGACTTACAATCGTAGTTAGCCCATCCAATTCGTTGATGGGCTAAGTCATACACAATTATCTTATCCTTTAAGACAAGATCTGCAAATAAAGGAAAAACAAAGTTGATGAACTCAAAACACCATAGTAGTGCACTTACTGATCTGATACATATGTTGCACAATTTATTCAAAATAAATATAGAAAGGCTACATTGTGATTAAATCAACTTTTATCAAAATATATAGCTTTTACACAATCAAAATATTGTTGGAATTTGGAGCATGACATTGAACAACAAACATTTAAAAAAAAAACCGTTTGATGATGAAAAGATATAAGTAATAAACTTATGTTTTGTACAGAAACAAACCTCCTAGAATTGAGACTCCCTCCTGCACTTTTTGGAAACCGATGCACCACAAAGCATCACTATCCTGTTAAGACAAAGTGGCATGTCAGAGTATTACTAGTAGCATAAATCCCAAAGAATAACTTCCTTATGAAAAGGATATGAATATGACCAACAGTGTAATAGACGTGCTTACAATGAAACCATTATGTGTAAGGTACTGTTCCGGTTTCAAAACCATTGATGCTCCTCCCGCAAAGTTTAAACTGACTGAAGGAAATACATCACCCACACCCACACTGAGTATATAACAAGGATAAATTCTAATGAGATATACAGGACAAACTATCCTTTTATGGTGGAAGAGAATCTAAAGACATTTACAATAACCTGGTTGAGAACCGATAACACTGGTTTCCTTTTGAAATCAAGGGATTGGCAGACTGTGACACGGCGGTAGTTATCTAAAATCCATTTAGAAACTCAACATCAGTATATGCTAGGTAAGGTCAATATCATTTCTAGTAATACAAGGTATATCCTCCTTATTTAATTATAATGCAGAACGCCTCATCAGGGATGAAGTAATGGAAGAATATTGTTCCCAACTCAGTACAATATTTCATTTCGTCTGTGTAATGAGGCAACTTACAGCGTTAACAAGGGGGTCATAAGCTTCCTGTACAAGATATGCCAATGTCGTACCAGAGTCAATTATAGTTCCTCGGTTGGTAGATGTTGCAAATACAGCTGAATTGATTGAGAGGAGTTGTCCATTGACAGCAATGCTCTGAAGATTTAAGTTGTAATGAGGCCTGAAATTAGATCAAGGAACTAATAAAATACGCTGTAATACATCTCAAACATGATAACAGGCATTTTAAGAGCCTATTTCTCTCAGAGCATTATCTCAAAATGCATAGCAAAAAGTGCCCATTAGCTAGGGAAAGAAAATGAGACAAGAAGTGCAGAAGAGAGAACATACTGTGATGGGACCAGCGGACTATAAACAATACTTGGTTCCAAAATCTCACCAAGAACTAGTATGCCGCCTCCATTGCCATCTCCTTTTAAACAATGAGAGAACACTTTCGGTGTTATGC
Organism: Aeschynomene evenia; assembly: GCA_013621005.1. Lineage (NCBI taxonomy): Eukaryota > Viridiplantae > Streptophyta > Magnoliopsida > Fabales > Fabaceae > Aeschynomene > Aeschynomene evenia. Next base: position 23,364,420 of record CM024264.1, on the reverse strand, counting down.
CGCGTGAAGACAATTGCGATACAACAGATAGAGGACCAGGGCCAAACCCAAAAATTCCATCCACTGCTTTATCTGACTTAGTCAACTCTCCAGACAGATAATTGCTACACCTATTGCCAAAATAACCATCCAAAAATAAAATTTCATTTCAAACCAGAATCCATATCAAGTTTTAACATAAACATGAGAGTAGCAGCAAAACTAATAGATGCAATAAGAAACGAGGTGAACAACATCAATATAAGTAAAACTTGATTCACAATAAAAGCATTAGGGCATCTCACCCAAAAACAATGGTAGCTGAAGAGTTAGCAAGCGAAGACTGTCCCAGGATCATGTCAAAATACATTGCATCCGAAACATAATAGCCTGTTGTTCCACTTCCATCTCCATACTGAAAGGTGTAGCTGCACTGATTAACCTGGGCAGAGCATTCAGCTGCCGCACCTTGAACGTCAGAAGTGCATATTGGGTCTGAGCACGGAACCAGCACAGCCGTGGACGAGCCAACAGTGTCAAAGAAATTAAGCTCAATCTACAAACACAAGTGACAACAATAGCAAGACAATAAACGCCGGTTTAGAAACTTGATCTCCAAGGTACCACAAGGCATGCATGAACATCGGTAACAAGTATTGAAATCCTCACCCCAAGTCCACTAGATTGAGGGCAATTGCTGCAAGTATTGCAATTAACCCACAAGATGTCGCTTCCAGTATCAATCTGCACGTTAAATTCTTTGGGAGGAGACCCCATCTTCACCTTGGTAAAATACAACCTGAAACAAGAAAAACCAAAGATTAATCACCATGTGCAAAACATTACATGATACAACTTCATAATTGTTACTTCACAACACATTAACATTAACATTTAAACAAACAATAAAAAAGACAATGAAGAATTAAGCAAGTACTAAACAATAGTCTTAACCCCAAACAAGAATGATCATAAATACTCAATCTCTATCTCATTTTCAACCGGCCAACAAAAATCAAACAAAATTCAGCACAAAAATAAACACTACAATGTAGTAGTATGATTAACACACACACACACACACATGCAAGCATTAATTGCTTCAGGAAAGAGCAATAAACAAGCTCCTATTACAATTGAAGGCTAATTTAAAAATAAAATAAAATAAAAAACACATTCATGTGCTTCAAATTCAAATTATTCTTTGTAGACAGATAAATAAAATTGGATGATAATTTCATCATCCATAGTGATCACACTTGACTCCAGTCAAATTAAATTAAGGGGAAAAAAACAAATAATCACTCGAAAAATACATAAATATTTTTTTTCAAAAATCAAATAAAATTAACAAAAAAAAATTAAAGAGAGAGAAAAAAAAGGATTACCCGTACCCAGCGGAGCTAAGATCGGAGGTTCCTTGCACGGCGAAGTCCACCACTCCTCCGATACCACCACCACGCAGCATTCGCGCGTGACGCACCCTATCACGCGCCCTAACGTGCTCCATCTCCACGCGCCTCCCTAACGGAACCACACGTTCCAATGGCAGCACAACCCCACACATCACCGCCGGCACCACCACCACCATAAACACCGTAGCGGCGGCCACCACCACCACCAAAAACTTCGTAAGACAACACCGCATTTTTTTCTTCGATCCTTCTTTTTGTTTCTCCCTTTTTGGGTTTTTTTGTTTCTAGTAATAATGGAGTCGGTGGTGGATTTTGTTGCTGTTCTGCATTGAGAGAGAGAAAGAAGAAAAAGAAGAGTTGTGAGAGTTTAGTGTTAATGAGCTAATTAAGCTAAAGCTGAATTTGATTTTGAAGTGAGTGTTTGTGGATTAAAGAGATTATTTAATGAGTAATAATAATTAATTAATTAATTAATTAATAATAGGAAAGAGTAAGGGAATAAGTTTGGGCGGTACTGCCATATTTATAAACGGTTATAGACCCCACCGTGACATGACATCTTTTTGGCTTTTATTTTAAGTAATTTTTTAGTAATGTTTTTATGAGAAAATTTTATCTATCAAAGCTCGTGAAATGTAAACCTATGAGATCTAATGTGGTTAATAATTAGCTTAATTGTTCAGCTATTTAAGTATTTAAGTAGGGATTCAATTAATGACTATGTAGATAGAAATGGTTTCGTGACTAAAGAATTATCTTTTTTTAAAAAGTTTATGTTTTGAAAGAATTAATCACTACTGTAGCAATGTCAATGGATACATTGAATAATTAAAAGAAACTCATGAAATTTAAATTTCATTCAAGTAGAACTAATATTTCAACCAAGGGTCCTAGCATAAGTGGTAGTGACTTGAATTGCTTAAGGATCTAGTCCCGGGTTCGATTCCGGGGCGGTGTGTATGCAGAGAGGACTTTGGTCAGTCATCTCATCCTTGATCTGTAGGCACAAATCGGCGGAGGATTAGTAATTGGAATCGCTCCGATAGATTCGTTTGGAACAAAAAAAAAACTAATATTTCATCCAAAAATTAAGATATTATATTGTTCATTTAATATGATCAACATTTCATCTTACAATAGATAGAGTTATTGATACAAATATCTATTTGAGCAATGCTATATGTACACTAAAAAAGATATACAAAAAATTGGATAAGATAAGTATAAATGTCAGACTGTATTAATGTAAAAGTTGTCATTATCTCAATATAAAATTTAAAAATAATGTTATATTGATGTAGAATATAAGTTAGAATGAGTAAAGTAAATATTAAATTATATTAAAATTGAATCGATTAATTAATTTAATTTTCGTATATTTATATATCAATTTTGCGAATAAAGTGCATGTAGAGGTATGAATACAGTGACACCTTGCAGAAGTGGTAAGCTTCATTTTTAACTTTTTCGATAAACGGAAAAAAGAGGAAAAAAGTGACGAACGAGAGTTGCGTAAAAGATTGCTGCATAGATTAAACGCAGAAAAGAAGTTCAATTGATGAATTTTTTTTTTTTTTTGTCTCAGTCGCCTAGTAAAAAAATTTAAAATAAGACAATTCTAATATTACAAAATAAAATATCATATTAAACTAGTGCTACAATTACTATTTTTTAAAAGCATGCAAATCGAGGGTAAGTAATAATATAAATATGACACTTATTTGACTTAAGAGTCCATCCAATATAATTGCTTAAATGAAAGAAAAAAAGCAATAGATTTAATAAACAAAAATGAATGAATAGTAATGTAGATTTTATAAGATAGACATGTAGAAAGAGACCCTTTAACACTTAGTTGCTTTTTAATTCATTTATCAAACCAAGAATTTGATACAAAACAATTATCTTTGATGTGCTGCATCAAAGGGAGAATATAACAGTGTACTTGTCGGAGACAAAATATCTATAAATAATTTATTTTGAGGAATGATATAATTTGATATAAAAACATCTTCCATTCATTTTTTACCTCTTTAAAAATGTTAGGCAACTTTAATACAAATGTTGACAAATTGTTAACATATACATCAAAGTTGTCAAACATTTAGAAGAATTGTACTATTAGATGTGCATTTAGGTAGCATTTGTTTGGGATGTACAAGACACAAAATACAGTACAGATCTTTATGTCTCTTGTTTGTTTGGATTGGACAGATACAATACAGTCTGTACTTGTACAAATTTTTACTGTATTTTGTGTCCATTCTCTAGGTAGATACACAAAATACAGGACTTAATACATAAATTTTAATAAAATTTCTATACCAAGCGTACCCCTATCAATATTTCAATATTCCACTTCTTGCCCTCTCACAACTCAGATCTAACCCATTTTATTTTCTCTTCTCTTCCTCATATGCACAATCAGCATAGCTCTTAATTTAACAATCAGCATGCACTTTCACAGAATAGTATATTGGTATATACAGAGAGAGTTGATAATTAGTCTGTAAGGAATAAAAGTTAAAACAACAAAGTCTAATGCGATAGAAAATTATATTCAACATCTACAGCCTATTGATAAGTGTTCTGCATAAATTGATAGCATTTATAGCTATCATAGATAATTACACATGGAAGTATTTAAATTGATAATTAGTGATTTTAATAAGTATTTAAAAAAATGATATCAAAATAACAAAGCACAAGGAAGAGAACCGATCACACTTCATAGCCACAAAGAAAAATATTTACAATAATTTAGTAATAAATCAAAGTGTCAGACAACAACAAACATTTGTTTTGCTTAATTTGCGCTTAAGAACGAGGAAGATTAACAATAGGGATTTTAATTTGTGAATTTTTGGTTTTTAAACTTGAAAGGTGCTTTGGACCTTTACTATAAATTATATGTATTATACTATAAAACAAATATAAAATAATACAGAAAATACAAGTACAAAGTGGTTCTGTACACTATGAAACAAACACAATACACAATACACAAAATTTATTGTATTGTATTGTACCTGTATTTCTGTATTGTATTGTACAACTTTACAAACAAATGCTACCTTAGTATTTTTCATTTATTTTATACAATGAAATAATTATGGCGTCCTTACAAGAAATTCTATTAAAAATTTATATATATATATATATATATATATATATATATATATATATATACACGTCAGTTGAGCATACCAAGATTGAAAATGATAGAACGAAAGTGATTACTTCAACGTTCCCTCTCTTTTTTTTTATTAATTTTTGTTTCTTAATCAAGGTATTCCAATACTATTTGATAAAAGAACTTTAGTATGTCGAGTTTAAAATAATTTAATGTTTATAAATGATTTTATATTTTATTATGTTTGCTCAGTTTAAACTTATTATCACTCTCAATTAGAATACTCTAAAATCATGTAAATAAATCATATCTTTTATCAGATAATATGTATTTTATACAAATAGCATATCATGTATATGATATATTGTACAAAATATATATCACATATAGATTATTTTAATTAATTTTTTATTATACATATAGTAATATTATCCGTATTATTCAATATAAAAAACCTTTATTTGGCTGTGGCATAGGTATTTGTTTACTTTATTTATGTCAAATAATACTAGTATATATATATATATTAAAATGAACAACTACAACAACAATAAAAGTAATAATAAAAGAAAAATATGTTCCATGTCCCACATGTATAGCTGGCCAATAGCTGTAGAAGTTGCAGTTGCTATGTGTTCCATTTTCTTTCATATATTTTTTAAAATTATACTACTATATAATATATGAACTATTTAGTATATATTATAAAACTTTAAAGTTCATTACACATGTAAAAGTGGTTTTCTTTTTAGACTACTTTTGCTTATTAATGTTTGGTGCTATTTGCACAATAAAAGTCAATTAAAATCAATCAATGTAAAGATTTTAAGTCATAGTTATTCAGCCCACTAAAAATTAATTATTTAGAGAGAGTTTTTTGGCCAAAAAATTGCCAAAAATAAATTCATTGACTGAATTAATCAGTTTTCTAATATTCATCAAACATTTTTCTTAACGTGGTTAAGACACGAATTGACGACATATATTTATGTTTTTATCTCTTATATAATAAATAAATGAAACAAGGCATTCCATGTTATTATTTCAATAGCTATGTATTATAATGAGGCAAAACATTACAATTTTTTTTATAATAGAAAAATGTGTGTATGAGTATTAAAGTTCTAGATATGTGCTACTTAACTATATAATATCATAAATTAAATGATATATGTTAGATGACATCTAAAGTTAACACAATTGGTAAGTTAAAGGCTTAAAACTTATGCTATAAGAATGTATGTGAGCTCAAATTCTTCTTATTATTGTTAAAGATATTTTAATAGATAATTCGTAAGTATCTTTATAAATGTTTATTGAGTCTAAAAACATATAATCTAATTTTGATAGGTTCACCAAGGTCAAACTATATTCCTAAATTTTAATTGAGAGAAAATAAGTAAGAATGTAAAACCAACAGTGTATTGCACACTTTTAAGCAAGCAATTGTACATATAGCCATAATAAATTTTGGTTTTAAAATTATCATTTTGAAAATTAGTGTTATATTTAACTATATTGTTTTCAGTTAAAATTAGGTGAGTAGTAGCTATTAAATTGAAATAATAAAAAAAAAATCGATAAAAATGTGCCTTACTTGAGTTAAGCCTGGATCACCTTTTCCTTTTAGTTGATGACAAATAGAATCACAACTAATGAGATGCGATTTGTTGTTAAGATCCTACCATAAAGTTCATATGCATTGATCCATCTTCAAGTGATAGCATATAGTTATTTATTTTATTTATAATAAATACATGGATAGAGAAAATGATGAGAGAATTTATCTATTTATATTATGATATTATTGTTATTGTCACCTTTGATTCTTAATAAGATTGACAAACAATCCCATTATTTCATACCAAATGACAAAAAAGATATTATATGTTATTAGTAGTTTTCTTCTAAGGTTGCTTTTCTTGAGGGATATATTTCCTCAATCCCCCACCAGAACTTGACAATATGTTAGATTGGGCAATGTCAAGTGTCAAATTAATTGAATTTAGTTGGTTATTACAATGTATAATAGTAAGTTTAGGTGCATGTACACAATCATAGGTTTATGCAAAATATCAACAAATATGTATGTGTATGAAACTTCCTAAGTCTTTTTCTTAGATGTGCTGAAGATTGCATCTCATCTTATCAACATGTTCATATGTGCATGAACCATGAATAGTGAGGAAAAAAAGAAAGTAGCTAAATGTAAAACATTTATTTAGGTATCTCTAAAGTTAAACTCTATATCTATAAATTATACTTAGTTTAATTTTAAAACATTTATGATGTAAAACGATTTTACACAAGAATCCAGTCAGCATGTTCTAATTATATGAGTTTTTTATCTTTTTAAGTAGCAATAATGTTTAATACATATATATGTCTAACTAGTTTTCAACATGTGTTATACATAATATAGAATGTGTGCTATATATATGTGTGTTATACATATAACACATATTACATATTATGTATAGCACACGTTGGATAATAATTAGATATATTTTTGTTGTATGATAAACATTATTGTTTTAAGTAGTAAATAGTTAAGTTAAATCATGACTAAAGTAATAATAAATAATTAGTTAAATGCTTAAAAAAGTTATATTTGCCTACTAACTCATCATAAACGTTTATTGATGTGATAGAAATCAGGTAGCTAGCTAGTGATGCAGCAACATCCACTATTAAATGATGAATTTATTTTAAAGTATGTTTGTGTGTTTATACTTTCGAATAGTGCAAGTTCTTTCATTTTATTCTTCTCCAAAATCACTTCCATTATTGTCATAGCCACATCATTTGATTCACATGGCCAATATGTCATGATGACTTGCTAATTACAAACTAGTTTTGAGTCAATTATCATTACTAATATAATAATATATGATTGAACAAATGTGTTAAAATCTTTTATCCTGTTACGGTTGTCAATGGATAAAAATTAAACTTTTTAAATGTAAAATTTATTATTTTATAAATAAATAAATCACTTTTTATACATTTATCTCTTAGATGTTGGTAAGAGTAATTAACTAAGGATTCTCGTCCAAATAGCCATTAACTAATTATCTTTATGTGAAATTTATCATCTGTAAAAGAAGTTTAATTTTAATACAGTGACAGTATAAAGATATTTTATACTATCATCTGATCAAAATGTTTTTTATGTATAACTTTTCAAGTAATAGAAAGAGAAAATACAATCATGGCTGATGTGACAGCATATGATTGGATAACTGTGTAAAAACAAATAATACACTATCAGCGAATGAATGTTTACCCAATGATATTAAGTAATTCCTGAAAAATAAACTTCGATAATAAGAGACATCATCAAGTGATTAAATGTTTACCCAATGATCTTTGAAAGTGTTGGAGAAAACAAAGCCAAGGAATCTTTACCAAATTAAGCTTGAGAAAAACAAAAGTTGGCCAAGAAACATCAATACAATTTGTATTCTGAATCTACCATATTGTAAGCAGTATAGCTTATAAGGGTGGGAACTTTTTTTTTTAAATGAAAGTAAGGTCAAAGCCTAAGAACCCCTATCTGCAATCAACAAATGAGTAAGCTCATTTCCAGGAGAATCCCAAACTCGTCAACCCTCCATGGAAGAAGCTCCATCTTTGGCAATGAAGTCAGCACACATGTTAGCTTCTCTGCGAATTAGCTCCAATCGAGGCTAAAATACTTAAATATTAGGAGAGAGAGTTTATCTCCTATATACACCGAGTGAAAAAAATTTTCGGATTTCCGCTTATACAAAATCGGCAGGCACCCTGCCGATTCACATGACCATAAAATCGGCAGGCACCCCGCCGATTTACATGACCACAAAATCGGCAGGCACCTCGCCGATTTGCATAAAAATAGCAAAATCGGCACACTAGCTGCCGATTTACATAATAGAATATTGTTCAAACTACACTATTGGGTAAGTAGCATTTGTTTCCTTAGGCATTACTATACTATTATATATCTATTATCTATTATTTATACCATTATACCTAAGAGCATTGTTATATGTACAATGAAAAAATAATCAAAACAATCAATATGATATGCACAACATATATTATATAATGTGCATAATATATTACATATTGTGCACAACATATATCATATATTATGCCGAACATATTTTTAGAAAATGGTAATAAATCTGTATTTTTAGTTGAAAATGAGTCTTAATAAGTGCATTTGTGATATATATGTGTAGGTAAATATAGAATTTGATTTTATATTTTATCTTCTAACTTAATTGTTAATTTGATTTTATGCAATCTCATCTCTGCCACTTATTTTTCAAGGGAAGGAATTCAATTCAATTACTTTTTTTTTTATATAAAAATTGGAATTTAATTCTATTCTTTCTATAATTTTAATTCTTAGACCTTTTAAATAATAAATTAATATTAAATTAAGAAATTGAATTCAATTTCATAAAAAAACATTTGTTAACTCTGCTATATCATAACCACCTAGATTTGGATCCTCTAATGCATGCATGTATAACAACATAATGAAACATATTATGCATTTATGCCATATAACTGATCATTAGGTATGCAAATTACATTAATATTGATGTGTACATCACCATATGAGATGCATATTTTGATTTGAGTATTTCTTATTGGTCAAGAATGGTTAAAATTTTATGCATTTGGTAAATATTAGAAACAAATTATTATAAATATTTTCAATAATAAAAACATATAAAAATACTATATCGCTATAGTATAAGCATCATATTGGGCTTTTTTTATTTTTTTGTAATAGATCAAATTATTAGCTAATTTGGCTGCTAGTCAGTGAAATAAAAAAAAATCGCTAATCAGTCAAATTCTTAATCCACTAATTATTCTTTTTAAACTTGATTTTATCCATGGAAGACCCCTCTTAGTGCACTAAACTATTGAATCGATTTTATCTAATGTGGGAAAAGAATGTTGTTTTTATTCCCTTCCCTTTGATATGTAATTATATCTTTCATATTTTTAATATGAATTAAAATTTGAGATTTTATCGGTAAAATAAAGACTATATAGCTCTTAAAATATTGAATTACATGAATTTTTTATATATAATTATATAGTATAAATTGAAGACTATATACTTTAAAATATAAGATTTTTTATATATATGTTGTGCACAATATGTAATATATATTATTCACATTATATAATATATGTTGTGCATATTATATTGATTGTTTTGGTTTTTTTTTCATTGTACATATAACAATGCTCTTAGATATAATAGTATAAATAATAGATAATAGATATATATAATAGTATAGCAATGCTAAAGGAAACAAATGCTACTCACCCCCAAAAGTGTAGTTTGAACAATACTCCATTATGCATATCGGGAGGCAGTGTGCCAATTTTGCTATTTTTATGCAAATCGGCGGGGTGCCTGCCGATTTTGTGGTCATGTGAATCGGTGGGGTGCCTGCCGATTTTGTGGTCATGTAAATCGGCGGGGTGCCTGCCGATTTTGTATAAACGGGAATCCGAAAAAATTTTCCACTCGATGTATATAGGAGATAAACTCTCTCTCTCCTAATATTTAAGTATTTTAGCCCTCCAATCGAACCACCCAAGTAGAAAAGGCAAGAGTTTATCTCTCATATACACCGAGTGAAAAAATTTTTCGGATTCCCACTTATAGAAAATCGGCAGGCACACTGCCACTTAGCTAATTGAAGGGAAATCGGCAGGATGAGAGTCGATTTCCATAAAACATAGCAAAATCGGCAGGCTGGGGCCGATTTCCTACATTACATTCATATGCATATGTGTATGTGATGTGATCCGAGGTGATGTGATGCATAGTGAGTGGATGATATGAATTGATGAATGTGAGATGGATGGATGATAATTATATATATTCTCAAGGTTCTAAAAAGCTAAAGATTTATTTCTTTTCGGCTGGGCCATCTAATGACTTTATCATCAAAAACTTCACTTCATATATTTCCTTCAGCAAACAGTTTTAATTAATGAAAAAACAAAATGTATATTATGCACCCAATCATCTACTGCAAGTCTGCAATTATTTGGGTGCCCCTCTCCTTCCGCAAGTCTAATTTTTTAGCCGTTATATATATTTATATTTATATATTTTTTGTAAAATAAAGAACTTGTTAAGACTCCAACAGTCCAACTTTACAAATGATTGAGTATTTTACCTGTATAACTAATAAACCGGAATTTCCTATTATTTGGGCATACAATAGGTAATCTCTTATGTCAAATTAATATACAGTAAACTATATATATATAATACAAAAAAAGAGTTATTTGTTAAGTATAAAAATAATGAACATGTATGTATGCATTTTGATACTCATTACATACTGGTCTACATCAATGCTCTTGCATGATAGAAAAGTTAATAATAATATTTATATATATATATATATATATATATATATATTTCTTTTTACATATCTTATTCATTTAATTCATCACTTTTAAATTTTAATATGACACTATTTCAATATTTAAACTTTTATTCTCCACTATTATGTATAAATTTACATGATATTTAATACATACAAATAGGATTTTTTCCAAAAAATACATTATTTCTACAAATGCAGTGAGAGTACATTAATTCTACTGCATGTTCTGAATTTGGAATTATTTGTGCAAATCATAGCAGTGCTACGATTTCACTAAAAAAGCACCAAATGTACCTAAAATCGTAGCACTCCAACGATTTCAATGCAAATCACAAATGTTATTTACATTGAATATTATTATTCATAATATTATTATTCAATACATTTAATATTATTATTATTATTTATAATAATATTATTAATAATATTAATTAATATCATTATTATCATTATTATTACTTGTTAATATTAATTATAATTATAATTAATATTATTATTATCAATACTAATATTACAAATAATATTAACCATATTATTAATATGATTAAAATTACACTCACTCGAGCATTAATTTCAATTGTTTCTTGGTGATGTATGCGTGCATTATGTGCATTTCAACCATTTTGTATATGTGAAGATACTGACCGGATATCGTGTATTTGTAAAAATAATTTAAGGGGTAATTGTAACAGTACTACAATTTGTACAAATAATTTCAAATTCAGGACATGCAATAGTATTAATGTATCTCTCACTGCATGCATAAAAATAATGTATTTTTTTTTATTTTTGGAGGGGGGAAAAATCCATACAAATACCTATACTCTAAAAAAGTAGCCAGGATTATATATGTAGCGCATATAGTCGTTTTAGAAATAAAATGAATGATGACCACCCATGATGATGGAGTCGGAAATTCTTGATCCAGTATCTTTGAGTGTGCGATTACTTGAATTTATATCAAAGGACACAGTGGAAGGCATAAAGATTAGAGAAGATTAAAGATTCATCAGGCATCACATCACACATCACATCACATACACATATGCATATGCATTAGGCAAATCGGCCCCCAGCCTGCCGATTTTGCTATGTTTTATGGAAATCGGCTCCCATCCTGCCGATTTCCCTTCAATTAGCTAAGCAACAGTGTGCCTGCCGATTTTCTATAAGCGGGAATCCGAAAATTTTTTTCACTCGGTGTATATGGGAGATAAACTCTCTCTCTCCTAATATTTGCGTACTTCAGCCAGTAGAAAATAATTGTGAACAGCTCAACCCTTGGACAATTATTGTCTAAAGTGAAAATGTCATGACAAAAATCTAGTTTTCTATTTCATTGATTTGCCCTAGCTTGATGTAAATAAGAGCTTAAAAACATAAGACTCTACCCAACAATTTATCACATACTTGTATAAGTTTTTGAAAATGTAGTGTACAACAGCAGTATTAGGGAAAATGATAATATAAACTCGAGTTTACGGTGAACCCTACACGTGGCAACATATCAACCTAGGATTTCTTAATATTATTATAGTTATAACTTTTAGTTATGTCTTGAATGGTTAAGATGTTGCCATATGTAGGATTCACCATTAACCCGAGTCTATATTAACATTACTCCAATATTACAGCTAAATATAACCCAACAGTTACATTAACTGAAATATTTCTCCAAGGAACTATAAGATGGCTTACTTACACCTTTTTTTTTTTTTTGGCATGATTTGTGCCAATCCTTGCACCATTGTCAGCGTGTGTGTGCATGTAAATATGTAATCATTCATCAATATTTAAGAATTTTCATAAAAGTGCAATATATAATAATGTTGTTCTACTGTCTGAGTGAACCAAGCCAATATCACAATAGCTACTTCATATAAAATTATTATTGTGCGCTTTCTCTTCATATTCCTTAGCTTGAACGAATTAGAGTAGTCATCAAGACTTCAAGTACAGAGAAAGAAAAGAAAAGAAAAGAGAGGGTTTATTATTTTCTATTGTTTGAAGGAACCTGTGGTATAGAGAGAGTCGTAGTATTTATTTTACAAGAGGGAGATAACACATGCTGCATAAAACCTTGTTGCATTTTCTACCTCTCAGCTAGGCAATTACTAATACTTTTGGCCCTTTTCATATATATATATATTTGGAGCTTTAACACCCAAATTGTAAAAGAAAAATAAAAACTACCTTGTCAATGTATTTATTTTGTAGATACAAATTAGATAGATGATATGGTGCATCTGTGGAATGCACAATAATAACAATAAAGCATATGCACTCACTACTAATACACTCACTTTGATGAAGATAGCTACAAAAATTCCCATTTAGAATGAATATATAGGGAAATTAAAAGATTAACTACTCTTGTTCCAAAATCAAAATTGCACGCGCTGCTAGCATCTCATCAACACAACAAAATAAATAAATAAGGAGTACAAAGTACATACACTTAAACAGTAACTCCAACAACACACACATTAAATCAAAGAAAAATGATAGGTCATCCAAGATTGATGCTAAATAATGGTATTGCCAAAATAATGACCCCTGATACCAAATTATTATAGATGTCCACCTCATACATTTTATATGAATGTCAACCTATCATTGCTCTAAATCAAATCACCTTCCATTCATTCATTCATTCACATGCACAAACTCAAGCATTATCTATCTATCTACTCACAGTACTTGCTCATTCCTCCTTTATTTATATTCATTCTATCTCCCATTCACATTCAAACATACTTCACTCAATACTCAATGGCAAAGCCACCACTTTCCCTCTTTCTCCTCCTCTTCATTTCCACACTGCTCTCACACTTCCATTCTTCTTCTTCTTCACATAATAATGATAATAATAATGAGAAGCAAGAGAGAACAACCTTTATAGTCCAAGTCAACCATGAATTCATAGCCTTCAATTTTCCCAATCCACCCTCTCCTCACTTATCTCAACAACAACAATAACTAGTGAAGCAAAAGTGATTCTGCCTATATATAAGCAGTACTAGATGAAATCTAATTATGATAAATGCTTTTGCGAAAGTAAAACTTAATCAAGCCAAAACAGCTAACTGCAGAAGAATCCAAAATAATTATTAATAACAACAACAATAACAATCACACTTAATATTAACAGCTAAACATCTGATGCAACAACAAGCATAATATATACTGAGAATCCTATTAGCACAAACTCAATCGTGAAACAGTTAATGTCTCTTACAAATAACACAATGAAGCTTCAACTTTCCAGCAGTATCAAAACATATCACAAATTTCAAAAACTACAATCCAGAATAATCTCTTAATTTTAATTTTAGTAAAAATATTTTAGAATCAAAACAGAGGAGCATAATAATATTAAAGTTAAATAGAGTCGTAGGTTGACGAAACAGACCTTCAGAGCTTCACCTTCGAGGACCAAATCTCCATTCTCGCTAACAAGCTCGATTTCAGCAACTTGGAAAAACCAATCGTATTCCAAATCCAAACAATAAATAGAAAAAAAAAAGAGTCAAAGCTCCAAATCTGATTTGAAAAATCGAGAGATGAAGTTAAAAAGAAAAAGGAAAAGAGAAATTAATTCAGCTCAAGCAAGCAAGGTTCTAACATTTCTCTCTCAAAAACAAAAAAAGCGAATGGATCTAAAAGCACAGCTCCAGATCTAAGCATTACCTCAATGGTCTAAACCTAATGGAGACCGAAATGCTGTCGCCAGGCCAGACCTAGACGAATCCACAGGCTCCGCGATCAACTCCTCAGTCCCGAACGCCACCGGCGAACGGCCGCTGTAACCGCGCTAGCCACCGTAGTATGTTGCCTCGCTGCGACAGCGACTCGGAGTTATACGCGAACTCCTGAGGCGGGAAGAAGCGATGTGAGGCGGGAAGAAGCGATATGAGGCGGGAAGAAACAATTTTATCTTTTTGTGAAAACTTAAAAACAAAAAGGTTAATGTATATATTTTGAAAAGTAAGTCACAGCAAAAAAAAAAAACCAGTCAAAATGTTAATAAAATTCATTTAATATTTTATGATCCAAATAACACTTTTAATCATGAGTATATTTTTAATGAACTGGATAATTATGGCCCAAATTTCTATTTATTGATTGTTTTGACTAGTTTTTTGTTGTGCCTCTAGCAATGCTCTTTGATAAATGATTTGTGTACATCACAAAATCAGTCACCATCAGCTATCATGTATAATAATCTAACATTTTGAAACTAGTAATCCAACTTTTGAAAATGTATAATAATAAAAATTGGATTACTAATTTTAAAATATTGAATTATTACACACGATGACCGATAGTAGCTGATTTTATGGTGTATATGTAGCATTGCTCATATATTTTAATTTAAACAAAAAGGTTAATGTATAAACTTAGACATATTATATTTTAATTTAAATATTCACAAGAAAATGCACAGTTAACTTTTTCCAACTAAATTTACACCTAAAAGGAACAAGTATTAATTGAACAAGTGTGTTTATTAATTTTTATTAACACCTAAAAGGAACAATTTGAAGTAAATAAAAAGGAAAGAAGTTTTTTTTTTGTTGTCCACGGTGTCCGGAGCTTCGCTCCGACTAATCCGTCGCCCCGGGTCGCGTACCTGGGAATGGCAGGTGAGGCTCCCAACAAAGATTTTTTCCATCCACAAGGCTCGAACCCGAGACCTTGCTTAAGGGACAACAAGCCGCTTATCACTTGTGTCAATCCTTGTTAATAAAAGGAAAGAAGTTTAATGGCTATATACAATAGACAAAATAAAAATGGTCTTTTTTGGTCATGAGTATATAAGATAGAACCCAATACTAAAACAAAAATAAAGATTCATGAGCTTGTACAATAAGAACCCAACACTAATAATATTGTATGGTCCAAAACTGTTTTAACTTCTACTATATATATCAAGCTCATAATCTTCAAGCAAAATCGTCCTAGTCCTAAATAATATCAAAGTTGCCAATTGAGGTTGGTATAAATGGTGGGTCGAGCCATGGTTAAAAAAGTATAGTCTCCTAAAGGATGCACGTTCGAATCTCATTTTATCCAAAAATTCTCAATTGGTTGGCATTTTTTCGTAGGGAGATTTCTTACCGTTCATGGGCAACGTCAATGAGTCATTTGATTGGTCTCAACTGACCCAATTTGAGAGGTAAATGAGTATGGCATGGGCCAAGCTCCATAAATCTCCATCACCCTATCTAGTTGGATCCTTGGCGCCCGACTAGTTGATAATGAGGGTGCTTCCTTGGCAATTTTTTTAATAAAAAAATAATAATATTAAAGATTTCAGGACCAAACAAAAATATCAAATATTCATCCTATTAAAAAATAATTTTTGTTTGACCACAAATTGAAAAACTTGACTTCCCAATACATTTATCTTCACTTTTTTTTTTCGAGACAACTTTAACTATGCTTAAATTAAACTGAAATTTGACCATTTAAAATGAAAAAACAAACAAGTCATCAATAGAGCCTAAGAAAAAATAAGAAAAATGCTACTTGTACATATAATAATATTTTTTATCCATTTAAAAAGTTGATAATTTTTATGAATATGTTGGCAACTTGTCAATATTTTCATAAAAATTACCAACTTTTAAATTGGTGAAAAATGGATGAATAACATTATTATATATACAAATAGCAGTCCCAAAAAATAAAGAATAGTAGTGTTTTTTTTAAAGAGCAAACTATATATACATCAATATATATAATGATAAAAGTAGTTTCACATAAGAATTTAAAGGTTGTGAAATATATATGTGTATAAAATATGAGAAAAAAATGTACAAATATAGTTATTCAGATAAAAATTATATCAAAGATTCAAATAGTGCCGACCTTAAAAAATATATCAAGTGGTGGAAAAAAAATTAAAATATTCAAGTGGTTATTGACCAAAGAAAAAAATATTCAAAAGGTAGGAAATTTTTAGGTCTTTCATGAAGAAGTAACTTGCATCGAAGTCTCTATATATATAACTTTTGACAAAAAAAAGTATCAATTCAACTTAAAATAATAGGTACATATATCTTACATAAAAGCTCCAATGTATAAAAAAATAACTAATTAATAGACTAGACTAAGTGATATGCAAGTTTGCACTTCCTCTTGGTTTTATTTTGCCACTAATTAATAATTGATAATAGTATATGTACAACAGAAATGCTTTCAACTAGTTTCCAACATGTGTTATATATCATACGTAGTGTGTGTTATACGCAATTTTTATTACGTATGACACATACCACACGTTAGATTATAGTTGGATGCATTTCTGTTGTACAACAAACATTTTTCATTAATGATAACATCTTTAATTTAAAATTGCTCCTTAGTGATGATTTGGTAAATAACTTTTTAAAAATGAGGAAATCTTCAATCTTGTCTTCACGATATGACAAAACAAGCCATTGATTAAGTTAAAAATGGCACATTATATATAAGTTACTTACTAAGAAAAAATTGCTAAATGTAGATTCATATTATATAATTATTATTGAGTTTACCTTTCGGTTCTTCTTTTTACTATTATTGAAAGAATACCACCCTACCCTACTTGTCACCTTAATTACTAGATGCTAAATTCAACACCATACATTTCAGTTCGATATATATCTCTATCACTAAATAATACTAATAATTTACAACTATTACTGATTTCGTCAACCAAAAATAATTATAATAGTTGTTAAATAGTGTCCTAATGATGACACTTTTAAAGAATTTGATGTAAACCTTTTTCATTAAAAAAATCATAAAATTGAAAACAATTTAATTTTCATCCACTAACTCCAATCATGTGTTATTACGTCAGTTATAATAGAATTTTTTCTCTCACACTACCTTAAAAATGATACAAATGAAGAATTTTGATTGGATGACAGTATAAAACATATTTACACGGTTAGTGCAACAAAATTAAAATCAATTGAAAATGTATTAACATACAACTTTAAAATTTTATTTTTGATGATATTTTAACACATGAATTGTTATTAGTTTATCTAATAATAAATAAGTAATGAATTGATATAATATATTCGATCCATACCCTTTTATATGATTACTTGTTTTTCTTTTAACTCTATGATTCCAGCAAATAAGATAATTTCAGGTAGGCATATGTAAGTATTCATGATATTAAAATGAGGATAATGACAATTATCAACATTTTATAAATGTCACCAAAATAGAAATAGGGAAGTTGAAAAATATTCACACACATGAAATGCAAGCTGAAATTAAACAAGCCTTTTTCAATAGGCTAGGGAAACCCACATAGGCACAAACCTCCAAAGATAATTAACAACTTGATCATTGTCACTTTGTCACCCGAAGAGCCAAATATAAATTAATAATACACGTGGTATAACATAAATATGTACAACTAGTATTCAATCTATGTTATACATGATATAAAATGTGTGTTATATATGTATAACACACGTACATATAATAATACGCATTTTTCATATTATGTATAATATACGTTGAATACTAGTCAGACGTATTTCTAAGATCGTCATTAAATATAAATATAAATCTCTCTCTGTATATATATATATAATGTAGGACCTACCAAAAAGATTCCTCAAGATGCTCAAATTGATCACAAGCCTAAACATACAAATTAATGAGTTTTGGCATTAAAGTACATGTATCAAACCATGATTTATTATGACCTACCAAAAAGAACTAAATGATACTACTAGTCGTAAAACGGAAATACGTCTAACGAATATTCAACGTGTGTTATTCATGATATGAAATGTGTGTTATACGTACTCATGATATATGTTGTATTATTTCTGTTGTACGACCAACATTATTTCTATTACATGTATTAATCTCCATAGCCGATTCAAGGATAAAATTATAGAAGCTAAGATTTAGGCTATTTCACCACTCATTTGCTTATGATACTGTAATACACAATAGTACCATTGTTGATGCTAGTGGCATCCCATCAACTCAGGAAAAAAAATATTTTATGTGATTTTTTTTATGATAATTATTTCATGTGATTGATCAACACCAAAGAAAAATGGGTAATGGATCTTGACTGTGGTGTGTCTTATTCATAGTACTTTTATGTCACTTTCATTTCAATGTTGTCAATTAGTGCAAAAATATCATCATGTTTTTTTTTTTTTTGAAAAATAATAATAACAAAATATCATGCTTACCACCCTTAATTTTTTTTCATTCATTATTTACCTTTTAGTAGCCGTTTATTATTGAATTTAACTGATATGAGCTTGATAAATATTAAAGTTTAAGTTAGTAGAACACTTAACAAATTTTCAATTATAAATTGATTAAAGAGTATTATTGTTATTTTAAAATTTATGGGATACTCAATTTTTTTTCTTATTATTAGTTTTTCTATCTCTTTTTGCATCTTGGGGAGGAATAGGAGCTGAAAACAGAAATTTTAAATGCAAGAAGATAATGGTACATGTAAGAGTTGGGGGGAAATTAACAAAGATATCTTATTATACGAAAAATTGAAATATAATTTATATTTAGATACATTGAGTAAGCCTTTCATTTTTTTTTATGGCTTTACTAATAAGTAATTAGTACTTTTCTATCCAATTCATCATACAACAATGCTTCTTATATATCATTTTGCAGTCTTTATCAAATATTAATTGTTAATTTTGATGGGACCCACTATAAAAAAGTGAAGGGTGACTAATGGTGGCAGATGAGAGAGTGTACATATAACATTATTATTCATCATGTCATCAAAATTTGTTTATCTTAATATGCTCAACTCAAATGCATGTAATATATGTAAATTATTTTGTTTCAAACGCTTCAATTTCTTTACAATAATGCTAAGTGAACAATGAAAAACCAGTCCATACAGCCAATGGGCCTATTCTAGTTTTGGTTTTTGCCCAAATAATCATTGAGATTGTAATAGGTGAGTAATTATGGTCCAAAATCTCATTTATTGGCTGGTTGGGCTGATTTTGTATTGTTCATTTAGCATCATCCATTTCTTTATTAATAAAATACATAATAAATTATACTGAACTTTTTTTATAAAAAGTTTAAGAATTTATAAAATTATCACAACAACTTCCTTTGAAATGATATTGAAATATTTTTAAAATTACATTAATCTCTCATCCATGACACATGAACTGCACATTTAGAGGATGTTGATATATATCTCCAAAACAAGTGAAGATAATCTAACCAAATTTTATCAAATCTCAATAATGTTATTGTAATTGATAAAAAACTAACGGTAACGCTTGTTGTACAATAGAAATACATTCAACTAGCATATAATGTGTGCTATTTATCATATGTAATGTGTGCTTACGTATAACACATTTCGTATAACACACATTATGTATGATAAATAGCACACGTTAAATTCTAGTTAGATGTATTTCTGTTGTGTGATAAACATTTCATTAATATAAAGGGTTGATTAATAAAAATTTCTTATCATCATATACTATTATTTAATCATTTCATTAATATCTGATATTTTACTTAGCTTGATTTATGAGTTATGACACAAAACAATATTGAAGATTTTAAACAAGACACGTGTAATGTTCATGTATATAAGAGTTGTTTCTCTTCTCTCCCAAAGTTTAATTAATTTATCTCCTCAACCGTTTTAATATCCTTTAAATATACATGCTTGACCTTGTTTCTTTTCATGGTTTCCTCATATCCCCATCGAGATGCAGTTGATGACTAATTCATAACTCTTGCAAATATTACCTTTCAGTGAATAGGGAGTTGACCACGAGATTTTCTACCCATGAATTGAACCCAAAATATGATGTTTAAGCAGCCCAAATATCTACGACATGTACTAATCTATATGATTACATGCATGACCTTGCTGAATAATTTTTCAATCTTCATACAGCTAACTACCATATCATAATAAAAAAGTAAATTTGCCAACGGTTCATGTTGAAAAAAATACCCAGCTGATGAATGGAAATTTAATTTTTGTGAGTAAAAAATTTATTAATAAAATTTTGTGAGATTTTTAATTTGCTTTAAATTTGGTTATTTTTTATTTTTATTTATTGTTTTTCATTTGTATTGAATCAAATGTAAAATGATAATAATCAGATAATCGATGATCTTATGAATTGAACCAATATAATCAAATTTTAATGGGTTTCGTTTGCAGCGGATTTGGTCAAAAAATAATTTGTTAACCCAATTAATACCTTTTATTGCCATAAAAATTAAAAACGTATACAAGAGGAGAAAAGAGGGAAAATATACCAATATTTTTCTACTTCTTAATTAATACCTTTGAATTCGGAAATGAACTCTAATTAATACCATTCATATAATTTTGAAACTAAATGATGCATGACATAAGCTTTTGGTTATATATTGGGCTAATTGTTCAGTGCATATAGATAATTAATGAAATTAAATTAGTACTATTAAATTTGATTTTACCTAGGTTGAGTACTTCACCGTAGAAAAAATATGAGCACTCTTCATATTTACTATTAAGGTTTTTGCTCTTAGACCTTCTTCCCTCTCCTCTCTTGCTAACTATTTATGTTACAATTTCTAATATTGAAATAAAACTAATGTATATAAATCTAAATTATATATTAATTTATTGCTTTCCAAATATTACACAATTAATCATGGAGGAAACGAATACTTATAATTTTTTTTTTCATTTTTACTCATATACAAATTTTCTCACACATACCATAATTTTTTCATTTTCCAAAAGTATGCAAATAAAAAGAACAATTGTATTGTTGCATATTTTTCTTAATGGAAATTTATGTGTTTGATTTGAAGACATAAGTTAATATAAACTAATTTTACACAAACACACATTCAATTTCATGTGACATCTAAACACAAATTTTGAACCTAACCATACATAATTACGTACACTAAATTTAACACTAAATTATTACCAAAAAAATTTAACATTAAATCAGTAACTCAATTCAAAACTGATACAATCCAACACTTATAGGCTATTAATCAAATTTATATTATGACTCAATCCAATACTATATTTAAACTTTTATATTAAAAAAATGATAATATTTATATTAACACAATCCAACATTTATATATACAGAATCTAACTTTTTATATGGGTGACTAATCTAATGTCAACATTAGTATACACTTAGCATAACTCCACAAAATAATCAATAATGTATATAACTAATCAATAATGTAAATTTCTTTATGAAAAAAATCAATACTTTAAAATAAAATTAAGAAGTAAGTATATAATGTAAAGTAAAAATAATTTTGTTATGCTTTAGTTGGTGACCTCACATAAACTCAAAAACAGACAAATAGCCTTACCCTTCTTCTTTTTTCCTCTGTTTGTGTCAGCATATAAAAAACCAATCTTTGCTTTCATTTCCCTCGCTCCTTCCTTCCTTCCTTCCTTCATTGCCTTTTCGTAGCTCAATCATCATATCATGGAAACCCTTCGATTCTCCACAACCCCAACAACCACAACATCTCAACCACAGCCGCCACTACTCCTCAAACGACACCGTTTCATCCAAATACCCTTATACCCCCACCACCACGACCGCCGCCGCCACCCCTTCATCGCCGCCACTCTCACCAACCCTCCCTCCGCCGCCGCGCCGGAGATCACCGCAATTCCCTCCCTAGAGGATCCGGTGCTGGCAGCTGAGGCAGTGTCTCCGCCGCCAGTATCGCCTCCTCGGCCTCGTGTCGCTCCTGATTCGCTTGCATACCCACCTGGCTATGTTGGTGCAGTTCCTGAACGAACTCGTTCTGAGGGAAACGACGCCGTAATGAGCGCAATGACTTACTTGACCAATATATTGTCTTCTAAAGTCTATGATGTTGCCATTGAGTCACCTCTTCAGCTCGCTCCTAAGCTCTCTGAGAGGCTTGGAGTTAAGGTTTGGCTTAAAAGGGAGGACTTGCAACCCGTAAGTACTTTTTTTTTACTCTCATTTCTTTAAAAAAAAGAAAATTTTGTCTAGTTTGAAGTTTTTTTTCATGTGGGTCGTTGTCAAAATTTGATTTTGATGTGGATTGATTGAGTTTGAGTGAGTAGTTTGTAACTTGTTTTTTCTATAATGAAGAAAATGACTGTGTGGAGCTTTTGGTTCTTATTTTGGAATTTGTTTTATTTAGTTTTCTGCGTTGTAGTTGGCGTGAAAAAAATATGATTTTGATGCTGATTGATTGTGTTGAGTTTGTAAACTTTAAGTTATTTTTCTAGCTTTGATGTTTGTGTAGATTGAAGGAGCTATCGACTGTGTTTCAATCAATCATTTAGGATTTTGTGTCGTTTGTTCTTTTTATTAACATTGACAGTGTTGATCGTTTTCAAAATTTGATTTTGAAGTGGATTGATTGTGTTGATTTTTTATTCAGTACTTTTTTTTAGTCAAATACAGCAAATACCTATAGTTTCTGTTGTGTAGTTACAATGAACAATGTTCAATCAATTCAAGATAGCTCATTATCATAAGCTTTTGAGGGGGAAAAAAAAGCTTTTATCTGTTTTCAAATATGCTACTCTAGTTTTTTTTTCCTGGATTTTAGGGACATTGGATTGTGAAGTTTAACAGGCTCTATGGTTTCACAAAGCATGAATAAATAGCAGAGTGTGTGTATGTGTGTGTGTGTGTGATTCAGCGGAAGATGTGAATTGTAATTGAGTTTGTAAAATTGTGGACTGTTGTGAATGCTAGGTTTTCTCATTTAAGCTCCGTGGAGCTTATAATATGATGGCGAAACTTCCGAAGGAGCTGTTGGAGAAAGGGGTTATATGCTCATCGGCCGGAAATCACGCTCAAGGAACTGCATTAGCTGCTAAGAGACTGAATTGCAAAGCTGTGATTGCCATGCCTGTTACCACTCCTGAAATCAAGGTACTTGTTATTAAATTCTATGCTTACCTGTTTGTATGTTGCTATATATATAATAAAACCTGTTAATTAAATAATTTGTTTTCATTTTTGTTCTTCTTTTCGCTTTTTTAACTTTACAGTGGAGATCTGTGAAGAGTCTGGGTGCTACGGTTGTCCTAGTTGGGGATTCATATGATGAAGCACAAGCATATGCTAAGAAACGTGCAAAAGAGGAGGGACTTACATTCATTCCTCCATTTGACCATCCCGATGTTATCATGGGTCAGGGTACTGTTGGGATGGAAATTGTCCGCCAAATGCAGGGTCCACTGCATGCGATATTCGTGCCTGTAGGAGGCGGTGGTCTCATCGCTGGTATTGCTGCTTATGTGAAGAGGGTTTCTCCCCAGGTTCGCATGATGTTTTGTGAATTCTTTTTAGTTGCATGCCTTCATTCACTGAGAGTGATGAAATGACCATTTGTATATTCTATACAGGTTAAGATTATTGGGGTGGAGCCTACTGATGCAAATGCAATGGCCTTGTCACTTCATCATGGTCAGAGAGTGATTTTGGACCAGGTTGGAGGATTTGCAGATGGTGTAGCTGTTAAAGAGGTTGGCGAAGAAACTTTTCGCTTATGCAAGGAGTTGGTAGATGGTGTTGTTCTTGTGAGCCGTGACTCAATTTGTGCATCTATAAAGGTGAGAAATCCTTTTGCTTGTTGGAGTATGTAGTCCTTTTGCTCCTATTGCACTCAATTGGTTTGACTTGTACATTGGATTGAAAGAACACTGCAAATTCTGTATGATTTGAACTTTTAGGAGATGATGACAGTAATTAAACTTGTCGCAGGACATGTTCGAGGAGAAAAGGAGCATATTAGAACCTGCAGGTGCCCTAGCACTTGCTGGAGCCGAGGCATACTGCAAGTATTACGGGATAAAAGGGGAAAATGTTGTAGCAATAACCAGTGGGGCAAACATGAATTTTGATAAACTCAGGGTGGTAACTGAACTTGCAAATGTTGGTCGTAAACAAGAAGCTGTGCTGGCAACCGTTTTGCCAGAGGAGCCTGGCAGTTTCAAACAGTTCTGTCAATTGGTATGCACATTCTACTTTGACTGATATTTTTCCAAGAACAGCATTCTTCATATTTTTAACTGATTTTCTTGCTTCAGGTGGGCCAAGTGAATATCACAGAATTCAAATACAGATATAATTCCAGTGAGAAGGCTGTGGTCCTTTACAGGTATGATCATGACAATTGAGGAGGAAGAAAACATTTTTTAAAATAAATCTATAAAAAAATTAACAACTTCTAAAACTAGTATGATCAAATATGAATGACAGATCTAATGAACAACAAAAAAAAATTTTCTAATTGGGATTGAAACCCATTTGACAAAAAACTGTACACAGATGGAAGAGATCAAGTGAATATTGTTAGGATCCCATTGTTTCATCTGTCTTGTAATTCTTCAATACACATCAATGAGTACTAGTTCTTGCTATTTCTGATTTCTAGTGTCTTAAGAAATATCAACCTTCTCTCATACCAGTTGTATCGGATCATCTTTTCTCGTTCTCAATACGCGTGTTCTGGTATTTCCTATTATTGCTCTCTTTCACTGATCACCATGAATTTCAACAAATATAATTGCGGCTAGTAGGGAAAAAAATCCTTGTGAAGAGAAAACTGAGTATTCCTTCAATCTGCACTTTTGTTTTTGGAATTAGAAGTTGAGCTTTGACATGGTAACCTTATCCTATATAGAATAAAGAGAGAGTGAATTGAGGTAAGAGGGAATCGGTGGAGCAGATTGTGGTTGTGTTGATGAGGCAAAAATAGATAGATTTTGTTCACCCTACTCTCTTCACATTCAAAATATGTAAACCCTGAATAAACCATAAAAGCTTAATTGTTAAGCTTCCACTTCAGAATCACAATTTTGTAGCAAGAATGTTTCATTATTATTTCTGAAATCAGGGTGTATAAATGTATAAGTTATAATCTGAATGAAAAATTTTATAGTGAAATGGCATCACCAGTTTTTGTAACCAATACATTATCAATGCTCTTTATGCCAACATCCAATTCTCTTTGTTTGGCAAATATCAATAACTGATTGGAGATCAAGACTTCAACCCAACTACTTCAATTATTTGTTGAGGGGCTTGGGAGATTATACTGTATTCTGATGGAATATGGATCTTGTCATGTGAAATTTTTGTATGACTTGATCATATGTGATCTTTGATATTGATTCAAAACATGGGACAGGACACAAAATAGAGTAAAATTAATGGTGAAGAATAGTAATGCAATTCATGATCTGATTCACTCTGCAAAATAACCATTTTCTTCTTCAAATTCCACACCTATTTGGTCTCTATCTTGGTGTTCGTCTTGTTGTTTTCATTGTTGATGATTTTGCCTCTTCAACTTATGGTTTAAGCAAGCATTGATCCAACACAATTGAATCAGTTCTTCGGCTGCGCGCCCTTCTTGCATTAATCTGCTCTGTAAAAAATATGAAGAATCACGTGAAAATAACAAGGGATTTCAGTTATTTTACTGATGAATCTAGGGATTAGTTATGTTACTGCATACTCCAAGTTCAACAAAATTATAATTGAAATCCTTTGTTATTTATACATTGATCTCAACATGTTTGAAAAGTATGTCTATTTCATGGAATATTGGTTCAAGGTTCTCTGCTTTCAAGGCTGTTCTTTCCATCTACAAAAGAATGATATGAAGATTTTGTTATTTGGTTTCATTGTGATGTGTGTGTTTCATTGGGTTTTTTTTTCCCTTTCTTTGGAGGAACTGTGACATGTAGCTTTTTGACTACACCAAATCATAACCCTTCTTTCTAACCTTAGGAATTAGATTCCTTTCTAGTTTCTGGATTAATCAGTGGCATTTGGAAAATTGATATATATATATATATATATGCTATACCTGGCTTCTTTTCTCCGTGGGGTGCTTGTGAATTGTGATACTATATTTTCAAGTTATGTACTCATTTGTGTACAATGTGTGTGGACCGTCGTGCTAATTCGCACCTTATATACTATTGGATGAAGCGTAGTATTGACTTAATTCAAACTAGTTCTACACCTCATCTAACGGTGAATATAGTGCGAGTCGGCACCAAACCACACACACCGTACCTATGAATAATGTTTTTTTCAGTATCTTCAATCAATATTCTCTCTGGCTAATAAATCACTTCACTTGTGTGCAGTGTGGGAGTTCACACAGTCTCAGAACTAAAAGCAATGCAGGAGAGGATGGAATCTTCTCAGCTCAAAACCTTCAATCTCACAGAAAGTGACTTGGTGAAAGATCACTTGCGTTACCTGGTATATCGGTCGAAACTCAAAACCTGATAGTTTTCTTCGTATTGCGAAGTTTATTGTATCATTTTTCCTTTTCTCGATGCAAACCTCAACCACCAAGTTTGTTTATTTAGAATGTCTTTCCTATGGACTAAGTTTGCTTTTTTTACAATTTTCAGATGGGAGGCCGATCGAATGTCCAGAATGAGGTTCTTTGTCGCTTCATCTTTCCAGAAAGACCCGGTGCTTTGATGAAATTCTTGGACTCCTTCAGTCCACGTTGGAATATTAGCTTATTCCATTACCGCGGCGAGGTGAGAATTTCTGGTTTCCTTTCCTTTTTTATTTTTTTTCCCTTCCGGCGCTAGAATTTCGTGTTTTATATTTCCTTAGTCAAACACAGTGCATGGAATTGGATTCAATTCTTGAGTTCTCCTCTAACCTCTTGACGGGCTATCTGCAACTGTCGTTGTAAGCGCTCAATAAGCCTGAAAACATATTCTGTCCCTGGCTAGGGCAAGCCGTCACACCATTTCTTTCTTTAATCCTTTGGTCAATGCATCCTAATATTTGATTGCATACAGGGTGAAACTGGTGCAAATGTATTGGTCGGAATACAAGTCCCGAAAAGCGAGATGGACGAATTCCATGACCGTGCTAACAAACTCGGATACGATTACACAGTGGTGAACAATAACGACGACTTCCAGCTTCTAATGCATTAACGATTGATTTCTACCACTAGCCTGCGATGTAGCAAACAAGATGATCATCATCATCATATTTATTTCCACAACATTCCACACTTCAGAAAGGGGGAATGAGGAACAAGACCAGATAGGAGGATTTCATGGCTTTCAAACATGTTCATCGGTTGAATAGAGGAACTAGTTATTTTTACCTAATGAGGCACTTTCACATCTTTTGTAATCTATAATAATAAATGATTGTGCTTATCTTTTTTGGTAAAGAATTGAAATCCTGTGATGTATTTGACTTGGTCTTTCATTTCATATGTGTAATGTAATATATGCATGAGGATTGTTGTGTTATAGCTTTAGCTTAGAAAGTTGAATAGATGAATGAGTAGTTTTACATTGGCATATGAACAGAACACTATTAATGTAGTTTTCCCTCTCCTTTCATGATTCTATTGGCCAGCATTCTCAACTATTTCTTGCTTAGCAAATGATACTTTGAAATATGTAATACATGATTTTTTATATGTAACATAATATAATAAAGACTATGTTTTAAAATATGAGGTCATATTTTTTTTCTGACACTTTGAAATGTGATATTTTATATTTTTTTTATGTACAATATGTTATACATTTAAAATATGAGATTATATTTTTTTTAATATAAAGTACAATTTAAAAGACTATATTCTTTGAAATTTGAGTTCATAAGTGATATTATTTTTCTGTGGTATAAAATTATAATCACACTTGTGTTTAACCGCAATATCAGTGTGGTGAAATGTAATATATCACATACAGAAAAATTTAATATGAATCTCAATTTTATAATATTAAATGTTAATACATAGAAAATGTTAAAAAAGGAAAAAAAAATTTAGATGAACTCATTGGATATATTTTTGTGTATATATTAAATATGTTGGTTCTTTATTGATTCTCTCTAATTGTAGATAGAGACTTTTCCATAATAATTTTATCACTGGATCTCGATCGATCGAACACACATTTAATGATAGATGTACATAACATGATATCTCTTTTCTATATACTTCTACCAACCCTAACCAAGCAAACCTTTTAAGGATCGCTATTTCGTCCAATTTTAATTGACGTTTAGAGTATTGTACACTTATTTTAAAGCATACAAATTTCTATAAACATAAATATACAATGAAAAAATTATTTTTATAGTTTTTTGTGCAATAATAATTGTAAAAGATAAAAGAAAATGTACGTATGGGTAAAACTGGAAAAAGAGATTATAAATGTTTTCTTGAAACTCCAAAATAACAAATAACAGTGGACAAATGAATTTCATAAAATTGAATGGAAAGAGTAATATATAGTTGTAAAAATATTGATAATATATATGCATGGTTTTTATATTTAATTATGAGTATATATTTGACAGTGCCACATAATGAGCATCTTCTTGAGATTCCAAATATAAATGTTTAGGATTAAAAAAGCAGTTTCACAACTACTTTTTTCCCTTGTTAAAAGCTATTGATGATACCCTAATTGAGAGAAACCTAATTGAGAGAAACGGAAGTGGTTTCTATATTAAGTTCCAAAGCTATCACTTAATTATAATTATTTCTAGGGTGATGCTAAATGAACCATATAAAATCAGCCCAGCCAGCCAATAAATGAGATTTTGGGCCATAATTACTCAGCCCATTACAATCTCAATGATTATTTGGGCCAAAACCAAAACCAAAATAGGTCCATTGGCTGTATGGACTGATTTTTTCATTGTCCACTTAGTATTATTGTTATTTCTAATTAATTACACATACATCCATCTATTGTCTAACTTGCTCTCATCACTTGCCATTGATAATCCTAATTAATACTCAACTAACATTAAATCTACAATTCTTTCATTGATCTTCACGCTCTCATAACTCATGTGTATCTATCGATAATATTTTATTGTATTATTCTTTTAATTGATTAACACTTACTAAACAAATATTAGTGTTTTTTTTTTCAAGTCTGGATTTGTTCTTATCATGTGCAATTCATACCAAATTCATGTAGTTATCATGTCATTTATGTGAAATGTGTGTATTTAAATCATTAATATGAATGTCTTATAAATAATAATACGTACCAAATAATAATACGTACCAACTAATAATATGATCAAAACTATATATCTTAAAATACAATATTACACAATTTTTTCAAGCATTTTAATTAAAATTATAGTCTATATATACTTTTAAATATGAAATTATACGATTTTTTATCTTATACTATAAAGCACACACACCTAGTTTTTTAAAATTTATGTAAAAATATATAGATGTATATATATTACTCTCATTGTATTATTATGTTCCATCTCGTACTATAAAAATTTTAAAAAACATTATATTATACTACTAAATATAAACGATGTAAAATTTTTACGCACTGACTAAAAATTTTTCCGCCAGTGCATGCAGAACAACCACTCGATCATTTCAATGGAGAAATAGAGTAAGTATGTTTGTTTGTTTCCTGTCATCGAAAAATGAAATAAAAAACATTAAAGTGAACAGTGACAACTGATTCCACTGTGCACTTTGATGAATAATAAATCCCTTCGTTAAGCACTGTGATTCAGAATTGGCAGAAGGCCATGTAGTGCTGAATACAATAAATCCCTTCTTTAATTTCATATTGATGCTTATCTCTATGTGATGTCCTTTGACTTTTGTATTGTAATTTTAATTTGGGTGGACCAGTGAAACTCATTTTGGGCTATAATTATTCAGCGCATTACAATCTCAATGATTATTTAGACCAAAATAGGCTCATTAAATGTATTAGCTGATTTTTTATTGTACACTTAACATTATTGTTTTAATTTTATTTATTTAAACGAAATCTCATATCACGCAGCAGGAGTATGCGACTTGTATTTCTCAACTAAAATAGAATCTTATTAAATTGACAAATATGCAAGAAATTGAAATTGTATTGAGATCATCACATGAATAGTCTCTGTTAGCCATATTAGGAATCTAGAAATGTGTACATATTACTTACTGCACGTAAATGTCCATTAGGTCATGATTTTAATACAAAGTTCCTGAGAAATTTATTGCTTTTATTGTTTGAGATTCCTCTCATATATACTCCCTTTCTTTTAAATTAAGTGACTCCTTTAATTATCCGCACTAATTAAAATTATAATTAGATTATGTTAAAAAGTTAAATAAAAAATAAAAAATATAAAAATTCTCCTAATTTTATTGTGGATTTATTCGATATCCAATATTTTTGTTGAGTACCGTTATCCAATTGTGTATTGAACATATTAGTACGTGCTAAAGTAAATATAATTCGATACCAACAGAGCACGATAATCGCGGTCATAATCATCCTAGACGCATCTTATTCCTGATCGCATCTCCTCTTTCTCTCTATCTCGCACAATGCTCTTTTTTTCTAGCGGCCGATTATGGAATGATTTTTTTTCATAAATTAATAAAGTTAGAGAGTATTAATATAAATTAAATTATTTTTTAATATTATTTTTGTCTAATATGTTACCAGTTATATAAATTAAAAAATTAAATTAATTTAATCTGTAAACCAATCATTACTTATTATATATATTTCTTAGGTATTGGTACCCTATATTTTCTTGGATACCGAATTAAAATCCAATTTTATTATCAATATTTTCTCCATCGTTATTAATTTAATTTTTATTATTTCTATCAATATTCTCTCTTTTTTATATTAATAAAAAGGGTATAAGAAGAAAAAAATAAATTATATACTTATTGAACTCGTAAAGATCAAGATGGATAATTTGCAACAAAAGAAAATATGAAAAAAGACTATTAATATAAAACGGAGGGAGTAATACTTATGCATCTTGTAGAAAATTTTCATTTTTGTTTACTCCCTCCAATTCAAAATACTTGTTGAATTATAAATATGCATATGTATTCAAAAATGATAAGATATATTTAGATGATTGTGCCAAATTATCCTTTCTTATTCTTCTTTTGCTTAAATTTTTTAAGTGATCACCTTTATCAATACTATTTATTAGAGATATTAGGGAAAAAAGTAATTAATATATTGCAAATGTCTCCCAAATGGACGATTATTTTGGATCAATAAATTTTACAAGGTCAATGGTTATTTTGGATCAATAAGTTTTCAATACATTTAAATATACTTATTTTCTATTTTTAGCTACTTCTTAAATAGTGTTTTTAGGATATTTGTCACTTAAAAATTTCAAGAAAGTAGTTATTATTCTTTTTCAATTTTGTTCATCTTACACATCTCTCATGTTTCACGCAATAAATGTTAATACAAAATTCCAATATTTGTCAATATCAATTAATTTGTAATGAAGTTAATCTATTTTAAATAATTTCTTAATTTACGTGTCAAAATCTTACAAGATAATTAAAGTTTGAAAAAAATATATTAAAGTACCTAAGTATTAGTGAGTTTTAACTCAATAACTTAAGCTTATTGGAGAAATAATTCAATGGAAAATTCTTGGTGCATGATAAAAAAATTAATCAAAATAGCCAACAAATTATTCACAACATAATATCTATAATATGAACACCGTATATTACATATTATATATATATATAGTATATTACATAATATATACAACATATATCTTGTATTATTATTTTTCTTTATAATATGTGATATATGTTATGTTGATATATTGCGCATATTATATAATATATGTTTTGCATAATATATTAAATATTTTGATTATTTTTTATTGTGCACGTAAAAATGCTCTAATTTAATTTTATGATACGGTACCAAATGGTTGAACGCTGCAAGTTCAAAGATATATATTCATATGAATGAGACATACTAAAGTATAAAATTATTAATAATGAATATTAACCCAATACCTCAAGCTTTTGCTAACCGTAATTTTAAGAATAAATACCTAATTTAGTCACTCAAGCTTAATGTAAATGATAAAATTGTCCATCAAGATTTAAAAATGATTATGTGATTCTTTAAGATTTGACATGATGGACAAATTAAAATAGTTTTTCAAGACATGAAAGTAATAACATGGTCCTTCAAGATTACAAATTTAGGATAATATGGTCAAGTTGAAGAACCATATTGTCCTAAATTTTCAATTTTAAAGGATCATATTATCACTTTATATTTTAAGGGACTATTTTATCTTTCACAACAAATCTTGGATGACCATATCATCATTTTCATATCTTGAAGGACTATTTTACCTCTCATACTAACATTGAATTATCGAGTGATGTACACATTTACTCTACTCTAGCAAATTTGAATTTGTTACAAGATTTTTATTTTTTTCTTTTATTTATTGTCATATTTTTCACACTATAAAAATGTGTGCAAACTCGGTCTCATTCACCAACCATCCAATCCTTTTCTCTCTTGCTTGCTTTCTTGCTTTCTCTCTTTCTTTCTGACCTAGCTAGCTAGCTCACACACACACAAATGGGTTCTTTTGCAAAGTCGATCTCAATAGTAGTTGCTATTATAGTAGCAGCTGCTTTCTTAGCAAAAGTAGTGCAATGTGACCCTAAAGTTCCGGCCATGTTAATATTCGGAGACTCGAGTGTTGACACAGGCAACAATAACGGTTTGTTAACCATAGCGAAGGCAAACTATCCTCCGTATGGAAGAGACTTTATTGGCAATATATCCACCGGAAGGTTCTCCAATGGAAAGCTTGTCATAGATTTCATCTGTTAAGTCCATGCACAACTAACCCTTCTTTCTCTCTATCTAGCTACTTCTTTTAACCTTTTTCACATACATGCATGTCTATATATATATATATCATAGTATGCGAGAAATGTACAGTGTACATCACAAAATCAGTTATCATCGGCTAGTATATGCAACAATCTAACATTTTAAAAAGTTAGATTATTGCATATAGTGACTGATTTTGTAGTGTATATTTAGCATTACTCTCTAACATATTTATGAGTTTTATCAAATCTTTACAATCTACTCTTCTTTATTTTACCATTTACAAGAATTATACTAATTCTCTAAACATGCATGAGGTTTATTCCTTTGTACTATTCCCTTTATTCTCTAATATGTGTCCATTTTTTATTTTTATTTACTAATATCTATCTATTTAAGAATTATGGATAATATTAATTATTTTTTCTTTGATATACTTATAAAAGTGGGAAAATTAAGATATAAAATTAATTAATTATGCATGGGAGATGATATTAACAAGGGTAATAATATAAAATATATTAAACATATACTATATTTTCAAAATTATTCTATCATTATCTTAATATGTATGAAAAAAGACACTACTTATTAGAGAACTAACAGATGGAGTAATATTAAACAATATAATGTTATATTTTTTTATATAACAATATATTGTGTTATATATGTTGTATATCATAACAAACCTTATTTTATGAGAAATGATTATTAAATTAATTATGGTTCCTTATGAATTATTGTTGATGTATTTGATTTCAGCTGAATTTCTTGGCTTTACTTCATACCAACCAGCATTTCTAAGTCCAGAAGCAAAAGGAGAGAACCTCTTGATTGGATGCAACTTTGCTTCTGCTGGCAGTGGCTACCTCACTATTCAATCAATAATAGATGTAATTATATGATCTTCTCAACATCATATATCTTAATTACACAAAACCATAAAATTATTAATTACATTATTATTATTATTATTGTTTAGATACAAAATAATTAAACTAATGAAATTTGTATATATATATATGTAGGGTTCAATCCCATTGACTTTGCAGTTCAATAACTACAAGGTGTATGCGAGAGAAGTGGTGAATTTGGTTGGAGAAGCAAAAGCCGAAGAAATATTGTCTAATGCAATCTTTATTCTGAATACTGGACCCACTGACTTTTTAACCTATTTCTTGGTTCCATTCTCAAGCAAAGTCATTCCACTTGATCATCACAACAGCTTCCTCATTGACTCTTATGTCAAGTTTATTGAGGTCATCCATCACTCCCTTCATATATATATATATATATGTTCTTTACATTTCTATCTTTTTGGTATATATACGTACACAAAAGAATTAATGTTACATGCATGCATGCATATATATATATATATTTTACTCCAAATCCAAACTTTTTCATTTTTTTTTCCATTGGACATGCATGCATATATTTTACATAATTTTTTGTTATCTTTATATAGATAATGCATCTTATATCTCTCAAATTTATTTTTCATTTATAAAATTCAATAAAAGTTTATAGAAAAAATCTTGGTGCACAATATAAAATCTGTCAAAACAGAGCTAATAGACTGTGCACAACATATATCATATGTTACAACATCATCTTTTTTTATAACATGTGATATAAGTTGTGCACAATATATGATATATGTTGTGCACATTACATAATACTTATTGTACATACTATATATTGACTGCTTTTTTTATTGTACATATAACAATGTTCAATTTTATAACCCAATCATAATAAGATATATATATATAGATTATTGCATGCATGATGAAATTATTATTATTAATTATTTTTTCAAAAAAGATATATAAATAAATATAAATATATACAGAATCTGTATGGAATGGGAGCAAGGAAGATTGGAGTGACAACAGTATCAGCAATTGGGTGTTTGCCAATAGTTAGGACAGCATTGGGGGGAGGCCATACCGAAAACAACCAATGCGTTGATTATGTTAACGATGCTGTGAATTCCTTCAACCAAAACCTAAGGGCAACAACTGAATCTTTGAAGGCCAAATTCCCTGATCTAAGAATTTTGGTGCTTGATTCATTCCACCCTTTGCTCGATATAGTTCAAAGCCCAGCTTCCCATGGTATGTATCTATTTTTATTTATTTATTTATATCTTTATAATACATTTAAGTGCCTCAAAATTATTAAGCACCTTAACCTATCTACATGAGAATCAATAACCAATGTCAAATTGGTCTGGCGCCTACTAGATCCCTTTGGGTCTCGAGTTCGAATCTCCTGAGGTAATGAAAAAATTGTGTGTTCGGATAAGTAGCCACGAATTCTCGAATTGGATTAGTCGGTTACATACTTTTTTTTAAATATTATACACACATTAATATATATTTTTTGATATTGTACATACAAAATATGCATATATATATATATATATATATACATATTTTTTTTATAAATATATACAATATTTTATTATAATAGTTTCTTTTTGATGTGGGTGGATGAATAAGTGGATGTAAAATGAGTGTACACGAAGTGTTAATGTTACATTTTTTTCCATACTTGAAAACATATTAGTGATCCTGAATAATGTAGTTTGAATCCAAATATATGAGTTAATTATCCAATGAAAAGTAACATGCATGCATGAACACATTTGATTATATATTCATCATCACATTTATTAATTAAGGAAACGATTACAAGCATACTGATTTCAAATAGATTTGATTATTACTATTAATAGTAGAAAAATATCCTTAATTAATTAAATAATAATAAATGAATTAAAAATGCAGGATTCAGTGAAGCAGGAAGGGGATGCTGTGGGTTAGGGCTATTGGAATTCTCATCAGTACTATGCAATGAACACTCAGTGGGAACATGCGCCGATGCTTCACAATATGTCTTTTGGGATGCAGTTCATCAAACTGAAGCAGCTAGCAAGATCATAGCTACTTCTCTTTTCCAACAAGGAGCACCCTTGATCCCTTAGTTAATACTCTTAATTACTAGTAATTAAGAGTAGAGCTAGCTCCAATTAACTAGTTAAATAAATGTGTAGTAGCTAGCTATCTTGTCGCTCCTAAATTAATTATGCAATCTTAGTGTTTGTGTCAGTGTTATGTCATGTCTGTGTTAGTGTCTGTACTTGTGATGATATTGAGAGTGTGAGTTTGGTAATTGAGTAAGTACTCATTATCTCAAAAAGCATAAGCTCTTTTTTATGTTTGATAACTCAAAAAACAGGGAGCTTTATTTGCTCCTAGCTTATGAGAGTTAAGAATGCTCCTATGAGTCATTAGGAGCAGTTTTTTAAGAGTTCAAAGAGCTTAATAGCTTCTTGAGAGCCATAGCATTACCAAATAAGCCTAAAAGGAAGACTCTACCTATATGTAGTAGGTACTTTTTATGATGATCATCACAATGAAGTACTTTGATGAATTAATGTTAATTTCTGTGTTATTATTATTATGTATGTTTGCAAAAGTAATATAATTGTGTTGTTATGTATGTGATTAAATTCCTGCTCAACTTTTACTGAAAAGATATACCTTCATCAGTGAAAGAATTACTCATCTATATTTTTTTATATTTTCACGATATTTTTAATAATGATTGGCTTCGTCTAAAAATTAATAAAAAGACCAATAAAGTAGTATATTTTACTATATTATTTTTAGTTAAAGTGAACATATTAATTTATTAAGTAATATAATTTACTTGGTAGGAGATGATGAATTAAATTAGAGTAAAACAGAAAAAATATATTAAATATCGTTTAAATTTGTAAACTAAAAAAAAAACGGAGAGTATATATCTTAGTAAGTCCTAGCATGTATATATATGTATTCTTTCAATTGAGCCTTCAAATTAAAACGACAGTAAAAAAAGCGAATAACTCCCGAAAACGACACTTGCGAACTCAAAAAGGTAGGAAAATACGAAAAAAGCGTGGCCGTTTTGGGAAGAAACGGTGGACTCTTGTTGTTGATGAAGGGTAGAAATGGAAATCCAAAAAGTTGCATGCAAAATTCAAAAGCAATGCAGAACTCGTATTTTAAGGACGCAGTGTGAGGACGCTTGGCGTTACTTCTCAACCATGCCAACTTTATATTAACTAAATATTTATATCAAATTCAATATTTTTATCAATTTATAAATATTCATATCAAATAATACTAGTATATTAATAGCATACATATGTTCCAAAAAATAGTTAATAAAAAATAATGTGTTATAATTTTTAATCTTTAAATAAATAAGTATTTTATTTATTTAAATAATTACTATAATTTCAGTCACACTTTTTTTTTGATAAATAATTTCAGTCACTGTATATATATACCTTTCTTGAAGAAGTAACATAATTAATTTAATAGAATATTTGTAATAAATATAAATACGTTGAATTAGTATCTACTGCATGTTATAAATAATACTATGTGCAATATGTATAACATACATATGTATTACACACATTACATATTATATATGACACATGTTGGATGTTGGATACTAGTTGAACGTATTTATGTTGTATAATAAATATTATTATATATATATATAAATTAAAATGAAATTATTTGTTCTATGAATAAAGTTACTCTTCTCATCAATTAATATGATTCCATCCGAGACACAGCATGAATTTCTGCTTCAAAGTTTTTGTAACTGAAGAGTGAACATAGATACAAGAGAGAAATCAGTTGTATCATCATCATTATAGTTTGGTTTTATTGTTCTTTATTTATTTTTATTTTAAGTGTCTATATATACTAATAATAATAATAATAATGGGTATTTTTTGTGCTTGGTGTGGTTCTTTTTCTTCTTCTTCTTCTTCTTCTTCTTCAAAATCATCAATGAAGTTATGGCTATTCATGGTTCCTCTTGTAATGGTTATGGGGCTTGTATTTTTCCTTGGTCCAAGTTTTTCAAACTTGGTCTTAATTGGAGAAAATAGTCCCTTTTTCTCATGGAATAGTAGTTCTATAAATATTACTCATCCTTCTTCTCTTAATAATAATTCCTCTTCATTATTATTATTATCATCAAATAATAATAATGGTAGCAATAATGTTGTTGTGATTGTGACTACTAAGGAGGAAGAGGAGAAGAACAAATCTGTGGCTATTTCAAGTAGTGATGATGATGCCAACACTTCCCCTGCTCCACCACACTCTGATCAAGTCATGATGCCAACACTTCAACAATCTGTAAGAAAGAGCAAACTTTTTTTTTTTAAAATATAATTATTTACTTATTTATTTTGCTGCTTTGGTGATTCCAATTCTGAAGATTAATTTAAATATCTTCTTTTTTTTTCTTTCTAATTTTGAAGTTAGTCTTTTCTTAGTCAACAAAAACATAGTAGAATAATTATGATTTGAAAGAAGGTTATTAGAGCCACACTCATTTAAGATGAGACTAGACTAGATTAATTCAAATATTTGACCTTTTTTTTCTTAAATTGAGTAGTAATACTAAGAACATCAAATAAATTAGCAGCAGGGTATGTATTTATAGAAGAAAAAAAAAGAATTAACTATATATTATATAAAATTTATATTACCAATATTTGTTTGAAATGTCTAATTTATTGATCAATTTATTTGGGGCTAGACAATTCTTAGCATAATTTGAGAGTTTCAACTAAATTTGATGAATAGTTTCTTTTTTTTTTTCTCTGAACAGAATCAAACTGAAGTTAATCTGAACAACTCAAAACCAAATTCTGTTGCTTTGAATGAATCTTTTGTTCCTCCTCAGAGAAAGTTCAGCATCTTAGACAGAACAGAAGCTGGTTTACTACAAGCTAGAGCTGCAATTAGAGAAGCAAGAAATTGGAATCAAACACAAGATCCAGATTATGTTCCAATAGGTCCAATGTATAGGAATGCTAAAGCATTTCACAGGTAATAATACTCTGCATTATTAATTTTTTATCTCTATGATGAACTAAGTTGTTATCCAATCATACACTATTAAATTTGCAATAATGTTTGTCGTACAACATAAATACGTTCAACTAGTATCCAGCGAATGCTATATATAAGACATAATGTGTGCTATACATACGTGTGCTATACATATAGCACACATTATGTCTTATGTATAGTACACATTGGATCCTAGTTGGACGTATTTCTGTTGTACGACAAACATTATTGATAAATTTGTGACTTATGGAATAGTACTTGCTAGAATCACACACTTTTACTGACGTGATAATATATGAATGAGTAATCTGTTCACAAAAAAATTACATTAACGACTTATCGAATGAATTAGTCTATGGCCAAATGGCCACACCAATTGTTTTGATATCAGAATCATAGCAAGTGAACAATGCTAAATTCAGAAGTAGTGATCAGAAACAATGTCCTATAAACAATTAATGTTCAATACAAGTTATTCATGAATAACAAAACAAATTTCTATGATAGGAGCTACTTGGAAATGGAGAATCGGTTCAAAGTGTTCGTCTATACAGAAGGCGAGCCTCCAGTTTTTCATAATGGTCCTTGCAAAAGCATATACTCTATGGAGGGGAATTTCATCCATTCTTTGGAGATAAATGAGCAATTCCGGACGAGCGAGCCTGAGAAAGCGCATGTGTTCTTCCTTCC
The DNA here is from genome assembly GCA_013621005.1 of Aeschynomene evenia. Classification (NCBI taxonomy): domain Eukaryota; kingdom Viridiplantae; phylum Streptophyta; class Magnoliopsida; order Fabales; family Fabaceae; genus Aeschynomene; species Aeschynomene evenia. Next base: position 23,324,131 of record CM024264.1, on the reverse strand, counting down.
ATTCAGTGTGGTAATGATGGTGAGGTTTGTGTATGAAAGGGAGTCGCGCGATTTCGGCCCCATAAAAAGAACTGTCACAGATTATGTCAATCTCATTGCTGGAAGGTATCCATATTGGAACCGAAGCCTTGGAGCTGATCATTTCATGCTTGCTTGCCATGATTGGGTAATAACTGCCTCAAAACTACTATTACTAGTTCATAATCCTAGCATTGTTGATTTCAAATGCACAAATATATATACTAGAACAATTTCACAACAATGCTGCTATATAGTTATAATATCTGTCAAAGTATAATGTGTTAGGATATGATAGTAGAGTAGAAAAATGCTATGCAATCAGAGACTTTATCAGAATTTTGTATTCAGAATTATGCGTTATAATTGTTAGTCTTTAGATGAATTAGCAAGCTATATTACTTTATTTTATCCAACAATCACCGCGATTTCTGTTGAGCAAGAATTCTGTTTCCAACATTCTGAATACAACAAGAAGTTTTATCCTACTACGTGGAGTCAGCTGTGTCCAACATTCTGAATAATAAAGATAAAAGATAACAACTCAAGTTAAGACTTAGCTATATAAACTCATGCCAAGATTTAGTTATATATGTTATCTCAATATCCTTAATTGTAAAGTTTATCTTTTTATCTTCTTAGTTATCTGGTAAACTATTATGAATCACTATCCTTGTATAATAAGTTCTTTAGTCTTTACTATGATAATTTCTCAAACTTTGATTTGTTCTGTTTTGTTTCAGGGGCCAGAAACTTCATTCTCAGTTCCTTACCTTCACAAGAATTCAATCCGTGTGTTATGCAATGCCAACACCTCTGAAGGATTCAACCCTGCAAAGGATGTTTCATTCCCTGAGATTAACCTTCGAACAGGCACAATAGAAGGTTTCACTGGCGGGCCACCGGCATCAAAGCGGCCGATCCTGGCCTTCTTTGCCGGTGGCCTTCACGGGCCAATTAGGCCTGTTCTCCTTGAACATTGGGAGAACAAGGATGAAGATATCAAAGTCCAAAAGTACCTTCCAAAGGGTGTCTCATACTATGATATGCTTAGAAAAAGCAAGTTTTGCCTTTGTCCTAGTGGGTATGAAGTTGCAAGTCCAAGGGTAGTTGAGGCAATTTACACTGGTTGTGTTCCTGTTCTTATTTCTGATCACTATGTTGCTCCTTTCAGTGATGTTTTGAATTGGAAATCTTTCTCAGTTGAGGTTTCTGTGAGTGAGATTCCAAAATTGAAGGAGATTCTTATGAGTATTTCACCAAGGCAATATATAAGGATGCAGAGAAGAGTTGGTCAAATTAGGAAGCATTTTGAGGTTAATTTTCCACCTAAAAGGTTTGATGTGTTCCATATGATCCTTCATTCTGTTTGGCTTAGAAGATTGAATGTCAGAATCCATGATGATGATCAATAAAAAACAAGGACGGCCCAGTGCACGAGGCTTCCACCAGATGGGGTCTGAAAAAGGATAGATGTACGCAGCCTTATCTCTCTTTGTAAAGAGGCTGTTACCATGATGATGATCAAGATCTTGAAAATTGTAACTTTGTTTTGGTGAATTTCTTTGGACCATTATTACTAGATAAGTTAGTAGTTGTCTAGTAAATCATTACACACTTATTTGATAAATTATCTTTCAGTACATGTCACAGTATTTTTGGTATTCCTGGAGTAAGAAAAGTTAATCTTAATGAGTTAGTACATATTAACATATACTTAATTAGTTAAAATGTGAGATAATAATTACTAATGAGCAAGGTTTAGAACACCAGAATATATTAAAGCATTAAACAGAGAAGAGTATAAACATTTTCTGAAAATGAAGTTCAGAGTTGCATATCACAACTTTCCTCTTACTTTCAGTATTTTATGATAAGACCAACATTCACTGAACATGATGAGAACTAATTTTTCATGGAATCATAGCCCTTCCCTTTTCAATAACTTGCCACGTGGCTTTACACGTGGACTGTATACAATTCCTTCAATATTAATTGCACACGTATCTTTAAGTTACTTTCTTTCCATTATCTAAGTAGTTCTTTCCATTAATTTATTGTTTCTTAAATAAAATCTCAAATTCAAATTTTATATATAGAAAAAATTCTTATTAAGATTCTCACATATCATTTTTAATACAATAATGCTAAGTGGATAATAAAAAACCAGCTCATACAGTCAATAAGCCTATTTTGGCTTTAGTTTTGGTCTAAATAATCATTGAGATTGTAATGAGCTGAATAATTATGACTCAAAATCTCATTTATTGACTGATTGGGCTGATTTTGTATTGTTCATTTAGCATATTTTTTTTAATTATACTAATCGAGATGACTAATTAGAAATTCTAAATATCTAAAGCATTCAAAAAATTAGATAATTCTTACAATCATAATATATAATATAGAAAATTTCATGTTATCACCTCATAGCATTCAACATAAACATGCAACACCTCTTCAAGCATGCTAGCCACGTGTCCCCATACACCTCTTACTTCCACGTGTCATTATATTCCTCCACGTGTCACTGACCCTTCCAAAATCCACCTCCTCTAGTACACCCCCATAATTCATCCCTTCACATATATTATATCATTCCACCACTTCCAATTTTCCATAACAAATTGTAAACCAAACTCTTATTAGTCTTACAATTATAATTATAGCCAAAAAAAAAAAGAAGGAATCAAAATCATTCTACTTTCTTTCTTTCTTTTTTCTGCATAATTTTAGAGTGATTATTATCAATGGAATCAAGGCAACAATTGAAGAAAGATAGAGAAGAGGAAGCTCCAAAAGAAGTAAACATAGCAAAAGAACATGACAATGAAGAGAAACGAGGTGTTATTGGTTCAGTGCTAAAGGCAGTTCAAGGCACATATGAGAATGCAAAAGAAGCTGTTGTTGGAAAAAGGGACACACAAGATTTGAGCAGTACTAGGAATGAAGAGGTGGTCATTATTTCTAGTGGTGTTGGTGATGATGATTATGGAAGAGGTGAAGTTAGAGATATATCAGCAGGCAAAGCTATGGATTATAGTACTGATAAGGCTAAGGAGGTTAGAGACAGAGCAGGTTCTAAAGTTGGTGAGTACACAGATTATGCTGGTCAAAAGGCTAAGGATGCAAAAGATGCTACAAAGGAAAAAGCTGGTGAGTCATGAATAGATTCTCAAAGGATTCCAATTTCTTAGTATTGAGATTTTTTTCTAAATTGAAATAATTTCATTCAGATGATGATACTATTTGATTATGAGTTATAATAATCTTTATTTAGGTTCATTTATGCATCATATTTTTACTAACTAATAATATAATCATACATGCACAATGAAAAATCAGTCAATGTAAATAATGGGTCCATTTTGGTTTTGGTTTGAGCCCAAATAATTATTAAAATTGTAATGTGCTAAGTAATTGTGGCTTAAAATCTCATTTATGTTGATTTGACTGGTTTTTTATTGTGCATTTAGTATCACTCTAATATAATCTCTCCAATTGAATAATGTTCAGTCAAATGATAGTTTTTGGTTTAATTTGTTATAATAGTTTGTTTAACAATGCTTTTTTCTACGTTACAAAATCTAGTTAATAGTTATAAAAAATTAAATATATTAGTTAATAGTTTTAAAAAATTAAATTATTATAAATAATAGCTGATTAATTTTGTGAACTAGTATTACTCTAGTTTTTTAGGCATAGTCATAATCATACAACATACTCAATAAATAAGATAATCATACACACCAAAATATTAGGAATAGAAACCCCAATTCAATGAAGTTTATCCAAATCATAGAATTCACTAGTTAACAATAATATAATAAGACTATTCATTCATATCAGATTATGCAGCTGAGAAGGCAAAGGAAACAAAAGATGCCACAATGCAAAAGGCTGGTGAGTACACAGATTATGCCTCTCAGAAGGCCAAGGAAGCAAAAGATTCAACAAATGAGAAAGCTAGTGAGTACACAAACTATGCATCAGAGAAAGCAAAGGAAGCCAAAGATGCAACAATGGAGAAAGCAAAGGAAGCAAAGGGCAAGACAATGGAAAAGGGTAGTGAGTACAAAGACTATGCTTATGATAAGGCCAAAGAAGGGAAGGACAGTACAGTTGAAAAGCTTGGGGAGATGAAAGACTCTGCTGCTGATGCTGCAAAGAGGGCTATAGGTTACTTGGGAGACAAGAAAGAGGAAACTAAGCACAAAAGTGCAGAGACTTATGAAGAAACAAAGAATAAGGCTTCTGATACTACTCAAGCTGCTAAGGATAAGGCTAATGAGATGATGGATGCTGCAAAACAGATAACTACAGAGGCAAAGGACAAGGCAAAGGTATCAAATTTTAATTTGTTCAATGAGAATTTTAACTGTATTTTGGTTATGATTATGATTAGAGCATTTTATTCTCACATTTATGCATATCGTGGTTTGATTATAATTTTGTGCATCTTATTTTGTACATTATTAATTTTATATCTAATGATTTTTATATTTCACTCTCTGTTTCATGCTATAGACTTTATTTAAACTTGTGTATCGAAATTCAAATGTCATTAGAAATATGGGAATAACTGCTACATGACTCAAATTCTCGATTTAAGGTGTATAGAATTAACAAGTAAGCTACTGTTCAAGTTTTACCTAAATTCGTGGAGGTAGTAAGCTATTATTCAAGTTTTACTACCTAAATTCGTGAAAGCTCCACGTCTATATTTTAATCTTAAATAGCATCAGATTAGCACTTTCTTAGCATTGCTCTTATACACTATGGCATATACCACTGCATCATATATGGTATATATCTGATACATACTATTATTATTATTATTATAAAACATATATATAATATGTTATATATATACAGGAAAGTCTAAGTGAAACAGAGGAAGAAGCAAGGAGGAAAATGGAAGAAGTGAATGTGGAAGGGTATAACAGAGATGAAAGGGAGCATGGAGATAATAAGGTAACACTCAAAGAGGAAGAGACTCGACCTGCTACTGTTGCTGAGATGCTTAAAGCTTCTGATCAAATGACTGGTCAAACCTTCAACGATGTGGGACCCATGTGATAATACAGATATACCATCATATTATATATAAAGTATATTGTGGAATAATTGCTTGTTTGTTTCTTGTTATGGATGTATAAATATGAATGATGACTATAATATGACTATAAATATGAATTTGAATATGATGACTATAACACTCGTTTAGGGGTTTAGGGGTTTAGGTATGATCTTTGGATTTTGGAACATGATGAGGAGAGGGATTTGAATCACAGTACAGAACACAATTTGAAGATAGATTTGTGCATGTGAAGCTTTCAATTGAGTGCTTTAAGTTTCATTTCTTGATGTTTGGTTTGGTTACAACTTTACAAAAATGATAGGTTGGGCCGTTGAATTAATCTGTGGACTTGATGTAGAAAAATCTGACCTCTAAGAACTAGCTAGAAGACTATATAATAATATACATACAAATTAAAAGAAGAATAAAAAGTTAAGACATAATAATTAGACAATCTAACTAATCCGAACATAATGCTAATTGCAAAGAGGCTCTTTGTTTTTCTTTCTTGTTTTTGTCAACTTGTGTTAGATCCGCAAATTAACAGTTTTTTGGTTTGGTTTTGAGAGCTATTAATCAATTCATTGTTCTCTCCTAAGTGTTCATGTTTTAGTTCTTCTTTCTATGGTAATCCTTTGTAGAGTAACTCTCAACAGCAATAATGTTTTGTCACATATATTCATGACTTTTCAGCTTAGACATTTTGATATCTTTCTATTAGGTTTCAAGGAAAAAGTGAAATTCATATTGATGGAGAATAAACTGAAAATTGATATATAATATATATAAGATGTGAGAGCTTATAATCTTATTATCTTAAGTTAGTGATCAAGATAACAATTTTTATTTATTTTTTTTTTCAAGTTATTCTCTAGAAAATAATAGAGAAAATGATATAAATAGAGAAAACCTTAAAAAAGAGATAGAGAGAAACCCTAAATCCTAAAGATGAAAATAGTGATACAATAGATATCATGGAAAAAAAATGTGTTTTCTTCAATATCTCAACTATTTTTAGATAAAAAAAATATGAAGTTTATGCGTCAAAATATATAAATTTATGTTCTAGCCATGTGCAGTATAGTATTTATGTCTCTTTTGCTATAATCCAACACTAAGGTTGTATCTAGCAGGTTTTGTGACAGAGATAAAACAGAAAATTTACATCTTAAGATAAACAATCATATATTTTTCCGTACATTTTGGAGAATACATGGACCAGATTAGTTCAATGTTTCTAGCAACATGTCCAAATGTAGAACAATGTGGTACAAAACTAATGACACACGTACAAATTTTGATCAGTTGTTTGTTACAATGCAAAAAGAGAAGGAGACACGTATATAAGACACAACACAACAGGATTCCACTAAGCAAAAGTTACTAATGATTACAATCTCAATATGGATATATAGTGCCAAGAATAGCAAGGTTACTAGTTAGTATTGTCCCTCTAAACCAATCACTAATTCTATTAATTCTATATGTACAATAAAAAGTTAGATTATAATATGAATTTATAAATTAATATAATTTTATAATTGATATAATTAAATTTTATGATTGATATAATTATTATACACTTTTTATTGTACACATATCATTTCTTTAAATCAGCTCATAAAAAAAAATTAACCTTAAAGCTTTCAGTAAGATAAAATCCCATTATATTGTAGCTGAAAGAAACAAAACCAACAACACTAGGACGATAAAAGAGATACTAGGGCTTTTTTAGAGTGACTTAGGGGGGAGAAGATCTTTTATTTTTATGTGAGTACTAAATTAAAAAGATTTGGCTAAGAATTTTAGTTAATTACTTGTGGCTACCACGTACACCTTAAAAAACAATAATTCTTCTTCTCCATTGCACATTTTTCCTTTGGATGATGCTAAATAAACAATACAAAACCAGTTCAACCAGCCAATAAATGAGATTTTAGATCATAATTACTCAGTCCATTACAATCTCAATGATTATTTAGACCAAAATCAAAGTCAAAATAGACCCATTGACTGTATGAGCTAGTTTTTCATGATTCACTTAGCATTATTGTTTTCCATTAATTAATGCTTTGGATTCTTCCAACACATCCAAGATCTGAAATCTGTGATAGTACTCACATACCTTATGTTTGCTTGTTCCTATTAAGGCCATGGTTGGTTGTAGAGAACAATATTTATTGGACCACTTTGCTTGCTTTTATTATGTGAAGCCATTACATTGTTCAGTGAGAATTTTGTCTTCACTTTCATTACAGTGATTAATTAATTAATAAAGTATATAAATATATATGTCAATTTTGATGAGGTACACGACAAAGTATATATATGACTAGAAATGTCGATTGTGGGAGCAGTAATCAAAATGATAAGTACAATTTCACATCCTAAACTTACCACTATTATTACCAATGTGGAATAAATAAATTAATGGTACATCTGGTGATTATTTATTTTTTTCTATAAACTTTCATGATTATATTATAAACTTTCACATCCAGCTTGCATTATTTGATTGATAAGTGTATTTGCAGCTTAGATTTACATTACCTTAAGAATGAAAATTATATTGAGATTTCAAAATCATCCAAGACATTCTTATAATATAAATGCTCTTCTCGGTCAATTACTTTAAAAAAAATACACTTTGTATATAAATTATTTCATACATTGGTCGTCATCTAATCTCTTACTTTTAATAAGTAATATGATCTGATCTTTACCTAAATTTTCTAACTCTTCTTATTATCTATTGTTAATCTTGATGAATGTATCGTAAATATATATCTACATTAATTGCATATATATTAATATAGCATTATACCCATTACTTTGAGTTTTATTATTGCTAACACCAAAATGGATTATTAAAAAAGTGATAGATATAAACATTAGTTGTGATTAATTCATATGTGATGAAAACTTTTCTATAAAAAAAAATAAACCTTGATTATTACCTGATCAATTTATATAGTAATAAGTGCATTATATATATGTTCTCACTCTTTTCATCATAAAGAAATTTGAGAGCACTTTTTGTGTATTTTAAGGTGTAACACTGACTGACCGAAATAAACAAAAGTAGTTTATCTAAATAATTACTCTTCGATGAGTACAAAATAAAACTAAAAGGAAATGGATGTCGGGTGAATAGGTGCATATATAATTATTATATATTTATTTACTTCTTATCTAACTTTTTGGTTGGCATCCAAATAATAAGGAGCAGTGACCTAAAACAAAACTTATTGGGCCGATTCAAATGTTTCCAAAAGAAGGAAATACATACGATTACTATATATGGAGGGGAAGAAAAATTGAAACTTTTTATTTTTTATTTTTATTTTTAATAAATAAAAAGTTATTAAAGAAAGACAACAATATATTGATTGAGTTAGAATTAATTAAAATTATACATGAAAGAGACGCCACTCACCATAAGTGATTGTGGAAGGTGGAGGAGTTCAATTTCATTTAGGATTTGACCTAATCTCACAATAATGAAAATGATTCTTTGTGATTAGTATATTAATTCCCCTTTCTTCATTTTTTTACGTGCCTTCTTCATATTCTTATGCCCACGAGCAGGGGCGGACCCTCATATATTTGAAGGGGGGCAATGGCCCCCCTAAAATAATTATTTTCTTTGATAAAAATGATTTATTTATTAATTTGGCCACCTCTAAATTTTTACTTGAATTACTTATATCAACTTTATAATTAATTAGATATTAGAAATTATAATAGATACTATAATATATTGTATGTAAGTATATATGTGTGTATTTTCTTTAATTTTGATGGTAAAATATTACTTTTTTAATATGTAACAATTTTTACGCTACTAAATTCTTTTAAGAATAAGCAAAATATATTGATACTTTATTCGATACTTAATAAAATTTATGGCTCTGATAATCATTAGTTATCATGTGAATATAAAAAATCATGTGTTCCATTATAAGTCCATCAATTAAGAAAAAATAAAAAAAATTAAATATACATTTTTAATTTTGGCCCCTCTTGAAATTAGGGTCTAGGTCCGCCCCCGCCCACGCCCACAAGGTAATAACAGGAGACAAATGGCCCGTTTGGTTGCTGCATTGTGCGGCTTCCCAATGCACCTCATGGGGCTTTCCAAGGCAATTTTACAATAAGCTAGAGATTGTAGTAATGTTGAGTAAAATCGATTCCAAGAGATAACCAAACGGGCTGAAAATCTTAACCATTTAAAAAGAGAAAAATAAATAAATTTTATAATAATGCATACATATGATAATTAGGTAAAAGTACGACAAACTTAAAAGTAACTAAAGTTCGCTTAAAGTTATAATTCACTTTAGTTGCAAGTTGCAACTTGTTGTTTTTAGATCGCTAATGTAAAACACCAAAAAGAAAATGTAATATACATCACAAATTTGTTCTTGTTTTTAATTAAAAATAAATGGGAATTCATACCATACTCTTTGGTACTGATATTCTATTGAATTTAATAAATATAATTTGAATATGAGTTTGATAAATAATAATACTTTCAGTTAGTGAAACACGTAGCTAATTTTTAAACACATAAAAAAATATTGGTATCTTTATTTGAATTTTATGAGATATTGAAGAAATCTCAAAATAATAAATATGCTAGGTGAAAATTAATATACATATTTTCAATAATTAAAAGGGACGTTTCAATAATATAATTTTTTTAAAAAAATATTTCAATCTCAATTGTCAATCATCAAACACAGGAACAACATAATCATCAATTTAGTCATTTCATCAATAATTTTGCAGCAATCATTCAAATTGGAAATAATATATAATATGGAGTTTAAAAATCATTAACTTTTCATTGGGTCCATATTATAGTAAACTTTAATCTAATATGAACTATGGGTGATTGAATTGCTCGAGATTTTTATAGTTAAAAATTCAAAATTCATATCCGAGCAGATAAAAAAAAGTCAAATTCAGCCACAACTAATCCATATTCTTTCAACTAGCAGAATAAAAAAGAATAAATCATATATAGACTAAAAATAATTATGAAAGAAAGGTTAATAAAATTTAAAATATTCCAAGACCGAGACATATAGTAATAATAATATAATTATGGAAGAAAAGTAAAAAAAATATTGAATAATACCAATTAATAATCGACGACTGAGACATTTTAGGGATATACTCTGAAACCACCAACCATTGACAAAGTGCCACGTGAATTTACTACTTAGGGAAGTTACATTTAAAAACGCAGGTGAACCTTAATATTGTATTGTATTATACTATTATTAATTATTATGCCTCTCTACCTATATACGAGAAAATGATATTTATTTATAGCTGCAATTTTATACTGAAGAAGTCATTTGAATAATATTTAAGAATTTAAGAATAAAATAAATAAATAGATATTTAATTTTGATATAAGAATACTTAATCTTCTATTCTGCCATCCAATTAATTGTTCTATTTATACAATTTTTCAAATAACAAATATAAAGTTAACTACGATAATTGGTATGATAATATATAATTATTTTTATAATAATAATATGTAGTTAGATGATAGTATAAAATTGAGTTTAATTTAAATCACTGTTATGTAAAGCAATTTTATATAGATATTCGAAGTGATATATCAACAAAAGTTATTAATTAAATCATGCATTAACTAAAAAGTCACACAAATCAATGGACGTGATTGACTCGTATCATAACTAAACTCAAATAATATACTTAAAAAATCTATTTATCTCAACGAGTATGACTAGAGGCACAATAAAAAACCATCCAAAATAGTCAACAATAGAAAATTTAGCCTAAATCACTCAATCCATTAAAAAAAATACACATGACTAATAATGTTATTTGGGCCAAAAATGTTAAAATGGGTTTTGTTGACTGTTTTGGCTGAAAAAATATTGTTCCTCAAGCATTTATGTATCTCAACATAAGTACCGATAAACATTACATTCCGGAGAAATTAATCATCGATACGGAGACCGAAAAATATTGCGACTAATTTATGAGTTTTTTTTAGAATTTAATTTTGATACACAATAATCAATAATCAGAACACGTTGTCTGACTTTTTAAACGGTAAAAAGAGAGAAAAATCACAATTATGAGATAGGAGTAAAAATCAGTTATTCGATTGGTAAATGTTGTTTAAATAACACTAGCTCTATACCCTATACCACTTGACTTGCTCATTCTCTTTTCTGCGCTCTCCTTCTTTCACTTCCGTTACATAAAACACACATATATATACAACGTGACTTCTGAATCAATTGTTGTTTTTTTTTTCTCTGTTTGTACTAAGAATCAATCTCAATTGGTTTGTTTGTTCATCATCGTTCACTACCATCCCAATGTCCACTAAACGATTCATTGTTTATCTCGTCTCTGCTTTCTCTGTTGCTGTTATCTCTGCTGTTTTCCTCACAAACCATCATGTTCCTTATGATTTCCACAACAAATCATATCTTAAATCCTCATCACCATCATCTTCTACTACCTTTTTTGGATCTGGGGTTGAAAAAATCTGGCCAGTATGTTTTTTCTCTTTTTTTCAATGAATTAGTCTCTGTTTTGTTGGAAAAGAGTCAAAAGACTAATGCTTGATTTCTTGTGTGTTTAGGAATTGGAGTTGAATTGGAGGATTGTGTTGGCTACGGTTATTGGTTTTCTGGGATCTGCTTTTGGAACCGTTGGTGGTGTTGGTGGTGGAGGCATTTTTGTTCCTATGCTCACTCTCCTTGTTGGTTTTGATACAAAATCTGCTGCTGCTCTCTCCAAATGTAAATTATATCTCAATTCCCTCTCCCAAATTTCTCGGGTCTGTTTGGTTTCCGTTTTCAAGTTCTGTTTTCATTTTCCGGTGTGCTCTGTTCTAAAATAGAGAAAACAGAAAATGAAAACTGAATACTAGTTCATTGGTTAGAGTTTCACCAACAAATAATTGATTCAAAAGTTTTGACCCCATATGCTTACTTTTGGGCTTATTTTCCAATGGTTCATTGTTCATTAGAAATTAACTGTTGCATAGCAGATTAAGTGTTTGATGTATTGTCTGTTTGGTGGTTGAAGGTATGATAATGGGGGCATCAGCATCATCTGTTTGGTACAATCTGAGAGTGCCTCATCCAACAAAGGAAGTTCCAATATTAGACTATGATTTGGCTCTTCTGTTTCAGCCTATGCTCATGCTTGGTATCACTGTTGGTGTTGCCCTTAGTGTTGTTTTTCCCTATTGGCTCATCACTGTCCTTATCATCATTCTCTTCATAGGTTTGTGAGTCTCATATATCACTAGCATTTGAAACCATTGTTCTATGAATAAAAGCATTTCTTAAGCCACAAAGTTCTGTTTTTTCTTTCTTTCTCTGTAGACTCTGTTTCTTTTTTGTAAGTTTGGTTTTTGTGTTTATTTATTTATTTCTATAGGGACTTCTTCAAGATCATTCTTCAAGGGAATTGAGATGTGGAAGGAGGAGACTCTTTTCAAGGTCAAATTTTTATGATTTTGGAACCATGAAATGAATATTCTTACATGGCATAAACAGAACATTTTTTCTTCTTTTTTTAATTTTTGGGGGAAAGCTAAACTCATTATAACCTTTTTCTGTCTAAATTATTTTTGTTTGCAGAAAGAAAAGGCTAAGCAACAAGAATCTTTGTATGATTCCAAAGGGGAACGTAAGTCAATCCTATAATATCATTATTATAAGTATAGACATTTCCACAATAGTTTATCTCTGCATATTAATGGATAAATAAATAAAAAAAGGTACAAAAAGTTTTGGGGTACTTCAATGCTTTATTGTTATTTAAACAGGAACACTTTCTATTCTGTTAACTTTTCTTTTTGGGGTGTGTGTGTGTGTATGAAGTTCTAATAATAATTGTATTTTCCTGAATTTGCAGTTTTAATTGACACAAAGTATGAACCATTGATCCCAAAAGAAGAGAAGTCAACTCTAGTAAGTGAAATTTCTCATAACAGTTAATACTTTTTCTTTTTAATATTTTGGTCTCTTTCAGATGAACTAACCTTTTTTCTTTTTCTCACAAAAAAAAAAAAAACATTCAGCAAATTCTGTGTCTCAACCTTAGATGGAAAAGGATTTTGGTTTTGATGGTAGTTTGGGTTTCTTTCTTACTACTTCAAGTTATCAAGGTAAGTCTCTTCATATCTCTCTCTATAACAGACACAACCTAAAATTTATATTCAATTTTGTTTAGTTATGGTTCCAATAATTTTGTTGTTGGTTTTCAGAATGATGTTGAAGTTTGCAGTATTTGGTATTGGGTGCTTTTTGGCTTACAGGTTGGTTAATTTGGATGATAAATAAAATGAAATTACAATGTTATTAATTTCAATAATTTTGTTGCTATGCTTATTATGAATCACAAATATTTGGGTAACAACACTTTTTCAGCCAAAACAACTAACAAAGTCCATTTAACATTTTATGTCCCAAATAGCATTTTAATCATGAGTATATTTTTAATGGGCGGTGATTGTGACCCAAATTCCTATTTTTGTTGGCTGTTTTTACTGGTTTTTTGTTGTACCTCTATCAATACTCATTATGAATTGGCATGAACTTGTGTGCTCTTTTTCTTGTGTGTGTTATTCAGTTCCCAATTGCACTTGCTGTGTTTGGATATGAAGCAGTGAAGTTATATAAGGACCATAAAAAGAGAATGGCCACAGGGAACATAGAATACATATGTGAGGCTTCAATTGAATGGACTCCTATGAATCTTGCATTTTGTGCACTCTGTGGTATCATTGGTGGAACTGTTGGAGGGTTACTTGGTTCTGGTGGTGGTTTTGTTTTAGGTCCTCTTCTCTTGGAGATTGGTGTCATTCCCCAGGTACAATACATAGATTATGTCCCTTGTTTCAATGTATATATTATTAGATAAGATGTGAAATATCGTCTGATTATGATAGAATTTACGGTACAGATTATAATGTTATTAGTTGAAATTATGCGCTCGACGCGTCTTTAGAGGAGTTGTGCCAGTTCAATTTGATGCTAAAGTTTGTTGATGATGATTTTTACATTTGCAGGTTGCTAGTGCAACAGCAACATTTGTGATGATGTTTTCATCATCTTTGTCTGTGGTTGAATTCTACCTTCTTAAGAGGTTCCCCATTCCTTATGGTAATTTTTTCCATAAGAACTTAAAGTTAAATTTGGCCTTTTTATTCTCTATCAACATACAACAATATGATCATATGATATGAATATATATATGTAACTAATTAATTTCATTTCATTGTGTTTATTTTGCAGCATTGTACCTTACCACTGTGTCTGTTTTGGCTGGATTCTGGGGACAGTTCTTTGTGAGAAGACTAGTTAAATGTCTTGGGAGGGCATCAATTATTGTATTCATTCTCTCAGGTGTCATCATTGCTAGTGCTATCACAATGGGTAAGGCAAATTATCTTCAATTCCATAAATATACAAATAAGTTTAGCTAACAAGTGTCCTTGGATACTTGTTAAGGAAGTAAAATATGCATATTAAGCAAACATATAAATACAGACACAAAAAGACACATTAAAATATTATTTTTACCTACTTTCTTATACTTATTCTTTAGAATTACAGAATACAGTAAATTTATGTCTCAAGGCACAATTATTTGTCTCTTCTATCTATATGTCCTTATAATTATGTTTCTATCTCTATTATCAGTTTTTTATTTTATAGTACTTTTATGCAATGCTTACACAACTTTACATAAAAGTGGTCTAATTGTAACATCTAATTTTCTTCTTTCAGGTGTTGTTGGCTCTGAGAAGAGCATTCAAATGATACACAACCATGAGTTCATGGGATTCCTAGGATTCTGTAGCAGTCAGTGATTATTTAAAAAATGGGAAATTGTCATAGTGAAAAATTGGTTTGTAAATTGTAAAGTTAAAGGGTAGAGGGGCAAGATGGTCATTTAAAAATGTTGGTCAATGCCTAGTTGACCAAAGAAACAAGAATTAAGATCTGTGTCTCACCACAAAAATAAAAGTTTGTGATTTGTATGTGTTTGTTAGCTTCTCGCTAACACACACAAATTAGTATTTTGTGTGAAAATAAAGTTTGTGGTTTGTGTTAGTTTCTGCCTAACACATATCTACATATCTTATTCACTTATTGTATTTGTACTTTAAAATTCTTTTTTTCTTTTTTGCCTTCTTTTTGTTGGGAATTCATTCAAGTTGATTGATTGAGTTTATGTTAGAGAAAAAAAAAAGAAAATAGAAATAAAAATATGTGGCATTTTTATGTGTACGGATATTCTATTGTGTTATCAATTGGTACTTCTGAACCCCACAATTTTCAGATATCTTCTCACAACAAAATGGGTGGAGCATAAGAAAAAAAAATATATTACTAACTTAAATAAAAAACTAGCTTTGTTATATTAACTTTTCTTGACTATGGATGAAATTTATCTTTATTTTTTCTTTTTTATTTATAAAATTTACTCAATAAATTTCTTGAGTTATAAAGTTATTAAATCAATCCTTTAAAATTACACTAACCTTTTTAAATAATACATTTAGAAAGAGTCAATATCACAATAAAATAGCTTCCAATAAAAGATTACCATAGGGTATAAATAAAGTATTTATCTCATATATGTATTTTATTTTTATATAGTGTCCACAAAAAAAAGGAAAATTAATTCTAAATTACAAATACCACAAATCTAAAAATCAAAATTGTATTTGCCAACTTCTTCAATATCTATCTAGTTGGTTTGAATATGTGGTGAATATTTATTGGACCTAGCTACTAGAAAAAGATACTCGATAATTATGGTCTTTATATATAAAAAAAAAAGAGTGAATAAGAATAATATAATTGAATCTATATAGTTGTCAAAGTTTAGGCTAGTTTGACCCTACATGATTGTTATTTTGTTTGGCTTCTAGTATATATAATTGAATGAAGTGAAATTCTAGCACCAATATTGATTTTATGTGGAAATTAAGGTACACTACTATGAATATGCGGTCGGAATTTTAATTTGTCGTGTACTATATATTATAGAGAGAATAATTGCCAATGAAGATTTATATATGCATCATGTGGCCAAATAAGCAAATTGCTGGATCAAGATCTATATATCTTTCAGTGTTTTGTTTTGAAACGAAAAGGAAAAGAATTATAGGTTTGGAAAAGTATAACAAGTAAGCATATTAATTGGTTTAATATGTATAAATAAAGTTAATCTTGCATATATATGATAATTTATGGTCACAACTCACACAAGTTTAGGAAAATACAATAATTCTTATATTATAAAAATACCATTGGCCGAAAAAGTTTAATCTAGGCATAGGCATGTGCTTATGCATTTGCCTTCGTCCTATTTTTTAAGACCAAAAAAAAAATTGAAGAAATTTTAACATAAATTAAAATTTTATTAATTATATAAAATAAGATTTTAGGTTTAAATTTTATAATTAAAATAATTAACATTAGAAACTTTTTTTATAGTCAATTGACTCAATTTTAGTTGAACAAGTAATGAGTCTCTATAATATTTGAAAGATTAGTTACTATGTCTACTCTGATTTTGAAAAGAAAAATAAAACAAAAACTCTTAAACCAATAGTCAATGTTAGCAATGATTCTATTATATGTTTCATGCATGATAAATAAAATAATCATAACATTAAATTAAAATTAGACAATAGAAATAGAAAAGAAAAAATGATTGATTGATTAGTCCACGTAATCATATTAGAGCGACTATCTAACAACCTCAGCCCTAATCTCCAATGATGTCTTCACTAAATAATTTCCTTAATTAATTAACTTAAACAATCCCTAATCATTTCTTCCACGGGACTAATTTAATGTTGGGGTGGCTCTCCTATGGCCCATTTAGAAATAGTTATGGTTATGTTTATACATCACTACGAAGTTTGTCACAGTTGCTAATTAAATTTCTTAAATATTTAATTAAAATTTCAATTTCTAACAATATATACCAACAATATAACAATGGTAACCAAAGATTTGTTTTCTTATTTGAAGACTAATTAAAGGAAAAAATTATGGCTACCAAGGATAAAAATTCTTATCAATAATATAAACATATATAATATAGTGATCATGTTTTTGGCTAGAAAAGCACATGTTATGCATCAATGGGGCCAAAATTGTAGGATTCTGAATATTCATTCAGAGCTCTATGGCCTATATATATATATATATGTCATGTGACATCAATTATTCAGCCGACCAATGGAATCAGGTTATATATATAGAGAGAGGGAAACGCCATTTTCTTATGAAATTAGAATAATATTAATAAGACAAAAATTGGGAGAAGAAATTCCCAAGACTTCAGTGATAAAATATGCAAAATCCAAGGATAAATATCTATATTATCTTGTGATAAATATCTATATTATCTTGTGATAAATA
Organism: Aeschynomene evenia; assembly: GCA_013621005.1. NCBI lineage: Eukaryota > Viridiplantae > Streptophyta > Magnoliopsida > Fabales > Fabaceae > Aeschynomene > Aeschynomene evenia. The sequence continues at coordinate 23,306,575 of CM024264.1, read as the reverse complement.
TTAGTTTTTTTGTTTTTGTATCCTATAAATTATAATGTACTTATGTATTCAACCAATGTAATTTATTTAATCATTAGTTTTAAGATTTTTGACAAATTAAGTTAGTAGAACATCTGATAAGGTTTTAGGGTTCAAATGAGATATTCATCTACCCAACCAATCAAAAAGGTTATATGATACTAATATTTGATGTATCATGAGTATTAAAATAATAATTTACATAACACCAATGTGTTAGGTTTCTAATGGTTTTGTATATAAAAAGTAAATAAAATAAAGCAAAGCATACTGCATAATAATCCCTTTAATTTAGTCAATGTTTAGTTTCTAAACAATTAAATTGCAAGAAAACAAATTAACAGTTTCATTATAAGGAAATTATTTAGTTATAGGATTTTAAAAACCATCTTTTCTTAATCTAGACTCAGAAGCATGCCTAGAAACAACTCAAGAACAGAAGATAAAAAGAAAATATGACAATGAAACCATGTCTAGAATGTTTTAATAATATCAAGAATATATAATCAATTAGTACAAGAGGGCATGAGAATGAACCAACACTGTCCAGAAACAAGTCAATGGTAACAAAGGGGAAGAAGATCCTTTAACCTATCATCATCATCATCATCATCATCATCATATTCTGAACAATAAGAGATCTCAGAATCCACCACCCTGTTCATAACATAACATTGAAGCTGTGTAGTTTTTTTTACTTTGCACCTATCTTCAAGCATGTGTTGCTACCCCATCAAAACAAAACCCAATATTCCAATAATGCCCTCTTAAAAACACATCATTGAATGAGACACACAATGTATAGGTGCATGCTAAGTGTACACAAAAACAGCCACACCTTGAAGGATTTCGATTTCTAGCTTAGATGAAACTATTTGTGGTTGTGGCTTCCTTGGAAGATTCTCTTAGATGGGGATGTTAGGAGTGGTTTAGCATCTGAATTGATGGCTATGTTTCCCATTCCTGCCTCCATGGCCTCCCTCTCGTCTTTGTCCTTTTTCTTCTGGTCAGACACGGCAGCAGCAGCGGCGGATGCTGCCGGGTTGTGATTAGAAGAAGAAGGCATGGCTGGCTCTAGAAGGCGTGGACCTGCATTGATCCATGCATGTTGAAGGCATTGCCCAGCAGTTGGCCGTTTCTCTGGAACAAAGTCAAGGATGGGAACCAGGAATTCAGACAAGTCGTTTGCGTCTCGCTCGCTGAAATCATACTTCTCCATGAGGACTTTGTTCAAGGGCCAGAACCGTAACCTCCTGATGTGCCTCAGATCACCATATCTATTGAAGAAATCACGGGAATAGCGACCCCCTAGTGCAATCTGAGAGTTCAAGTACACGGAACGTTAGCCGTGATTGTAATGTAATGAATATAAGGGCTAAGAAATAGAGAAATATTACTACCTTCCGAGGCATCATTCCAAGAAGTTCCATCATTAGAGCCAAGTGGTCCTGAAACAAAATAAAGACACAACATACTTGATTCAGAAATTAAACCAAAGCATGAATGCAAAGCATATGTAATTTTGAGTAGTCACTACTGAAGCAAAAACTAGCATAAGAAAAGGAATCAATTGGTGACATCTCAACAAATAAAGCTATTGTGTTGACATTGAAATTCATTAGCACATCCAACAAGTTGCAAACAGCTCAAAAACCAAACCTAAGTAACATTTTAACGATATAAATGGAATGAGTATTCAAGGCTGATCATTAACACGTATCATTTGAGATAGTCAGTTTATGCATCAATGAAAGCTATCCAGGATCAGTGATCCTTTTTCAGCTAGTACTGTGCTACTGCTATCCAGAATCCAACCATAATGTAAATTTATGTAACAAGGACTCATCACATCACCCTCCCATGCCATACAAACACAAAATAGTAAAAAGAAATCTACAAGACACTGGATGCTCCACAAAATGAAGAACAAAGAACTCGCTCTTCTGAGCCACTAAACACTGAGGCTGAGCATACTAGAAATGAAGCCTAACAAGTGTACTTTGAATCTTTGATACAATGAGCCTCTTAGTATATTTGTTGGGACTTTATGACCTTCAAGACTATGGACTATGAAAAATCCACACATACATAACCTTTTAGACTGATGAAGTGCACAAGCTTAAAAAAAATAATGCAGCCATAAAATTCATATATTAAAACAATTTCAATTGCCCATTTCATGCTGATCGAGTTGATTCAGGTACTAGGATATCTTCTCATTCTACCTGCATAACTTCTAATAACAATCAATGCCAGACTTTGTAGATCTATCCAACCTTCATCATATCCAATTTATCATACTATGCTAGCATTCCTTTTATCTTATCCTATAGCTTTAAAATTTCCAAGCATTCAAAGTTTATACCTAAATTTTCACAAAATTTTGAGCGGACAGGGGGAAGAGTATACACCTCAAACACAAGCAAAAAGTGTAGGTTGATTTCCGTAACAGCAAAGGATGGCACACTCATAAATATTATCAACACAGTTCACTTATAAAATATGACTATTTGTGCATTCCATTATAATATTAATTCCAACCTCCGTTTTGCAAATTCAAGGTCTAATAACCTAAAAATTTCAGCATGGGAACTCAACTAATCATATGGGACAATAAATACGTAAATAAAATATACACACCTCATCCCTATCGAAGTTGTCACCACTGTGAGGGTCAAATAGCACATCACCAGTGGCAAGCTCAAAACAAATGCAAGCAAAGGACCATAGATCCGCAGAAGTAGAATATTTTGATCCAAGGATCACCTCGGGGCACCGATACTGTCTTGTTTGGATGTCATTTGTAAACTGTTTATATGTCCAGCAAGCATTACCAAAGTCAACTAACTTGCATTTGAGATCAACTGATGCCAGCAGCTTCTGTCTTATTGAACGGTTTCCTCTTTTGCCACTCTGTTCTTTTGACTTTGTTCCATCCGCATCCGATAACCGATTAGTGCCGGCAGAACTAGAAGCTTGTTCTCTTGCAGAACTTGCATTGGGAGATGATTCTACGGCACCTGAGGTTTCTGGATTACCATCAACTCCTTCAGAAGCTTCCTTCTCCACACAACCATGAGCTGCTTGCTTAGCTTTCCTCTTAATCTTTTTCTTATGATTCTTAACCAAATCTCCGTTTGATGTTTTCATGTCTTTTGACTCTAGTAATGTCTTATCTTTAGAATTTGGAAGAATGAGAGGAGCACCAGATTTTCTAGGATCCTTAGATGGATCTATCATTGACAAAAGGAGGATGTTTTCGGGTTTCAAGTCAGTATGTATGATTGAAAGCTGCTTGTGTAAGTAATCCAATCCAACCAAAATGTGAAAGCATATCTCTTTCACCATGCTGATAGGCATTCCGCGATAATCAGAATACTTGATAAGAGTTAAAAGGTTATCCCCAAGGTATTCAAACACCATGCATACATGCTGTCCATTCGGACCAGAATGCTTGAAATGGTCCAAAAGCTTCACCACACACTTCTTATCATCCGGGTCTCCCTCTGCAATCTGTTGCAAAATTGTTATCTCATCCATTGCCGCCTCAGTATAATGCTGAGCGCTCTTCTGAACCTTCAGAGCCACATATCTCTGCAGATCTCCATCCAGAAAACAAAAATTATACTCACACCAATGATGTGAAGAACAAGCTAACAAAAGGGCTATAGCTAAAAAAAACAATCATTCCCACTTTAGCCTTTATTCAGCCCAAAGACAGATAAGAAGTTGCGAAATGCCCAAATCCTAGTTCCATTGTTACTAGATGACAAATTAATAGCATGCTTCACGAACTAGGATTTTGGAGTTCCGAAACTAAATCCAAAAACACATAAATTAGACAAGCATGTGAGGTCATAAACAAATTACAATCAAAAGCTTCACCTTCCTGCAACAGCTAAAAAAAGGACTGATTATTCACTAATCCACAACCAAATATGCTCAAAACATCATCAACAAGTTCTTATTTCACAACTATCAAACTAAGGTGGGTTTCTCTAGGATTAATTTTTTAAACAAAAAAATCACTTTTCATAGAAATTATTCATATCAGCTTCTACAGAAAAGCTAAAAACAGATTATTTAACCTAAAATCAGAAACAAACGCACTCTTATTCAACACAAACACAAAAAACAATGCAAATCAAAGTGACCCAGATAAAAAGTTGAGATTTTGAGAGTGAGGGTAAGTGTTGTTTACAGAGCATTGAGTGTCCCAAGCGAGCCACACGGTGGAGAAGTGACCCCATCCAAGCTTGCTCTGAACAACGTATCTCCCATTCTTGAAACCGTCGCCGATTCTGACAGCATGGTACCCGCCGCGCCTGTAATCCTCGGTGCCTTCGTCCTCGGACGTGAAATCGCTGCTGTCGCTCCTCTCATCTTCCTGCTTGTCCCCCATTTTCCGACCCCAAACCACACCGATCGGTTCCAACAACGAACAATTACTACAGAAAAAAATTGGGTTAGTTTGTGTGAAATCAACGGGGCAAAAATCGGGGGTTTTGTGGGATTTTTAGCTTTGGGGTTAATTTATATTTAGTTGAGCTAGTGGAAGCTGGGATCTCTCGGACAGTGATGAAAATAAACAACTCAGCTTGTGCGTGTGTTTGGTGCTTCCGAGCTAGAAAAAAGGGTTAGTTTTGTGTTGGTAGAAGGAAAAAAAAAAATTTTGGTTGCTTCCCGACACGTTGATTAAGGAATAATAAACAGCTTACCACTTGCGCCACTTGTGCCAATCCTTATCGGTGGTAGAAGAAAAAATTTGATAATATAGACTATAGACTATAGAGTCACGTTTATGCTAAATAGTATATCAATAAAAAATTTTATAATATTATTATAATTATAATTTTTAAATAAGTTTTAAATGATTGGTATATTATTATTTATAGAGTTTACAATGAATATGAGTATATATTGACACTATGTATAACAAAAAACCAGTTAAAATAACTAACATATATAATATAATATGCAAAACGTATATGGTAGGTTGGCGCAATAAATAAATATGTTGTACCCAACTAATATTATATGGTGTGTATAATATGTGATATATGTTGTTCATAATATATTTTGACTGATTTTTTATTATATATGATTATTTACCCTATATTAATATTTTAGAAGAAGAGACGTTAAAAAGAAATTGAAAAAGTGATGTATTAAATTTTATTTTCATATTTTTGCAGTTTAAATTAAATTAGATGAGTGAGGTGTCAATGTGTTGTCATCTTCATCTATCTACAAAGCACTCATTGATCCTTGTGAGCCCTCTCTATCTTCTCTTCTCAGCCCTCTCTATCTTCTCTTCTCTTCTTGAAGAGATCCCCACATCCCTCATTCATTTTGTGTATCTATCTCATTGCATTCATTTTCCACGTCCAACTACTTATTAATTATCATTATAATAATAAAAATAATATCTTATTTTCACTTTCCCTTGTCAAAGAATGGGTTAAAGGAAATGTTATTCTCAAATTAGCATAGAGAATGTTTAGACTTTAGAGAGAGTATAGTTATAGTGAATTAAGAAGAACTTATATTTTTGGTTCAATCTATTAATATATTTCAACAACATGAGCTTATGAATCGAGCTTGACCTGATATTTTATACTTTATTTTTAGGGGAGTGCTATCAATACATAGTACAAATGATGACTTTTATAATTTTAAACTTGGATTTTAGATTTCTCATTAATTAGATAGTTCAAAGTTCAAAATAAGTCAACTCCATCTTTTTGTTTTTTTATTTTTCGTGGGTAAGTAACTCAAAACTATAGAAGCCCTAATTACCCGTCAAACATAGTGCTCTAGCGAAGGGCCCAAAAAGCAAGAATTGGGCTATTCAGTCAGGCCCAAAACAAGCACAAAGGCCCAGCTAATGGACGCCATGGCATTTTCGCGGTTTTTCGAAAAAATGAAGGCTATTTATGGATATTTTAGGGTATACATAGCTATATCACAGCGCATTGCGTTCTAGGGTTTCTGCACCAACGAGGAGATCGAGGACCAACCGCGGCGGCAGCAGCAGCAGCAGCAGCAGCAGCAATGGTTCTCAAGTAATTCCTCTTTCTTCGCCCTTCATAAAAATCACGATCTGAGCTTTTCTGTTTGGAAATTTCATCTTCCGTTTCGTTCTTAATTTCGTGAAAAACAAAATTGAAAAGAAATGAATATGATTTGTGAATGCGATTTGAAAATGCTTCTTATCTCTTCATCGTTGTGTTTTGAAGTGACGATTTTCTTAAAAGATTTTTTCTTTGTTGAATTGGTAGAGATATTGTTTGTTGCGCCTGGAATAATTATAGATTTAATCGCGTTTCGATGAGAATGTGTTTTTTCTTTTTCAATCGACAGTATAGGATTTGATTTCAAGAACAAAAAGAGTAGCGGCATTGCAAAAGCCGCACTTTTTTATGTGGAAAAAAGTGTTTTTTTTTGCTTTTTTATATTTTCATTTTTTTTATCTGAGTAGATATGTTTACATAGTTTTGATGATGAGTAGATTTTTCATTGTGCTGTTATAATTTGACTTAGTTATAAGATTTTTCATATTGTAGTATTTGAACTAATGTTCTCATTGTGATTTGATATTGGTATGTTAGGACCGAGCTTTGCCGTTTCAGTGGGGCGAAGATCTACCCTGGGAAAGGAATCAGATTCATCCGTGGCGATTCTCAGGTAATATAAATGTCTTACTCATTGAATTTTATTTCTTTTTTTCTGTTTCATATGCGTACGCTGTTTGCTATGATTTATTCTTCAGTAGAAAGTTCTAATGTGATGGTTTTCTTTCTCTTGGCTGATTAGGTCTTTCTGTTCGCCAACTCGAAATGCAAGAGGTACTTCCACAACAGATTGAAGCCTTCAAAGCTCACATGGACTGCCATGTATAGGAAGCAACACAAGAAGGTGAATACTACTTAACTGAAATTAAGTGTCTCATAAAGCTCTTGTACATTGCTAGTAAAATTCAATTGCTGTTAGACGAACTTGGTTAAAAGTTATTATTGTGTTATGTGTTGAACTTGTCATTGTGGTTAAAAGTAACTGATTCTTGTCCAAGTTTATAGAAACTGTTCGGTGTCACTAGAAGTACAATGCCTGTGACCTGTGTATATGTGCCTGCATAAGTTTGATTGTTCTCATACTGATATGGTTTTTGTGCACATGATATATAGGATATTTCCCAAGAAGCCGTGAAGAAGAAGCGCCGTGCCACCAAGAGGCCTTACTCTAGGTCCATTGTTGGTGCCACATTGGAAGTTATTCAGAAAAGAAGAACTGAGAAGCCAGAGGTTCGAGATGCTGCCAGAGAAGCTGCTCTTCGGTGTGTTTTCATTTCCTTTTTTTTTATAATATATAATAATGTTGTAATAATTATCAATGTTTTAAAAACTGGACCAGACATCGCAATCGGTCCAACTGGGGTTCAATCGGAATACAAATATATACATATATACATATATATGTATATAAAAAATTAATTATATGTGATATAAAATAAAAAATAATACAACAACAACAACAAACCTTATCCTACTATGTGGGGTTGGCTATATAGATCAAACGACGTCATTCCATTCTATCATGTATAATATTAGGGTTTAGGCCATTAGCTCTCAAATCTTCCTCGATAACTCATTTTATAGTCTTTCTTTGGCTCCCTCTACCCTTAATTATCGTGGTTTCTCTCATTTGATCAACTCTCTTGACGGGATGTTCTTCTTGTCTTCTTTCCACATGTCATACCATCTAAGGCGAGATTCCACCATCTTATCAATTATAGAGACTACTCCAAGTCCCTCTCTTATGTTTTCATTCCTTATCTTGTCTTTTCTCGTGTGATCGCTCATCCACTAGAGCATTCTTATCTTTGCTACGCTAACTTTATGTTCGTGTTGACTCTTAGCTGTCCAACATTCTATCCCATATAACATAGCGGGTATGATAGTCGTGCGATAAAATTTTCCTTTAAGTTTTATAAGTACTTTCTTATCGCATATAAAGCCCGAGACACTTCTCCATTTCATCCAACTAGCTTGAATTCTATGGTTGACATCTTCGTTTATCTCTTGGTTATCCTTAACGATGCAACCAAGGTATTTAAAGTTCTTAACCTAGTATTACACTTTCCCCTATCTTCACTTACATATCTGAGGATTCCCTCTGCTTGCTGACCTTACAATGCATGTATTCTGTCTTATTGTGACTTATACGCGCTCTATGTACTTCCAAAGCTTGTCTCCACTTCTCCAATTTCTTATTAATTTCTTCCCTTGATTCACCCTATGAGGACTATAATGTCAGCAAAAAGCATGCACTATGGCACTGGTTCTAGCATGCACTACGGCACTGGTTCTTGGATATGTTCTGTAAGCACCTCCAAGACTAGGGTGAAGAGGTAAGGGCTCAAAGATGACTCTTGGTGTAGTCCTACACCAATAGGGAACTCTCTTGTTAGCCCACCTTGAGTCCTCACGCTAGTCGTAGTACCATCATCCATGTCCTTAATTGCTCGGATATAGGCTATCCTTACACCTTTCTTTTCTAAGACCTTCCATAAAACCTCCCTTGGTACCATATCATACGCCTTCTCCAGATCAATGAAATCCATATGTAAATCCTCTTGTTTGTTTCGATACCTTTTCATCATCCTCGTTACCATTTTGAACCTGATTCATTTCTGTTTGATAGTCTCTCACTTTTTTGATATGGATACAACTCACCAAATATAGTTTTTATGTTTTGCAGTGAAATCAAAGAAAGGATCAAGAAGACGAAGGACGAGAAGAAGGCAAAGAAGGCAGAAGTCATGTCCAAGGCCCAGAAAACACAAGGCAAAACCAATACTGCCAAGGGCGCACAACCGAAAGGTCCTAAGCTTGGCGGTGGCGGAGGAAAGCGTTGAGTGTCCTGCAGTTCTATACTCCCTCTTTTTGGCTAGCTCCTCAAAATAGAGTTGTTTTGAATATTTTGTACTCATTTTATTTGCGCCATTAATCATTATTTCGCCTCTCTATCCATCAAGACTTGTTTTTTCCGGAGCTTTAGAATGATTTTGCAGCAGTGGAGCAAATTTTGAATTTACATCACATTCTCTTCTATTTGTTCTTGCAGTTACTATACTATTGTTTTTTTTTTCTCTTTTACCTTTTCTTGTTTCGGAATCGGAACTTTCATTACACATAGTTTAAGCTTAACTTTCCATTGATTGGACTAAGAAATATTGCTATTGCAGAAATACTTAGAACAAGTTGAAATCTGATCTACACCATTATAATATTATTAATCACACAAAAATGTTAAATGCTAATTGAGAGAGAAAATATTGTGAAAATTTACATTTTAAAGTCTATGGCGTTTGTTTTATAGTGTTTTCAACAAAATTAAAAAAATATCATATTTTAAAACTTTAGTTTTCAGTTTGTAGTTTATGTAAAAAAATTATATAATTTCATAATTTAAAGTCTATAAAAATATTTTACCTAGAGATTTATAGCTACAAAAATATTTTACCTAGAGATTTCGCTACAAAATTATTTTAAAAGGGGATTTGGCTACAAAATAACTTTATCTGGGGATTTAGCAACAAAAACATTTTACCTAGGGATTTAGGTTAAAAATATGATACCTAGAGATTTAGCTACAAAATTATTTTATTCTAGGGTTTTAGCTAAAAAACAGTTTGCTTAAGGATTTAGCTACAAAAATATTTTACCTAGGGATTTACCTACAAAATTATTTTACCTAGGGATTCAACTGAAAAATTATTTTACCTGGAAATTTAGCTACAAAAATATTTTACCTAGGGATTTAGCTACAAAAACATTTTACCTAGGAATTTAGCTACAAAAATATGATACTTAGAGATTTAGCTACAAAATTATTTTACTCTGGGGATTTAGTTACAAAAACAGTTTGCCTAGGGATTTAACTAGGACAACATTTTACCTAGGGATTTAGCTACAAAATCATTTTATCTGGGGATTTAACTGAAGAATTATTTTACCTGCGGATTTAGCTCCAAAAAGTTTTACTCTTGGGATTTGTCTACAAAAACAATTTACCTTGGGATTTAGCTAGAAAATTATTTTACTTAGGGATTTAGCTAAAAAATCATTTTACCTTGTGATTTAGCTACAAAAATATTTTACCTAGGGATTTAGCTAAAAAAATTTGTTACTTAGGGATTTAACATTAAAAATAGTTTACCTAAGGATTTAGCTACAAAATAATTTTAAAGGGGATTTAGCTACAAAAACATTTTATCTAGGAATTTTGCTACAAAATTATTTAACCTAGGGATTCAGCTACAAAAATATTTTACCTGGACATTTAGCTACAAAAACAGTTTACCTGGAGATTTAGCTACAAAAATATTTTACCTAGGGACTTTGATTTAGCTACAAAAGTATTTTACATGGAGATTTTGCTACAAAAATAATTTACATGGGGACTTAGCTATAAAATTATTTTACCTAGGGATTTAGCTACAAAAAATTTAACATGGAGATTTAGCTATAAAATTATTTTACATGGGGATTTAGCAACAAAAACATTTTACCTAGGGATTTCGCTAGAAAAATATTTTACCTAGGAATTTAGCTACAAAAATATTTTACTTAGGGATTTAGCTGCAAAAATATTTTAGCTTGGGATTTAACTACAAAGTTATTTTACTTGAGACTTTAGCTCAAAAATATTTTACGTATTAAAATTATGAAATCTCATATTTCAAAGTCTATAGTTTTCAATTTCTATTATATGTAAAATATCATGTTAATTAATATTTTTCAGACAATTCTCTTTAAAAAATCATGCAATAATATAATTTAAAGTCTATAGCCTTCAATTTTTACTAAATGTAAAAAATTCATGAAATTCCATACTTTAAAGTCTATAGTCCTTTTCTTTTATAGTTCTAAAAAATTGTGAAATCTCACACTTTAAATCCAAAAGCCTTCAATTTCTACTATATTTAAAAATCATGGAATTATATATTTTAAAGACTATCGTCTACAAATTTGTACTAGATGAAAAAATTATAAAATATCATAACATAAAGTATTTAGTCTTCATTTTTTACAATATATAAAAAATCATGTGATTTCATATTTTAAAGTCTATAGTCTTTGTTTTGTAGTATTTCTAGAAAAATTAGAGAAATCTCACACTTTAAAGCCTATAGCCTTCAATTTGTAGTATATTTAAAAAAATCATGTAATTACATAATTTGAATCCTATAGTTTTTGTTTTATAGTGTTTCTAGAAAAATTAGAGAAATCTCACATTTTAAAGTCTATAACCTTTAATTTCTACTAGATGTAAAAAAAATAATGTATTTACAAAATTTGAAGCATATAATCTTTGTTTTATATTGTTTACAAAAATATTAAAGAAATTGTAGACTTTAAAGCCTATAACCTACAATTTCTACTATACGTAAAAACAATAATGAAATTACATAATTTGAAGCCTATAGTCTTTGTTTTATAGTGTTTTTAAAAAATTAGAGAAATTGCACTTTTTCAAGCCTATAACCTTCAATTTCTACAAGATGTAAAAAAATCATGAAATTACATAATTTGAAGCCTATAGTCTTTGTTTTATAGAGTCTCCAGAAAAATTAGAGAAATTGCACTTTTTCAAGCTAGCCTTCAATTTCTACGATATGTTAAAAAATCATGAAATTACATAATTTGAAGCCTATAGTTTTTGTTTTATATTGTCTCTAGAAAAATTAGAGAAATGACACATTTTAAAGGCTATAGCCTTCAATTTCTACGATATGTAAAAAAATCATGAAATTACATAATTTGAAGCCTATAGTCTTTGTTTTATAGTGTTTCTAGAAAAATTAGAGAAATTGCACTTTTTAAAGCCTATAGTCTTCAATTTCTACAATATGTTAAAAACTAATGAAATTACATAATTTGAAGCCTATAGTCTTTGTTTTATAGTGTTTCTAAAAAAATTAGAGAAATTGCACTTTTTCAAGCCTATAGCCTTCAATTTCAACAATATGTAAAAAAATCATAAATTACATAATTTGAAGCCTATAGTCTTTGTTTTATAGTGTTTCTAGAAAAATTAGATAAATGACACTTTTTAAAGTCTATAGCCTTCAATTTCTACTATATGTAAAAAATCATGAAATTACATAATTTGAAGCCTATAAGTCTTTGTTTTATAGTGTTTCTAGAAAAATTAGATAAATTGCACTTTTTAAAGCATATAGCCTTCAATTTCTACATGATGTAAAAAAATCATGAAATTACATAATTTGAAGCCTATAGTCTTTGTTTTATAGTGTTTCTAGAAAAATTAGATAAATTGCACTTTTTAAAGCCTACAACCTTCAATTTCTACTATATGTAAAAAAATCATGATATTAAATAATTTGAAACCTATAGTCTTTGTTTTATAGTGTTTCTAAAAAAATTAGAGAAATTTCACTTTTTAAAACCAACCTTCAATTTCTACTATATGTAAAAAATCATTGAATAACATAATTTGAAGTCTATAGTCTTTGTTTTATAGTATTTCTAGAAAAATTAGAGAAATTGCACTTTTAAAGCCTATAGCCTTCAATTTCTACAAGATATAAAAATATCATGAAATTATATAAGTTGATGCCTATAGTCTATGTTTTATAGTGTTTCTAGAAAAATTAGAGAAATTGCACTTTTTAAAGCCTATGCCTTCAATTTTTACGATATCTTAAATAAACATGAAATTACACAATTTGAAACCTATAGTCTTTGTTTTATAGTGTTTCTAGAAAAATTAGAGAAATTGCACTTTTTAAAGTCTACAACCTTCAATTTCTACAAGATGTAAAAAAATCATGAAATTACATAATTTGAAGCCTATAGTCTTTGTTTTATAGTGTTTCTACAAAAATTAGAGAAATTGAACTTTTTGAAGCCTATAGCCTTCAATTTCAACAATATGTAAAAAAAATAAAAATTACATAATTTGAAGCCTATAGTCTTTGTTTTATAGTGTTTCTAGAAAAATTAGATAAATGACACATTTTAAAGTCTATAGCCTTCAATTTCTACTATATGTAAAAAATCATGAAATTACATAATTTGAAGCCTATAGTCTTTGTTTTATAGTGTTTCTAGAAAAATTAGTTAAATTGTACTTTTTAAAGCCTATAGCCTTCAATTTCGACATGATGTAAAAAAATCATGAAATTACATAATTTGAAGCCTATAGTCTTTGTTTTATAGTGTTTCTAGAAAAATTAGATAAATTGCACTTTTTAAAACCTATAGCTTTCAATTTCTACTATATGTAAAAAAATCATGAAATTACATAATTTGAAACCTATAGTCTTTGTTTTATAGTGTTTAAAAAAAATTAGAAAAATTGCTCTTTTTAAAGCCTATAGCCTTCAATTTCTACTATATGTAAAAAATTATGAAATAACATAATTTGAAGTTTATAGTCTTTGTTTTATAGTGTTTCTAGAAAAATTAGAGAAATTGCACTTTTAAAGCCTATAGCCTTCAATTTCTAGAAGATGTAAAAAAATCATGAAATAATATAAATTGAAGCCTATAGTCTTTGTTTTATAGTGTTTCTAGAAAAATTAGAGAAATTGCACTTTTTAAAGCCTATAGCCTTCAATTTCTACTATATGTAAAAAAATCATGAAATTACATAATTTGAGCTCTATAAGTCTTTGTTTAATAGTGTTTCTAGAAAAATTAGAGAAATTGCACTTTTTAAAGCCTATGCCTTCAATTTTTACGATATCTTAAAAATTCATGAAATTACATAATTTGAAGCCTATAGAGTTTGTTTTATAGTGTTTCTAGAAAAATTAGAGAAATTGCACTTTTAAAAGCCTATAGCCTTCAATTTCTACTATATGTAAAAAAATCATGAAATTACATAATTTGAAGTCTATAGTCTTTGTTTAATAGTGTTTCTAGAAAAATTAGAGAAATTGCACTTTTTAATGCCTATAGCCTTCAATTTCTACTATTTGTAAAAAATCATGAAATTAGATTATTTGTAGCCTATAGTATTTGTTTTATAGTGTTTCTAGAAAAATTAGATAAATTGCACTTTTTAAAGCCTATAGCCTTCAATTTCTACTATATGTAAAAAAATCATGAAATTACATAATTTGAAACCTATAGTCTTTGTTTTATAGTGTTTCTAAAAAAATTAGAGAAAGTGCACTTTTTGAAACCTATAACCTTCAATTTGTACAATGTGTAAAAAAATCATGAAATTACATAATTAGAAGCTTATAGTCTTTGTTTTATAGTGTTTCTAGAAAAATTAGATAAATTGCACTTTTTGAAACCTATAACCTTCAATTTGTACAATGTGTAAAAAAATCATGAAATTACATAATTTGAAGCTTATAGTCTTTGTTTTATTGTGTTTCTAAAAAAATTAGATAAAATGCACTTTTTAAAGCTTATAGCCTTTAATTTCTTCATGATGTAAAAAAATCATGAAATTACATAATTTGAAGCCTATAGTCTTTGTTTTATAGTGTTTCTAGAAAAATTAGATAAATTGCACTTTTTAAAGCCTATAGCCTTCAATTTCTACTATATGTAAAAAAATCATGAAATTACATAATTTGAAACCTATAGTCTTTGTTTTATAGTGTTTCTACAAAAATTAGAGAAATTGCACTTTTTAAAGCCTATATAGCCTTCAATTTCTACTATATGTAAAAAATCATGAAATAACATAATTTGAAGTCTATAGTCATTGTTTTATAGTGTTTCTAGAAAAATTAGAGAAATTGCACTTTTAAAGCCTATAGCCTTCAATTTCTACAAGATGTAAAAAAATCATGAAATTATATAAATTGAAGCCTATAGTCTTTGTTTTATAGTGTTTCTAGAAAAATTAGAGAAATTGCACTTTTTAAAGCCTATGCCTTTAATTTTTACGATATCTTAAAAAATCATGAAATTACATAATTTGAAGCCTATAGTCTTTGTTTTATAGTGTTTCTAGAAAAACTAGATAAATTGCAGTTTTTAAAGCCTATAGCCTTCAATTTCTACTATATGTAAAAAATCATGAAATTACATAATTAGAAGCCTATAGTCTTTGTTTTATAGTGTTTCTAGAAAAATTAGATAAATTGCACTTTTAAAAGCTTATAGCCTTCAATTTCTACATGATGTAAAAAAATCATGAAATTACATAATTTGAAACCTATAGTCTTTGTTTTATAGTGTGTGTAGAAAAATTAGATAAATTGCACTTTTTAAAGCCTATAGCCTTCAATTTCTACGATATCTTAAAATATCATGAAATTACATAATTTGAAGCCTATAGTCTTTGTTTTATAGTGTTTCTAAAAAAATTAGAGAAATTACACTTTTTGAAACCTATAACCTTCAATTTCTACAATATATAAAAAAATTATGAAATTACATAATTTGAAACCTATAGTCTTTGTTTTATAGTGTTTCTAGAAAAGTTAGATAAATTGCACTTTTTAAAGCCTATAGCCTTCAATTTCTACAAGATTTAAAAAATCATGAAATTACATAATTTGAAGCCTATAGTCTTTGTTTTATAGTGTTTCTAGAAAAATTAGATAAATTGCACTTTTTAAAGCTTATAGCCTTCAATTTCTACATGATGTAAAAAAATCATGAAATTACATAATTTGAAACCTATAGTCTTTGTTTTATAGTGTGTGTAGAAAAATTAGATAAATTGCACTTTTTAAAGCCTATAGCCTTCAATTTCTACGATATCTTAAAATATCATGAAATTACATAATTTGAAGCCTATAGTCTTTGTTTTATAGTGTTTCTAAAAAAATTAGAGAAATTACACTTTTTGAAACCTATAACCTTCAATTTCTACAATATATAAAAAAATTATGAAATTACATAATTTGAAACCTATAGTCTTTGTTTTATAGTGTTTCTAGAAAAGTTAGATAAATTGCACTTTTTAAAGCCTATAGCCTTCAATTTCTACAAGATTTAAAAAATCATGAAATTACATAATTTGAAGCCTATAGTCTTTGTTTTATAGTGTTTCTAGAAAAATTAGATAAATTGCACTTTTTAAAGCCAATAGCCTTCAATTTCTACTATATGTAAAAAAATCATGAAATTACATAATTTGAAACCTATAGTCTTTGTTTTATAGTGTTTCTAAAAAAATTAGAGAAATTGCACTTTTTAAATTCTATAGCCTTCAATTTCTACTATATGTAAAAAATCATGAAATAACATAATTTGAAGTCTATAGTCTTTGTTTTATAGTGTTTCTAGAAAAATTAGAGAAATTGCACTTTTAAAGCCTATAGCCTTCAATTTCTACAAGATGTAAAAAAATCATGAAATTATATAAATTGAAGCCTATAGTCTTTGTTTTATAGTGTTTCTAGAAAAATTAGAGAAATTGCACTTTTTAAAGCCTATGCCTTTAATTTTTACGATATCTTAAAAAATCATGAAATTACATAATTTGAAGCCTATAGTCTTTGTTTTATAGTGTTTCTAGAAAAATTAGAGAAATTGCACTTTTTAAAGCCTATAGCCTTCAATTTCTACTATATGTAAAAAAATCATGAAATTACATAATTTGAAGTCTATAGTCTTTGTTTAATGGTGTTTCTAGAAAAATTAGAGAAATTGCACTTTTTAAAGCCTATAGCCTTCAATTTCTACGATATCTAAAAAAATCATGAAATTACATAATTTGAAGCTAATAGTCTTTGTTTTATAGTGTTTCTAGAAAAACTAGATAAATTGCATTTTTTAAAGCCTATAGCCTTCAATTTCTACTATATGTAAAAAATCATGAAATTACATAATTTGAAGCCTATAGTCTTTGTTTTATACTGTTTCTAGAAAAATTAGAGAAATTGCACTTTTTAAAGCCTATAGCCTTCAATTTCTACTATATGTAAAAAAATCATGAAATTACATAATTTGAAGCCTATAGTCTTTGTTTTATACTGTTTCTAGAAAATTAGAGAAATTGCACTTTTTGAAGCCTATAGCCTTCAATATCTACAATATGTAAAACAATCATGAAATTACATAATTTGAAGCCTATAGTCTTTGTTTAATACTGTTTCTAGAAAAATTAGAGAAATTGCACTTTTTAAAGCCTATAGCCTTCAATTTCTACGATATCTTAAAAAATCATGAAATTACATAATTTGAAGCCTATAGTCTTTGTTTTATAGTGTTTCTAGAAAAATTAGAGAAATTGCACTTTTTATAGCCTATAGCCTTCAATTTCTACAAGATGAAAAAAAATCATGAAATTAAATAATTTGAAACCTATAGTCTTCGTTTTAAAGTGTTTCTAGAAAAATTTGAGAAATTGCACTTTTTGAAGCCTATTGCCTTCAATTTCTACAATATGTAAAAATATGATGAAATTACATAATTTGAAGCCTATAGTCTTTGTTTTATAGTGTTTCTAAATAAATTAGAGAAATTGCACTTTTTGAAGACTATAGCCTTCAATTTTTACCATATGTAAAAAAATCATGAAATTATATAATTTGAAGCCTATAGTCTTTGTTTTATAGTATTTCTAGAAAAATTAGAAAAATTGCACATTTTAAAGCTATAGTCTTCAATTTCTACTATATGTAAAAAAATCATGAAATTACATAATTTAAAGTCTAGTCTTTATTTTATAGTGTCTCTAAAAAAAATTAGAAAAATTCCATTTTTTAAAATCTTTAGCCTTCAATTTCTACGCAGCAATTAATGGTGGTTGAATATTTGATTTATGGTATTATTAATTACTCATTATGTTAAGATTCCTCCTTGTATAACAAAGTCCTTGTGATCCAACTTTAAACATCAATTAGATTGAATTTTAAAAATTGAAAAAGGAAATTGAATTTACTGATCCCCAAAACTGAAGAATTAAATTCAGCTTTAAAGAAGAAAAACAGAGTTACTCCAGTTTAAGGGATAAGAGGTTTCAAAGTCAAATTGAAGAAACCTTTAATTACTCTCTGAAAAAGAATGTGTACGTTTGTGGGCACTGACGCTGGATATAATAATAATTATAATTATAAATAAGATGTTGAACAACCTCTTTTTTTTATACCATTAAAAATAAAATAAATGCTTTTTTTTCACCTATCTTACGTACACGCACACAAACACAGTTACTATCATTTGACAAGATATAAATGCATGTATGGCGGGATTTGAATGGAAGGTAAACATTTAATATCTTGTTTGGTAAATAGGTAAAAGAAAAAAATCACAAACTTAATGAAATTTTAATTTTATCTCTTCAAAATTATTCTCAAAGTTACCAATCTTGATTTTTAATTTTATTATTATTATTATTATTGCTTTAAGATTAGCTAAGAATCTTTTTCAAGATCATAATTGCAATTGAAAGAGTTCATGCGAAAATATATGAAATTGACTAATTAAGTAATAATATGATATAATTGCAACCCTAAATATAGCTATTATACTCAACATGATCCTAATGATGTCAATTTCCTACTGAAAACTGTTTTTTTTTTCCATCTATCACTAATATAACTAACTAATCAAGTTAATTATGCTCACTAAAAGTTGTTCAAACAAATTAAATAGCTAAAACACACTCAAAGAACATTTATACTCATCATTTGTAGGATACAATATCAACACAAAATTCTTGCACAATTTTAAAACATATTTAATACATATTCAAGAAACATTCATAACCACTTATTTTTAAGTTTTTAATACAACTTTTTTAAGCATTATAACTTTAAATGAGTGGTCATGACATGTTTTACACGTATTAAATATATTTTACAAAATCAAGTAATAGTATAATTTCTTTTCAATGATAGAGAACAATCTGTGTCGAAAAAGAGTGCCTCACAAATGATGAATACAAACATAACATGTTACTCTTTTCATAAGGTACGTTTGGTTGAAAAGTAAAATTGAAAGTAAAATTTACCTGATTGAACTTCACGTGACAACGTATAAAATTAGTTCAAATAAATTTTACTTTTATTTTTATCTTCCAACCAAACACGTCCTAAGGGTAATATGGAACACCAGGCCAATAAGGCAACACAGGAACAGGGTTGTTGTAGTTTTCCACAGTGAAAGAGCAATTTCCTTCAACCACATTACTATGTTGTTGGTGCTGATTATGATTATGAGGAACAATATTAAGTGATGTTTCCCTTTGGTGCTTGTTGGAACATCGGAGAGCCTCTGAAGTGCTCTCAACAGTTTCTTCCCCACCAGAGATTTCTGTGTACCCTGCTGATATCTGTGTCCTTGAAGCTTGTTCTCTCAGCATACTCTTCAACTTCATCACCTATATATATGCAAAATCAAATTAAAGGGAAGAGGAATAATATATCTCTTGGTTCAAACTTCAACAAAAGCACTAGCATTTTCAAGATAAAAGCAAAAGATTAAGGGTGTGTATATATGAATTTGATTTTGATATACGGATGACAGAGTCAGTTAATCTTAATAGTCATATCAAATATATTAGTTTATTCTCTTTTTCACTACTTAAACAGTTATTAAAATGGAGTGTGTTGTGATTCGTTGACAATGTAAAATTCTTTTGATAAAATATTTTAGCTTTCTAAAAATTTTTAAGTTTAAAAACAAAAACACATTAAAAATGCTATATAAAATGAGAATTTTTGGCCAAACTTATTATTTTGGTAGAGTAAGTTCCATAAAACAATATATACCTTGTTTTCTAAATTAAAGAATAAATTACATTGACTTCTCTGAAAATCTGATAAAATTCATCACTTGCACATTTTTTATTTATAAAATTTATTTAGAAGATCAATGAGTCTATAAAATTATCACATCGACCTTTTCTGAAAATTACATTACATTTTTATGCCAACGCCCCCTTATTATCATTTGTGAATAATAATACATTTGAGAGAGGAAATTTGACCAAAAATTAAGAATAGCCGAGTGAAATTTATCCAATACTAAATAAGTATCCATGCATGCAAATCAATTAATCATGATTAAGCTACATATAAACAAAATATACCTCTTCTTGGAGCCTCTGTTTTTCCTTGGAAATGACATCAAATTCTTGCTTAAGTGAATCATACAAGTTCTCAAGCTGCTTAGCCTTCCACCTTGCTCGCCTATTTTGGAACCAAACAGCAATCTGTCGAGGTTGTAACCCTAACTCCCTTGAGAGCCTCATCTTCCTGTCTGGATCCAGCTTTATCTCCTTCTGGAAGCTTCTTTCGAGTGAGTCTAGTTGCTCACTCGTTAGCCTCTTCTTTTTATCCGAGTTGTTATGGGATCCACCGCCACCGCCACTGCTCATCATCATTTTCTCCATTGATGATGATAATGATGGTGGAGATGTCTCCACCAATGAAGCTTGTTGCTTCACTTCGATTCCTTAAATAATCAAGGTACATACAAAAAAGAGTTAATTAAGTTATTAATGACTTACAACGAGTATAAATATTAATTTGATGTGATATATGAAGATATTTTAGACATAAAAATCAAGTTAAAAATATGTAAAATATAATTAAGAGAATAGTTGTTGAATTAGTATATCTTATACAATATTTATGTGTCAATAATTTTGAATTATTTGTGCATCATATGACTTGATGTAGATTTGAAACATGCTTTGAGTAGAATAATATACTTTCTTCGGTTTTATTATTAACAATTCAAACACCATGTTTTTACACCATTATTCATTACATGGTGTAGGTTAAATCATAACATAGTAAATAGATCATATATATCACATACTTAATTAATCATTGCATAATAATATATATATATATATATTGATATATAAATAAAATAGTTGTTTACTTGCACTTCAAGTTAATATATAATGTTCATGTAAGAAACTTACAAAACCATGACTCTGAAAATAGTCCCCATATTACTAAATTACTTCCTCAATGGTAAAAATTTATTGGGTGTTTTTGGAGAAAGAAAAAGTGCTATGTAAGGTCTAAATGAGATATGGAACTAAAAGATTCTTTACTCTCAATGCATCCAAGAATTTCGATCACTCGTTTCATAGTGTGTTCATATGAGAAGTAAAAAGAATGGAAATAATTTCGCAATTGAACTTCATGCATGCAACACTTGAGATGATTATTTGAGGAGACAAAGATCTCACGAGTGAAGAATTAATTAATTAATTAATATATGAACTTATGAAGTAGTATTATTAATAATAATTACCTGGATATGGAGTGTAGTTATAGTTGTAGAGGAAGCTCAATGAAGAAGACTCTGCTCGATGAGGAACAAAGGAGGGTCTTGTGCTCCCATTATTCCAATCCATTCTTCTTCTTTTTTTTTTTTTTGTTTCCCTCTCTCTGTTTTGATCCCTTCTTCTAATTCACAAAGCAAATATAATTATCTGTGAGTCTTATATTGGGGCCAAGCACATAGAGCACTTAATTATGAATAAGCTAGCATGGACCACAAAAGGAAATTAAGAGTGATCAGAAGAAGTAGAAGAAGAAGAAGGAGAGGTCTATGCTATAAGTTGTGCTATATGGTTGAGGAATAGGCGTGGCACTAGAGTTCTGAGGAAGGATAGAGTGAAAGGTTCTATTCTCCTCCTCTCTTTTTTGGTGCAACAATTGAGGAATTAACAAATTAAAGACACAAACAGAGTATTAGTAGTAGTAGTAACAATACTTGTTGTACAACACTAATAAATTCAACTAGTATCAAACGTGTGTTATATATTATACGTAATGTGTGTCGTATGTATAACTCGCTACGTATGACACACATTATGTATAGTATATAACACATGTTAGATATTAGTTAGATGTATTTATGTTGTACAACCAACCTTAGTAATAGTAGTCAATAATGTTTGTCCTATAACAGAAATACGTCCAACAAGTATTCAACGTGTGCTATACATGATATTGGATACGTGCTATACGTACATATGCTACACAAATAGCACACATTATATATCATATATAGCATATATAGCATATATTAGATACTTATTAGACGTATTTCTATTGCACTACAAGAATAATAGAAGTGTGTAGTTTCTTTCTTGTTTCTTTTCTTTTCTTATTGTTACTGCTATACTTGTTCACTTTTGGGGTGCAACAAAGTTGTGTGTTTTAATTAATTAGAGTGTGCTTGTGTGATGAGAGACCGTACAGAGAGAGAGAGAGGACAAGGCGTGAAAAAGGGAAGAGGCATATGTCAGGAATTGGCCCCCTTTTTCTTCCTCTGCTTCTTCTTCTTCTTCTTTTTCTTCATCACTCTCCAATATAATTAAGACTGCTTTCAACAATTGGGACCATATTTGATCATAGACCTATGAATCTCATTTGTTTTTCCTTTCCCCTTTTGTGTCACAACCATCCTAAATAAAATACTTGTGTATGTTTCTAATTGGATCAAAATTATTACTGTGCTAAAATGCAATCTCTACTACCATATATATTTTGTGTGTGTATATGTGCATATGTTCATGGATTTATATAAAGGTGTTTGATATCTTAGGTCTTATTCAGAGATAGATTTTGGGTTTGAGTTATCATGAGAATAGAAAGAAGAAAAGAATTGATGTATGTTCAATTTAACACAACATAGTCCAATCAAATTATAATAATGTTTGTCGTACAACAGAAATATGTTCAACTAGTCCAACGTGTGCTATATATAATACATTAATGTGTGTCATATGTATAGCACATGTTAGATACTAGTTGGACGTATTTCTGTTGTACAACAAATATTACTGAATCAAATTACATTTGAAAAGATTCAAAGCAATTTTCAACCCCATTTTAACATGTTTGATAAGACCATATTGAAGCAAATTTTAAGGTATAAAAGAATGTTACCCTTATGATCATCATTTTATGTTAGATCAAACCATAAAGTTTCCATACAAACTATATAAAATGATGAGTACCAAAATAAACAAAACAACAAAAACATAGGAAAGAAAAGTCTCTAGTATTTGTGTGGCTTCAAAAGAGGGTGACCAGTACACAAAAAAGTCCTGCCACCAAAACTGATACACTCAGATAAGACAAGTTAAAAAGAAAAGTAAAAGAGAAGAGAAAACAACACAACTTGGGGGATTCATCTCCTCTGTTGTTTCAACCCCTCTTCTCTCCCTTTCACCTTAATTACAAAGTGCCAGTGTCACAGTTCAAAAAAATTTTAAAAATTTTTTTTAAAAAAAAGAAGAAGAAAAAAAGGCTGGTACAATCTCACTTTCACCTCCCCTGTCTCTAGATTTTTTATCCTTGTGCTTTGCATGAAATTGGGATCTGGGTCTGTTCCAAAAGAAAAAAAAGAAATATTTTTTAAAATTTTACTTTTTATTTTGTTAGATATGCAGATGCAATTGATTGTGTTTGGTGACATGTAAACAGATTGGACTGAGTGTTTCTTTGTACCAACATTAAAGAAAAAAAGGGTCTTAAGATCCCAAAATAGTGAAAGAGATGGATGAGACAAGGGTCAAATCAGAATCCAAGTTCCACTTGTTCATCATTTAAAGTGGTTTTTTTTTTCTTTTGTTAATATTTTCTTTTGTGTTTTTTATTAATTCATATAGAGTGTATCAATTAATTTTGGCATAACGATAAAGCCAAGAAATCATAACACTTGTGAGGGATTTTTTCAGATTTGTAAGAGTACTGAGCACTGATCAGTAGCTAGTATAATTGTGCAGTTAATTAATTAATATTTGTGTCCATTTATTAAGAGTTAAGACTCACTTCAAGTGCAAGCAATTCTCTGTACTTTAAAATAAAAATAGCTTATATGTTTTTATGAAAAATAATAATTTAGACTTAAATTTTATGGTAAACTTTATATGTGGTAATATATCAACTAAAAAATTGATAATATTACTATATTTATCATTTTTAATTAAATTTTGAATGATCACTTATAAGAATCATAATAAACTCAAGTCTAATACTGTTTTATTTTTATAAGCTTGTTGAAAGAGAGATGTGACATATTATAGGTGTAGAAATTTGATCTATAAAATAAATAAATAAATAAAATGTTCTAAGTGTGTTTAGATTAGGAAATGGATATAGGTGAAGAAGTAGTGTCAGAGTAGCTTAACTTTTTTAATAAAGAATAAAAACAACTTCATTGGTCCTTTTATCGACGTTTCATAAAGGTCAATAGTCTTGGTTGATGGTACATTACATGTGAGTATATGTATACATGTGAGTATATGTATAACTAGCTTCTTCAACAATAAATATAACACATTATATATAACACACATTATATATGATATATAGTACACGTTAAATATCCGTTAGATGTATTTTTTATGTATAACAAGCATTAATGTATATTATATATATATATATATATATATATTGAAATTTAAAGGTAGCTACTCAATCGCTCAGGCTCATGCATGCATGGTAATTAATGTATATACGAAACTGCAAAACCATAAATTAAATTAATTAAAACCTTCTATATCTATATATATATATATATATGCATGCGTCCCTAGAAGAAGATAGTATAGGGTATAATAGAGAGAAAAATTAAAGGTTCAACAAGATCAAATTAAAGTAGCTAGTGGTGGTCCTGAAACAACAACAAGTAGTAGAATGAAGAGGATCACTATAAGAAAGATTAATTAAATTCGAAGGTTATTAATAAATTATGCCGGGGAGATTTGAAACACTGTACAAATTAAATTAAATTAAAGTGTGGATCTATCTATCTACCTATCTATGTGGTCCTCATCATCGATCATCTAGTGATCGAAGTGTTTATATATTTTGGGGTATCTTAACTAATTGAGCTTCTAATTAGATTTTATGTATGTGCTGTTAATTAAGCAAGAGGCTAAGTAGTAATTAATAGTAACAATTGAGTTTTAATTATTCATGAGTAATACTCTATTAAATACATTTGTTACCTAAACTCATAAAATTAATCACTCAACTTTAATTTTGATGTATTGACAGTATAAAAAATTAAAGATATTTAAAACTGTCATCCAGCCAAAATATTCTATTTAATTTGTATGATTTTTCAGGTAATGAAAGAATGAAATATGAGAATCAAATTTAAGTAATATCGATAGTTGAATAAAAAGTGGATCATATGAGTTAATTCATGTTGGCCACAATGAGATATTCTTATATTTTTGGCTAGTTGAGAAGCAATATAGCTAGATTATAATATGAATGGTCTAATAAAAGATTGAATTGAAAAAGAAAAAAAGAAAAGAAGATTGTTGCTTGTGTAGTGTGGTATAGTGTAGAGTGGTAAAATGTTTCACTAAAGAGTGAAAGATGGAAAAAAAAAACAAGGTCCTAGAAGGATTAATTAGTCCTATGAGACAAAACACACACTAGTCTACCTAACGAGGAGGCTAAGACAAAAACAAAAGAGAGTTTATTTTGTGTTGTGTGAAGCAAAACAAAATAAAGAGAACAGAAGCGGAGGCTGCGGAACAAAGACAACTACGTGTGACTCTACGCGAACGGCGCCGAACGTACGTGGACCCTTTCATTTCATGCTACTCCAAAATACATATATTTTTCTTACTTTTATTTGATCACTTTGTTATTTATATTCAACATGTTAAGGATAGCATTAATCCTAATTTCGATAGAGATCACTTTTCGGTTGGTAAAAAGTTACAAAATTTGTTGCATTGTCCAGATCGAACATGTAAGGTAGTGTTTGATAGCTCTCACAACATAAAAGATAGAGATTAAAATGGACTAATCATGTTTGGATTATAGAACATGGACACAAAGGGATTAAAAATTGTGTCTATAGACAGGAAAGACACAAAATTTGTGTCCACTCAAATAAGGATAGAATGTGATGGACAAAGATGAATTGGACCCTTTAATGAAATTTTATGATCAACGTATTCTTCATCTTTTAATCTATTTCTAATTATATCCTCTACATTTTCAACTTAAAATATGTTTAAAATATAACAAAACAAATTGTGTTGAAAATGTTTGCATCAGGAAATTAAAATTGTGTTAAGCATGTAACTTGTCCACTATTACTAAACACAATACTGAGACACAATCTTTTTATGTCTCTTGTGTCTTTGTCTTCACTATCTTAGGACAACTACCAAATGCTAGAATGCTTAGGCATTCCAAACATCTACTACCTATGCTAACTTATATAGTTATCTAATGTATAATCTATCATTATTAATTTAAGAAAATAAGACTAACATATACCATAAGATATAAGGTAATCAAAGGATAATAAACTATTACACATAATCATAACATGTGAAAAATTAACAGTAGAGATTTGATTCTTCTCTGATAATACCATGTGCACCGCAGCTCCAATGTGCAGATGACATAAATTGACCATATCTTAACAGCAATTAATGTAATGTATACGCACATTTAATAGAAAAAAGATAATATAGATAGAAACATTAATTGAAACGAAACTACCGCTTGAAAAGGCAATAGATGTTACTATATTCTCAGAAAGAGAGAGAGAGAAAGGGTAATACTCATACAATATAATAATCCCACAGATAGTAAGAACTAAGAATAAAGACGACCTTGTACTATTCCCTTTCCCCCTTTCCCTTGTCTCCCAAATCTCCCACAATCTTATTCATTTTTTCTGCTTTTACCAAAACCAAACCAAACCACAGGTTTTTTTTTTTTTTAACTTGTTGAAGTTGAAAAAAAATTATTCGTTTTAGCCTTTTTTTTTTCTTAGTTTATTCAATATCTTATAAAACTCATGAGTATCAATACATTTTAAATAGAGTAATACTACATATACACCACAAAATCAGCCATTATCAATTACTATTTGTAATAATTCAACTTTTTAAAACTATTAATCCAACTTTTAAATATGTTAGATTAATTTATAGTATTAAAAGTTTTAGATTAATAGTTTTAAAAAGTTTGATGATTATATATAATGACTGATTTTGATGTACACAAATTTCTCTTTTAAATATATATGTCTATGAATAACTCACATGTCATATACACTAATTCTTTTCATATTTATCAAGTTAATGATTAAATCATAATAATTAATTACATAATAAGGGTATCGCTATATTCATATATACTTAGGGTACCGAAAGAAAATTTTATTTATTTATTTATTTATTTATTTCTGCCATGGGAATTAATTATTTTGGACTCATCCATAAAAACATTGTAGGGGTAACTCTGTACTAGGCCCTGTTAGAGTAACCAAGATTTGTCTGAATTGGACATGATGACCCTATATCTATTGTATACATTAACTATATGTTGGCCAACATTGGTGTGTATATTTATTTGAATAATGGTATCTTTTAACACAAACTTATGTATATACGTATATATGAAGACCATGGGAAGAAATTTCAGGTAAAAAGATAGTAGAGCGGACTAACCTGTCTCGTCCCGTTTTTTATAAACTTGTCCAAAACTTGGTTGATATGTTCATTTTCAGAATGATTGACTAGTTAGCCTACTAAAAAATTAAGAATAGAAAACAAATTAAAAGTTATAATTATAGTTGAGAGTAGCAAAAATAAAAGTAATAACTCAATTCATCACTAGTTTTGGTGTTTCAAACAAGTTAATATCATGGAAGAGTCAACATGTGCAATTAATAAAACACCATAGATCAATTCACACATTTTTATTAAATTACAAAAGTGAAAAGGAAAAAAGAAAGCATAACTTATAACTTAGTTAAGGAGTAAACAGTAAAGAACATTTAGCCATCAAATTAAATTAAAATAAGAAGTCTGATGAAAGTATATGTTCAATGTTAAATACAGTTCCTGTTTAGTTTTGAGGACAAGTTCGATTTTCATCGGATCCATTGACCTTGAGCACAAACAGTGCCAAATTGACAAGTGACGTCAAATTTGCAGCAAATAGTTTTGAGGGTAAAAAAATCATCAATGTGTGTGCATGTTGATATTCATATCTTTTTCGAAGTGATATATAATATATGTATATACACATAGTCATATGATAGTGATAGTGATAGCGAATAGTCAATAGCTTAAGTTACATCACCCAAATTCCATCATAATCTGTTTTGGCAATTATTCTTTAATGCTTCCCATTATTATTATAAAAAATAAAATTACATAAAAAGAAAACAATGTTCGATGGTTTCTGTAGTTTTATCTTATGGTATTGATTGAAGAGTAAAAATAAAGATAATGTGTTTACAAATGTAATTCATTAGTAAACAGCATTGACATCAAAATGTATGAAATCATATAAAACTCACCTCATTTCTCATCTATTTATAAACTTTCCTCAAAAACTCTCTAAATTAACAAAATTATTATACTGACATCTTCTCAAAATAATAATAACCACCCATGTTGAATGTTTTTGTCAGGAAATGGTTGTTGTACAACAGAAATACATTCAACTAATATTCAACGTGCGCTATGTATTATACGTAATGTGTCATATGTAATAAACAATATATATGACACACATTACGTATGATACATAACACACGTTGGATATTAGTTGGATGTTGAATTTTATCACTTGCGGAGTTCAGTATAATTTACTCATAAAAAGATGGAGAAGGCCATTTTGACTAAAAATATTTTTTGTATGTGTATATAAATCAGGTACTTACATTTACATTTATACATAAGTAAGTATTAGCTATGTATCTTATCCTACTTTACACTATCCTAACATCATTAACCAAACCTAAGGGTAAATAAACCGATGATTGAAAGCATATAATAGCTATAATCTGCTCTTGCATTCCAATAAGTTTCAGAAGAAATAGAAAGCAACAAAGGCAAGAAAGAGCAAAGCTTTTTCTTCCTCCCTACTTCATCCATTTCATCTGACAAAACATGGAAATGACTAAAAATACATAGAAATAATGTGATTACATAACTACACAGAGGATACACCCTACAGCAAAAAACCAAAAGAAAGATCTCAGGGAAATATCATATTCTCCAAATTCTCAATTTTGTTTCAGGAGTATATATATAAGCTCTTAGATCCCAAGAGAGTATTGTGGGAAGTGTTACATCACTACAACAAAACTTCCTACTTTTTGCATGTGGCTATTTCAAAATGCCTCTTCTCTTCCGCAAATCGCTAGGTATAATAAATACAGAATCTACACAAAGCCCACCTTTGGAATGTGTACAATCAATTTGTTTCATGGAGAATCTAACCTCAGTCATAGGTTCTGATCCACTGACTGTAAACTCACCCACCTTGTAATCTACCCAATACCCGCGCTTATGGTTGCCGTAGGAATCATCGAGCTCAGTTTCGTCCAAACAGAACTCACATGATGCTTGCTGACCATCTGAAGTTGACAACTCAAACTTCACAGGTTTAATATCCCAACCATGAGTGTGTTCATAGTTGCATACACGTCGTCCAAGCCTTTTAGAAAACCGTCCAAGGTGAAGTCTGAAGGACAGGGTATATATGTCGGGAGGAAATGGGAATTTTACCTCCCCATCCACTTCAAACCACCATATTTGCTGCAAATATGCTACTGTGTGGAACCTGAAAAGCGTCTAAGCTGTAACAGAGTTCTGACAGTTTACAACAACAAAACGAAAAAAAGAAAGCAGCTTCAAAATCAAGATTTGCAAGAGTGGCGATTTGCAAAAACATATACAAGTATAATATAAGCAAAGTAAATTGACATGATTAAGTATGGTGAACAACACTGAATTAGTTACAGGTATCCACAAACTAATCTAGGTTGTGCAACACCAACTTTCAATTGATTGCAAAGATAGTTTAGTTTAATCAGGCTGACCAAGTTTTTTAATGAGATTCTAAGGTTAAAGAAGATGCCAATGAATGGAGAAAGAACACACTAGTTCCCATATACAAGAATAAGGGGGATATACAAAACTGTGGGAAACTATAGAAGGATTAAGCTCATGAGTCATACAATGAAGCTATGGGAAAGGGTGTTAGAAAGAAGGTTGAGAAAGGAGACCCAGGTGTCAGAGAATAAATTTGGTTTTATGTCAGGTAGATCTACTATGGAAGTTATTTACTTGGTAAGGAGGATGATGGAAATGTATCAGAACAAACAAAGGGATTTACATATGGTTTTCATTGACCTGTAGAAGGCATATGATAGGGTACCAAGAGAGGTTTTATGGAAAGTCTTAGAAAAGAAAGGTGTAAGGGTAGCCTATATCCGAGCAATTAAGGACATGTATGATGGTGCTACGACTAGCGTGAGGACCCAAGGTGGGCTAACGAGAGAGTTCCCTATTAGTGTAGGACACTAGGACTACACCAAGGGTCATCTTTGAGCCCATACCTTTTCACCCTAGTCTTGGAGGTGCTTACAGAACATATCCAAAAATCAGTGTCGTGGTGCATGCTTTTTGCTGACGATATAGTCCTCATAGGTGAATCAAGGGAAAAAACTAACGGGAAATTAGAGAAATAGAGACAAGCTTTGGAAATACATGGTCTGCGCATAAGTCACAATAAGACAGAATACGTGCATTGTAAGTTCAGCAAGCAGAGAGAATACTCAGATATAGAAGTAAAGATAGGGGAAAGTGTCATACCTCAGGTTAAAAGCTTTAAATACCTCGATTGCATCGTTTAGGATAACGGAGAGATAGACGAAGATGTCAACCATAGGATTCAAGCTGGTTGGATAAAATGGAGAAGCATCTCATGCTTTATATGCGATAAAAAGGTACCTTTAAAACTTAAAGGAAAATTTTATCGCACGGTTATCAAACCTGCTATGTTATATGGGACAGAGTGTTGGGCAGCTAAGGGCCAGCACGAACATAAAGTTAGCATAACGGAGATAAGGATGCTCTGGTGGATGAGCGGTCACACGAGAAAAGACAAAATAAGGAATGAAAGCATAAGAGAAAGACTTGAAGTAGTCTCCATAATTGATAAGATGGTGGAATCTTGCCTTAGATGGTATGGCTATATGGAAAGAAGATCAGGAGAACATCCAGTCAAGAGAGTGGACCATATGAAATACCATGATAACTAGGGGTAGAGGGAGACCAAAAAAGTTTATAAAAAGAGTTATCGAGGAAGATTTGAGAGTTAATGGCCTAAATCCTAACATTATTCATGATAGAGCGCAATGACATCGTTTGATCCATGTAGTTGACCCTACATAATGGGATAAGGCTTGTTGTTGTTGTAACTTGTCCTAATTAAAGTGAAGGATACACTTTAGAAGATAAAGTGCATGGTCTAAACTGTTTATGAGAATATCAACAGTTCAGGATATATATGATTCCTCAATGCTGATATTTACATCTCATACATCAACACTTGAGATTGTGCACTTTATCTTCTAAATCGCATCCCACACTTCAGAGGGGACAAATCCTTATAAGTTACACCATCAAAACTTTCTTCACGATTCCATTCATACAGATCAGCAAAACAACTAACTTCAAATGTATAATCAGTAATGGATATGGCTAGAAAAGCCAAAGATGGCAATCCTATTGTGGATTGTGGAAGAAAGGGAGATTTTGACAATTAAAACTAAATTTTGTATTGAACTTAATAATTTTTCTAAAAAATATACCTCCACATGCACTGCCCCTGTGAGTACATGCAGTAAATCTCAGCATTCACATATTCACATATGTGAAATTGACAAGCAGTTAGCCAATGTAAGCTACTAGGGAACTTTCAGATAGTGTGGTTACGACCTTTGGGAAATACTTCACATCAACAAACTCCAAGTCCAAGCCACAGAGACTAAGATTCAGTTGCTTTACTTGAATTGCATTATACAGGGTATATTTGCTTCTATGATAATGATCTAGGATGCTAAATAATACTTATTATATAAGACCAAACAATCCTACAACTAAATCATCTTCTCGGACTTATCTCCTTTCTTCCCCTTCAAACTCCCAAACAATCCTATGACTTCAGCAATAAAAGACACAAAAATGCAATATATGTAATTTGTATCCACAGCAGAAGTCTCATACAGCAATAATATAATCATCTTAAGCCTCTAATCTCAAGGTCAAAGATTAGTGAATCTAACCTAGATTCTTCAGTGGGAATCCAATTCCAATATCTCCGATCCTCAATTCCAGTAATTGCCATTGCTTTCGCCGAAATTGACATGCAAACTCTTCCAGTCACCCTGTCCAGCCACACTTCCTGTAAGTGTAAGCACTGATTAGGTTGTGTTGTATTCAACAAACTCATTATCAAAACTAAGAAAACCAAACATACACAAAAACTCCTCTATCAATTTAAGAAAGTGCATCACAAACACATTCATTTTCAAACTAACAAAAAGCCCCAATCCCAACTATTTACAACCATTGAGGAAAAATCAAGAAACCCTCATCAAAATAAGAAAAGCTTGAAAATTCACCACCAATTCACGCAAAACCAAACATACAATAAAACACTCTTCCACCAATTTCACCAAATTCACGACCAACACACATACATTCCCAAACACCACCAAAAAAAGAAAAAAGAAAAAACCCTAATCCCACCATTACCACCATCTATGAATCGATCAACAGCTAAAAACCCTAAACCCCTACAATCTACGAAACTAATCTGATATGGAGTTATAGACCCCCATCTTATTGCCTAAATATACATTGGAGAATTAAATTGATGTCCATTTTCAACATTGAAGGGCCAATCAGATTTCCAAAACATACAGAAAACCAACTTTGCAGTACAAATTCGCGTAATCACCAAACACAAAAACCCCTAATTCCAACTATTACTACCACCATCATTGATAACAATTGAGAACTGATATGAACCCTAACCACAACCGAAAAATGAGGGAAAACTAACCTGATTTCAAAAGCTCACCTTATTGCCATCGTCCAATGGCACGGGTTTAGAGAGCAAAGCGAACACGTCCTTCTTCGACAGGTTCTGGTGCCTTTCGGGAGGAACGAGCTCGAGGAGATCGTGGTAGTTCGGAGGGAGCTTGGACTCCCAAACGGAATCAGCGGAGGCGGCGCCGCGGAAGGCGCGGTTAAGGCGAGCCAGGTTGCAGATCTCCGGCGGAGAGAGGTGGAGGAACACGCGCGCCACGCATCCCTCAGGGATGTCGCCGAGGCCTGGACCGATCGTTGAACCGTTCGTTCCGAGGTTCGATAGCGACGCTCCCATATGGAAGAATCTTTGTGTTGAGTGTTCCTTCTGATTCTGACTCTGATAGTTCTAGTTGATGTTGTTGTTGATTCACTTCATGGCTTGAGGATTGAGGGAATTGGGGAATTTGTTTTGTTTGGTAGGGTTTTTGATTTTCCGGGAATATTACGACAAAAGGGAAAAATCTTGATTTTCCGGGAAAATGCAAGAACTTGGAGGTTAGGTGGGACCCGATTTTATATTGGGACAAGAAGCTCGTTTATCATGAGTTTAAGATTAAGCATGTGTTTGGATTAGCGTTTGCAAACTGAGGTTTGAATGAACTTGATTTTGTATAATTGATTTTGGGTAAAAGTGAATTGAAGTTAACGTGATTTATGTTTGGATATTTTTATCCTAAAATTAATTTTAATAAATTAAATGTTGTTTGGATGATTAAAATCAAAATCGCTTTTAAATGTATAATTACTAAAAAGGACATGACATTAAATTATACTTTAATTATTATTTTGATATATTTTATTTATATTTTTATTTATAAGATAATTAATTTTGATTAAGTTTGTCTAAATTTGATTTATATTAAAAAAAATTATGTTGAAATTAATTATGATAGAATAAATGTTATTTTAATAATATTAATAAAATCATTTTCAAATGTATAATTATTATAAGAAGATGAATTTATATTATACTTCT
Organism: Aeschynomene evenia; assembly: GCA_013621005.1. Classification (NCBI taxonomy): domain Eukaryota; kingdom Viridiplantae; phylum Streptophyta; class Magnoliopsida; order Fabales; family Fabaceae; genus Aeschynomene; species Aeschynomene evenia. The sequence continues at coordinate 23,272,716 of CM024264.1, read as the reverse complement.
AATAATATTTTCATTTTAAAATAATAGAATATTAATTATGTTAAATATAATAATATAATAGTTATAAAAATTATAAACATTAATTATTATAATGTGTGTGTGAAAGAAAGAGAGAGTATGATATAATATTGGGGTGAAAAATGGAAACAAAGGGTAAGTGGCATGACTGTGTAGCGGAACGCAACCCAAAAGCAACTTTTTGTTGCTTTGAGTTAAACGTGAGTTATGAGTTGAAATCCAGTTGAAACGAAAAAGTAAAAAAATAGCCAAAAGAAATTATCTACTTTCAATGCAATTCAACCGTGCGTTTAAGCGTGAAAACGCAAAAACAAACACACCCTAAGGTTCTTGTAATTTAAAAGAAAGTTTAATTAATAATATCTTATAATATTAAATTTTATTTTGGATTTTGATTCGGTACCCAAGAAAATATAGGGTACCGATACCCAATACATGTATATATCATGATTTATAGATAAAATTAATTTAATTTTTTTAAATTTAGATAACTTCTAACATGTTAGTTAAGTAATCTTCAAAAATTAATTTAATTTATATTGACATTCTATGACTTTATCAATTTATGAAAAAAACTCAATTCATAACCTATAGCTAGAGAGAGAGCGCATTATGCAAGAGATAGATGAGGAAGATGTGTAATTTGGAATGAGACGCGTCTAGAAAGGTTGCGACCGCGACCACCGTGCTCCGTTGGTACCAAATTATATTTATTTTAGCATAGGTTAATAGGTTAAACATACAATTGGGTACCGGTACCCAACAAAAATATTGGGTACCGAATCGATCCCCTATAATTTTATTAAATTTTCAATTAGATCCTGTAGTCTAAAAAATTTTAATTGAATTTCTGTACTTTAAAAAAAAAAATCAATCAGATTCTTCATTCCGGTTATAGTTACAAAAAAGTTAATTATAATGGAATATTATTATGTTGAGTGTGATTTTTTCTTAAATATTTTAAAAATATTTCATTAAGTTTGATATTTTTATTATAATCATAATTGAATCTAGGAATCTAATTGAATTGAAAGTTTTTAAATTATAGGAATCTAATTGATATTTGGTGAAACTATATGAACATATAAATTTATGAAATGTTAACTATGAATTAAACCACATAATTAAAACATGCACAAGAGTGTGGTCACAACACGCCAATTAATTAATTTAATATGCTGCTCATTCATTATATTATTGTCTATGCCTCATGTTTTCGTATTTCTTAAAATAATAGATTAGTTGAAAAAAAATATTACTACAAATCAGATTACTTGGAATTATTTAATTTGAGAATCATGGATTACGTTTTTTCACAATTAAATAATATAGATAGATTTAGCATTTTTTTTATCTGATCAATATGATAGTTTTAAATTAAAAATATTATTTATGTAATTAGAAATTGATGAAACACCATTTTGATAAAAACAAGTTATTGTATTAATTTTATTATCGAATGGTAATTTTTAAACAAGAAAATTATATAGTGGAAGGTTTTGCTTGGTATGTAGTAGACTAAATTTTGTTAACTAGCAAATAAAAAAATTGAAAACTGATTTTCTACTTTAAAAAAAACTATCATTTCAAAGAAACTAATTTGTTTCACTAAAATTTAATTTTGTTCTTAAAAAAATATTAACTATTAATTAATAACTATAAACTATATATATCCATATACAATTTTTTTTTCATGTGGAGACATAACTCTTATCCCTTTAGGAATATGTATGGTTAACAAAAAACATACTTATGATGATAGGGACATGCATTTAACCTATTATAAATTATTAGAAACAATTTGAATGTCTCACATAGTATTGGCTAACCTCATCCTTGATATTCAACTTTTGAGTGATGAAGATTATTATTCAAATTTTGAAGATATTGACAACTACATGCTTAATTTTTTATTTATTGAGGGATCGTCGAGTTAGATGACTAATTTTTTATTGACTCGTAAGTATCTCGATGGGTGAAATAGTTGATCCAGAATTTTAATATTTCTTATATTTAAAAATGAAAATTGAATCATTTATATTTAATTAAGGATGGATGAATCTCTATTATTTGAAGACAAATAAGATGCTTAATTTGACTATATATAGCAAGTGTATTAAAGTGGTCCACTTGATATAGGGAGGAATCTTTTTCTATGAATAAGTTGAAAAAAAAAAAGTGAAAACAATCAATTACATATGGGAAAGAGGTGACAATGCAAATATCACAATATAACCTTTGAAATGGGGGACCGCAGCTCAAGTTGGCAAAAACAAAGGGAAAAAATTATATTTAGGAGCTAAAAGTATAATTATATTGCCTCCATTTGAAAAAATAAAATAAAATAAAACAAAAGTTTTGGTTCCAATATTGTTGACCATGTTGTGAGAATTTGCTTCTTCACATGGGATGAGACTTGAAAGTTGAAACAACTAGTTGTGTAGCATTATATTTCCATTTTGTCTTGTAAGAATGAGATTGGATCATAACATATGGTAATACAATAATATCTATCATACAATAAAAATACGTCAAATTAGTATTTAATGCATGTGTGCTATACATAATATATAATGTGTGTTATATATATAACACATATACGTATATTATACATTTCGTATTATGTATAACATACATTGAATACTAGTTGGAGTTGTACGATAAACATTATTGTATATATGGAAATATATTTAAGTAAAAATAGTTGTGTCCTAACTAATAATTATAACATTGATTGGTTTAGAAATAAATGTTTGACTCAACAAGTGATATTTGATATCATAACCAGAAAACAAGTGATGGTAGGGAATTGTTTGTTACATGGGTCAATAATATACCAAAAGGCTCAGATAGAGTTGACATAATGGAATTGGAGGAAACTCCTAATAACTTATTTGGTTTTTATGCTTTAAATTTATTTTGATCTCTACAACATAAAAAAACCCTAAATTGCAAGTTAATTTATAGACCTAACAAATTTTAAAATATAAGAACAAGTAAAGTTGCAATAAACTCATTTTAAAATTATTAAACTAAAAAGAATAAACTAATAATTAAGGAATATAGTAAACTAAATTATAGAATTCTGTGGGGAATTTACAAGCACGAATTTGAGTATATATATAATATTAGTTTTGACCTCAATTAACTGTTTTAGACTTTAGTTTCACCTTGTTGGATACTTACTTGCATTGAATACTCTACATTTTTATATAAATCAAGTTTATGAAGCTAACTAATTAACATATATACACTATAAATAATATAAACTTTGGGCAAAAAGATAACACAAAGTAGTGGTGAATAATTATTGTATTCTCATTTCCCTCTTGTTTGTTTTGACCTTTTTTTCTTCTCTTGTTTCTAATATTTGTGATTATTTTATAGCATAGTGGTTTGTTTACAAAATGTACGAAACTTTCTCATTGATTTTACTATATAAATTGGCTTATATATATATATATATACCTCTATATAGCAAATGATAGTTTCAATAATACTTATATAATTTTCACATACTTATAGTTGAATTATTTTTCTTAACCTTTAGAACATGATCGCCTAAGGTAAATTATATTTTCCACATTGAATATTGAAAACACATTATTTTAACGCTAAATCCTCTTTAAAATAAGTCAACTCAAATTGAATATCATCAATTGTTTTGCAAGTAGAATAAAATACTTATTTGAAAAGAAATGAAATTATCGATTTGTGCATATAATATATATGAGTGTGTGACTACTTGTAGGGTTGGGATATTCTTCAAAATTCAAATATCACAAAGCAAAGCAAAGCAAAAGAGGAAATATATATATATATATATATGAAAAAAATTAGTTAAGAAAAACTTGGTACTTAACTTAGTGTTTTTAATTAATTAACTTATCGACTTTTTAAAAAAGTTGAAAGAATATATTATACTATTTTAAGTATATTTCAATTTTTATTTGAATGAAATTCCAAAAAACAACCAACATAAAATTACTTAACATAATCGATAACTTGATCCTTTAATTATATTATATGTCATGAATTTAAAACACAAGAAAAAAGTATTTCCAAAAAAATTCTTAACTACTTAGAGGATTTTCATCTACTCACATCAAATCAACTTAGATTATAGCCTAATTCATAATAATAGAATCTAAATACAGTGCTAAAAAGAATAAGAATAGTGATGAGAGACATAGCATAAGCATATATAGTGTATGATAGCAATGCTTGATGGACTAACTAACCTTAATATTATATTGACATTTAAAGTTGAATATTTATATGAAATTTATCCGACATCAATGGTTGATAAAAAGAAATAGAAAGTTTAAGTGATCGAGAATCATATCATAAATTATTAGTGAGAGATTGATTGTCAACAAAATATATAGAACAATAATATTTTTCGTTGTATAATAGAAATACGTCCGACTAGTATTCAATATATATTACATGTATGTATATCACACATACATTTCATATTATGTATAGCACACGTTGGATACTTGGACGTATTTCAATTATACAATAAATATTATTATATACAGAAATTGTTTTTTTTTTTAACTAATAACAATTACAACCACACAGAATCAAGTGTCTTTGTTGGAATTAAGAAACATCACTTTTTTGCATTTTTTCCTCCAATAATGACATTTGTATATACATTTTCTCTTACATACATTCTCCACCTATTTCATCACCTTTAGATTTTGATGTGACATCACTTCATTACTTACACCTTTTTTTCTCCACCATCAGATAAAACATATGTATGGTATACATACCAATTGGTATGTACCAATAGCATTTCTCTTTTTCCTCTCCAAAGTTTATAGAAAATCTGTGGGCATGTCTTGTGTCATTCTCATTCCTTCTTCCAAAAACCCCAAAACCATGGGCACACTTTATCTTTACCACCCCTTCAAAACCGGTTGCTCCTATATAATTTCCTTCAACTTCCTTAACACTTCATTATTATTATTATATACATAGTCTTACACATAAAAATACAATTAATTATATATAAGATTTGGTTGGTTAAGGTGATAAATATTTTGATCACTTAAATAAAGATTTCTAATTCAAGCCCTAGAAATGAAGAAACCTCGTTGTGAGATTCCTACTCCATTAAAGGGGCCTCAATATGAATTGTATAATTATATGGTTACGTTTATGAAATATATAAGGCATAAATAAAAAGAATAGTTATATAATAATGAAATGTTCTATTATACATGACAGAAAATTTATTTCTGAAAATAATAGAAAATTTATATACTATCTATACTCGTGAAAGTAAAAATCTAGAGGATATACAATTAAGTAGAATGAGACAAAAATCATTATCTATAATATATATTAATTTAAATGTTACATAAGAACTATATATTTTTATATCTTTATTTTCTTTATATTTGAGTCTTGTCATATCCTATATATCATAACAAATACAGCCTATATAAATAATAATATTACAAATTATTCCAAGGTGAGATAATCCAATCCATACAATCTAAATTTATTTCCCTCAATCTCTTGTAAAACAATGGTCTCATTTGATATATATATATGTACATATTTGATATATAGTTACTATTATTGTTGTTGTCTCTAATAACATAAAATCATCAATTCAATTCCACTTCACAACACTGCCAAAATCCATATGTGATACCCTCTTAGCAACTTCTTGTTGTTCTTCACACTTAGAACCCTTTTCAATTTGTTGCACCCATCAACTATTCGATTAAATTACTGAGTAAGTTTATTAGCTTCTTATATCTCTCTCTATTAGCCTCTGATTTTCCTCCTCCCCCCAAAACAAAAATCATAAATAATAGTACTGTCTATATCTGTTGTATTTGCATGTTAAATTTGTGTTAAGATTCTTGTTCTTGTTGATGAAGCTTAATTGAACTTGTTATAGTTAGTTCATCAATCAATTAATTAATTAGTTCTGGTTTGATATGAACTAGGTTGTGGCATGTTCTCTGGCAATATCAATTCTGGTTTACTAGGTGCAGATCATAGTAACCCTCTGCATCATCATCACCAAATGCAAAACCAACCTCAAATGGTTCTGTTTGGTTCTTCTTCTTCTTCTTCTCATCATCATGGTAATGTTAATGTTAATTACCCTCCTTTTTCATCAGCCAAGAACAAGCACCAAGACCAACCACAAGGTTGTCCAAGTGATGAAGATGAGCCTGACACAATATCCATGGACCCCAACAAGAGTATGATCATGAAGAAGAATAGTAGTAATAGTAATAATGTGTCTCCATGGCAGAGGATGAAGTGGACTGATACTATGGTTAGGCTCTTGATTATGGCTGTTTACTACATTGGTGATGAAGGAGGTGTTTGCTCCTCAACATCATCAGAATTAGGTACAAATAATAATAATAATGATGTGAAGAAAGGTGTTAAGATAGCAGGAACAGGGTTAGTGATTCAGAAGAAAGGGAAGTGGAAATCTGTTTCAAGGGCAATGATGGAAAAAGGGTTTTGTGTTTCACCTCAGCAGTGTGAGGACAAGTTCAATGACCTTAACAAGAGGTATAAGAGGGTTAATGATATTCTTGGTAAAGGAACTGCTTGTAAAGTTGTTGAGAATCAGAATTTGTTGGAAAGTATGGATCATTTGACAAAGAAGATGAAGGAGGAAGTTAGGAAATTGCTGAATTCTAAGCACCTTTTCTTCAGAGAAATGTGTGCTTATCATAATAGTTGTGGTCATGGCTCAAATAGAGTTGGAATAATTGGAAGTGATGATGCATCTCAGTCTCAGAAACAAGAAGAACAGGATCAGAAGTGTTTTCATTCATCTGATGAAGGGGTGTTGAAATTGGGGTGTGAGGAATTAGATGATCATGATGATCATGATTGTGATGATGATGATGATGAATCTGATGAGGACTATTCTGATGATGATGATGATGAAGAGGATGAATTAGGAGAAGGTGATTTAAAGGGTAATCAAAATGAAGATGATCATGAAGATAATGAGAACAAAAGTAAGAGGCCAAGGAAATTATTACCATCTTCTTCTTGTTCTTCTCAATTATTGATGCAACATTTGAGCAATGAAGTGAATGGTGTGTTGGAAGATGGAGGGAAGAGTATTTGGGAGAAGAAGCAATGGTTGAAGAGGAGAATAGTAGAGTTGGAAGAGAAGCAAGTGAATTATCATAGCCAAGCATTTGAGATTGAAAAGAAGAGGCTTAAATGGGAAAGGTTTAGCAGCAAGAAAGTGAGGGAAATGGAGAAAGCTAAGCTTGACAATGAGAAGAGAAAGTTGGAGAATCAAAGAATGGTCTTGATCATTCAACAAAAGGAGATTGAATTGATGAATCTTCACCAACAACAACATCAACAACATTCTTCCACTTAGACCCAAGAGGGAAAAAAAAAAAGACGATGATTATTACGTTTTTGAGAAGTGTTATTTGTATGATTTTTTTGTCGGTCTCTTCGCCGACAAATACCGTATCCATCTAGAATGAGATGGAATATTCATTATTGGTATAAAAGACCAAGAAAAAATCGTACAAATAAGATAATTATTCTACATGTATTATGAAAAAAAGAAGTAGTGTTTTGTTTGTTTAGAATTCGATACTTCAGGTGATATATTATACTAAAAATAGTAAGAATTTTGAAAAAATATGACTTGAGAAGGCTGAAGTGTTGAATTATAAATTGAATGTAACACTACTCTTTTTTTCTTCTTCTTTGTTCTAACATTACCTAAGACCCTTCTTGTTGATTATACTAGGGCAAGTTATTGTATGATAGGTAAATTTACAGTAATAGATGTAATTTAGTCTAGGTGATCATAGTAATAGATAAAAGTGTGAGGTTTCCTTTTTTGGTTTAGTTATTCTAGGTTGTTTCTTATTGGACAAAGGAAAAAAAAAATATAATCTATGTGCATGAGTGATGTATTGATGCAATGACCCTATTTTTCTTTTTGCTTTTCTAAACTGTTTTTTCAATTTTTTTATATCATATTTAGATTAATATGAAAATAATAATTTTTGTTGCATTCTATTTAATTTTATGCATCTTCTAAAATACACAAATTTTTTTCATTCTGAAAAATAATTTTTTTATCATGTCTGCATAACTAAAAAATTCATTTAATTTATATATTTTTTGGTTATGTATTTTTATCTTATATATCTTATTAAATGTAATATAAAACATATGTCGTACATATGGTGTGCATGTATATACATACTAGACTATGAAAGTGTGAGAAGAGTGATGGAAAAAAAAAAAATCAGTTGAAAGAAAAGATAAATGATAGATCTTACATAGTAAAAGTGTATAAATATATGAAACTTTAGTATATATAAATAGTATAACTCGTTATAATTTGCACACGATTTTAAAATAATGAAACCAAAATACACAAGCTAAAATTAAAAGGGTTTCTAGATTTTCATCATAAATGTATCCCATTAAATAATTTTTTATCAAGCAAATGAAATCATGATCATTAATTATATAAGAGTACCAAATAAGAATAATTAAAAAAAAAAAATTATCAAGCAAATGAAATCATGATCATTAATTATATAAGAGTACCAAATAAGAATAATTTAAAAAAAAAAAAAAGAATAAAGTCACGCCCGGTGGGACTCGAACCCACAATCGCCTGATTAGAAGTCAGGCGCCTTATCCATTAGGCCACGAGCGCTGAATGTTGAAAGTGTTAATCAATAAAATCATTATGTTTTAGAACATTCAACAATCCCTATAAATTGATCTCCCACACCTCTTTTTTTGCATATATTTATATGAAATTAGAAATAATCACGTGTTTACTTTGTAGGTTGTGTAACCTTGGTCTAATCTTCCATTTTAAATTACCCTCTAATGAATGAATCTAATGTTTAAGTCCTAAATTGGTTAAGGATATAGTTCATTATTATAACCTTTGTAAGCTCCCCTCATGAACAAATTTTAAAGTGAAATTAGATATATAATTATATATTTTCTTTTCTTCTAGTTTCTTTATTCTTTTATTCAGTCCATTTTAAACCAATTGAATGCATGTAAGTTATCATCATAATCACATATTTAACAATATAACTTATTACTTTAAGATAGTTTTCAAAAATTATTTCTACATAAAAACTTAAATAAGTAATTTATCCAAACAAATCTTAATTCATAGTTTGGATAGAAGTGAGGGACAACACCAAGATGCAGAATTGATGCTAAGATAAAACAAGCCATTAACAATCATAAATAGTTTAAATAATAATAGTATATCGAATAAACACATTTTACTGTGTACTGATATGAAAAATAATTGGCATCAAGGGCACATTCCCTTTGATTTTATGTTAAATAGCCAGTAATAATTTGAATATCAGCTTTCAATTTCCAATATATTGGAATATAAATCAGCCATCAAAACCAAGCAGAGATAAACCTCAACTTGTAGCAGAATCATCTGCAGCAACTTTCAAAAGCTTTGGAAAAGACTGAATAAAAAATAGTAAAGCTAAAGCTAAAATTACTAAAACTGTAGTTGGATGAATTCTCTTTAATCTTCGAGCTCAATAATCTTGACGACAGATGCATCACCAAGTTTCTGGCAAACAACAACTCGGTCGTGCGACTTTATCAGTCCCATCGCTTTTCCATGATCAAGGGCAACCTTAAGGATAGACTCGTTCGTTGCGCTTGTTGACTCGGCCTGCAGGCAGAGGTATAGGATCATCTAGTTAGTCTGAGATCATTATATGAATGCTGTTACCACATCTACCGAGAGGGACAATCACAATAGAAAAAATCTGATCAAATCGATAAACCGTAATAATCGAGTAGAACCGACTACTTACAGGATGTCGAGGATCAGCAAGCATGGGAAAGAGACCTCTCACAATAAGTGATTGCCTTGCCTGTGCCACAAAATTGATTTTCTTTGGTAAGCAAGATGATCCATCATATACAACAACATTCATCAAATATTATAAGTAGATCTTGTTTCTACCGAAGACGAGAACAAAAGCACAAAAGATTGGTTATACCAAAGAAGTAGAATTCAGTTAGCATTCCTTAGCACCAAAGTCCTCATACATATATGTACAACCCTGTCTTTAGTCGAATGAAGGGGAGGGAAACCGATAACAACCATTGACATTTTAAGAGAAAATAAAAAGCATATCATATGTTAAAATCCAACCTCAAAAGCTCCACTAAAGCTCCACTTCAGCTGATTTGTCTTGAGTCGGGGGATCACAACAGAGAGAACCGGCATCGTTGGCCTATACTTTGCTATCAACCTGACAAGCACATGTAGCAAGTTTAGACGGAAACTATTCCACGCAAAAAGTGGAGATGAATGAAAGAAAAGTATTGATAAGGATATTATTAGATGGAAAGAACTGGTTTTCCAAATCATACTCGGTTTGAGAAAGACTAGTTCACTTTTTGAAGATGCTAAAATATGAACAACACATTCATAATTAATCAGAGGAAGTACCTTGCAGCCCTTCCAGATGAAGTGAAGCAAATAATGATTGAAGCCTTCACCTTAATAGCTGCTCGCACCTGAACAAGTACAGATTTGTAAGAAAGAAGATTCCTTTAAGAGTTGAAGTAAAACAAACAACCAAGCTAATAAAGCAAAAGCAATAAGCATAAATATTCTTTTTTCCCCCTAAACAGAAGCAATGAGCTAGAAAACCACAGTTTAAAAGAGAAACAATAAAGTGAAATTACCGCAGAGGATGCAATAGATTCCAAGTGGGTCATGGGTTCTCCAACAAACTTGACTGTCTTCTTAAAATAAAGGTCTTGATTGAAAACTTTCTCGGCCTAGAAGGAAGTGAAATCGAAGGCAGAAAAAAAAAAGATACAAATGAGAATAACATAGCCCAAGATTAAAAGGAAAATGTTCATCATATATGCTCAACAAAACCTGAATGTGTCGGAACAATTTAGACACATTGAAGAATGAACAAATTATTAAGATATAAAATGAACTTACCTCTGAACAAATTCTGCCAACAGTAGAAATAGTCTCAACAGGGTACAACCCACGTAAAGTCTCAGCACCAAGAAGTATCGCATCGCTTCCTGTGTAATTTAATCAGAGTTCAACAAACATATTCTTTAAGTGACTGTAACTAAATCATACTAAACTAGCACTGAAAATATAAACCAAAAATCATTCAGAAGAGCTTAAACCCACACCCACATGGAAGGTAGTCCTTATTAATCATCTACATAAGTCATAAGGTGACAGGGTAACATAGATCGATCTCAACAAAACAGCTTCAAGCACAGTGAATAGGCATCATAAAAGATAAATTAACAGGCAAATGCTAAAGGAAAACAGTATCCAATTGGACAGCCTAGTAGTCACCAACCTAACAAGGCATCATACAGCCAGTGACTTACCATCTAAAACGGCATTAGCAACATCAGTAGCTTCAGCACGAGTGGGCCTTAAGTTGTCAGTCATACTATCCACAACACGTGTAAGCACAGCAGGTTTTCCAGCCATATTACACTTGTACAGGGCAGATTTTTGAAATAAAAACACCTGCAAAACCAGATGAAGCTGATCATTATCGACATCCTTGCAACAGTCAATCTTAGAATTACTTGGTATGATTATGAGGGGCAAGGGCACAGGTAACAATTCATTGAGCTGATTCAGTTCAAGTTTCAAACAAATTACCATCCTATTCCATTGCAAAAGTATGCAACTATAGTCAAGAAAATTTATTGATTCATTCTATGAATGAAAATCTTTTAAACATTAAATACTCAAGTACCAAATAGATTACTAACATGTCTGCAAATACACAGCCACATGCATACACAAGTACTTCAGTACAAGATGAATTTAAAAACTGATACTGACCTTCTCTGGGGGGAGATCAATACCCAAATTCCCACGAGAAAGGATAATACCATCAGCTTCTTGTAGAATCTCATCAAAATGTGTCAATCCCTAAATCCAAGACGGATATACATAAACAATTGAATCACCATACCAAATAAGAATATAAAGTTAACATTAGAGTTTTTAAACTACACTGCAAAGACATGAAACTCACCTCAACGTTTTCAATCTTTGCAAAAATTTGAGTCTGGCTGATATCACCTAACTTTGAAAGGAATTCACGGGCCTGCATTACCAACAAATAAATGTCTGTCAATAAAAAACCTAAAACATCAATAGAAGATTAAATTTAAAACTACCATCTATTAATTTGAAAGGAAAGGGTGTGGAACTCAAATAACCTGGCGAACATCTTCAGCATGACGAGTATATGACAGTGACAGAAAATCAATTTTGTTTTTGACTCCCCAAGTGCTAATTACCTGAAATAAATAAAAAATAAAATCACTACAAAACTTCAAGGAAATCTATTTTCTAGGCAAAGAATAAGAGACAAACTGAATGTGTGGCGATAGGTGAATCATTCCAAAAGGCAAGTCAAATGCCAAAATTACCTCCTTGTCTTTCTCAGTGAGGGTAGGCAAATCAATATGAATTTGGGAGCCATGTAAAGTGAACAATGACCCAGCCAATGTTGCTGTGTTCTTTATGGTACAAACAACATCTTGCCCTCGGACTTCAGATACCTGCACAGGTTCAAGTAGAATGTATCATGCAAGCAGAACTTCAAATATTTATTTAAATGCCTAAGGCTAAGATTACTTTAGGGTTTGAGAAGATCAATTCAAAAACTTTAAACTTCAATTAACAGAACAGAAAAGGACCAAGGCAAATAATTTAAGATAATAAAAATGATAAAGTAAGAGGGACCTATTCGGATAAATTTTCGGTTCAAATTACATTACCTCTAACCATACAGAAGTAGTTTCACTTCCGGTGAACAAGTACTGACCAACAAAGATAGTGTCACCCTTCGTCACTGACTGCAAACAATAAGAATAAATGTTAAAGTTCAAGCCAACACATTTACTTCACTGAAAAGAATAGTAGCAAGTCTATGTATTGTGAGAATTTTATAAATCCAGCAGGCAACAAATTACAATTCCAGCAAAAGGTATCTAAAGATATTTGAAATCATGAAGAAAATCACAAGCCAGAAATCAATTAAACATTACAGTTTACTCTGTTTGACACCTTAAGCAATAGTCAAATTGCATACATAGATAAACTTAAACTTAACTGGAGGAGCCAATCAACCCAAGAGGGTGGGGTGGGGGGACTACAATTGACTCCATACATGCAACAAAAGTGTGAGAACTTGATTAATCATTCAAGTAATATTCCTTCAAGGCAATGTAAACATCAACTAACCTTGGCGAGTCCATCAAAATTGATGGGCAATAACTCCGAAGTGGCCTCTTGTCCCTGGTCAGGAGTTAGAACAACCTGACCATCCGCCTTAAGCGAGATTGCTGCCTCACTCTTGTTAACAACCTGCATCTCCGCACCCACCGTGTCCAGCATAACCTGTCAAAAGGCAATCCAGCAACATAAAAACAGTTCATTATCCCTTATTTATGTACAACACAAGAAACCCATAGGATTGAAGATTCCTCAATAAAGTAAACAGTGCACTGTCAAATACAGATTCCTAAATAAATAAATCAGGTGAGTTTAGTTCATAGTTAGCAAACCATGGTTAGGTCAAATAGAAAAACAAGTGTTTTTTTTTTTTTCACATTAGCTCAAAATTCGGGTTGAAATGTAACCCAACAAGATTCTGGAAAATTCAACCTGAAATCCTTAAAAGGCTATGGCCTTGCTTCAACCAAAATTTCCTCAAGAAACAAATTGGTTTAGAGTTTGAAAATTGAGTCCACTGGAAAAGCAATTTCTTTTATTTTTCTTCTGACTCCAACTAAAAAAAATATAGCTTGAGAGACTAAAATTATATTGAAATGCAATTTTAACAAAATGTTTAAAAAAAAAAAGCCTCCATGTTGACGCAGCTCCAACCAAGATTTCCTCATTAAACAAACTAAACTATGAAGTGTTTACAAAGCAAAAAAAAACTTTTTTACGATTATAATGTAAAACAACAATGAAAAAAATAATTAAAAAAAAAAAGGAAACTCACAGCACAAAGCTTCTTAGTAGTCTTAATAGCAGACTTCAAATTCTCCAGAGTCTCCTGGTGATACTCTGGGTCTCCCCAAGAAAAGTCAAATCTAGCAACTACAACCATCAACAACAACAAATAAATCAATTAAAATAAAAATAAATAACTTAATACCAAATTCTTCAGTAAGTAACACCAAAGTTATGAAAAAAAAATTATTTTTTTCAGAGAAAAAAAAAAGTGACTAACCAGACATCCCAGCTTTGAGACATGCAGAAATAGCATCAACAGATCGGGATTTAGGTCCAAGGGTACCCACGATCTTTGTCATTGCAGGGAAAAAACTCTGCAAATAAAAAAATAATTATTAAGAATAAATAAATAAAAGGAAATAATTGAATAGTTGAGAAGATTGAAATAGATCGATAAATTGAGGAAGGGGAAAGAGACTAACGGCCTTGGATGGCTCAAGGATTGAAGCCATGCGAATGGGTTCTTCTAGAAGCAAGTGACTCGACGGCATCTTTGGTTCTGATTTCGGAACAGAAGCACAGTTAAAACTGAAAAGGCGTAAATAGAGAAGAACAAAGAGAAGAAGAAGAAGATGATGAAGAAGAAGAAGAAGGAAGAGTGGTTTTGTGTGCTGCGTTAAGAGACCGAAACAGAACACGAATCGCTGAACTTTTTTGATTTGGAAGAAGAACAGAGAAGAAAACGCTTTGAATGGAGAATATGCTTTTATTTTATTTTTTTAATACTGGACCAACGGTATTTTCCGGCCCGATAGGACAAGGACTAATCCGTCGCAGTGTGGAGCTCCATTTAAGGGTTTAACCGCTGGCCAACGGGTTGCTGCATACACAAGACGGGGATCGAACCCTCGTCCCTTGCTTAAGGGGACAAGTGAGCTAACCACTTCACCAGCCCAAGTTGATTTTACTTTCTCTTTCTATCTCTATTATATATTACTTTTTTTTTTTCCAAAACCCCTAGGTAGCTTAAGCTCGGATCTAATTTTTTTTATCTACCACGATATTTTCGGCCCAATAGTTAAGAATTAATCCGCTACTAATTATCATTAGTCAATAAATTACTGTATATACAAAAATAAAATAGAAATCAAACTAACAATTCTTACTTAAGGAGATAAGAGAGTTTATCACTCGAATAACTCAAATTGGTTAGCTCATAACTCAATTTTATATCACTCGAAAAATATGAAATAGAGTTTAATTTTGTATTAATGCATCGTGATGTGCTTATATGAGATTTTAAGTATGTATAAAAATGATGAGATTTCAAGTGATTTTATTTATCACCATTAATCATATTTGTTGAATTATAATTCATATATTTGATAAAATAATCTATCTCAATTTTGAACATAATTCTCCTCCATTCTTGTGAATTGCATTCTTAATATTGAATTAGGGTTTGAGTAGTAAAAAATTAATTTTTTTTATTAAAACACGTGGGATAAATAGGAGCTGTCGGATTGCGCCCACCAGATTGTGAATTGTGGTTTTGCCTTGGATCCTTGTTAATTGAAAAGATGAGTATAATTAATCCTAATTTAAATTTAATTTTCTAGAGTATTTATTGTATAAGTGATTATTAATCCTCTTACTCATTATATGTCCATTAGAGAAATGGTAGATATCTATTATAAATTTTAGAATTTCATTATATCATGACAAAAATAAATCTCTTGATAATATTATATTAAATATTAATTAGATATTGGGTATTGGTCCCCACTGACCAAATTTATGAGAAGTTAAAATTAATAAAGTAGGTAACATGGCGAGGAATGCATGCTTTTGTTTTGTTCCTGATATTTTTTTAAAAAATATTTTGGTAAATTGTCCAAATTAATTTTTGATGTAGTGTAGTTGAACTATTTTTTATTAGGTTGATCTATTTATTATAAAGTTAAATTTCTCTCTAATACTACTTTTCTCTATCATTGTTCAAAGTTTGTTTAAAAATAAGGATTTTTTAAAAAAAAAGTGTCGGTTAAGATTTTAAAAGTAAATAATGTATATAAAAAATATGATTTGTTTTTATTTAGTTTTTTAAATTGTCATTTCTGCTTCTTCTAGATAGCACTTTCAGAGGTCAATATTATTTTAATATTTTCAATATCAATGGTCCTTCCCTTTGTTCTATATCTCTTTTCACATTTCCAAGAGCTGTTTATTTTTTATTAAAAAAAAGGAAAAATCTAAAGTGAGAAAAAAGAAAAGAACTAGCTAAACAAATTAAAATTAATTTCTATATATTATAGTTTTACTTACTCATTTGATTACATATTATCACATGTATTGGTTATGATAATTATTTTTTTCAGTAACTTCTTCGAAAATTATGTGAATGAAAGACTTTATTATATATGTTTTCCATTTATAATGTATTGATTATGATTGTTAATTTCTTTTTGCTAATTCATTAACTGTCGCATAATCTCATCCCAATAGAATTGAATGTATAGTCCAAATTAATTTAATCTTAATCATGTATGTCAAACAAAATGAACATAATTAATTAAAGCTAATAAGGTATTATGTTTTGACTTAAATGTGGCATTTTTTGTGCCACATGTAACAATCAACATCAATTTGTGGCTTTCTTTATGTCTCTAGCTATAACTTGATCAATTAATGTGAATCCCTGTCAAATTATTATTAATATTATATTGCAAAAGTGTTTTATTTATTTGAAAGTATGAATTATTTATGGTGAAGAAATAGTGATATTCTTAGAGTAAAACATGATATGTCATTTAAAGGAAATAGTACTAATGAACCGTTCTCTCCTCTTATGGCTTGATTCCAATCACTCTTTAGTAAATGATGCAATGCAACTAACATAATTCCAAGACTTTTATTATTATATTTGTCTTAGGGTTAATAATATCACTATCAACATGCCATCTTGCATTACACCACTCCTCTACAAGTTGATTCATGACTTTATAGGAGAACAATATAAATTAGGAATGTATGTAATATTCTAGTGTAAACCAAACATGTAAATAATTTATTTTTGAAAAAGTTTAAAAAGATTTTTTAAAATTCAATATACATGTCAAACTTAAGAATGTTTCACTCTCAATAAAGCAATTTTCAAGAATGTATACTCTACTTTCCTTGTGTGTCTCTCTCACTCTTACTCTCATCTCTAATCTCATTTTAAACTACAACTGAAAACCTGATTTTGCCTACTGTATATTATTTGATGTTTAATTTGTTTAATATTAGGAACTAATTTTCATCTACTGACAGTGTATCATTTTTTACAGAGTCATCTAATTATGTGCTATCATGTCAACCATGATTGTATTTTGTTTCTCCCATTACCTGAAAAATCATATAAACAGAGTATTTTGATTGGATTACACTGTCAGTCAGTGTATCAAAATAAAACTCTTATTATTATTATTATTATTATTATTATTATTTATTAGTTTAGATTTGGTTTCAAAATTTTAAAGATAAAAATAAAAACAAAAACTCATTGCCTAAAGAAACTTTACATAATTTTACTCATTTTTTAGGTAATTTTAAAATTTAAATGACTTTACATAATTTTACTCATTAGATAATTTTAAAATTTAAATGACCAATATGAATTAAATATACAATTCAAAGAATTAATATCAGAGTGTGTTTTCTTTTCCTCTTCCTTATATGCTCAAGTATATATGTAAAAAAATATACACATACATGGTTCCAGAAACAATATATATATATATATATATATATATATATATATAAACTAAGTGATTATATGACCACCCTAATATTAAATATGAAATAAAATAAATTTATTAAAATATGTAATTATGCATATAACAGAAATACATATTACCTTGATACAAAATAATAGACTTTTAAGATTATTATATATAGATTAAGAAGATATTAAAGATGCATAGATAATTATCAATGAAAAAAGTTGATATATTTACAAATGGTTAATAGAATAATAGAAATGACAGGTACATTTGCACTAAAGTCAATAAAGTTTAATATTGAATTAAATTACTCCAAATATTTTTACATTTATTAACACAAGAAGGCTACTACTACACACTACTATACTACAATTCACCTAGGACTACAAATGCTATACACAAGCTTTTTTTTTTTTCTTTTTTTCTTTTTACAGAAATACATATTAAAATACAACCACCACTTCAAAAAAAAAAAAAAAAAAACCTAGGGAGAGTGAATTAATTTGTGAGTTCATTCAGCTCCAAAATACGGTTTCAAATATCTTGATCATGCCTTCTGAAACTGATCTTTTCTTCTCGAGGCATCTCAGTGATGGTGAATATCACACAGAACTTTTCAATGGCTCCAAGAATTGCCAAATAATATAATTGAATCGGTTGAATTAAGTGTTAGCTTATTGCTCCAGTTTGGTCAATTAGTGTTCCAACTTGCTCTCCACACAAAGCCTTTGAGATGTTCCCAGGCTCCAATAGATTAAAAACCACAACTGCAAAAATACCATAAAGGGAGCAAAAAAAATAATCAAGGCTTCGTTTGTTTTTTTTACTCTGGGTCAGAGTTAGGGAGTCAGTAAAAAATTGACTCTATCAAGTGTTTGGTGCGAGAGTCACAGTAACTCAATGAACAGAGTCACAGTGACTTAGTGAACAAAATTGTCAATTTTTTATTCACTCAAATTTTGGAGTCATTGTATATTGAAAGAGAGTCACTGTGTCCTGGAAGGGAGACACAAATATATGAGAGTGTGTACGGAGCCAATTTTGGAGTCACTGTGACTCTGATTCTTGTGACATTACTGACTACATGAGTCCCTTGATTCTGACTCCAGAGTCACTGAAATCAAACACTACCCAAATAACTCATCATGTAATGAAAATATGAGATACCTACAACTAAGCACCAGTGAATTTTCTTGCATATGCATTGTCTATGCAAGAATACCAGAGTCACCAAAGCAAGGAAAACACCAAATACCCATAAAAAGACCAAGTGCAAAATACTAACCAGGGATAGCATTTTCCTCACAGAATGTTAGTGCTGTCATATCCATAGAGGTGACACCTCTAGATACAAGCTCCCTGAAGGATATGTGCTCAAAAGTGAAATTGGTGTCCCGGGCGTTGCAGTCATATGCACCATCATCTATGTTAATACCCTTGAGAACTGCTTCAGCATTGACTGCAGAATATGAAAACATTATAAAACAATGATACATGTCTTACTTGTATGTGTAAGTAATCAGAGAATAGCTGGCAGCATACGTTCTGAAGCTCGAAGAGCTGCGGCTATGTCGGTTGAGAAGAGTGGATTGCCAGTGCCGAAACCAATCCCACCAAATATAACAACTCTTCCTTTCTCTAGATGTCTGATGGCACGCTGCCTATTGTATGGTTCAGCAAACTCCAGCATGGAAACCGAAGTTTGTACGCGAGTCTGAACACCCATCTTCTCTAGGGTTGATTGGAGCAATATTGAATTCATCACGGTTGCCATCATGCTGGTATAAAAGCCAGAACCACCCATTAAAGTCATTTAAAAATAATAATAATAAAGCAGGAACTAAAGTGTATCACTTTAGAAGACAATGTATTAACTAGAAAGATTGAAAAAGAGATCTCATGGCATGTAACCAACAGACTGAAGGCCATGAAAGCATCAGGCTCGATATTACCCATGTTCAATGCATCAAGAAGGTACTGGCCTGAGCATTATGGGAAGCCTACAAAGTAAAAGCATAAAAAATACATCTATGCTTTTGGGGTAGAGGAATACAAAAATTGGATAGAATAACATAAGGACAGCTTAAATTCTAAGAAAAGAAATAATTGTTCTGGATACTCTTATCTAGACTTTTCATCACAAAATTACGATAGCATAACAAAACATATGAAGGGGAAGAATGGGTTTATGAATTGTGCATATCATTAGCAGCAGAAGATCCAGCTGGAAGTGAATAGTAGAGATTAAACGGGACAGAACATAGAAGAAATTTGTTCTAACTCCCACATCACAACTTTTAATCATTTCTTGGTTTTCTTAGGATCATTCATTTGTAATCAGGAATTCAGGATAAGGATGGATGGTTGCACTAAGAACTAGGTCTATTTTCCGTAAATTCTCTTTGTAATAGACTTAGAAAGTATAATGACAACAGAGTAAATAGTATATTACTCGGATGTTTCAGCAGTTAACCTTACCCGACTTGGTATGCAGTAAATCTTTCTAAACCTGTTGCAGTGACCCATGCATCACCACAGAAGAAATTACGACCTCCAACAACAATAGCCACCTGAAAGATCACCCAGAAAGAAATAAAAATCCTCAGCAAAAACTAAAAGGGTAGCAGAATACAAGATTCAAGGAAAAAATGGGGAGAACCAACCGATACCTCCACACCAAGACGGGAAGCTATTGCAACTTCTCTTGAAATCAACATAGCCACCTATTAATTATTTGAAACAAACAAATGGAATGAATTTTATCACAACGTCCATATATAAATTTCAAACTTCTCCATATGCATTACCATACCAATTGTCCAAACCACAAACCTTTGGGTCAATATTGCAGGTATCAGATCCAGTAAGAGCAGCTCCACTAATTTTGAGGATTACCCTTCGCCATCTAAGGTTTGACAATGCTTTGGTCTTCATGCTATTTACTTGGCCCCCGCCGCTTGGCATAGCCACACCATATCTATAAAGAAATTTGGGGAATGTTGAACATTAAAAAAAATACACTCCAGCAAGGAAAAGGAAAAAGTTTCATAGTGAATGATAGTCAACATAAAATAATCCTAAATCCTTGCATTACAAAGTTATCATCTTAGCATGATGATTATGCATAAAATTTTCAGATTCAGTGAAACCCCAATGAGCCTCTATTTGTTCCAAAATCCTATGCTAAAAATCTAACTTATGCATAAAAACATGGCAAACAGCATGTCTTTTGTAATGCTATGATTCTATGAACTACAAAGATTATTGAATAACCAAAATGTTAACTTAACTATTAGCACTAGTATGCAACAACTGAATGAAAGCCAGAATTTTAGTATCCCTAATCACAGTGGAGCATAAGCTATTCTAATATTCATCATCCCTATATAAGCTAATATGCTAATAGATTTTGTGTTTTTGGTCTTTTCAACCACTAATAAATATCAATATCAATAATCTATTATATATCCAAATCTATTATTATATATAATCTCATCATAATAGTTTACCTAAGTAGCTAAATTCCCTTAGTCCCAAGTAATCAATAAAACACTAAATCACTACCATACTGAACCATGTCACACAAATGCATATAAGTAAAGAAAAAATGAAAATTAAACACGCATGCTTAATTAGATGCCTTAAAATGCCACTAATTAATAGATTAACCACCAAAGGTAAACCACTTCAGAACTATAAACTCATTATGAGATGAATAGTTTAGTTTCTTAGGATTCTGATTTCTGATTACTGGCTACCGACCTCTTTGGTTGCCGAGGAGAGTTCCCGGCGGCGGAGACAACGATTGCTTTATCCTCCTCTCCGGAGGTGAACTTCGCCGCCGTAGACGGCAGCGAGTTCCCGACGATGTGCTCCATGTGCTTGAACCAAGGCCAGTGGCTCGATGAGATGCATCCGCTGCTGATCCTGTGCCTCTCGAGCTTGTACCTCTTCTTCAGGTTATCGACCTTGTTCTTGCACTGTTCCACGCTCTTCGATTGGTTCTCGCACCGCTCCGAAACCACCGCCGCAACCTCCTCCCAGTCTCTTCCCCTCAGATTCCCCCGATTCAGCTGCGTGAACTTCTCCGTGTAGGCTTCGAGCAAGCACACGATCGCGCTGTCGCTCCACTCTTCTCTGTCCTTGCGATACTCACTGGAGCCGCCGGAGGTGGCTCCAGCTGCGGCGGCGGCGGTAGTGGTGCTCGAAGAAGGCTTCGATCGTTTGTTGAAACCGTACGGCGTAGATGCGTCGTTGGTTCCGATTTCATCGCGATCTTTTCGCTTCTCGGTGGCGGTTTCATCGTCGAAGGGGTTAGTGTAGTCTTCAGCTTCGTCGGCGACGGGTTTAGATTGTACGGAAGTTACGGTGGCGGTAACGGTGGAGGAGAAGTGGTGATGATGGTGGTGGTGCGGCGGCGCGTAGGGCTGGTGGTGGTGATGGAGGAGAGAGAAATCATCGTCGTCGTCGTCGCAAGAGGCCATTGAAAAAGGAACCGTTAGGGTTTGGAGGATGGAACGGCGTCGTTAGAGTGGCGGCGTTTAGATGAGAAGGGAAAAAGGTTGAAGATTGAAGGGTTTGACGGAGTGTTGGGTTTCCGTGAGTTTGTGTTGGATCTGCCGTCACGTGCTGGTCACGGTCCCGTTAAGTCATTACTCTCACGTGGAGTGCACGCGCTCTAAAAGAGTTTTATACAATATCATCTCTTATTTGTAAATTTCAAAGAAACATTTATTTTTACTTTTCTGTCTGCCCAATTTTATTACTCTATCATATAATAATTATTGAAAAAAAATTATAAAGATAATTTTATCATTATATACTTTTATTTAAGATTGTGTACTTTTAATAACATTGAATTTATACTGACCTCATCGGAAAAATTACACTAACCTCTTCTCTTTTGTTGGTTAGTGTGACTTTTACAAATATTGATAAATAGATGAAAGTTAAACTAAATTTTACTTACTTTTGAGTTTTAATTCACCATAAAATTACATGTGTTTAATTATAATAATGTTTGTCGTACAACAAAAATACATCCGACGAACATTTAACGTGTGCTATACATGATATGGAATGTGTGCTATACGTATAGCATATATATGTATAGCACACATTCTATATCATGTATAACACTCATTAGATACTCGTTGGACGTATTTTTATTGTACGAGAAACATTATTGATTTAATTATTTGGAGGTACTCATTAGTTGTAACTTGGAAGTTATTAATTCTTGGCATGCAGTCAATTCATAATGAAGGAAATATTATTATGTGGCATGCCAATCTTTAGAAAAGCAATGTAAGCATAGTAGTAGTGCTCACAAAATGATTCTATGAATTCAGATCATAGTTACTTTTGAACCAGTTTTCACCTTAGCTAATGATCTCACAGAAAATTAATCAAGAGATACAATTCTTGATAGTTCATTCACAGAGCATTATACAATTCAACAAGGCCAGAATTTTACAAATTTTTGGTACCAATGGAATTCCACAAGTTCACAAAGAACACATAAAATTTAACACAATTTTATATAAGTAGCTAGTGACCTCAATAAGCAATTTGCAATGAGAAGCAAAAGAAAGAACACTCTTATCCATCCTTAAACTCTTAAGATAGACCATCTTCTGTGGTAGGAAGGGAAGGTGAAAGCGAATTCCGTGATTCATCGTAGTCCTCTCTGAGAGGAGATTGCTCCACCCTGATCTCCTCAATCATCTTGACAACTTCAGCCATCGCCGGCCTCTTCTCCGGCTGCGGCGCGACACAAGCCAAGCCAACATGAAGCATTGACACAAGCTCCTCCTCAATGTTCTTATACCTTAAGAGCTCTTGATCAAACACTTCCCCTGTCCATTCTTCCTTCACAACAGAATGAACCCATTTAGGAAGATCAATAGCATGCTGCTCCTCTTCATCAACGCCCCGAGGGCGAGCCGGTGAAGGGTAATGCGACGAGGGAGCCTTACCGGTGAGGACTTCTAACACCAAAACACCAAAACTATAAACATCTGCTTGCTGAGATAGCCTCTTTTGCTCTGCTTGTTCTGGTGCCTTGTATCCTCCTAGCCTTGCAATGGCATGGACAGGATTCAGAAGCAGCGATAAGCCGAAATCTGAGATGCAGGCCATGCCATTCTTGTCTAGGAGTACATTGGAAGATTTCACATTCCCATGAGGCACTTTTGCTGAACTATATTCGCCATGAATCCGAGCTAGCCCTCTCGCCGCTCCTAACACTAAACTTATTCTTGTTGTCCAATCTAATGGAATTCTTCCAGGACCACGGTTCCCTTTTAGAATCCAACAATATAAAAGAGTTACATAACAATAATACTGGTTGTACAACAGAAATACGTCTAATTAGTATCCAACTTGTGCTATACATAACATGGAATGTCTGCTATACGTATGTGCTATACATATAACACACATTTCATATTATGTATAGCACGCGTTGGATTTCTTTCCAAGAAACTATTTTCAAGTTCAGAACTAATAAACCAATCAATTTATGGACTAGTTGATTAATGAATAACATACCATGGAGAAGAGAATGGAGGCTTCCATTAGGGAGATAATCATAGACAAGAAGCTTCTCTTCTTTTGCATAGTAATATGCTCTAAGCTTAACAATATTTTGATGCTTCAACCTCCCTATAACTTCCATATACTGCTCAAATTCATTCCTTGCACAAGGATTTGCATCCTTCAGCCTCTTCACAGCCACAGTGCATCCATCATCAAGCACTGCTCTATATACTGTCCCCAAACTTCCTTTCCCAAGCATCTCGGCCGAGGCGCGAAGCAAATCCTCGAGTTCAAATTGACTCCTTTTATCAAAGAACACAAGCTTGCTCCTATCAGTTCCACTAGTACCATCACTATCACCATCACCATAACCATAACCAACACCATTTGCATAAACTTTTTTCTTCTTGTTCTTGTTTCTCTTACTACTACTAGTGTTCTTGTTTTCACTTGCATAGCCACCACTAGCACTACTACTTTTCCTCTTATTACCACTCTCATCACTATCCACAAATGAACTATTAGACCCTTTTTCTCTGCCACAACATTGAGCAACTAGGAATGAAGTAACAACCACCAATGCAACACAATTTGCCACAACAATTGCCACAATGGCACCAGGGCTTAACCCTTTATGGTGCTGTCCTGTTCTTGGCCTTGCAACCACACTTGTTGTCTCTGGCATTGAGCTTGGATTTGAAGGAACAATTTGGCCTAAACCGTCATCATGATCAGGATCACTACCATAAGGAGGGGAATTCTCATGTGTGAATGAACAAATTGGAAATGGGGTTGAACCACATAGACCCTCATTGCCATTGAAGCTCTCAGAATTGAATTTCTTGATCATGTTTTCCGGTATTCGGCCGTAGAACTCGTTGTTGGTCATGTTGAGCTCCTCAAGGCTCCCCATGGAAGATGAAAGGTCAGGTATGAATCCAGTGAGCACATTGTCTTGTAGCCTCAATGTCAGAAGCTTTGTCAATTGGGAAAGTTCCTTTGGAAGCTGATACAATTGCAACCAGTTAGTTAAAAAGCATAATTTATAAATAAGACTAAATGAATTAGTGTTTCTCATAAGCTGATATAATTTTTTTCATGTAAATATAGTTGTAACTTATGTAACATGTTTGTTAATTCAAGTTTTATTATACTTGACTTGGAGGAATTAAGGAGAATTGGTATTACCTGGCCACCTATGTTGTTGCCAGAGAGGTCGAGGCGGAGGAGGCCCTTAAGCCCTGATATCTCCGGCGGTATTTCGCCGGAGAGGTCATTATTGGATAGGTAGAGGAGTATGAGATTGGTGCAATTGGAGAGCAAAGGTTCAATGGTGCCATTTAAGCGGTTGTCGTGTATGTCAAGAAACCGAAGGTGTGTGAGGAATGAGAGTTGAGTTAAAGGTCCTCTTAGGTTGAGTGAAGGGAGGGAGAGTGAGGTGACACGGTTGCTTGGGGAGCAAGAAACCCCCCGCCATCCGGCCGAGCAGGCGTCACCTCCAGTCCAATTAGGGAGGAGATGACCGTGGAGGTCGGCTTCGAGGCGGAAGAGGGTGAGTGCATGAGTGTCATTGTGGTGATGGATGAAGAAGCTAAGAGATGAAAATGGTTGTGTAATGAAAATGATAGTGATGATGAATAAGGCTAATGTCATGTAGTGGTGAAGGTTGTTCATGATGTTTTGTTGGTGCTATTGGAAGTGGAAGCAATGAGAGTGTTTTGCAATTAAAAGGAGTGAAGTTGCATCGGCTCTTCTTATTCTCATGCCTTTAATTTCTCTCTCTTTTTTGTGAGGATAGAGGATTAGGAGATAGATCTATATGACACAATTTTGGAGAATATAAAAAGTATATGTTATTGTTAATAGTAACTACTATTAGAGAAGCAAAAAGATACAAATCAGATTGTAACTGTGAATGGAACTAAAGTTTCTGCATAAGTTTTTATAAGGATACAAATTTGTCATATTAGTATTTATATTGTAATGAGCATGAAATTAGATTTGTATTTGTAAATATTGTAATTGTGATGATGATTAAAGGTGGAATGGTCTGATTTTGGGATTTGGAAAGTGATTGTGTGAATGAATTATTGCTGTTGTCCACTCCTCTAAAGAAATTAAAAAACACAAGTATCATTCATTGAGTGTCTTCAGATTTTGCTTTTTCTTTCTTTCTTTCTTTTTCCTCTGTTTGTTCTGCAAAAAGGGGCAAAAGGGTAGGAGAAAATTAAATAAAATAAATAAATAAATAATGGTTATGCCTTCTTGATCCTTGTGACCTTGTGGCATGGCATGGCATGCAATGTCCTTCATCTTTAAAGCACGAATTTAGCAACAGAAAGATACCAATTTGGAATAAATAATAAACAAATCCTAATACTAAGAATGAAATGATATTTTTGACATTTATTGTTTTATATTCTATATAGACATTTAATTTATTATTCTTGAAAATTTTATGAGATATCTTTGTCTAAATATTTTTTATTTTATTCTCTACCTTTAAATTTAAATAAATATTACTAGTTAATTTTCACAAGGGTATATATACATGTGCTTGTAATGATGGTCTTGATAAGGTTCTATAAAGATGTGAACATGAGTACAACTATATATTGCTCTTAGGTCAACTTTTTGCTCATTGAGCAGGCTTAAAGGTAGTTGACTGTTGACAAAATTAAGCCACATAGGAAACAATTAATATCATAGTATAAATATGTCTAACTAGTATCTAATATACGCTATATATAATACGTAATGTGTGTTATACGTATGTATGTTATACATATGACACACATTATATATATCACACGTTGAATATTAGTTGAATGTATTTTTGTTGTACGACCAACATTATTCGAAATATGTAGGTGATAGATTAATTACTTTCCTCCTTTTGTTTTGTTATGTTTTTCTTCATTTTCTTTTTTCAACTCATTTAATAGTTTCATAATATTGCTACACCTTTCTCATAAGAATTCAATTTTTAATTAAGAATTAAGCTATGAAATTCCAATTATTAAGACACAAGATATATCCATACTTAAATAGTTATTCTTGTCATCTAGTATTATTTGGCACTTCAAAAAATAGAAAAAAAAATTGAAACTTTGAAAACTACATACATGGATGTTGTGGACCACTTAATCATAGACTCTGTTCAATGCAATTCATTTATCTATGCAACTTTAATTTCACTGGTCATATATTTCACCCTTTTTATGAATTTGATTTATTTAATTAATTTTTTATTTTATTTTATTTTTCTTGGGGTAAAACTTTTGAGGCATTCAACAAAAGAGAGTGGTTCATGATTTGATTTGCCTGCTGCTTCTTCTCTTTTTCCATGTCCTTGAATGAAGAAAAGAAAAGATAAATAATAATAAAAAGATATTTATACTTTAAGTCATTCTCAAGCAAAGGTTTTTTCTCACACCAATAATAATCCTAAAGCAATTATGAAATTCAATATCTGTTGGATTAACGTTTGCAAACGGATGTTGATATAAATGTGCTTTTGCAAAATTAATTTTGATCAAAATTGGATTGGGGCTAATGTGATTTGTGTTTGGATACTTTCTGTAAAACGTGATTTTGGAAAAATGAATGTTGTTTGGATAATGTTACTCAAAATCACATTAGAGTCTAAAATTACTGAAATGGTATAATTTATATCTTTTTTATATTATTTTTGTAATTTACTTTTTATAACAAAATGAAATATATTTAAAAACCTAAATATTATTTTATAGTTTAAAAAATAAAATATTTACATTATGCAATTTTTAAAAGATTTAAATTACCATTAAGATTTATTTTAAATAAATTTATATTATTTTGTCAATTTATTTAAAATAATATTAATATTATTTAAAAATCAAAGCATGCATATATAAAGTGCTCAAATTTTACTATATTTTTAATTTCAAATCAACAGTTGAAAAATTATTGTCACAATATTAAAAAAATATAATTTTATAAACAAACGTAGGTTAATATAGGGACAATTTTGACTTTGTCTAGTTTTATTTAATATGAGCGGTTTGGATGAATGTTAAAGCAATAAAAACTTGCTTTTGCCTAATGTGGATTGAGATAAAAATTCAACGGAAAAAATTTTGAATGAAAAATATCTAAACACTTATTTCATATCATTCAATAAATCAAAAACACGTTTAATAGATGAAATAGCTAACCAATCAGTCACAACATTACATAAAAATGGAAGGGACCATGACTGAATTTCACACTCAATGAGCACAAAATTGTCATGGCTATTTAAGTCAAACACAACACACACCAAATACTATATAATAGTCAAATTTCATATTTAAAAGAAAAAAAATGCCTTAAAAAAGAATTGATTGAAACAATTCATAATTGTACAACGCAACCAAATACGGATAGTCCTTTTTTTCAGTTTTCTTTAGATATATATATATATATATATATATATATTATATATACATATATATATATATACATATATAAATATATATATTTTAAAAGGGAGATAATTAATAAAATGTGATTACTATAAGGTAGCTTGATTTCTTTTGGCTGAAAATTGCATTAAAAGTACATCATGTAGGCATAATTTTAAAAATATAAAATTAAGTAAAATAAAATTTAAAAAAAATGTCATCTTTACATACACTAAGTCAAAAATTATTATTGTTAGCTAGAGTACAACTAATTGTTATTTAAACTCACTACTAGATATTATGATTCTGATCTCATACAAATTTGATTACTAGCAAAGACATCACATTGATTCAATATAAAAACTACTTTACTATTATATGTAATCAATATATTAACATATAGTAATAGTATTTGACTTTTGTAATTATTATACCAAAGTTACAATGTAAATTAAAATAAATATTATGATATTATTATATGCATATAAATATGTGAGATATATAATTATTTCAGCTTTTTTCTTTTCTTCTTCCTTCCAACTTTAATGTTTGTTGGTTGTTGCATTAGAATGGGACTATTATATGCTTTTGGCCAAGAAACATATAAAAGCAAAAGAAAAATAAAGTAAAGTTTGAGGGATTGAAGCCGAGATTGGCGTTTCAAATAAAAAATAAAAAAGAAATTAAAAAATGATTTGGAAAAAGCACACATGTATAGTACTATGTAGGGAATCAAAATCTGTGTGTTTCTTTCTTTTCATTGCTTTTTTTATGATCATATCATATTGGAAAATGGTTCAAGAACATTCTGATATATAGATGCTGAGATCTATAGAATCTTGGGTCGAAGATTTTAATTAATCTCCGAAATTAATGTCCCTATTTGCTAATTAAGATACTTGTGGGGTATCATCAACCATGTTTCTTATGATAATGTACATATAAAATTTTTTATATGATTCATGATTTATGGATATCATATATCATATCACACACATGTAGAATATGAAATCTTCATTTTAAATCAAAACAAATATGGAAAATCACAGGACAAGAATAAATAAGACAAAATATATTATGTGTACAATAAAAATTGGATAATAATATTCCTATTATTGAATTGTAATAGTTTGGGTGAAAAAATGAACTTATATTATAATCTAATGGTCAATATCAGTAATATTATGTGTACAACAGGAATATCATCCAACAATTGTTCAACGTGTTATACATGTGTGCCATATATGTATGTAAAATTGATTGAGCAAAAACAGGAAATAGCACACATAAAATATATCATACATGTGTATCATTACTAAAATACGTAATGTGAATCACTTCTTTATTTATAATGTATGTTATACAACAAATATTTTTCAATATGAATGTTGTATAAATTTTTATTGTAAATATAGCGTTTATCTCATTATTGTTATTTGTGACTTTCCCCAACCAATATGTTTGATACACAAAAGGTTAAAAGATTATTGTAGTAATTTTCAATGTTCTGAAAATCGATTGGGACCGATCGGTCCGACCGGTTGAACCGGGAACCGGACCCCTGTCCGGTCCGAGTAGGCCCTAAGAATCGGGATTCTGAAAACCGGTCAAAAATCGGAAAAACCGGTCAAAAACCGGAAAAACCGGTAAAAATCGGGAAAATTGGTAAAAACCGGTTGAACCGGTCAACTTATATAAAAATAAAAATTTTAATTTTTAAAATTCAATAACTATTTTATAATAAAATTTAATATATAATACACTTTAATTATTAAAATTAAGGACTATTAAACTTCTAAATTTATCAAATGCTATAAATTTTCAATTTTATTAATATTTTTCATGCACTTTAATTTTTCTATAGCATATAATTCATCATATATGTATATATTTAATATATATTTTATACATATTTTATTATATCCGGTTGAACCTCCGGTCGAACCGGTTAAACCTCTAAACCTCTGCCTCGTCCGGTTCAATCTCCGGTCCGGTTTTCAGAACCTTAGTAATTTTATTTTTACTAGAGTTAGGTGGTTTGTTAGCTGGTGAAGTTAGGTATAATTGTAAAGTTGTTGTTTTGTTATTAAAAAATTATAAATTTAAATTTTAAAAATAATCTCTTTACAAAGTGGGAGTAGTACCATGTACATTTATATACTATAGTCTATACCATATTTTTTTAGAGTTAGGTGGTTTGGTTTTATGAAAAAAAAATGAAGAAGTTGTTGAGAAAAATAAATTAAGTGAAGAGTAATTTTACAAATAAAAGTATATAGAGAAATACAATATATATAACCATAAAATTTGAAAATTAAAAATTATATAAATCTTCTAAATTGTGGAAATATTAGGTACATTAAGTGGTCCTTCTATTCTATTCGATTCTATTCATGCTGAATTGCTAAACTAAATCATAATAAGAAAGTGGTTATAATAAGAAAGACACTTTCTGTAGGGCTATAATAAGAACTTCATTCAAAAGTAGTTATAATCTAAATTATGGTTTAGAATATTAACTCTAGAATACTGTGGAAAATTAATAATTTTAAGGGTCTTTTCTCTCTTTAATTTTTTCCCTAACAAAAATATATATTAGTTACTGTAAAAGCAGAAAAGAAAGTATTAATTTGAAAGGAAAAAAAAAGGGGGCTATATGGTCCCATATGGCTCATTGCACCATCTTTTATGGAGAGAGAAAATTATAAAAACAGGGGTAGTGGAGAGTTTGTAAGTTGTTAATATAATACTAATCTGAATTACACTGTTCAATACAGTAATAGTAGGCCAAAAAGTTTAAGGTGTGCTTATATATGTATATATATATAGTTGGTCTAAACAACTCTGTAATAATAATATAATTGATAGTTAATTGAATTTTTTAAATGTCTGATAAAAAATTTAATTCTTAGTAGTGTGTATGAAGATGATTACGTCTAATATATAATTGATAGTTAGTTGAGTTTCTTAAATATTCAGTTAAAAATTTAACTGTATGTATGAATGAAGATGATTTCGTAACCAAAAATTTATTATTCCTAAAAAAGTTCGGACTCCAATAAATTAGTTATTATTGTCGACAATAATATGAGTATAATAAAGAGATATGTGGTATAAAATTGAAATGAATGAGACCAAAGAAAGAATGTATACATTTTTTGTTTATAGCATGTGTTTTGGATCAAAATGAGTGGCAAGTCCATGTGAGAATCTTGATGTAATGCCTAGACCAACAAAGAGAACAAGAAAGAGGTATTCTTATCCCAAAATTGTTGTCATCACTATCACTAGTGTTTATGTTATGCACATGTTATTTGCTATTTGCATGTTAAGAACTTTAGGTGGACCTTAGAGAGTGAATCTTATATTAAGCTTCCTTCCAAAGTAGTGTTTAAACATAATTTCCATTAACTGGCACAAATGTATATCTTTAAACTACTTAGGGGAAACACCAACAAGACCAAACAAAAATTAGGGCAAGAAAAGGAAAATACATATGTTGGTAAGTGCTTCTCTTAGCTTGCCCATATAAGTGTTATTTCTACACCCCTTTCTCAATAGTGGATAATTAATTTGCTAGAGATTTAGGTATTTTATTCGATTGATTTTAGGTTTAGAAAAAAAGAATAATAATATAACACATTTAGTGTATTTAATTTAATAATTATATGACTATTTATTTGTTGTATATATTTATTTATTTATCATGGGAAAAGGTAAATAAAAGTAAAGGTTAGGTGGGGGAAAGATTTCTCATATAACAAGAAAGCTCAAAAGATAACAATTCCTTACATATATTTGTGAATGCCTAATAATACCATACTTTCCGGTATATATCTAATCTTCATCAATGAATTCCTATACATATAAGTAGATATATATGGTTATTATAATAAATCTTCACATGGTAAATATATATATTGGTCCCAATATGCTTATATATATGGCTAAGAGCCAAGTAAGAGTGCTACCATTATTATTAGGCTTTAATAAGTTTCTTTCTAGTTTCATCACATTTAATTTGATAGGAACAAATATTCTTGTATGTTTCTATTTAAAACACTTTCTTATTAATCAAAATTAGTTAATTAAACACTCAAATTGATTCCCTTTTAATTTTGTGCATGAATAAAGGTAAAAAAATTGTAGTATTTCATTTCATATTCATTGATATATAGCATCACTAATTTGTGAAGTTTGATATATAAATTAAAATAAAAGGTTCTGTTGTACTTCAAAACTTTAACACTTTTGCACTTTATTCAAAATCATCTAATACTTAATACACCTAACTCTTTTGTTTCATATATATATAAACCTAATGTTTATTTTATTTTTATTTTATTTTATTTATGTCATTTTAATTTTATTTTTTACAAGAGATAGACCCCTCCAAGGCCATGCTTGCCTAGTAAAATGGTGACCTTTTTTTCAGTATCAATAATTGAGGATCACTTTTAGTTTCAATTTAGGCACTTTAATTTTATTCACTTTTCATAAAGAAAAAAAAAAACAAAAAAGTAAAGAGGAATCATCCTCCACAGTCTTTTGTTTCTCCAAATTTATTTATGTTTTAATTAGCTAAAATTTATATTTATAATTTTATTTTTTAAAATGTATATTTTGGTATTTATCTGAAAGGACAAAGCATCTTCATTATGTCCTGTTTGGTTATTCAAGTTACCCACCTGATATATAGTTGTCCCACCAAGCTAACCTTCCGTTCATATATTGTACTTGACTTCTATTGTATATATGTTTGTTGACATAATAAACTTTTATTTTATTAGATCATTTGTAAGTATACATTAATAAGTTTGAGCCTAGAGATAAGAGTTGTATTATATTGAGATTTGTTTCTTTATAGAAAAATCATAATATAGATTTGAGTTATGGTGAACCTACACGTGTAACATATCATCCAAGAGTTTCATAATATTATTATAGTTATAACTTTTAATTATGTCTTGAATGGTTGATATGTTGTCACATGTAGGGTTCACCGTGAACCCGAGTCTATATTAGCACTACTCTTTTACTCAATTTTTCCTTCAAAACACAACTCATGAACGGACCTAAAAATGAAATCAATAATATTTGTTGTACAACAGAAATACGTCTAACTAGTATTCAACATGTGTTATAAATAGTACTTAATGTGTGTCATATGTATAGTACATGTTGGATACTAGTTGGACGTATTTCTATTATACAACAAACATTACTAAATGAAATATCATTAGTTGTCAATAGAAAATAAATACTTTATTGATAATATATCAAAATTAATTAATCTAAAAGATTAATTAGTTGCGCCATCAATGAAAATGTGATCTAATACAAATATATATATAGCAAATTAAAATTGGGTAAGTAAGTGATTACTGTTATTGAACATGAAAGAGTGTTAGATTGTCGATCCAATAAAAGGAAGCATCATCACATTAACATGTGAGGACACATGAGATTGAGAAACACAGAAAAGAGCCACACCAACCCTTGATAGATGTACTAACACACACTCTCATTGGATGCTATAGTTTTCAATCACATTTTGGGCTAATCTTTCTCATTTAAACACTCACTTAAGCTATGAAAATAGTTAAATAAATAAGTTTTGTCATTACTATTTTAAAATATATATATATATAGTTGCATGCTACAAATCACGTTTACTTGGTTCCTATTAGTCGGCAGAACCATGTATTATAGTATTAAGGAAAAACTTTTTGCAGTTGGGAAATAAATGATGAATTATTCTCTTCATTTTAAAATAATAGTCGTTTTTATTTTTTTGGTATATTGGAAAACTAATGTATCTAAACATAAACAATGATTGTGTATAGGTACATTATATTTCCAATGTACTAAAGAAGTCAAAACGACTATTATTTTAGAATTGAGATAGCAGTATGTGAAGCCGTACATATATAGTCCTGTTCCAAGAAATGATTAAAGGAAAACAAAAGCTATTAGTTGATACTATTATTAATGACAAATTAGAGGAATCACTAAAAATAATGGAAAACAGTAATTGCCTGGCAGCAATGAGACAAAAAGGACTGAATCAAACTACCATACCCAACCTTTGTCAAAATGTGATGATGAATTTGGTTCAGTCGTTGTCCAAAGCACACAATGTGTCTTCCAAAATTAATAAAATTTCATCTCAAATAATAATTATAATATGTAATTAATTATAAGACCATATATGATACAATGTGTAAAGTAGTGTAGTATAGTGTGACATATGCACATTATTATTACAAACATATACTCACTCTGCTTCAAAATTAGAACCTCAAAACTCATTCATCTATCAATCAATCAATCAAGCATGGCTTGCATGTGGCTCAAGCATGCCTGCAGTGGAGGAGGCGCGGAAGAAGCTTCCGCCGACGTGCCAAGAGGGCACCTGGCCGTAACGGTAGGGGAAGCGAACCGGAGGTTTGTGATAAGGGCAGATTACTTGAACCATCCATTAATTCAACAACTACTTGACAAAGCATATGAAGGACATGATGATGGATTCAACAAGAGTGGTCCTCTGGCTATACCTTGTGATGAGTTGATTTTTGAGGACATAATTCAGTCCCTTCGAGCCGGAGCCGGAGCCGGAGCCGGAGCCGGTGACTCGCGCAGACCCTCTTCTTGCCATGTGCCATTGAAGAAGCTAGATTTGAGCTTAGGGAAGGACACTATACCACTACTTCAAGGATTTGATGGCAAAAGAAGGGGAAGCAGCTAAAAAAGAAAAAGCACTTGTAAGCATTAATGGTAGCCTAAGGAGAACAAATCTGATGAACTCTATCTTCAACTTTTTTTCTGAATCATCATCACTACTCTGCATTGAGGACAGTTCTAAAGAGGAGTTTGTTAACAACTATTGTTAGATTTACAAAAATAATTTCCCAAGTTCTTCTTCAAGATGCAGTATCTGCCACCTACCCCTTTTTTTAATTCTGTAGATGAATAATTTATATATATATGTGACTTTTTTACACGTACTTTAATGCATTATTATGTTGCATATGTAATTCTTCTTTTTTTTTCACATTATGGAATGATCTGTGATGTATAGATACAGCTCATTATTGTAATGATAGAGTAGAATGATGTCTTTTTGGTGAAAATAAAGGGGAAAAAAGGTGAAATATTCAAACAGTGCAAAAGATGTTTTGGGACCATAATGATTAATTAATCAATATGCAGCACAAATTGCAAGCGTGGCAGAGTAATATTTGGCTTTTTTTCTTAAAATCAAATGTAGATTCCTGCAGCCACATGCTTAAAAGATAATGATGTGACAGATTGTATGCACAGCAATAACAAAACCTAATCTTAATATTAAGTAGGTTACCTGAGTCGACTACATGAATTAAACGACGTCGTGTCCTGGGTTAGGGTATTTGAACATTGAAACTTAGTTTTACTGGTCAGCACCATGTTGTTTATATGAAAGTGAATTATGCATCTGGCATCTACAATCTTCAAATTTTAAAGGGCAATATCAGAAGAATTATTTTGTAAATATAAAATAAATAAGCCAAAAGAAAGAACCAAAGTTTTGAGAAGTTCTCTAGATTGATAGAAAACTCTAAAACTAATGCACAAAAACATTGAGTTGCTTCATTATAT
This sequence comes from Aeschynomene evenia, assembly GCA_013621005.1. Lineage (NCBI taxonomy): Eukaryota > Viridiplantae > Streptophyta > Magnoliopsida > Fabales > Fabaceae > Aeschynomene > Aeschynomene evenia. The sequence continues at coordinate 23,236,309 of CM024264.1, read as the reverse complement.
CTTTTCTAACAATTCCTATAGCTCTGGTCAAATGAATTTAATAAATAGCTAGTACTTCATTTCTCATGAAGTCTTAGTTTCTTCTGCGGAAAATCTACTAAATATATGTAAATTTAGCAAATTCCATACATTTGTGACAATGTCACTAGACAAACGCGAAAACACTTCCTTTGCAGCTCTGCGACGTGCCTCCAAAAGCGTTGGATTTGTGAAGAACTGAATGAGAGTTTTCTCAAGCTCCATTTTTCCAGAAACCTACAAGTCAGAGAGACAACGGAGAACAGTTTAGGAATCATTCCATGCTATAGAACACTTTCTGTAAGCAAATGAGAGAGGTCTTTCCAACCTGAAGGACTGATAATGGATCCAACCGTTGCATCTCCCGTACCATATGGGAGAAATGCCCGACGTGACAACCTGATATCGATTATGAGTTCGAGTCACTAAAATGATATGTTGAGAGAAATGAGAACTACATAAAAGGCCATGCAACATCCACCTGTCAAAATAGCACAGCCGGCGGAAGCAGCTTCGGCGATATTATGGCCATTTGAACCAGGTAGGAAAGAGCCCCCAATCACAGCTATTGGTGTTAATGTGTACAAGTGTCTTAACTCACCTGACAAACAAGACCATTGGCAATAATCATCACCGGGGATATCCCTAATAAGGCATAACAATTCCATCCACTCAGGTACCTTTGGCTTTTACCCCAAAAGTGATGGTCCATATTATATAAAGTTCAACTTGGAATTTTGACTTTGCAAATACAAGTATAAAATAGGTTAGAGACTTCGTAATCCTTCTTCGAGTAAACCAGTGTTAGATATGTTCTTGAGACTTGATCAATATAAAAGAATGAAAAGGGGCGAGGAACACGGTGAATCATGGAAAACAAGAAGGTGCAAATCAGCAGCTCTAGAAATAGCATGGACTCATAAGTGGATTTTCATATATCAAAGCATTTTATGTCAGTGAAAAAAAGAGTTTGTACCCAAAGTGTCCACCACATAAATATTTGTTTCTGGCTTAAACTTCTCAGGTTGAGACCTCAAAACTACATTTTGCCCTTCTTTCTCCAATTTCTGCACTATATCAAGTCGAAGCATAATGAATTTCAGAGATGATAAACAGGTCATAATAATTTAATGTCTAAGAATATCAAGGCACAATGACTGAGAAATATAATAATTCATTGGAACTTTTGTGTATTAATAATTTAAAAGAACTCATATATAAGCACCAAAATATGGAGGGTTTTGTGAATAAATGATGGCATCGGTGTTGAATGTAGAAAGGAAGAATCAAGGCAGCCACCGGAAAAACATGTTTTCTAGTGAAAGGATGGGATCAAAAACTTACTCTGGCAATCTCTCGCCCATGCTGTGGATGCCTAGGGACAATAATAGTCACTATACTAGGTTGCAGCTTCATAAGGGCAGCATGAACTTCTAATATTACTGCAGAGAAAGTAATCAAATCTTAACACATTACAACGAAAAGAATAATAAATAAGCAGCAAAATATGGATGGCAATGGATAATGTATCTTTTCAGTTCCAACTTTCTAAAGAAAAATGTAATAGATGTTGCTACACTACAAACCGAATAGTCAATTGAAGGCGGAGGCTAAACATAACAAAATGTGATATCTTAACCGATCACAAAGTGAATATCAGGACAATCAAACCACCTATATCACGTCAATGTTTACATATTGATGTCCCTCTCATTTTTTTATGCTAAGCAAAATAGTTAAGTTTTTTAATGGACTCTGAGGAACAAGCAAAAATATATATCGTAGCATACTGCCAGAGGTATAGAGGACAAAACTAACTTTCTTCTTCTCCCCTATGAATTGAAGAAGCCATCCAAACCTGTTTGTGAGCAAGCTGTAATCTCAGATCATCTATCTTTTTCCTCCCTCTTTCCTTGACTCTGAAATCTTCTATTACTGAATGAAATGAGTGATAAGACAAGATTAGTAAACATAACCTCACCCATTCAATAAAACAACAACTTATGAAGAATCAAAAACAATAATTTTCTGTTTTTAATGATAGTAAACATGATAATGTTGCATACAACAACAGACTGCAATCAATTTTTCACATACAATTTCATTTAAATTGAATATGAGACTTATTGACATACCATACTTTAGATCGCCAGAATAGTTTATGATACCAGGAGGGGCTTGCAGTAGCTGAAACCGGATACCCTGCTCTGTACTCTGACATTCTCAAAATATTCAATGCTGTCATACTAAGAAACATAAAATCCATTGGTGCCGGAAGGTCTAGGAGTACATACCAATGGGGCAATCAATGAAAATTTGGATAACATCAATGAAACTAATGGTAGAAGCACCGGTCTTGACCAAACTTCAAAGGATTTTTCAGACATCCGAGCATTCAACAATGCCAATGTTATCTGATGAGAATAAAATAGGTTATAGCATGTAAAAATAAGTGAAACTAAGTGATATGATGCACTTGTGTCCGCAAGTGAATCAGACATATAAGCAAAAAAAATGTGGTTTTTCACTCTTTTTTTTTTTCAAAAACAAAAAGTGAGTCTAGCTTGCTCTTTAACTGCCATTTTGCCAGTAGGTTACTAATTTCTAATTCCTTATCTGCAGATTGAAAAATTAAATTGTTGTTCTCTCTATAAGTGCTCGATGGAGGTAGAGCATGACCTAAAGAGAAATAATGACTTACACCGTTTTTGGAAGCATGCATGATAAGATTTGGCCAGAGTTCGCTCTCCATCAGCACAATAGCTTTTGGTTTCCAGTAATGAAGGAAAGAATCAATGGAACCAGGTGTATCAACTGGTGAAAACTGCCAAATGCGAAAATTTCAGAAGAACGAAACAATGTGTAAAAGCCTAATCTGAAAATCTGAAAGCAAGAAGCATGCCATTTCATGGGCCTACTTGGCCTTTGTCATGAAGATATGTTTAAATCATTGAAATAAAAAAGAAACATGACAAAAATTAAGTTTTTAACCCTAACGCAATTCTCTTTATTTTTTTTCAGAAATAAAATTGTTACTGGAAATTGCTTGATTAGTGCTAATCTGTATTTTTTTACCCCAAAAAATAATGATACAAATTAAACTAAGCAATAATCACAGTCCAGCATCTATTACCTTAATTCACTAATGACAAATGTATAAGAAACAAAGAGCATATGATCCTCTTTCTCATCTAAACATTTTACTTAACAGAAATAAAGATTTTCATAAATTCTTTAACTGCATGAAGTCATGAACTATGAACACATTATGAAAAAAATGTTGAATCAATGTTAGGATTCCGCAAAAGTGTACCTGAAAAATTACTTCACTTGGAAGCCACTTGCTCAATACTTCACTGCATTGCACCAACAAATATATATTATAACCACATGAAAATAAATTTCAGATTGCAAAAATTTTTCTTCGAAAATTCGATTCCATTAACATATTATCACAAACTAAAGCAAAAAAAAAAAAGGTTAATTTGAATTAGCGTGTCTTACAAAGCAGACATAGTGGTTGTGGTCAACAAGACGTTCAAGTTCGGCATCTTCCGAACGCACTCTCTGATCACCGGAACCGCCGCCATTCCTTCTCCCAACGACACGGCGTGGAACCACACGAGCGGTCCATTACGCCGCCGAGTCAAGGAGGGGCAGCCGAGTCGCTCCGGCCACCGGTGGCGGTGCTCGAGGCCACGGGAAATGCGCCACCGCAGGTGAAGGCGGATTAGTGGAGAGAGAGCGTAGCTTAGGGCTCTGTATGTGTTGTACAAAAGCAAACCCTTGTTCGTCGTAGACGACGCCATTGTTGTCGCTTCTTCTTCTTCTTGTCGCAGCTTCGGGTAGTGCAGTGTGGAGTAAGGGATTCAGTGTGTGAGGGTGCATGGGAGAGAAGATCGAAGCCTTAACTTAATATGGGCCTATGGGCCCAATCTACAATAAGCTTCTCTATAAATAGCCGTGAGGCGAGTTCAGCCCAATTTTGTTCATGGACAAAAAGAGAAAGAAACAAATGGTTCAGACCAAAATAAGTGTCTCTTAAGTTACCAACGGAGTTGGCAATAATGGTAAACGACTTGTTATCCTTTAAATAAGGTATCGAGTTCGAGTATTGTGAATGAAAACAATCCTTGCCGGGAGCCTCACCTGTCATTCCCAGCTACGTGACCCGGGACGACGGATTATTTGGAATGAAGCTCTGAATACGGTGGGCCAAAAAAAAAAAAAAGTATTTTAAGTTACATTTGTATTGCTTTAAGGAGGGCAATATGCAAAATAAGTTATATATCTTGAACAAAAAAAGCCATCTAATCTAAGTACTTCAAAACAAAATAGATTCATCCATATATATGCAAAACCTTTGCTTTGAATTGAAAAGGAAAAACAAGAAAGAACCTCTCATATGAAAAATGAGAGCTGTACAATACAGCAGTGATCACATTCAAACAATGGACATAAGCAATGTTACACAGTCTATGAATATTTATTGCACAACTCATTCCTTCTTAACTGAACTCGATTAACCGATCGAGACCGCGAAAATTGCGGCGCCTCTCGGACGCGAGCTTCTCTGTTAAGCTTGCATACATAGTTGAGGCCAACAAGGAGTTCAACAATTGCAGCCTCAGTTTTTGCCTTGTTGGCGAAGTAAAGTGTTTGAACAAGCAGAGCATTTGCTTTTGAAGTAGCATGTTCCTTCTCAAAGTTCCTCTCAGAATGCCACCTTACCATGTTGTGTGCAAGTGGTGCTAACCATCCTAGTATCTGTGTAACTGCTACACTCAATTCTGCGGCGAGGCGAGGATCATGATTGGTTTTCGCGAACCATTTAAGCTTCGCCCTCGTAGCAGTTCTAATAGCAGTTGGTAACTTGCTGTATAAGTCATCTCTTGTTTGATGATCAATGAAATGAGGTGCTGAAACAATTTTCTCTATCAAAACAATCACATTTGCATAATGTAAGGCTAAAGCTGCATCACCAAGAGTCGATGAAACCGACTTTAATTTTCCCATTTCAGATAACTTGCAATACAATCTACTTCTATAAGAGCGCGATAACTTCTCCAATTTTTTCATGTTATCAATAGATTTGTGACGAGAATCAATCATTCTCATAGAACCACCATTAGCTGCCACACATCCATGTACAATTGGTGAATCATTTCCTACTGATACGCACCCTATTTTTCTCAACTCTTTGCTTTCCCAATGCCGGTGATTTTCTTGCGAATGAAGATTCTCTTGTTGTTTCTTCTTGCTTTTCTTCTTCTCAACCTTGGATTCAGAATGCACCGGCCTCATTGCGGTGGATCCAGAACATGAACCATATAGACTAGTCTCAGAAGGATGAACATAAGAACACATATGAGCCGACACAGAATGCGAGCGCCGGTAAAGAGAATTCACTTGTGGAGAACCATCTTCTTGTTGTATGATTGGTAGATGAATATTTCCAAAAACAAGTATGATTCTCTCCAAAATTGTGAATAGTGATCTTGCCAACAACCTTACAATATAATCATAACTTCTATTCCAAGGTGACATGTTTCTCAGATTCTTCACTTCTTGCTGGTGCCATGTTACCTTATTCTGAAACTCAGCCAATTTTCCCTTATGTGACTTGGGATTGGCTTGCATCCTCTTCAGAGTTTGTTCCCTCTCCACTAGGACCTCGAGCTCCTGCGAAAGTTCTGACATGACGGCGACAAACCTCTCCATTTTCTTCACCTTCCTATCCATCTTTTTCCATGCATATTCCCAACCAAACCATTGAACAGAATTCTTAGAAGGGTTAAGGACAAATTGTTCATATCTATGATACATTGGATCCTTGCACCTCTTACTTAACATGGCCACATACTTTGCTAGAGACACAAAATTATTGAGTATCTCATCCAATGCAAGTTCCATCAAGTAAAAACCATCATCAGAAACAAGCATTTTGACCCCAACAGAATTAACTAACCATTCTTTTAGGGTAATTACATCTCTGTCACTCAAACAATGCCATAAATTGACAACCTTTGACATCACCCCTGCAACTTCATATGCCAAAATTCCAATTGCTTCCTTGTCATCGGAAGCGATCTTGCGCGACAGCGGCCACAAAGCACTGAGCCATGTACTATTGTTCGCTGTTTCGCCCCTCATTGATTATGTCAAGCTCAATGGAACCCTCAATCTAGTTAACAATCTTAGTAGACACAGAGTGCCCTGTATGCAATCAAAGAAAGAAAAACAAATTAGAGATAGTCCAAACTACAAACCCTTTTTAAAAAGCCTTTAGACTTTACAAGACATAGAGCATATATATATATAGTCTAAGATGTAAATTTTCATTAGAGTACTGAATAAATAAGCTAAATTCAAACCACAACTACAAAGAAGAAACATACCAAATTGATGTTTTAGTGTTTCAACTTTCAAGGGTCAAAAACCCCTTTTCAAAATTCAAAATTTTCTTCGTCCTTTTCAACAAGGAAGAAAAATCTTGACCCCAAAATGATGTTTTTTTTTGGGGGGCATTCTCAAAAATCCTTTTTTCTTGTCACCAAACAAGGCACACCTTATTTTCTACACATTTACATTATAAAGACACAACAATAACATCATTTGTGTGTGAATATGTGTGATCCCTTAGCTTGGATATGTGAATTCATAATTTTTAATATGCAAAAACATATATATAGAGAAATTAGAAAGAAAAAAACATACCCTTTAGAAATCTGAAGCAAAGCATTGAAGTGGTGAAAATGAGATCAATGAGAGTAGTAGAGAGCAACCATAAAAGATTGAGATGAAGGAAGAGGATAATGGAAGAGACAAAGTTACAAATACCAAAGTTAAGAGAAGACACAGAAACATAGACAAATATTAGTATTAATTATTAATTAATAATAATAAATAATAATATGCTTTGGAGAAATGTGGGTTATTACTGTGAGTGACAGTTCAGTGTTTCATTTCCATTGGTAATTGCTAAGTTCAGAAAGTTTATTGTCTCTGTTCTTGTGACTTTGTCTAATCCTAAGATGCCACTTCCTATGTGACCCTTTTTACTTTGCCTAGATTAGATTTGTGGATTTTGATTATGTTTAAATAATGAGATTTCATAACCATAAAAACTAATCCTATTGAAAGAAATATTAGTTAAAATAAGTATATATCCAACTACATGATACATATCACTTCGTGAAGATTAAGAATTTTGGGACATTGTTGTGGCCAATGGAGTAATTTGAACTAGTGTAGTTGTTGGTTAGAAATGGCTTTTTAATTTGTTAGTGGATATTTCTTATATTATGATTCTATCGAGTCATTGTACATAGGACATATATTTGGTGAATTTTGAGGAGTATATGCCTTTTATATAATCTAAACTCATGCACCATGATTCGAATATCCCATGAACTCTTGTTTGAGTTGGATCCATTGATGATTGATTGATTTTGGTATATGTCATGCATGATGGTATAATATTTATTGTATAATATAAATACATTCAACTATTATCCAACGTGTATTATATGTCATACGTAATGTGTAATACGTAACAAGCATTACATAAGGCACACATTGGATATTAGTTAGATGTAGTGGACCATGAAAAACCAGCTCATACAGCCAATGGACCTATTTTAGCTTTAGTTTTGGCCCAAATAATCATTGAGATTATAATGGGCTGAGTAATTATGGCCCAAAATCTCATTTATTCGCTGGTTGGGCTGGTTTTGTATTGTTCATTTAGCATCACCCGTATAATTATTATACACATACTATTACGGATATATGGTAATAGTTGGATGCATATCAATAATGTTTGTTGAACAAAAAAAATAAATTCAACTAGTATTCAACATGTGCTATATATAATGTGTGTCATATGTTATACATATGACACATATTACACATACTATATATATATATATATAACACATTGGATAGTTGTTAAATGGTTATTGTACTAAAACATTAGTGCACTAGTATATACTGTGGAGGTGAATTGTCAAAATTCCATAGAAGTTTGTAATTGGATTAGCTTAAGTAAGGTATAATCAACATTTAGCTGAAGATAAATCACATGGAGTTGTAACTTTTAAGCTTTTTATTATTTTCATTCTTAATTTATAAACCAAGTCACGTTTTTCTCTTTTTCTTTTCTATCTCTAACTCGTGGTCCCGTAATATATTCACGCTTCTCAATATTAGGTCACGACAATGTTGGCATTTTTAATTTCTCCATTTTTTAATTTTATTTATCCTTAGTTCTCATTTGTTGAGATTCTTCAATTTAATTATTTAATCGATTTATTTATATTTGGTCAAGCATTTTGAGGTATCCTTACTTTGAAGTAACCAAATAAATAAAGAACAATTGAACAAAGTTGTGGAATTTCAAAATAATTTACGATAACCCACTTTGATATGTTCAGTGAAAGTAAAGATTACACAATCACACACAATAATAATCAAATAATATATGTATGTCTACAAAAAAAAATCAAATAAATAATAAAATAATATATAATATATATTCTTGAAAGTTTGAAACTGTATAGCTCCCACATGATTGTTACTTGGGAATCTCCATCTCCCTTTCATGAATTGCTTTATTATTATTATTATTATCATTATTATCATTATTATTATTACTATTATTATTATTATTATTATTATTTAAAATAGTTTTGTGGTTAAAAGATACGTAGAGTTTCTTTTTTCTATACGCGTGCTTGGGAAAAGAAAAAAAGGAATTGTTATGCTGTAGGAAAAGCAAAAGGCTTTTGTTCTTCCTCTAGAATGTGAGAGGGAAATTCAATATTTTTCCCACTTCTTTTTTAGATTTTTTCCCATTTTTTTATTGATTGTAATAAACTAATATGAGCTCTTTAAATTTTTTGAAAGATATTTATTTGACAAATCAGATAATCAATGTAAACTTCTAGAGAAATAACTTACATAAAGTTAAAAATATTAATAAAGTTATCCAAATTAAACATATATGGAAATAAAACTTTCATATAGTCTTGTGAATAATATTATTTTTTATAAATAACTAAAATATATTAATGACCCAAAATATTGATAGCAATATTGTGTAAGGCTTATAAATTCATCAAAGGGTTAAGTTAGCTACAAAACAAACATGAGAATAACACAATAATAATAATAGATATTTAATACATAAATTTTTTATAAACAAATTTAGTATATATCTTTGACCAGGTCAAAGCGAGCTGGGTTTGGCAGGTACACCTGTGTACCCAAACACCACATGGACACAATAAATAAAATAAAACTCACCTTAATTAAAATAAATTAAAATAAAATTCATAAAAAAAATATAATATAATAACCATACTCTTAGTTTGTATGATAATTTCGGCTTTAATTGGGCTTAACTTGCAACTGACTCAACTTAGTATTTAAGTAAAATAAATAAATATTCGACAAAAAAGTAAAATAAACAAATAAATTTGATAATAGATATAGCTTAGATTAAAAAAAAAGTCGTACAAATGTAAAGCTAATTATGATATTTTCACTAATTTAGGACACATGAAGGAATACAAATAGTATAATTAAATAAGTAACACTGAATTTCAATCTCAAATAAAGATATTGTTAAAAGTAATTATTAATAAAATAAGTTAAGTATAAAAATGGTAAGTTTGATTCATAAATTTATTTGCAAAACATAATTAATAAAGAGAAAGTAAGAAACAAAAAAGTTCATCTTACCATGAGTACTAATCAATAAATTTTGTCATGATATTATGATGATGATTATATTATTATTATTATTATTATTATTATTATTATGATTATTATTATTACTCCATCTGTCCATCAATAAATGACGTTTTAGATTTTTTACGGATATTAAGAATATAGTTACAGCACACAATTTTATATGAAAAAATGATATATAATGACTAAATTGTTCTTTTAGTTTTTTGTGTAATAATTATTATAAGATATATGAGAGATAATGCATGTGAGGATAAAATAATAAAAAAAATAATAAATACTTTCTTAAAATTCTAAAATGACAAATAATATTAAAATTTTTTTTTTAAAAAAAGATAATTATTTATGGATAGGAGGAGGAGAGAGTATTAATCTAAATAAATTGATTGTAATGGATTGCGTGTAATGTCAGAAGGCGTCAACGGTCTTACCCGACAGCTTTTATTTCTCTGTTTGCTTTTTCAGACCTAAAACTATGTATGCATTATATTTTTCTGCATTCTCTTTTATTTATCTATGCCATTTATTATTATTTATTACTACTACTAGTGTTAATTATTAAAAACTACTACTAGTAATTGATACCAGCACTTTCTTCTTTTTTCAATTGAAGCTTCTTTACTTTCATCAATTTATATTGCCAGAAAATATTGCAAGAAATATGGCTAAAGTAAATTCAAATCGATTTAAACTTATATTATATATAAATATATTAATATTTAAATATAACAAAAGGTAAAAATGACAAAGAGTACATCTTATTATGTCAATTAGATTTAACTTATCTAGTGGAACTTCCATTTATTATATACTAACATAATTTAGTTTGATTTCAAGAATTGAGACAAATAAAAATTAGTGTAGTTAATATGAACACAAAATGTAAAATTTACTTTTTAAAAATATTAATTTATATCTTTACAAAAAAAATTATATAATTTAAATTCTAATTTATGTAATTAGTTCGGAGCTTAAGATAGAGATACTTTTTTATTTTTGCTCAGGTAAAAATAAAACAAAAAAAGGGCATTAATTTATGCTTTACCAGAAATAGATCAGTTTGACTGAATTTTTTAAAATCAGCAGGTTTAGTTTTTCAAGAATTCCCAAAAACTTTTACATTCATAGTTACTACTACTTTTTGTTTATTTTAATCAACGACAGCTGCACATATATTCTATTACTAAAATACCCTTCAAGGAAGTATAATTTATTTATTTTTGTTATAATTTATGGAATTTGTTAACAATTAGCAAGTGTCTTATTAGTTTAAAAACAAAAAATATTTTTTTTTATGATTTTATAATTTGGAATTTATTAAAATAATTTTAAATTTATGTCTTTTTATATCCTTAATAAGTGTTCTTATTATATACACAGAAAAACTTCAATTTATATGTATATAGAAATCATCCTAAACCCTAACTAATCCAACGTGATTAGACTAAAACCCCTTTTTTAAATGGTTTCTTTTCCATTGTCTAGACTCAAACTTGAGAATATTAATCCAACCCTAACTTCAAATTGTTTTTTTTATTAGTCTGAATTTTATGAAAAAATAGTAAAATATAAAACGAAAACAAAAGGATAGATGATAGGAAATGTAATATGTTTTGATTTTAAGCATTTTACTTCTTCTCCCTATATATTTTTAGTTTCACTTATTAATTAGTTTTATAAAGTTATTCATATTATTTTGGTGAAAATTTTGTTCACTCCATTCCACTTCAACAATAATTAATGCGCATTTATTTGCATTCATTACTAGTACTTTTTTTCAAAGACTAGAAATAATAAATAAAATGGATAAAAATACAATTTTGATTGACTTTGACCTTTCTTAAAGTTATAGAAAGATATTGCAGGACAATTGATATTACTACTGTGCATGCATTTTTATGATATTAATACAACAATCAATATCTAAATCCTATTATCAGAAATCTAGCTAATTAAATTTCACTAAAACTTTCTTTAAGAGTCAAAATTTTAAACTAGTTTTTTTTTTTTTCATTTTTAAGACTTAAATATAAGACCTTTAATAGAATATATTGTGCATGTTTGACTTTGTAGTTATGTCTAGTTTGTGATAATGTTTATTTTAATTTTTTCATTATTTTAGATTCTATAATGTTTATGTGAATCATTTTTTCCTCTCCTACCAATATTATTATTCCTCCCTATATTGATTGGTAGTAAAAGTCTCTCATAATATTTTTGACCAAAATCTTCTCATATTCCATATACTACCACTTTAGCATTGTAATAATTATTAATTAATGTGCATTTACATTTTTTCAAAGGCTAGAGTTTCTTTTCATTAGATGGATTTAAATTCGATCTTGGTTTACTTTGACTCTTTTAATATTTATAGAAAGATGTTCCAAGACAATTGAGTGTATCTTTGTAAAGATTTTTTAGAGAGAATAATAAAAAATGTCTTCTTTTTTTTTTACTATTTCTCTTACAAAATATTTTAAAACAAAAAAAAATTAAGAGTTTAATTTTGATGTAATATTTTACACTTCTTTAAATTAAAATATTGTATGATTTTTTAGATAGTGAAAAAAACAAAACACTATTATGGTTAATTTGTCATTACATGAATGACTGTGTAAAAAAAATATATACTAACCATGAATAAAATTAAATTAAAAAATTAATAGGGTTTTTTTTTCCAATTATCAAATGTAGTAGGATTTAAAATATATTGAAGAATAAATTGTTTAAATTCATCATTAATTATATATATATATATATATATTGAATTCAAAGGAGATATTAATGTTATTCTCTCACATAATAATTTCACATCCTTAAATAATTTAATACACATATTAATGAAGAGTGAGAGTCCCAACAATAATAAAGTATGACTTTCTTTTCTTCTTCTTCTCAATTCTCATCCTAGTCTTATTCTCTTCCTCCATTAATGCCATCACATATTAAAAACACCCAAATAAATAAATAAATAAATAAATATTACCCTTATAATTCTCTTTTATTCTTCTTCTACATATTACTCCTCTGGCGCCACTAGAAACAGAGTAACACCTCCTTCCCCTGTTTCACCATTTTTCCCTTTTCTTCTTCTTCTTCTTTTCTTTTCTTTTTTTTAATCTTTTCCTTTTCAATGGAGGAAGAATCTCTGAACAATACCAACAATGTTCAACCATTATTGTCACCAACAATGCAATCTCAACCACAACAAGAGATGAACATGAACATTGAGAATGGTGGAGGAGGGAGTTTGGAATTGTTTGGAGAGAAGATTAAGAAGAAAAGAGGGAGGCCAAGGAAATATGATTCAGATGGGAACTTGAAGATTCAATATCTGAATAATAATAGTAATCATAATGCAATATCACCATCACAAGGATTCACTATATCATCATCAACTACTTCACCAATTTTTTCTTCTTCCTCTGAGTTCTCTAATTTCAAAAAGGGTCGTGGAAAGCCAACTTCTGCTCATAACTTTGCCTCTTATGGTGAGTGAAATCAATGATACCTTTTTTTTTGTTTCAATTTTTATTTTTATGTTTTCTATTTTATTCTTATAGTTCTGAAGAAGGAAAAAAACAGGGGAAGTGAAAACAGAGTTTTAGTATGTTTAGATTTCCATTAGATTTTTCATGTTCTCATTAAAGTCATTATGGTTTTAACAATAATAATTAGAAGGAGAAAAACTTTTGCTTTAATCATAGTTAAGAGGCTTGTAAGGAAAAAAAGAAGAAGAAGAAGCTCAAATATGCTAATTAAATTAAACATGTTTTTGTCTATAAAGTGTACTATTTTGGTTTAATTTCTTAAGAAAATGCAAGGGTTTTATGTAATGATAATAATAATTGAAAATAATAAGTAATTAAATTTTATTTTCAGAATGATATGATGTGATATTAGTACTTTTTTGGGTTGGATTTGAGAAAATTCACTATTTTTGGTTGGTGGGGTTGGGGAAATAAAAAGATTGTGCATTTCTTGAGGGGTGGCTTGATGAAGATTTAATATTTTTTTATTCATTTATCTTTGTTTTTCTTTTGATATTGGCCGAAAGGTAAGTTTTTGGTCTCATGGTCGGTGAAAAAGATATGAACTTTACTGTTTCTAGCAATTCATTTGCTTTGAATTTTACACTTTTATAACTAGATATGTTGTTATTAATAATTTCAATTTTTTATTTTTTTATAAATTTACCCTTTTGCTTCAAATTGTGAAATTTAGTTACTCCAATAATATATGCCACTAATTATTATTATTATTATTATTATTATAATATTTGAAGGTGGGGCTTTTGCTATCACTGCTGGTGTGGATTTCATACCACATGTTGTGACTGTTCATACAGGAGAGGTAATAGTTAATGCAGAAATCAGTGTACTTTGTTAGCCTTAAATTAAGATTAATAATAATAATTATTATTAGTAATAATGTTGAGGAAATGAAATACTAATGATTTAAGATTATGTTATTACTGTTGATCAGGATGTTGCTGGAAAGATATTGTCATTTGCACAGAAGAGTCCAAGAGGAATATGTGTTCTTTCTGCAAATGGAGCTATCTCTAATGTTACCTTACACCAATCTGGTTCTTCTGGTGGACTTTTGACTTATGAGGTATCATCTCTAGCTTCTAAATGCTCTTTTGGAATTATTCTTTTTATTCATTTCTTTATTCTTTTTTCAATTAGATATATATTATAGAAGGGTGATCGAAGATCTCATAATTTAAAGGTTATAGATTCAAATTCTAAAAATTTATCCATGAAAAGTTGGGATAATATCAAAAACATTTAACATTGTCATATCTCATCCTAGTAAGATTGTCGTCCATTAGATTTTTTTAATTCAACTAAATATTTAAAATGATTTTTGAAAAATCATAAGATAAATTGATCCCTCATAACTTAAAAGTTCAATATTGGTCCTTCATATTTTAAAAAATAGAAAAAATTTGTTTTTCCATACATATCAGTTAAAAATCATTGTACAAACATGTACGGAAGAATAAATTTGTCCATTTTTTTAGATGTGAAGGACCACTGTTGAACTTTCAAATTGGATTTAATACTACTATTGATTGTAGTTGCAAGATGTTATGCCTGATCTATCATGAATAATTTTATGCAGTTTTGCACATTTTTAGTCCATTTAATGATATAAGTCTTTGATTAATTTCTTCAGGGGAGATTTGAGATTTTATGTTTGTCAGGATCATACACAGCATCTGAAAATACTAATAATAATAATAATGGGATGATGAGAAGTAGGAGTGGTGGATTGAGTGTGTCACTGGCAGGTCCTGATGGTCGTGTCATTGGTGGTGGAGTTGCTGGTCTCTTGATTGCTGCTAGCCCAATTCAGGTAGTATCTTTTTTATTTTATCATAATGAAAAATTATTAATATAAACTCAAATTTAAGATCAATTCTACTAATAATAAACATTGTATCAACCAAATGTTTTATAACATTAATAGTGTGATTGATATATTACTACATATAAGGTTTATTATGAACGAAAGACTTTAATAATACTCAAAGTTTATAACGATGACACTCTTTTAACGGTGAAAAATGAAATGTTTTTTGTACCCATTTATAATTAGACATCATTTTAATGACACTATAATTTGTAATTTAATGATATAATACGTTCAAGTACATGATGGATCCTACGCGTAATAATATCAAGCATTTAAAATATGATTTAAGAGAAGGCATTTGGTTAAACTTGAGTGTATATTATACATTTAATTTCAATTCAGTAATGTTTATTGTACAACAGAAATACATACAATTAGTATTTAACTTGTGTTATATGTCTTAGATAATGTATATCATTCGTAAGAAATATTACATATGACACACGTTACGTATAACATATAGCACACTATCATTATTGATTTCAATCTACTTGAATTGGATACTAATTTAAATAAGCAATTGTTTCAATTTTCAGCTTGTATTGGGAAGCTTCATTCAAGATGGTTGCAAGCCCCTTAAAAGAAAGTACAACCGTGTAGCAAAGCCTAATATTATCTCACAGACAAAAACTCATGAATTAGGTGAGAATTTTGAGCTGATACAAAAATCTCAGTTTCTTGAACAAACCCAGAAGAGTATAGTAGAACCTGTTGTTACTACTACAAGTGAAAAGCTGAATCTAGACGCATCACCTAATCATGATGTTGATGCTGATACTTGGAATGGTTCTGAAGAGTTTTCAGATCAGAGAATATCCCCTGACATCAATATATCTTTGCCTCATCAATAGAAGGTTCTCTTTACATTTTTCTTTTGTTTTGCTCTAATTATTTATGTTTCAATTTCATTTTACAGTAATATTTAGTGCACAATAAAAAAATAGTCAAATCAGTCAATAAATTCATTTGATAATTATCTAGTTAAAAAATACTTTATTTAAGAAGTTAATAATTATGGTCAAAATCTTTGGCTGATTTTTCATTATATAAATAGTAACCATCTTCATTTTTATCTCATAATTCTTTTTAATATGAAAGGCTTCTTTCCCCTTAATCTTTCAACAATTGATCATGTTGTAAGCTTTTCTTATTCCTTATTATTTTTTTTTTCAGGTGATCCAGAGGCTTACAGGATAAATGAGAGAAACTAACACCGGGACTTTATCATGACAACTAGCTTAATTTGACATAAAATGTACAGTTGTCAGAAAATTAGAAAGGATTAATTATTATTACAGCCTCATTAATTTTGATCTTGGAGATAGTTTCTGTTGAACAATTTAAAGTTTTTTCTTTCTCTTCTCTTCTTGAGTTGGGAAATAGGTAGTTTATGTGAAACAGGTGACTTAATTTTCAAAGTTGCTATGGTAAGTGAAATTGTTAGAAAAAATGGCAAACCTAAATTAAAAAATTTTGTTAGAGAAACTCTATAAAGTTTAATTTACAAGTTCCAATTCCAATCTCAATTTGCATCACAAGAATACCAATAAGGGAATATGAAATTACTAGGCAAAAACCAAGATTTATTATTTTATAGGTTCTTCCTAGTTTCTTTTTCTTTAATTTGCACTTGCACTGGATAAGAATTCAATTTGGCAACAGAAGTATAGACAAAATAAATCAAATTCTTTTTTTTTCTTTTTCATAAACCAATTTTGATGACCATATAAAAAAATTTTATATTGTCCATTAATATAATTATGTATTGCATATTGATAAAAGAGTTCAATTTAACTACTCACTAACTTAAATTCAAGATAAAGTTGAAGTAAGTATTATATTTGATTGTCGTTCAAGGATTGAGAATGATAATGCTTGGTTGGATTAATGGCCAAACTATTAATCTCATAGTTCTAATTTCCAAACCATAATTAATTAAGGATTTAATTTTCATCAATTGACAGTATAAAACTTTTTTACACAGTCATCTAATCATGTACTGTCATGTCAGCCATGATAGTGTTTTCTCTCTTCCACTACCTAAAAAATCATACAAACGGAGTGTTTTAATTGAATAACAGTATAAAATAATTTTATACTGTCAGTACATCAAAATTAAACTCATTAATAAATATGTTTGAAAGGTAAAATTGTGAAAACTAAGAAAAATGCAAGCTGTGGGGTTCGAACCCACGCGCACTTATGTGCAGAAGATCTTAAGTCTTCCCCCTTAACCTCTCGGGCAAACTTGCTTGTTGTTTTCTGTTTCGTATTTTAGAACAAAATAAAACATAGTTTATTAAAAAGTGCAAATAAATAATCAGATATGAAATGTATTCATATAAAAATATAATTTTATATATATATTATTATGAAAAGATTAATTTCTATAATCATTATCTTTGATATCACATATATAATGACATATGATTTTTGAACAATATAAAACTCTAAAAAAAATAATCTCTTCTGAATAATCTCCCCTCAAATTATTCTATTGAAAAATCATGAATGCAAAAGTCCTTTTAATTACAAAGATGGCTCAGCCATTGATTAAATATGATCACAAAGGTTAAGATAAAAGGACCATCATGGTCCTTATTTTCCAATAGACCATGCTAGAATAAGCCATGTTCTTTTGCGGCTATACACTACTGAGTAGTAGTAGCATCTATAGGTTGAAGTAGCATCACCAAAATTGCAATCTTTTTTTCAACTCAATCATTAGAGACAAAGAATAAACTTCATCATGGATCTGGGTTTTCTCCTTCAAGCGCTAATTCCATCTTTGAGCTCAGTTAGTACCTTTATTCACTACTACTGCTACTACTAACCCTTTTTATGAATTCAATGATTACATGAATGGAATTTGCAAAGTTTTGATCTTTATATGATTTCGGAATGTGGGTCAGGTTTATTTGCTTGTGGGGTTCTTTGCTTACTTGGCAATTGCTGGATCCATTGTGCCTGGAAAAGTTGTTCCTGGTGTTGTTCTTGCTGATGGAACTCGCCTTCACTATCGCTGCAATGGTTAGTTCTGATATATAATGATGTAATGCAATGTGCCTTTAAAATGTAGTTCATTTTAGATAGTTATGCGAATGGGGCTTGATAATAGTGAGTTGTGTATGTCTGGTGTTGTATCTCACTATCTCCTCCTAATTGGATTGGTTAACATCCCTTTGAGCTGTACTCATTTTCCTCATCTAGGTTTAGGAGGTTTTTTTAACGTGGCAATTCCTAAGGAGAAGTGATTTTTGTACACCACAAAATCAGCCACTATCAGTATATAATAATTCAATTTTTTAAAACTATTAATCCAACATTTTAAAAATTGGATTAATAGTTTAAAAAGTTGCATTATTGCATATAGTGGCTGATAATGACTGATTTTGTGATGTAAATGTAGCATTACTCATTCCTAAGCATGGAATGTTGCTAAGTATAAGACTCATTATGAGTCCAAGTTTATATTAACATCACGAGTTCAATTTTGATGTAGTATAATCTAATCAAAATTTATTTTCATGACTTTTCAAGAGTGGGTGTGAAAGCCAAATATCATTGTAGATGTGGCTATATATATGTATGTAATTGGTTGACTGTGTTCAAAAGGTTTTATATTGTTGGTGATAGGAAATAGTCCTTGACATCACTCTTCATTCTATAATTTTATTTGTGATTTTAAAATAGATTTTGGATGCTGGTGTTTATAAGACACACCATATACCTGAGAATATATTAACACTTTTTTTTTTTCATTTTCTACTTTGTTGAGGGTGTAACTTTATGTTCACATTTTCTCAGGCCTGCTCTCGCTCCTTCTACTGGTTGCACTTCTCGGGATCAGCGCCAAGATGGGTTTTGTATCTCCTACTGTATGTGTTCGCTGAATTTTGATACTGATATTTTAGTTCTTATTGTTGTTGTGGTTCTGTGCTATTAAATAATTTGCTTATTGAGTATTTATTAGATGCATTTTGCATGAGCTAGAGTGGCCTATAATAATGACTTGTGGAAATTATTGCAGGCTATATCAGATAGAGGACTTGAGCTTCTGTCTACAACTTTTATCTTCAGTTTTCTTGTATGTAAGCCTACAATCTGAGTTTGGAACTTCAAAGTCACATCTAAAGTTTTTTTCTAATTCTTTTCTGTCTGAGTAAAGTGTAAACAATTTGAGATTAAGACTTATCTCAGAAATTTGTATGTTCTTGACAACTCACTACAGGTGACCCTGGTGCTTTATTTTGCTGGTTGCAAGTCACGAAGTAAAAATTCATCACTAAAACCTCATATCAGCGGAAACCTGATACACGATTGGTATGTTCCAGAAGTTAATATTACTTTAATGGTGATTAATGGTGACTAATTCTATTTCACTTTGGTAGGTGGTTTGGAATCCAACTTAATCCTCAGTTTATGGGAATTGACCTCAAGTATGTGATCTATCCATCACGATTCCTTGCTTGTTCTCATATGATATGTGATCTCATTCTCTTGTTCTTCTATGAATACCAAAGGTGATATTTCTGTGCATTGATGGAATTGTTCAAATTGCAGATTTTTCTTTGTTAGAGCTGGAATGATGGGGTGGCTACTGATCAATCTTTCAGTTCTTACAAAGAGCATCCAAGATGGTACTTTGAGCAAGTCAATGATTCTCTTCCAGATATTCTGTGCAGTAATCTCAAGAACTTGCATACTCTCTTTGACTTTTTAATATATATACACATATATATGTATATATATTCTTTTGTATGTTTGATTTTGAATTTCTTCGCATTTGTTCCAGCTATACATCCTGGACTACTTTGTACATGAAGAGTATATGACATCGACGTAAGTCAATCATATCTCTTTGACTAATTCTACAAATTTCAAGTTTTATAATGATGATGATGATGGTATCTATTAGCATTGGTAATAAACTGACACAAATGCATTTGTATTTCGTAGCTGCATTATTCCTCCTGATTTCTATCATAAACACAATTTTATCCCCCAGAAATTTTCACTAAATAGTTTTGGTTATATCCACAACAGTCATTCACCTATGATCTAATTCACTTTTCCGACCTTATTCTGAATTATCACCTGCAGCTGGGACATAATTGCAGAGAGACTCGGGTTTATGTTGGTCTTTGGAGATTTAGTGTGGATTCCTTTTACATTCAGCATTCAGGTAATTGTTATTATGACCTAGCTAGCTAGGATGCTCTGTCTAAAGATGTTCCAACTTGCAATTTGTTTGCAAACTCACTTGTTATATATGTTCATAATCATATGTTGTTAATGAAGTGTATTGATTCTTGAATTTGTTCCATTTCCAACTCTGTGAAGTTTTTTAAGTTTAATGGCATCCTAGGTTTTTGTCAATGGGATCTTTTGGTCTGATTTGCGGTTGTGTCAAAGATTAGTATGATGCTCGGATGCTTTTCACATACCTGTGAAACTTGAAAGAGGTCTTATTAGCTGCACATTGGGTTTCACTTTCACTTTATGCTAAATCTTGTTGGGTTTCGGATGTGGCGTTTGACCCGCCTATGGTTCTCTCACTTAGCCCGTTGTATTGGATCTCCTTGGTCGTTGGACTCCCCCGGCCTTAACAAATCTTGCGTGTATTAACAATCTGCAATTGCTAGCTGTCAGGGATGGTGGCTTTTGAGGAACAAGGTGGAGTTAACAACAGCCTCCATTGTAGCTAATTCTGTTGTCTTCTTGATTGGGTGTGTATTGTACCAATAATATCTAACACCGAATTCCATAATGCTCCATAATCTCTTGAAGTTACATAATCTATAATTTGTTGAATAAAACTGATGTACAGATACATGGTGTTCCGAGGAGCGAACAAACAAAAACATGTATTCAAAAAGA
This sequence comes from Aeschynomene evenia, assembly GCA_013621005.1. NCBI lineage: Eukaryota > Viridiplantae > Streptophyta > Magnoliopsida > Fabales > Fabaceae > Aeschynomene > Aeschynomene evenia. The sequence goes on along the minus strand of CM024264.1, from coordinate 23,215,234 downwards.
ATCCAAAGGCTCCTATTTGGGGTAAGCCTCCAAAAGTAATTGGAGGCAAGTTACTTGCTTCTGGTTATTGGTAAGATTTCTTTTCATTTGATCTCTTTCTTTCTGGTTCTTCTCTTGTATCATTCATCAGGATTTAAGGGGTAAAGGAGAAAAAAAAATATGATTCTTTTTTATTTTTGTTCACCTTTCACCTAGGACATAGTTTAAAGTTTATGTAAGAGAATTAAGGACACTATCCTTAAACATGTTAAGAGGCTCAAAAAGGAAGGAAAATAAGGATACATGACCAACATCACTGCATTATCCCACTTATTTGTGTTTATAACTAATCACCAAATTCATAACTCATTAACATTTAATACCATGTCATTATCATTCGTCCTCCTAGCTAGAGATTTTTAGATATTGATGTTTTTTTCTCATGGAAGTTATTAATGCAATGGTGGTTGTTGTTGTTGTTAAAGGGGTATTGCCAGACATAGTAATTACCTTGGTGACTTGCTGCTTGCTCTCTCCTTTAGCCTACCTTGTGGAATAAGGTGACCTCTTTACCTATATTGGTTTTTTAGAGAGTAAATGCCTGTTATAGTCCCTTAGAAATGAGAAATCATTTTTTAACTCTATTTTTCTCGGCCTCTGTGTAGACGAAAACTTCATCTACCATTGTATGAAACATGGGTCCTACTTGAATGAGGTCCCCATTTCATTTAACGGTAGATGAAGTATTTGTCGCTACGGAGACCGAGATAAAATTGTACAAATAACATAATTTCTCAAAAATACTTCGATGGACAAATTGAAAGTCTTTGAATGGTCCCTCAAGAACTAAAAGTCCTCGAATCAGTTTCTCACAATTAAAGAAAAAAGATGTACAAATTGGTTCTTTCATATAGGTCCATAGGGCTAAAAGTTAAAACTTTGCACGGAGAGACCAATTAAGGACTTCTAAATGCTTAGGGACCAATTCTCCCCCTTGTTTTAATTATGGGGTACTAACGAGAGACTTTCAAATTCTAAGAGACCAAACGGGGGCATTTTGTCCTTTATGAAAGAAAACAATGGCAAACATTTATATAATTTACTTCATTTGTTGCAGTTCACCAGTTCCATACTTCTATCCAATTTATCTTCTTATTCTGTTGATATGGAGGGAGAGAAGAGATGAAGCTCGTTGTGCAGAGAAGTATAAAGAGATATGGGCCCAATATTGCAAGCTTGTTCCATGGAGAATATTGCCTTATGTGTACTAGACAACAGATATAGGCTTCATTGTATTGGCTATAATTCCACTTTTTCATGAAGGATTGAAGCCTTCTTTATGTGTTCTTTTTTGCAGAACAGAAAGTTAGAAACTATTCACAGATAGATGTTTATTGTTTGAGAAGGGGTTCACAACCTTGTTTTATTTTATGAAAGTGAGATGAGATGTTTTGGCAAAATGGCCCACTTTTTTTCTTTTGAAAAAAAACTCCAAATTAGTCCCTCCAGAATTTATAATCGGACATTATAGTCCCTACAAAATGAGAAAGTAAAAATTAGTCTCTGCACATGTTAAACGTTGGACTTATTAGTCCCTCTGTCAATCTTTTCAAACGGGGATGATGATCTAACAGTAACAGTGATGATCTGGCACTATTAAATGACACATCATCATCACCATAAACTAAACGACGTCGTTTTGATGTTCCAAATCATCACTCACTTAACCCCACCTTAGCCCTTCTCTCCTTTAACACTTCACTTCATCATTCCCGCTTGAGAAGATTAACAGAGGGACTAATAAGTTTGAAGTTTGACATGTGAAGGGACTAATTTTTACTTTCTCATTCTGAAGGGACTAATTTGAGGGTTTTATATTTTCTTTTTATGTTCTGGTATTGAACCAGCCAAAGTGTAATAGCCTATCAAGATTTTTACTCTCAAAACACCTAAGAATTTGTCAAGATGATAGATCATAGCAAGAATTTGAATGATGAAATTATATGATTATTAAAATTCAAAGCTATATACTTTTAATAATGGTATTACACAATTTTTTTCTTAAAGTATAAAGTTAAAAGACTATAGTCTCTAAAATATTAAATTAAATAATTTTTTACACAGAGTAAAAACTGAAAAACTATATACTTTAAAATATATAATTTCACTATTTGCTTTAGACATACTATAAAATAAAAAGACTATAAGCGCTAAATATTGCAATTACATGATTTTGTTAGATATAGTAGAAATTGAAAGCTATATTCTTTTAGTTATGATATTAATAATTTTTTCATGGAGTATAAACTAAAGACTATATAGTCTTTAAAATATTGAATTACATTATTCTTTTATATATAGTAAAAAATTAATGACTATATATTTTAAATAGATTTTGCTATTTTTTTTAGACAGACTATTAAAGAAAAATACTATAAACTTTAAACTTTAAAAAATAGAATTATATAAATTTTTATATATGGTAAAAATTTAAGATTATATAATTTAAAATGTGAAATATCACTATTTTTATAGATACACTATAAAAAAATATTATAAATTTAAAAAAGTCTGTTAAATTTCAAAATATTTAACAAAGTAAGTTATATAGTGAATAACAAATATTATCATAAAATATAATATGAATTTAATTAACATTTCACGACATATAAATTAATTTTATATTTTTATTCAATTAAAATTTAACACGACAATATATTCTTAATAATATAACTTCTTGATGTGACAAGTTGTAATTGACTGACAGCGTATCTTTGTCCTAATATGTTGCTTATATAATGACAAAGACATCTATGGGGTCAAAGAATGTCAGATTTTCACACTACTTCTAGGTTGAGGAGGATGTTATTGATATGGGATGATCAAGTAGTTCACTGATTTGTTTATTCATTCCGTTATTGTTAGCTCTTTTTTAAAAAAAAATTATTATCCAATGAAAGTATTCACTTTATTATTATTATTAGATGTAATGATTATTTACGCAAATTTTATCCATCAAAATCATCACCTTCAAAGTCATTACCGCCACCACCACCAACTCCAAACTCACCTCCTACACCGCCTCTAACACCATTACCACCACCTTCAACACCGCCACGGCTACTATTCCGTGTGCACCTAGATAGTGTTTGTTTTCAGTGACTCTGGAGTCAGAGTCAAAGGAGTCTTGTAGTCAGTATCACAGGAATCAGAGTCATAATAACTCTAAAATTGGCTCTGAACACATCCTTACATATTTGTGTCTCTTTTCCACTCTTCCAGCACATAGTGACTCCCTTCCAACAGCCAATGACTCCAAAATTGGAGTAAACAAAAAATTAACAATTTTATTCAAAGTCAATGTGACCTTCACACCAAACACTTGACATAATCAATTTTTCACCAACTCCCTGACTCTGACCCCGAAGTCAGAAAAAACAAACGCAGCCTATTGTCACGTGCCTACACGTGTCTTCCTCAAATTCATTTTCAAAACCAACTGTAAAAAATTCCCAAATTTTGCAACTGTACTGTAGTTGCTCCCAAAATATATATATATAGAGAGAGAGAGAGAGGAGGGAGGCTGAATCAGCGGTGAAGCAGTTGAGCCTTCATTGCACTTTTGGTCTTTGAGATGCTTTTATGAGTCCTTATCTTATTGGAAATGTAAAAGGCCAAGCAAAAGTAGCTACTACTCAACACTTGTATCTAGACTAGACTATAATGCTCATAAATCATGTTTGATGTGATCATTCTTACAAACACAATTTCAGACTTTCAGTTCATGCTATTACTGAAAAATTACTGTGTGCTAGCTAATTCTTGGTAATTCATTTTATTTATTAGGCAATTTAAACTCTCTTCTTCTTTCAGTTTTCATATTATTGTGTATTGAAAAATCAATAATATCTTATGAATAATAAAAAATAGTAAAATCAACTAATATACTTATTTGACATAACATACTTATTTGACAGTTTTGTAACAAAAAAATCAATATTAAAAAGCTAGTTTTAGTAGGTCAAGTAATTTAAACTTAAATCTTTAAATTAATTAGTTTTCACTGAATTTTTATTATATAAATAGTAATACTCTTGAAAGAATAGGTAGTAGATTTTACAAAAACACATGCATTATTTTCCTTGTTTTTATTTATTTATTTACAATGACATGCTTACATTAACTTTCTAGTTTGATCTCTAATTTTATAAATGGTCAATAATTTGGTACTTAGTCACTTTATTCTTTCCTTACCGATAAATAAAAGAATTTTGATGTGATACAAATGGTGCCAACAACCTAACATAGTTACATGTAGATTGTGCTTTGTATCAATAAAAAATTAGTCACGTGACAAAAACCTAAAGAACAAGTTAAAAATTATTTGTAAATTAAGTAAATATATTAAAAAAAAAGTAAAACTAAAATGTCATACCTAAAAATAAAAAAATAAGAAAATATATTTTATCTTCTAACAAATCCTTTCAAGTTAACTAATAATAAACATTGAAACCTATCCATCAAAATTCTTGAATAATTCAATAAATTGAGGTCTTAAATTGAAAGGACTTTTCTACTTAAAGAAGCAAGTTGGGTGGTCCCATTTTTACCCTAGTACTAATAGAGTGAAATGGACATGGCAACATTGAATTTTGCAATTTGGAATTGCACTCATAGCATTTGGTCCCCTAATAATTACCCATTGAACTTAAAACTTGATTAGATTAATTCAAGTTTAAATGGTGGAATCTAGTATCATTAATTGTTTAATACTACTACTAATACTTAATAAAATGTGTTGCTTCTAGTAGTTAAACATGCTACTTGTCACTTCTCAAGGAGGAAGCACAACAGAAATGGATAACCATTACCTTACATCGGTAAAAAAGAAAATTGGAAAAATGTTTCCTATTTATTATTAAAATTTAATAGCGGGATTTAAGAAATAATAACCTCTCTTTAGATTAATAAAAAAAATTAAACTTTACATAGTTACATACAATTTTAAACTAACATTCAATAGGTATCATTATATATATTTTGGTATTAATTTCTACAAAAAATAAAATTTTCTTAAAAATAATCACTTTTATTTATATGATAACATTGGATTAAATGTAAATACAATATTATTTTATATTCACATTAAATAAATGTTAAACCCTAAAAAATATACTCCCTCTGTTTTTTTTTTAATTGTCCAATTTAGAGATGCGTGTATTTTTTTTACATAAATGCTAGAGGCACAACAAAAAATCAGCCAAAACAGCCAACAAAGCCCATTTTAACACTTTTGGCCCAAATAGTATCATTAACCATGTGTATTTTTTTTAATGGGCTGAGTGATTTAAACCCAATTTCCTATTGTTGGCTGTGTTGGCTGATTTTTTGTTGTGCCTCTAGCAATGCTCTTTTTTTTAACTGTCCATTTCAAATTTTGAGATAAAATTTATTATTTTCTCCCTTTTTTACCCTATTTAATACTACTCATTAATCTCTTTTACTCTTTTACCAAGTAAAGTAATAAAGGATAATTTAGTAAAATAGGTGTACATTATGTTAATTTTTATATAATACCAATCATTTTCTAAATTTCAGCATGCATTTAAAATTGGACAATTAAAACAAAATGGAGGAAGTATTATTATCTCTTTGGTGGCACCTAAACCGTTTTTCATTGTTTTTATTGACACGTGTTTTGTGTTCTTTGAAAATTTAATTGAAGCTTGTGCTTCCATAACCATGAGTCCCACGTGGACTGCCACTAATTTCGACACCTCAAAATCAATCTAAGGTCATGCAACTCAAATAAAATGCCAAGATAGAACTCCAAAATTAAATCATACTATTTGATTTGATGAGAAGATTGTTATATATTATTTATATATTCTTCTATGGTGTGTATTAAGTAGGACTATATATAGGCAAAGGGCTATTGGTATCAAAACTTTATACTTAAATTAGTCATGATTCAAAACATTTTATAATAACAATGGTTAATATCTAATTTGTAATATATATTATATATAATGTGTATTATATATATAACATGTTACATATAATATATATAATATATAACACTTTAGATATTAATTATATATATTTCTATTATAAAATAAGTATTCATGTGAGTTATACTTCTTTATCGAAACGCTACCAGAGTATAAAGCACCTAATATACATTAGGGGTTGTGAAAATGTTTTGATAAAAAACCAATTTTTGAAAGGAAGATTTTTGAATCCATGATATAAAACGTAGGTTGTGGGTGGTACTACAAACGAATACATATGGAAAGGGCCGAGAAAGAATTATTGTGCATCTAACAATTCTCACGTTGGAAGATGATTTTCTCACCCTTTTATCAATAAATTGGAAAACAGAACATAAGGGAAAATTGGGAGATAATTTCACAACTAACACCAAAAGTTCAAAAATCCTTGACAGTCTTCAAAAATAGCTTTCAAGAAATAAACTCAGCAAAGAAAGCCGATCCTCCTCCTTATGACTCAAGAAAAAAATAGCTATAGACACACAATATACAATTTTAGATGGTGATTGATTTATAAAAATATTATGTTGATATTTTCTATTTTTATATAGATATAGGTTGTGTTTGTTTTTGCTGACTTCAGAGTCGGGATCAAAGACTCATTGTAGTAGTTAGTGACACCGGAGACAGAGTCAATAGTCATTTGTAGTCACTGTTATGTTGGGTAAAACACACAGAATCATAAAAGTGGATACACTGTCAAAATTACCTAAAACCACCCCTCAAATCTCAATCCCACATCTTCATCCTCTGCCTCTCGTCTCTCTTTTTGTTCGTGTCGCTGCCTTCAGATCCGTGAGGAACAGGGTGGCGTTGCCTTCAAAGTCTCGATGGCGCCCTTAGATCTGGTAAGAATGCAGCAGCGACATCCCCGTCATCGTCCAGCGCCTCCGCGAATCCACCTCCCTTGCCTCGTAGCAGCACCGCGCCACCGCTCCCCAGCCTCGGTTCTTATCTCGCTCCCTCTCTCTCTGCTCTCTCTCTACCAGTCCGCCATGGGAAGGAGCTTCGAGCTCTCTCTCTCACCACTGTAATTCTCATCACAGATCTCTTTCTTCTGTCTCTCCTCTCTCATTGCAGCAGCCACAGGTAAAGATATGGAACAGGAAACCATAAGCACGAATCTGAGCGGCAGAGGGCAATATGAAGGGAAAGCAGAAGGGGCAGCAAAGATTGAGGTTTAGTGAGGATAAAAATTTACAAGGACATTATTGAAATATTGAGAATTTGATAGGGATAAAATTGTAAATGAAAATTTGTAAAGTATAAGTTCAATTCCGTGACTTCCACTTCCAATCAATGACTTCATGTTTGCAGAGTCACAAATAATAACAATTTTGTCTCCAGAGTCACTCTAACTCTTGTATCATTCTCTTGATAACTCCAAAAACAAACACTCAATGTAGTCACAAATTGAATGACTCATTGACTCCGATTCTGAAATCAGAAAAAACAAACGCAGTTATAGAGATTGTATGTTTGTTCTAATGGATAATATGACATAATATTTTTATCAAACTCATTTTCTATTTTTATATTTTTGGCTAAAAATATGGAAAATAAGAATGACATTTTTTATTTTTACTGATTTTAAAAAATATTTTCTAAAAATACGTCGATACGATAAAATTAAATATTTTTAGTTATATTTTCTTTGATAATAAAAATGAAAATGAAAAGAGAGAATTAGTTAAACCAATAGCACTTGATATTCACCCTCGGTCAAACTCACTCCTAAACCCAAAATCAAAAAATAAAACAAGAACCATATATAACAAGTCTAACCAATGAACCAATACCAAAATAAAAAAATATAAAAAAATTATGAATCCAAGAGAGTAAAGCAGAGAAACCATTGTCAATATCATCATTTTCATCATCCCTATCTTTATATCATCACCACCATATTCAACTCATAATCATCCTCACAAACAATCGAAACCACCTATCTTGACTGTAATCACTATTACTAAAACACGACACCATTATCCTCTGCAGGAGTATTTGTTTGTAAAACAAACACTATAGACATATCCACTTAGACACAATAGGACATAGACACTAGTGTTCTATGCTTTTGAACGAAGACAATAGTTTCAAAAATTTTAGACACTAATAGATAAATGTGTCATATTTTCTATCCTAAGACACTACTCAAACCCTCGCCATGTTCTGCCCACACGGTGACACCACTGCCCCATGGAGCTCTATCCCTCTCACTCACCGCCATATCACAACCTACATTTTATTTCATTAACACCAAACTAATTCTACTCACCCAATTCACTATTAGTTCGCCTTAATAGTACTATCCCCATATCTTTTTTAAACATGCTAAGTCAACATATTTGTTTCTTATCCACACATCACAGGTTTACATTTGAAAGACAAACATTTTTGTCTACAAATGAGAAAGCACATATACATTATTATCATTATTATCCTCAAATCTTCTATAACAGTTGGTCCCTCGAGACAACATGTTATACAAAATTATAAATATGCCTATTGTGAAAATTTTGTTAACGAAATTTTAAAAATATGCCTACCTTGAAAATTATAAATTTTTACAAAATTAACTCAGTTTTATAATAATTTCAATTTTTTATTTTTTGTGTTTATATTTTAAAAATATTTAAGAAAATAGTTCAAACAGCAAGACAAGTCAAAACACAGTATTATCATTTTATTTATTCCGTTGTTAAATTTATTGAAATATGAAATACAAAGTGAAATCGGAAAGATTGTTTTAGAGAAATAGTCAAGGGAGTTAGTGTCACAGTCATATAGTCATAGTCACAGTGACTCCAAAATTGACTTCGAACATACTCTCATATATTTATGTCTTTTTTTCACATATTTGTACCTCCCTTCCAGCATACAGTGACTCCAAAATTTGAGTGAACAAAATATTGACAACTTTATTTACTAAGTCACTGTGATTATGTTCATTGAATCACTGTAACCATCACACCAAATACTTGACAGAGTCAATTTTTCAGTAACTACTATTATGACTCCAGAGTAAAAAAAGAATCATAACCCAAAGAAATGTTTAACAGAGAAAATAAATTTTAATTTTTTTGAATTAACTACAATAAGTGTAAAATTACTGCGCTATCAAATTATTAACAATATTATATAATTATTAATCTCAACATTCTTATGAGAATATTATAGGTTTTTACGTCATCTAAAAACACAATTTACTATTATGAAAATAATTTAAAAAAATCAGAAAATATAATTTCTTATTCTTCAATTGGAAGTTTACTTAAAAGTGCGTTAGTTTTTGTTTCAAGCTTCTGTATCTTCTCTTTGATAGCTCGTGTGCCAGAAAAGACAAGTACAATGTTTTAGATATAGTTTTCACTAAAACCACCTTTTTAATTAGAGTAAATACCCAAATTCGTCCCTGAATTTTTTTCGGTGTCCACTTTCGTCCCTGATCAAATTTTATTAGTCTCGCAGTCCCTGAACTTGAATTCCGTGAGACATATCCGTCCCTTCGTTAAGTCCCCGTTAATGAGTGACGGAGTAGTCCTACGTGGACTGTTAGTACTTTGTCTTACGTGGACGTTAAGTGACACGTGTTCTAATAGGGGACAAATCAGTCCCCGGAGTTTCTAATAGGGGACAAATCAGTCCCGGAGTTTCTAATAGGGACAAATTAGTCCCTAACCCTTAAACCAAAACGGTATCGTTTTGCAAATCTTCAATTATCTTCTTCTTTCTTTCCCATTTGAAACCCTAAACCCTCATTACAGACCCCTACAGCCGTGCCTCCATCCTCTTCTTCCTCTTTGGATCTTCTCTTTCAACCTCTATTGAAACACCTCCTTAAAATGGAATCTTGAGCTTGAGTAGCTGCTATGATGGTGTAACAATGGAATCTTGAGGTTGAAAGAGGTGTTTCAATGGAGGTTACAAAGGGGAGACAAGAAAATAGAGGACAGAAGAGAGGAAGTGGCGATGCTAGTGCGATGATGAAGGTTTAAAGATGTATTTAGGTTGAGGGAGAAGAACCAATGACAAAGAAGAGGATGGAGGGGTGGCTGTGGGGTCTACAATGGGAGTTTAGAGTTTCAAATGGTTAAGAAAGAAGAAGGTAATAGAAAATTTGCAAAATGATATCATTTTGGTTCAAGAGTAGGGACTAATTTGTCCCCTATTAGAAACTTCGGGAACCGATTTGGCCCCTGTTAAAAACTTCATTGCACGTGTCACTTAACGTCCACGTAGAACAAAATTAACGGTCCACGTAGGACTACTCCGTCACTCATTAACGGGGGAGTTGACGGAGGGACAGATATGTCTCACGAAATTTAAGTTCAGGGACTGCAAACCTAATTAAATTTGATCAGGGACGGAAGTGGGTACCGAAGAAAAGTTCAGGAACGGATTTGGGTATTTACTCTTTTAATTAATGTTTAAAAATCTGAACTTTAATTTAAAAATATAACTTGCTTATTTTCATACTAATACACGACGTTTATTAATACAGAACTTAATTAATTTGATGAGTTAGTATAATAACAATTGATTGAGCCGAATCACGAGGAGTAAGTGGTTTCGAATTAAACAAACATAAGGGTACAAACGTAAATATAAGTAGATTCTCTTTAACTTGTTAGTGTAGTTACGCAAGCAAACCGTTCCTATGCGCGGGAACGATTTTCAGTGAATCAAAATTAAATCCTTAAAAATAAATATGCATACATGCACGTACGTGCGTAAACTCACGAATGTTTAAATAACATAACTCTTTCTACGATTTTGAGGACGAAGAGGTTGTGGTAGTCAAGCAACTACTTAATTAAGAAAGAGAAAACCATATAATTCCATCCTATCTTTGAAAATTCATTTCATCAATCCTCCATAAAAGAGCTTATATAAATGAAAAAACTTGACCTAACTAGCTTCAGAACGAACAAGCAAATTTTTATATCTTTTTGTGAGAATCGGTGTTTGGTTTCTACCACTTTTTTTTTCTTTGTTCTCTCTCACTGTTGAAAAAAATGAAAACCCACAATGTTAGTGTGTGTGATAATATACTACCAGATCTCCAGCATTGACTCTCAGTAACTACCAATCGCGAAAGTTTCTCCTAATTATTCTGATTTACCTTTGTATTTTGTTGGCCGCACGGAAGAAATCCAAGCCACTGAGAGGAAGAATCGGAGGTTCCAAGGGGAATAGTTTTCATTTTCATTTTTATTTTTGTTTTTTATTTTTATTTTATTTTTTGGCTTATGCTTCTCTGGTGTTTTGGAACCTAAATTTTAATAGGGCACATAAATTCCTTTGAATCCTCTGTTACAAAGCTTCTTCAGCCAGCGGTTACTTTGGGAAGGTAACTACAAACTCCACCTCTTTCAATGTTTGTATTTTTTCTCTAGGATGAACTGGGTTTTTCTGTCCTTAAATCCCTCTTTCTCTCTCTTATTTATTGATGTTTGTCTCCCAATTTCTTTTCATTTTTTAGGTTCAATGTTCATTCATGAAAATGGACCTTGCAATGCAGAAGATCAGGATCGAAAAAAGATTATACCTTTATTGGAAAATTGAGCTCTGCTGAGAATTCTGACACACCCCAACTCAGCAATTTTCTTCCCTTTTATCTCCTTTTTGGTAGCATTTCTCAATTAAGGATTGAAGAACAGAACTGGGGTCTGTTGGAGAATGGAGGTTGGGGGAATGAACAACAAGGAAGAGCCAGAAATGGAGGTTCCTTGGATCCCAACCACTCCTGTTAAGCCCATTCTTCAGAAACAAGTTCCGATCTACTCACCTGGAGAAGGAAATCAAGTTAATGGAGCAGTTGCATGTCATGAATTCACAACTGTTGCATATAAAAACAGCATGCCCCATGATGGGTCACTAGTACCTGAAGCTACAGTAGCAAATATTGTCAGTGACAGTGGCAAAACTTGTGCAGAGTCAGCTTATGATAGTGTTACTCAAGACTATGGTCACCTCACTTTTCAACAACTTCTGTGTCAGGCAGAGAAAGGATCACTAAATTGTTCTAATGGGCAAAGAAATCCACTATTTTCTTCATTGATGTCACAGTTCAATGGGGATCTAGTAACCAACATGGCCAATGCAGCACTTAGCCACCACAATCTTTCATTTGAAAGTGAAATCGTGCAAGACAGTTCCAGAGATACTCAGGGTATGTGTAACTATTTTTCTGGCACTAGATACTCTTAGTTTAGTATGTTTCATTGTAACACGATCAACACTAACAATGATAATGACAAGCTAAATATTGAAAAAACAATCTGCAATAGTGTGTAAAATGAATGGAAAAGGCTCCTTAGATTGTCCTGTAGGTTATAATTGTGAATTATATTTTTGGTGGGGTACTTTTTTAGTCACACTTTAGAGACAATAATTTTAGATCAGAGAAGCCCCATCTAAAATGCACATAGCAACAAGAATTGGCTGGAATGAGAGTTAAAACATGATGAATTTCAATGACTCATTAAGTTGCTTAGTAGTTTCTGCTTACTCTAAATCCATTTAGCACTGAATTGAGGGATCTGAATGGGAAATCAATTTTATTTTCTATGTTTTCATTGCATAACTATTTCATTTACATATCAGAATACGTTTTTTCATTTTCCTATTGCATTCATGCAACCTTTTGCCCTAAAGGCACAACAACATTCACAGTTTTGTTACCAATAGGTTTCTGTTTTATTCCCTTTTAATACTGGATTGTGTTGCTTACTCTGCTGCCATTATGACCTGCCACAGGCACAGCGCACATTGCTTGCTGGAGCGATAGAACTCCACAGGATTCCCCATTCACTCTCAACAGTGCAGTCAGATCAGAAAGCAGACAAGTTCCATCAATGCAAACCAATATAGAAGAAAAGAATCCAAGCAGGGAAGAGAAAAATGTCTCTGCTGAAAAGCTTGACAACAATGGACCCACACTCGACAAAGAACTCTGTGACCCTGCTGTAGAACTTGGTGCTGTTTCTACACCATCCAAGCAGAATCCCCCTGATACGGGAAGCAGCCTTGTCATTGATCTGAATGAAACGCCACAGCAGAAACCAAGGAGAAGAAAGCACCGGCCCAAGGTCATCACAGAAGGCAAACCTAGAAGAACTAGGAAGCCAGCTGCCCAAAAGAATGTTGAATCAAAAGAAAAACCAACTGGCAAGAGGAAGTATGTCAGAAAGAAAGGAGTCAACAGTAATTCCACTACTCCGGCAGAAGAAACAGCAGAGTTGATTAAAGATGTGATGCCAAAACCTGCCAAAAGGTCTTGTAGAAGGTCTATAAATTTTGAGACAGGAGAAGGAGATGAAAATTCTACTGGCAAAGAAAACACAACTGCTCACCTTGACAAAGACGGTGTAGTTGTACAGGAAACAAATGTAAATGTTACCTATGCTCAAACCACTTGCATGCAGCATGCATCAAATAATATGTCATTACCAGAAGATACCCAAGCCCCAAACACATCTCCATCAAGAAAAAACCCTTCTGGGGCAAAGCCAAGTACAAACACAACTGTCAAGAGGAAGTATTCAAGAAGGAATAAATCGAACAACAGTTCTGCTCCTCCCACAGAAGTGACAGGAAGCTCTTTAAATTGTGACACAGGAGCAAGAGAAGACAACCCTGTAGGCAGCAACAATGCAACTGTGCATCTGAGCAAAGAGATTGACGTATTAGTCACACAGGAAACAAATGAAGGCCTTCTTTGTGATCTGAACGCTTCCATGGAGCAGACATCAAATAATAGTGTGCCTTTACCTGAACAAGCACAAGACCAATCAAAAGGCAGTCTCCCTGAGGCACAGCCAAAAGAAAAACCAATTGGAAAATATGCAAGAAGGAAAAGAGTGAACAAGTCTTCTACTCCCCCAACAGAAATCAAGGAAGGGTTGAATGAACAATTGATGGCTGGATCAATCAAAATAACAAGGAGGTCTTCTCTTGTCACTAGAGCAAGAAATAAAAGTTCTACAGGTGGAGAAAATCAAAATATTTGTATCAGCAAGGAAAATATTGTGCTGGCAGAAGAAACACATGCAAATCTTGCCAATGATTATAGCTCTTTTTACATATCATTACCTGTAGAGGCACAAGTGTGGACTACATCACCTTCAAAAGGCAGTTCCCCTGGAACAAAGCAAAGAGGGAAAACAACTAGGAAGAGGACATCTACGAGAAGGAAAGGATTGAAGACTTCTGCTCCGACAGCAGAAATGACAGGAGAACTGACTGAAGCATCAATGCCAGAATCTATTGACGTATCATTGACAAGGCCCTTAAATTTTGACATAGGAGCAGGAAAAGAAAGTTCTATGTGCTGCAGAGAAAATTTGACTGTACATTTAAGCAAAGAAAATGGTGTGTTGGTAAAGGAAACACTTATGGAGCTTTCCTGTGATCAAAATACTTCCATGAATCAGGCACTATATAGTTACATGCCATTACCTGCAGACACAAAAGCCCCAAGTATATCTCGTTCAAAAATCATTTTCCCTGAGGGGAAGCTGAATGTCAATGCAAACTCTGTAGAGAACAAAAATGGCCAGGCAGCTGCTCAGGATGGACATGAAAACAGTGCAAACATCCTATCAAAAGCAGTGGCGCCATCAAATCCAAATGGTTCTGTATCACAAATGGTTGGTTCCAAGAGAAAACATTCTGGTTTACCTAAGCATCTAGAAACCTGCAGCATGAATATCAGTGGGGCACAATATAATGGTTTGGCCACATACCAGACAAACTATTCTGTTCAGTTTTCAAACATTCAGGAGATAAATGAAAAGAGGAGAATGTCCAGCTTTTTGGATGCATCTTCCATGACTACCACAAGAGGCATACAACCAACATGCCCTCAAGTAGATGCTCGATGGAATCTTTATTCCAACGACTTGGGTAACACTGAAAATGAGGCAGATTATATTAAGTTTGTCTCAACTTTGAGAGGGCTGGGTAGAAGATATAGTTCCCCTAGTCTAATTTACGATTCTGCTTCTCTAACCAGAATCACAAATCATGATACAGAACCAAATAACTCTGTAAAACAAGGCATTTCTGATATGCAAACATCTGAGGCTGCAGACAGACAACTGACATGCATTGATGCTCCTATTGCAGAAATGCCCGCACTACTCCCAAAAAAGAAGCGAACAAGAAAGAAAAAAGCTCTTTCCATTTCTGCAGATTCTAGCACAAATGAGATGCAACAGAACCATAATTTTGGGGTGGGAAATTATCACCTGCCATTGGACAAGTCATTAGGTATTCAAGGCATTTCTGATATGCAAACATCTGAGGCTGCAGACAGACAACTGACATGCATTGATGCTCCTGTTGCAGAAACGCCTGCACCACTCCCAAAAAAGAAGCGAACAAGAAAGAAAAAAGCTCTTTCCATTTCTGCAGATTCTAGCACAAATGAGATGCAACAGAACCATAATTTTGGGGTGGGAAATTATCACCTGCCATTGGACAAGTCATTAGGTATTCATACTAAAACGTTGGTTTTTGTTTGAATAACATTATTCACATGTTAAAGGGAAAATAATTCAACCATACATTTTTTTCCTTGCAGGTTTTGCTCGTGAAGTAATATGGGAACCCGTAAATAGTGTTGATACATTAGCAGAGCAGTTTAGACACCTTGCTTTACAAGAGCAGAATGCACTTGTTCTTTACAAACAGCAGAATAGCATGGCAGATGGCACTATGATTCCCTTCCAAGGCCCATTTGATCCCATCAAAAAACATCGACGACCTAAAGTTGACCTTGATGAGGAGACTGATCGAGTGTGGAGGCTTTTGATGATAGATATTAACAGTCATGGGATTGATGGAACAGATGAAGACAAGGCCAAATGGTGGGAAGAAGAACGGAATGTGTTCCGTGGGAGAGCAGACTCATTTATTGCACGAATGCATCTTGTACAAGGTATTAATGCAATACTTTCAATAATATCAGCGTTATTTACTTTTGACACACTCCAGTAACAAGGCACCTACCTACTTATCATCAATGAATTGGAAGAAATAAGACAAGGAAATGGGGGGAAACTGTTTGGAGGAAGCAATATTAAAAATTGTCCATTAAAAACATTATCTAATTTCCTGCCGCCCTACAAAAGAGAGCTCCAAAAAGCCAGCCATGAACCCTATTATCTAGGACTGAGTAAATGCAAGAAACTTGTAAAACATATACAAGTGCATCCTACATCACATCATTATAAATGAATTTAGTGTCTACAAGCAACAGATTGTTAATAATATTATCTGCTGATTATTATAGTGCAATGTAAAGATAGATAACCAAAATATTTCTTTTGTGGGAAGATATTTATATATATGTACACTTTATGAAAATGACAATCATATCCTCAGTAAGTTATTATAACAGAGAGAAATGACATTACTTGCATGTTGATATGTTTTAGAAATTGTTGTGAAGCATAAAAAAAATCCTTCCTTGCAAAATATAGGAAAATTAAAAACTTCACTTAGTAAAAGTCCATTGCATTCATTGGCTTTGGTCAGAGTTTAACTCTGTAAATTAATATGACACATACTTAACAGGAGACAGGCGATTTTCTCGATGGAAAGGATCAGTACTTGATTCAGTGGTAGGAGTTTTCCTCACCCAAAACGTCTCAGATCATCTGTCAAGGTATGAACTACGCAAAACATTGTTAGCAGGAAACTTTGATTAGTCACTTAAATGTTTATTTGTTCTCTCTGTTGACAGTTCTGCATTCATGTCCCTTGCGGCTCGATATCCCAAAAAGTCAAGCAGCACATGCAAAACATACAATGGGGAAGGCACAAGCCTGGTAGTTAAAGAACCACAGGTGCACATAGTGGAACCAGAGGAAAATACAGAATGGGGTGTAAAAACATTGAATCAAACTATTTATGACCAGAGTTCAATGACAGTAGACATGGTTGAGCATACTGGAGAAAAGGAAGCTGTCAACAGCAAAGAGCCCAGCAGGACTGCCAGTACAGTTACTAGCTTGACAGATGAATCAAACTGGAGAGTGCCAGAATCATCTCAAAGGAAGACTGAGGAAAGGGAAGGAAAAATATGTTACGAGGGCATGAGGACAGAGTTAAATGATCTAGTTTCATCCCAAAGCTCTGCCATTTCTGGAGATCTTTCAAGTGATCAAATTCCTGAGAAGATAGGATCCTGCTCAGATAGCAACTCAGAAGTAGAAGATTTGTCAAGCACAGCAAAGGACAGCAACATTTATAACAGCATTTCCCATGAGTATGCTTTGAAACAAAACACAATCTCAGGCAAGCTTGAAGCTAATTGCTTTGATCCTTTCAAAACAGAAGCCTCGTCAAGTGGCTTCATGAAGAATAAGGATGAAAATGACAAGAACAGACCCTGTTTTCAAAGAACAGAGTCTGCCAGCCAAGTTGTAATTTCCCATTCTCAAAGCATGGCAGCTCAAGGCGCTCAAGATCTTATGGAGAAAGTAAAGGATCTTTGTAACCACAAAGATGCAGAGGGGAATGAAATTAATGAGGTAAATTCTACTCCAAAGAAATTAAAGAGCAGGGGACAAGACAAGGAGAAAATGGAGGACTTTGACTGGGATAGCTTAAGAATAGAAGCACAAGCTAGGGCTGGGAAAAGAGAGAATACAGAAAACACCTTGGATTCTTTGGACTGGGATGCTGTGAGACGTGCAGACGTCAGTGAAATTTCAGATGTCATCAAAGAACGAGGCATGAACAACAGGCTTGCAGAACGTATAAAGGTACAATTGAACTTCCATGAAATGAAATATTATCACTTTCTGAAAAGAAAATCAATGCAGTTTGTATTACATGGCATACTATGCAGAATTTCCTGAATCGACTGGTTGAAGATCATGGAGACATTAACCTTGAGTGGCTGAGAGATGTTCCACCTGACCAAGCAAAGTAAGCCTAGTGGCCAAATGAACTATATTGAAATTCATAACACTATTCCCTCTTTAAATCTGTGCTTGGAAACACATCCACACAGTTCCGTTTCATGCCAGCAAGATATATGTATGATCAAAATCTGTTTAATACTACAGGGAATACTTGCTCAGCGTAAGAGGATTAGGATTGAAAAGCGTGGAATGTGTCCGACTTCTAACACTGCACCATCTTGCCTTCCCGGTAAGTGAAAGCATAGGTATGAATTACAGGAATGTGGAATAGATCTGATGAGTAATTGCTATATAACAGGTGGACACCAATGTTGGACGTATAGCAGTACGACTTGGATGGGTACCTCTCCAGCCACTGCCTGAGTCACTACAGTTACATCTCCTAGAATTGTAAGCACTACATAAATAAATGATATCAGGTGTCATCAATTTCTTATTAAGAATTTCTAATATCATTGTCCTATGTAGGTACCCAGTTTTGGAATCCATACAAAAATATCTCTGGCCTCGACTGTGCAAACTCGATCAAAAAACATTGTAAAGATTTCATTTCAATTTAATGTAGCACATTAACAGAAACACATAACAAGTGTTCCTTTGTTCCTGCAAGTTTAGCCAGGGTAATTCACATAATTTATTTTTTTTATCTTTTGTTGCAATATAATACAGATATGAGCTGCATTACCAGATGATTACATTTGGAAAGGTAAAATGCATCTTCTTCTACATAACCTACTTGCCAAAACCTGGTTCTGACTTTTGAATGCAACAAATTAATGCAGGTTTTCTGTACAAAAAGCAAACCAAACTGCAATGCATGCCCAATGAGAGGAGAATGTAGGCACTTTGCTAGTGCATTTGCAAGGTATGTTTATAATATACTCAAATTCTTTAAATGAAAAAGAAGTGTTATTCAGCATCAGCCAGAACTCTATTCTCATACATTAGAACTCTAGAAGGTATTGCATTTTATGTGTTGCCAATATAGGTAAGGAACTTGGGATAGGGAGATATTCTTAGGAAGTTCAAACAAATATCAGTACTATTATATTCAATGCCAAATTATATTGACAGAACTCTAATAGGCATTCCATCCTCATCACAATAGTTTAACTTAGGACACTGCTATCAGCTATGTAGGTACCACCCTTAAAATCCAAAAAAACATGCATGTCTTGCCAGTTATGATTGATCAATAACAAATAAGCAAATATTGTATGCAGTGCAAGACTTGCCCTGCCAGGACCCGAGCAGAGGAGTATTGTTAGCACTTCTGGTAACAATGTGACTGATCAGAACCCACCTTTAATCATCAGTCAGTTGCACTTGCCACCCCCCGAGAATACAAACCAAGGAGCAGAAATTCAACAAACAGAAGTGAGCAAACACATGGAATTAATATCTGAAATAAATAACTGCCATCCTATTATAGAAGAGCCAACAACTCCAGAGCCAGAATGCTCACAAGTACCAGAAATTGATATGGAGGATGCCTTCATTGAGGATTCATATGAAATTCCTACCATCAAACTTGATATGGATGAGTTCACTCAGACTTTGCAAAATTATATGCAAGAAAACATGGAACTTCAAGAAGGGGAAATGTCAAAGGCGTTGGTTGCTTTGAATCCAGAAGCTGCTTCTATTCCTATGCCCAAGCTAAAGAATGTGAGCCGATTACGAACAGAGCATTGTGTGTAAGTTAAACTAACTAATCTCTTACTAATTGACTTGAATGCACTAAGGAAAAGTCACGGGAAGAAATCAGGATAAGAACCGTGCAATAGAAATTCCAGTGCTTGTACAAGTTTCAAGATGCACAATATCAATCATGTAAGAAAAGTTCTAATATTTTGTGTTGATTTGTGGAATTTCACAGCTATGAACTCCCAGATACGCATCCTCTTTTGGAAGGGGTTAGTTACTGCTGAATCTGTTGATCAAAGTTGTTTTGTTTTATTCTATATATATAACTCTTATTAACTACTTGCATGTCACAGTGTGATAGGCGAGAGCCTGATGATCCAGGGAAGTACCTTCTTGCTATATGGACTCCAGGTAAACAAAAAAACAACCTAAGCAACATGCTTCGTTCTGAATTAATTTAAATAGGCTGTAACCTTGCTTGCACTAGGTAGCACAATAAATTATTAAGATTTACAACATATGATTTGTGTAGTTTTCTGGTTTTTTCGTTAATTCATTTTGTCAAATACAATTAATGATTACATTAGGTGAGACGGCAAATTCTATACAGCCACCTGAAACCAAGTGCACCTCTCAACAATGTGGCCAACTCTGTGACGAGAAGGAATGTTTAGCATGCAACAGCTATCGTGAAGCAAGTTCACAGATAGTTAGAGGGACACTCCTGGTCAGAATTCTTATCAAAATAATCATCTTAACCATATGTTGCTTGATTCTTATATACTATAAAGGCAAGAGAGTTCTGCATATGAAGTGTACTCACTTGAATTCATGATGAATATGAACAGATACCATGTCGAACAGCCATGCGGGGAAGCTTTCCACTAAATGGCACCTATTTCCAAGTCAATGAGGTAAAATAGTGTCACAAATCACTTTTCCATTTACATACAATTACAGCCATATTAAAATGTATCATTTGAACCAGGTATTTGCTGATCATGACTCAAGTCTTAACCCAATTAGCGTTCCACGAAGCTGGATTTGGAACCTCAATAGGCGAACAGTATATTTTGGAACCTCCATACCAACAATATTTAAAGGTAGACTTCAAAATTATTCAGATAAAAAACAATTGATAACTATATGCTAAAGATGAAGCTGACTAGATGATTTTTGTCAATCAGGGTTATCAACACAAGAAATTCAACAATGCTTTTGGAGAGGTAAGATTTAGTTTCCTAAATGTCATAATGCAACATATAATTGAATATATTACATTTTATTCTTGAGATTAGCATAACAAGTTTGCAGATGTTTTATATATACTAGAGGGACAAAAGGGTTAAAAATCGACCCACTTCTACAGTTTTATTTGCTAGAAGCATGATGGATGCTACCTCCCATCGATGGCTTTTATGTTTACATTTTGCAAACACATAATCATCTATACCAGTACAGAAGGGGGTTAGAAGCAGTTTATTATACATGCCACTTTCTCCTATTAGTCGTACTTAAGTTAACTGTATACAAATAAAATCAAACAACAACAATTAATCCAATATAATAATATATAATTTCCTTCACAAACAATGACAAACAGCATGATTGCTAGGGTGGATTATTTGTGCAACTAAGAAGTAATAACTGGTTTTCGTCTTAATCTCATTCAGAACCATTTTCTTTGACTGTTGAAGTCCATGCTAGAACCACTTTGCCTAATATTCAATGATGCTTTCTATTGTTTTTCTTTTATTTCTTTCCATTTCATACTTGTTCTTCCATAATCCGTATCCTCTTCTAGCCAAATATTACTTGCATGCATCCAGGCACATCAATCCAAAGTTCTTGGTTAGATAGAATTATTAACACTTCTATGGGAGTCACAACTTCAAAATAGAAATGCAAAATAAGTATAAAAACAAAATAAATGTGAAGGACCATTCTTCCCTCACAGAAGGAGCCTACTTGATAACTGAATAGAAAACCAAGTACCTACATACTCCAACCTCTCTTAACAGCTAGTGAAAATGCTTTGCAGGTTATGTCTGTGTTCGGGGATTTGACAAGACAACGCGAGCGCCTCGTCCTCTTATGGCTAGATTGCACTTCCCAGCTAGCAAGTTACCCAAGGCCAAAGGGACCAATACAAGGAGAAGGCCAACTGCTGCAAAAACACAAGGACCGGAACCAAATCCAGAACAACAACCAGAATTGCTGACTGCTGCGAAGTCACAAGGACCGGAACCAAATCCAGAACAGCAACCGGACTTGCTGATTGCTGCGAAACCACAAGAACCAGAACCAAATCCGGAACACCCAGAATTGCTTTCTAACAGTCAAAACCTTCAGTAAAGGGATGGAGCCTGAATACGTGTCAAGACTATCCATCCCAAAAAACTGTGTTGCCCTTTAGCATGTATATACTAACAAAGCTATTTTTTAATTTATGACTTGAAAGTTTAAAACTCCTCATATCATGCTCAGAGGGTGAGCCAGTTTTCCTAGACTAGGATCAATAATGTAGGAATGGTTAATCCCTAGGTTCGAGCTTCTTATTTTGAAAACTCATTACATGAAGAGAGGTTGAGCCTAGTAATGCCATAGCAAAGCCAAGAACAGAGAATTCCCCACAATTTTTGCAGAGGTAAACTAAGGAATATTCAGATAAGAATTTCACGCCCTCGTTTCCCCAGCTCCGCTTGAACATTCAATCAGATTTTCATTTCTCAGCGTTTTATTAATTAATAGTAAGATAATTAATTATTTGAAATCAAAGGAAATTAAGAATCATTAGAGATCCTTTTTTTTACTAATTTATTCCTCTAAATCCTGATTCTAACAGCAAACAAAGCAAAATTGAATCCTACGTTTCTAACAACAACAAAATAATAATCTCCAGTAATAAATCAAATCAACTGTTGCAACTATAGCAGTAACCGTCAATAAGCTAAATAAGCCGAACCAACAAAAAATAAACACGTCTCAACTCAACTCAACTCAAGTAAATCACAATGTAACGAAAGCGGTAATATATCTAGCTAAACACACCAAAATACAGAACAAAAAACAATTCAATCACAATGAAAAATAAGTCTATGTACAGAAGTTTTCAACTATGCAAGTAAATATTTAGCTAAATGATTCAAAACACGAATAAAAAAGAAAAGAGTGATATAAATCTATATATATATATGATCAAAAGGATTGTTATAGTATTCAACTTATAAGTCCATTGAAGGATTGGAATGATAAACGTACCTTTCAAATTTTCGTACGCGAGAGCTAAAACCACAACGAACGAATTGGATCTGAAAAAGCTTAATTAAGTGAAGGCTAATAAGAATTGGATCCAGAGGAAGTTGAATTCATTGGAGAAAGAGAAGCACAATACAACAAACTGTATAGTTAAAGAGAGAGAGTGTTTTCTGGAAGAGAAGGGAGAAGAATTTTTGTGTTGTGCTGTGTTTTGTGAATTGCCGCGCTTTGCCGCCATAACTGAATTTTCATATGCTTCTTTGTTTTCCTTTTCCCCCTCTTCTTTTTATAACAATTTGTACCTTTTTTTTTATTTGGCGGTAGTTTATGTGGGTTTTGGGCTTGGGCTCAGCTCGGGCTCAAATTTTAAAGGCCCAAGTTGGAAGACCACGTTTCTCAACTTAATACTCTTCTCCTATTTTCTAAACAAAAATAAATTATTTTCGGGTTTCGTTTGATTTTCTCGACTCTGGAGTTAGAATCAATGAATCAGTGAAAAAATAATTTTGTTAAGTATTTAATCCGAGAGTCACAGTGTAGATGGGAACAGAGTCATAGTAACTCAGTGAATAAAACTATCAACTTTTTGTTCACTCCAATTGTAGAGTCATTGTATTGGAAGAGAGTCAGTGTGTGTTAAAAGAGAAACACAAATATATGAGAGTGCGTTCGGAGTCAATTTTAAAGTAAGGAATCAATTTTAAAGTAACTGTAACTCTAACTCTTATGACACTAGCTTCATAACTCCTTTAATTTTAACCTCAAAGTCATTGAAAACAAAACACTATCTATATATGATTATGATTGATTCCCTTAAATGTCATAACAATATTTTTCACTTACTAGTTTCATGAAAATTAAACCTTTTTTTTTATTTTTATCCAATAATTTTATGATCAACTAACTTTCTACTCACTATATCCATTTGTACTTGTTTCCTTAGGTCTAATCTCACTTTTTTTTTTATTGGAGGCTTTTATTAAATGAAAGATTTATTTATAATCTTTAACAAAATTTAACACGTATTTTAAAAGAGAAATGTTAATATGTTTATAATCAAAATTGTATAATACTTGTACAAGAATCATATTCACCGTTGATTGTATTAAGAAGTTACAAACTAATACAATTCAATGATAGATATGATTGTTGTACAAATATTATACAATTTTCATTATACACATAGCATTAATAATTTTAAAAATATTTATAACAACTTTGTTTATTTTTTAAATATATATTAAATATGCTCTAATATTATTATAGAGAAATTTATCGTTATTAAATTAAGGTGTAATCCCAATTTGACATAAAATAAAGATAATAAAGACAAAGAATTAAGAGAGTAATCACATCCAAGATAGTACAGCTTGAGATTCATCGAACAATACCTTCTTTCTGTTCTATTCTTTATTTTGTTCACAATTCAATACTCAAACCCCACGTTTGTATCTGTGACTTTAGAATGAGACTGCTTTTTATTATTATAATATTAATTAATTAATTAATTGATAAGATTATGAGAGCTTACCCCCAAAATCAGTGAGGTGTGATGCAAGTTGTGTGATTACTGCTACTTTTTTTTAATAAGTAGTAATGTAATGTTACATAATTAGACAAAAATTGATAAATATTTTAATAAAAATAGTAATAATGATGTTGTCAAGTTGAATAATATAATAATATATAAACTTAATTCAAATATCACATCATAGTGACAACTTATTGTAGGCATACATGAATCCTAAATTCCAGCATTTTCGAGGTGTACTTGTTATAGTCTTTGGTGGAATTTGGTAAAAAAATTATTTTACTTTTTCTTTTAAATTTAATTAACATATCTTTACATTTATAATATTATTATATAAGTTTTTGCTAATAAGTATCTAAACACACTTCTTAAGATAATAAAAGTATAAATATTTATATTGAATAAGATTATTTTAATATTTTCTATGTAAAAAATTCACCATAATTTTTTGATTTTTTAAAATTTTATTCTTTTTAATATATTTAATAAGTATTTTAAGGACACTTGTTAACAAATTTTTTATTATATTATTTTTTCTTAAATGTTATACTAATTTAACCTAAATTAATAGAAGAAAGTTAAATTGAATTTTATCAAATCTAAAAAAAAGTAAACTATTACTATAATTTACCCTAATATTTAAGTTTCTTTAGTGGCATTAGATCGATTTTTATGTTTAAGGCCATATGAAATGTCCCATACCTTAATAATAAGCAAAGTGGGATATATTTTATGTGACAATTTGATAATATTGACTCATTGATTTTTGGCCAACTATGATAGTAATATGAAAGGCAAAACAACTAGTCATACCAATATTTTAGGGGAATGTTATTGGTATATAGAATAACACCAACATATTTATTAAAATTGTCAATATTTAAATGTGGTGAAAAATGGGTAGAGAGATATTGATATATTGTGTTATGTACATTTAGTATTTTTCAATATTTTATCCTAATTGATATTTCAAGACACAACTTTATTTATATGTGGTTATTTTTCACAATGTTACAATTGTTTTATTTTTAAACAAGTTTCATTCCATTATTAAATTAAGTATTGGTATGTTATGAGTTTTATTTTATTTTTTCAAGTTCATATTGTCACTATTGTAGGGTATAGGCCACTTACCTAAAATTTGTATGCAATTAATGTATTCAATATAACCTTGTTCAACATTTAATTCTTCTACAATGTTAAAAGTGACTTTATCCAATGAACTTAGGATATGCATAAGGTGTGACATGCATATTTGCAAGTTGCAAGAATTGTATGGGGTTCCATTTACATGATTGAGTCTCTATGACTTGATCCTTGTCTATCAATCTAGCAACAAATATAATAATCATTAATTGTATTGTTGAATTTTTACTTAGTTGACTTGATATACTTTTTACTTGGGTTGTTAAAATTGATTATTAGAGAAAAAACAATCCCTCCAATTAGAGTAACCAATCAACCAAGTTACATAAGAGGATTTAATTTTTATTCACAATATACATTTTTCTATACAATTATCTAATATGTGTTGCCATGTTAGTCATGATTGTGTTTTCTCTCTTTCACTACTTGAAAAATCACACAAACAAAATATTTTAATTGGACGACTGTTTAAAATACCTTTATTGAATCAAAATTAAATTTTTTTAAGGGGATCAACAATTCCCACAAGTACAGTAACATAAATATTAAGAGATAAAGCTTAATTTTTTTGGTGAGGTAATTAAAGCTTAATTTAATTTCTATATGTATATAGTACTTTGTAATAATCTCACATCTCGCATAAATACAAAAACATGCAAAAATTGAATTGGATAGCTATAGATACATTGGTTAATTAGGAAAAAAATGCATTAACACACAAGAAAAGAAGAAAATTTGTAATTTACCAAACCAAATAGCTAAAAATTAAATTGTAAATTAAAAATTTAAAATCAAAAAAAGGAGAAAAAGAAAACTCACCGCTTTCATTTCTCTCTCCCCCACCAAGTTGCATTCGTTTTCTAGAGAGAGAAACAAAAAGCGAAGGAAAGAAAAAAAAGCTTCAACAACAGTAGTGAGAGAAGAAGAAGAAGAAGAATAATAATAAGAAGAAGAAGAAGAAGAAATTAACGAAACCAAAATTAATGGAGAGTTTTAGGGTTTTCTGAGCTAAGAAAAGTTACTATAGCTTCCAATGGAAATGCCAGCACGAAGATCGAACTACTCGCTCTTAAGCCAAAACGCCGACGACCAGTTCTCCGGTGGCGGCGTTGGTGCCGCCGCAGGAACCACCTCCGCACCGTCATCTTCCGGAGACGGAAAAACTAACCGTTCGAAGTTCGAGAACAGAACCTTCGATTGGGACCTCGTTGCTGATCACAGGAACAACAACCGGATCGGGAGTTTGTACTCCTCGATCGGGCTGCAGAGGCAGTCCAGCGGGAGCAGCTTCGGTGAGAGTTCGCTCTCTGGCGGCGCTACTGGTGACTTCTATGCTCCAACGCTGTCGACCGCGGCGGCGAGCGACTTAGACGGGTTTGGATACCTACACGACGAAGGAGTTAGGATTACCGAGCTCAGAGCGAGGTTGCCGGATGCTTCGGCGAGGACGGCCGGCGGTGGATCCTCCGGGAAGAGCTGGGCGCAGCAGACAGAGGAGAGCTACCAGCTGCAGCTGGCGCTGGCGCTGCGGCTCTCTTCAGATGCAACATGCGCTGATGATCCGAATTTCCTTGATCCGGCGCCGGAGGAATCGGTGCTGAGGTTGTCGTCGAGTTCGCCGGAGGCAGTGTCTCATAGATTCTGGGTACGTATTTGGCTTGAATTGAATTTTACTATTTTTGAATTCTGATTGAAAATTTTGGTGATAACTTGTATTATTATTATTATTTATATTTTTGTATTCAAATCGGAAAATTAGTAATCAGCTAGATTTTTGCAGTGTCTTAGGGTTTTACTTTTGATGGTAAATTGGTGATCAAATTCTGGCGAACGATTCTGGTTATGTAGCAGTACTCATTTGAATTAGTTTATGATCAAAATCAGTCTTGCAGCTATACTGAATGTGCAAAAAAACACTATGGATGTCTGTTTATTCGGTTGTTGATTTTATATGCCAAATTTAGTGCAATGTGATTTAGCTTTGTGTTGGGAACTTAATCTTAAAACTGTGAATTAAATATCTTAGCATAGTGGGGATGGGCAGAATGTGTTTTGTCATTCTTCATTAAGAAGCTGCGACGGTGTATAATTTAGATGAAGTCCAACCATGATTCTCGGATTGTTGCGTGGTTTAATTTAAGACGAAACAGTATCCCCCGTCCCCTCTTTACTCTACCATATTTTTCTCATAAAAAACTTTCTCTAGTTTTTTCAGAAGGAGAAAACTGGAATTAGTTTTGCCGATTTGTTGCACTTATTGGTTGATATGTAATTGATGGTTTCTTGTTTAATATGTGCATCAGGTGAATGGGTGCCTATCATACTCCGAAAAGATTCCTGATGGATTTTACCTAATTCATGGGATGGACCCCTATGTATGGACCGTGTGCACTGATCTGCAAGAAAATGGTCGAATTCCATCTGTTGATACACTAAAATCTGTGAATCCCAGCATTGATTCTTCACTTGAAGTAGTTTTGGTGGATCGGCGCAGCGACCCCAGTTTAAAAGATTTGCTAAACAGAGTACATAGTATTTCTTGTAGCAGCATAACACCAACAGAGGTTGTTGATCAGCTTTCGAAGCTGGTTTGCAACCGTATGGGGTGAGCCTTCTTGGTATTCTTGGCTTGACCTATTTAGCTTACTGGATGGTCATGTCAGTCTAACGATATTTTATTGCTATAACAAGGGGTTCAGCTTCTGTTGGGGAGGATGACTTCTTTTCCATCTGGAACGATTGCAGTAATGATTTGAAGGATTGCTTAGGCTCTGTTGTTGTTCCCATAGGTAGTCTATCTGTTGGCCTCTGCAGGCATCGTGCTATATTATTCAAAGTAAGGTTCTACTTCTCTGTGGGGCTTTAAGGCTGTGAGTGTGCATGTTGGCTAAGTAGACTTGTTTTTCTTCTCTGGTTTAGTTCATGTCACTGATTATGTATGTATTTAACATTTCAGGTACTAGCTGATGCCATTGATTTACCTTGTCGAATTGCAAAGGGATGTAAATATTGCAAAAGGGATGATTCGTCATCTTGTCTGGTCCGATTTGGGCTTGAGAGGTATATGTCTTACTGCCATGCACATGTACTTTTTCTGTTTATTCATATAAATGCAATCTAAAGTCTAGTCTCCATGGGTTATGATGATCTTTGATGTGATAGTAGTTTCTTAACAGTAATAGTCCTAACATTTTGCATCTGACATAATGTAATTACAGGGAGTATCTTGTTGATTTTATTGGGAAGCCAGGTTGCTTATGCGAGCCTGATTCCTTGCTCAATGGACCATCTTCCATCTCATTTTCTTCACCCTTGCGCTTTCCCAGACTTAAACCAGCTGAACCTAGCAATGATTTCAGGGTACTTGCCCAACAGTATTTCTCTGACTGCCAATCTCTTGAGCTTGTTTTTGACGATAATTCTGCAGGTGAGGTTCATATTTTTTTGTTTAACTTGTGCTACTCTAAATGTGGGTAGCTTCTGATATTATTGTTTTGGTGTATATTGAAGGATTTACTTAGGGTATATTGATGCTAAGATCCAGGCATCTTAGACCTGTTATTTATTTCCAACCATCTATCTTCATTTCATTTTTAAATTCAGCAATAACATCAACAACAAAGCATTTTCCACTAGGAGGGGTTGTTTCCATTTGTCCAATGATTGAAGAAAATTGTTTTGCTTTGAGCTAACCTCCATAAATAGTTTGTTTATGTAGGAAACTTGGTATGAATGTATATAATGCAGTAGTGTTAGAGCTTTCTTATCTGAGATGAATTACTCACTTGTTTTGATCAGTTTATATGCACTAGGCGATTAGTTGGGATGTTATCTGTATTTTGGTTTCTTTCACATGCACACTGTAATTATTTGACAATTCCCTTTCCTTTCTGATTAGAATCCCAAGAATATGGTTGCCTATTAAAAACAGAAGCACGATTCTTCACCATGATGTTTCAAGTCGATAATTAATGTGGATGCTTTAGTTGGGCTCAATATTTTTTAATTGCGAGAACAGTTCAAGTTACTTGGTCAAGTCTATTGTGGTGAACATGGGTTGATCATATAATTTAGTCTTTAAGTGGCCATGTATTTAAGTCTTATCCAAGTACAAATAAGACAATGAGTGGCTGATCTAAACTTTTGAGACCGAGTTAGTCAATGTGTATAATAATGCGAAAAAGCATGTCCTTGTATTATTGTTCATGCTATGAGTTGGACGTTAGTTGTAGTTTTGCAATTGATTCTGTAATCTAGTATGCGATTATATACATATGATTTTCGTCACACTTTGAGCTGGGTGCAAGTGTAGGAATTGGATACCTGAATTTTGTATCACATGAGATGTTACTGACGGAGTTGCTGGATCCTCTATTTCAGAACCTTTTGATGGGAACTGCAAGGAAAGGAATAACTCGAGGCCAATATCAAGTGATAGCAGCAGAAGTTCTCACCTCCCTGTACATCCACTGGCTTCTCATTCTAGCACAAATGAACAAGGTTCTGAAGCATATAAATCAAGTTATCCTCAGAACATTTTAGACTCAACAACTGTGGGCAAGGATCCACTGCCTTTAAAGCTTAAGCATCCTATTGGTATTCAAACCCCATTAGCACTACCTAATCCCAATGAAGACATCATTGGTGGTAGGAGGTTTCTGGAAGGAAATCAACTCATTCATAGCAAACAATCTCGGGAGTTTGCTCTTGACATGGAGGATTTGGACATACCTTGGAGTGATCTTGTATTAAAAGAGAGAATCGGATCAGGTATATCTCCCCCTCTATAATTTACAGTCTTACACATTTGTTTAATAAACGGCTTCCAATTGTTTTTGAGATGAAACAGACATATTATTAGAGAGAACAAACAGGATAAAAAGTAAAATGGATATCATTATTAGCAATGACAAAGGAAAAAAGAAACCAAGAAGCACGATCATCAGTGCGATAAAGCTGCCCAATCCATCTGATATTTAACTAGGAGGTTCTGTCAAAGAAGTTATGATTTGAACACCGAAGAGAAACCACTAAACTATCCTATTCAATCAAGTAAATCCCTAGAAAACAGCAGAACACCATTAAATTTTATGTTGCTCCTATCAAACTCTCCAAATTTTATAAGACCCCATCTCACTGTATTTTAAATTTAGTGACTCTGTAACATCAATTGTTTCTTCTCGTGGCATAATTTGCATAATTGGTATCAGTAATCATTAATTGAAGATGATCTGTTTTCAGGTTCTTTTGGAACTGTACATCGTGCTGAGTGGAATGGCTCTGTAAGCCACTCTTCTTTTAATTATTAATCAATGCTGTATAAATCAATCAAATACCACCATGATGGTTTTGGCTTAAATGGCAATTTTATACGGTGGTGACATGGCAGAATTCCATGGTGGAATTTTGGCCGACCACCATGAGCTGCCATCCACTGTTGACAACTGTGCTCTCTACTTGTTCTTATCTTTTTTAAAAAATAAAGAATTTTATTTTCTTACATCCTTCAAAACACTATGAGTTGCAGGATGTTGCTGTGAAAATTTTGATGGAACAAGATTTTCATGCTGAACGCTTCAAGGAATTCCTGAGGGAGGTATGCTTATAGGTTATGATCATGTTTTAGGTAGTGTAACTGGGAGTTGCTCTTTAAAGATTTTCTTGTCGTTGATTTGAGATGTATTTTCACTTCTTATGCTAGGTTGCAATAATGAAACGATTACGGCATCCAAACATTGTTTTATTTATGGGCGCAGTCACTCAGCCTCCTAACTTATCAATTGTCACAGAATATTTATCAAGGTTTATGAGGCCTCCTTACCTGCACTTTATCCTTTCCACCTGAAAGTGGGAAATGTATTGCTGATGTATGATACTTTAAGTTTTTAACCATGAGATCCTAAGATTGTTTTTTTTTTACCAAGTACAGGGGTAGTTTATATAGACTGATACATAGACCTGCTGCCAAAGAGGTGTTGGATGAGAGGCGTAGGCTTGGTATGGCTTATGATGTGGTATGCATTTTGATAACATACATTATTTTTTCTGGTTCAATCTGTATTTTGAATTTGTTATGTTATACTCTTTGCATTCTTTGGTAACTTTTTGGCTTTATTCATTTGCAGGCAAAGGGAATGAATTATCTTCATAAACGTAATCCTCCCATTGTCCATAGAGATCTGAAATCTCCAAACCTTCTTGTTGACAAGAAATATACGGTGAAGGTAAGAATAAATATACCATATAATATTAATATTTAAGTGTTCAATGGAAACCATTTGTTACCCTTATATATTTAATTGCCAAAGCTCACCGCTTTTTGGTCTAGCATATCATGAAAGAATTAAGACAATAGATGACAAATGACATTGTTTAGCCAACTGTCAGGCCTTTGCTCTGATGGCAAGGAAACCTTAGTAACATGTTTTTGTACTTGTTTTTAGGTTTGTGATTTTGGGCTTTCTCGTTTGAAGGCTAATACATTTCTCTCGTCCAAGTCAGCTGCCGGAACTGTAAGTTTATGTTTGATACATATATTTTTGGTTTTATATCTTATCGTATGCATTAGAGTGGATGGCTCATTTAACTTTTATATTTCTGGTTCTATGATTACTCATTTAATTTTCCCCTTTCCCTACCTTAGCCTGAGTGGATGGCTCCTGAAGTTCTTCGTGATGAGCCATCAAATGAAAAGTCAGATATTTATAGCTTCGGTGTCATTTTGTGGGAGCTTGCAACCTTGCAGCAGCCGTGGGGTAATTTGAATCCAGCACAGGTTTGTTCTATACCTGTTATGCATGAAATTGCGGTATGCTCATGCATATTGCTTCAGGTTTTTTTTTTTTGTTTGTGAAAACTCTTTGGATCTGAACTTATGACCAAGAATATAGTTCGAAATAGCATGCTGCTGGTAATCGTAATCTGATATATATATATAGGATATAGCAAGTACCAGTTTGGGAATCAGATTCTCTCATGTTTCAATTCCATATAATATAACCATGCTATGTGAATAGAAGATAGACACCAGTACTTTATATGATTGAGTGGATAGAAGAACTTGAGAGGATTGATTTCATTGTATTTGCCAATGATGACGGGATGGTTGAAACTTGAAAGTGTATTATTGTGGCTTAGTATGTTAGTTTTATCATGTTTCAAATCGGTCTATGATTGCAATGTCGTGTCTACTCTGATTCAACGTGCACACATCTAATCTATATGTATATTCCGCTTATGGGTCAATCATTAATGTGATAGAAGTGGTGATTTTATATAACTCTAGTCATCACAATTCACAAATGTATATTGTGCTTTAGGTTGTAGCAGCTGTTGGCTTCAAGGGTAAAAGGCTTGAGATCCCACATGATTTGAATCCCCAAGTAGCTGCAATAATTGAGGCTTGTTGGGCCAAGTGAGTCTAGATCCATCTGCCATTTTGAACTTGTGCTGAATATTATTTAATCAAATTTTGTTGACGGGGAGCCTTGGAGAAACTGGTTGAGTTGTCTCCGTGTGACCTCAAGGTCAGGGGTTCAAGCCGTGGAAACAGCCACTGATGATCTATCAGGTTAGGCTACACACAATACATCATTTGGGTGTGGTCCTTCCCCGGATCCTGTGTAAACACGGAATGCTCATGCACCGGGCTGCCCTTTTATTATTTAATCAAATTTTATTGATGTACTTGCTTTACTGCAGTGAGCCCTGGAAACGCCCTTCGTTTTCGAGTATTATGGATTCTTTGAGGCCATTGATCAAACCACCTACACCTCAACCTGGTCATCCAAACATGCCATTACTAAATTAATGGTTGGAAATTGGAATGCCTAGTTGTATTCATGCACATACCACAGGATTTTATTGGTTTTGATGTCTAACAGGATTACACTGTTTTAATTGTCCTAGGTACGTGCCAAATTCCAATAGTGGTCTTAACCAACAAACACTAAATCTATTGCTTGTACATAGTTTTTCTCTATCCCACTTACCACACTACACATTGAAACCTTGTGTGGATAAATAAAACTAATGGTTGTAGATATATTTTGGCTGCAGGTCAAGTTGTATATTTCTGTTCTAATTCTGATTTCAGAATACTGATTTTCAGCACAAAGCAAGGTACCCCATCTTTGTTCCATCAAAATTGTTTGATTAGGTGATGTTGTAATCTCTCAGAAGAAATGTCGTTTTATTTTTTTCCCCCCTCCTTCCATAATTTTGTATGTAATAAAATTTTCCCATTGTAATTTACATAAAGTTAATGATAAAGCAGCTTTGCCTGCAATGTGCCCTACACAGAATTTCACTTCATGTTATTATAACAAAATAACAAAGAAGTATTAACAAAATAATAAATCCTAACAAACTACAATAACCTCTTCTAGAGATAAATATCACCTACAGCAAATTTATATATATATATATAAGGAAAAATCTTGGTGCACAACAAAATATTAGACAAAACAGTTAATAACTGTACATAACATATAATACGTAATATGCATTACGTATATTACATATTATGCATAACATATATCTCATGTTGTGTATAATATATATCACATGTTGCAATATTATTTTCTTTACAACTTGTGATACTGTTATGTATAATGTGTGATATATGTAACATATAATGTATTTTGTGCACATTATATAATACTTGTTGTGCGTAACATATTAGCTGTTTTGACTGTTTTTTCATTGTATATATGACAATGCTCTATATATAATGATAAAAAAAGAAAGAGTAATGTTACATGTATATCATAAAATTAGTCATTATCAGTCACCATATGTAATAATTTAATATTTTAAAAATATTAATCCAACTTTAAAAAAATTAGATTAATGTATAATATTAATAGTACTTGAATTAATAATTTTAAAAAGTTGAATTGTTACGGGACTAATTGTTTAGTTATATAAATCATTTCTCAAAAAGAAATTATGAAAGAGTTGCGCATGAGTTCGCAGTTCAACTAAGCTCACGAGAAAAAAATCCTAAATTGAACCAACATAATTGATTTGTTTGTATTATTTTACTCTAGAATCTTCGTTAAATTACTAAGAAGCAAGGACACTAACAGAGACATGGAAACACACCAAACTGAAAAATCACAGGACACAGACATCGCATATATATAAATATATAATAATTTTTTTTCAGTAAAACTTCTTACTTTGAGTTAAAAATACATATTCAATTTAAGTTCTTTCGGGTCAAGTAAATTTAGGTTGGATTTGATCTTAAGTTTCTTCATAAAGCATGAAAAGATAAAAAAAGAAAAAAAAATGTGTCATATCCATGGTGTATCCGGCTTGTGTCTATAGTATGTCATGATGTGTCCGATGTGTGTCAGACAGCGTCCACTGTGTGTCCAACGCGTGTCAGATCTAAAAAAATTATTTTTCTAGAACACGTACGGATGCGTGTGGGAGACGTGTCCACCACGTGTCCACCGAGTGTCAGTATCCATCGGATGACGGACATATGAACACGCCTTAGCATTTGTGCTTCCTATAAATTATATTTTAACAAGCTCGAAATGTCTTAACGCTACATTTCCTCAAATTTATAAATATCAACTCAGCAAAACTTTGTAGGTGCTTTTTTTTTTTGGTGAGCTATTGGGTCTGTTTTATTTACTTCTATTTCAAATTGCACCTATACTTCACCAAAGTGAAAAAAATACGTGTTTTTCTACCAAACATTAATTTATTAAAAACCCAAAAATGGTAAAAAAAAATAAAATTAAGATCAGTTGGGCCCATGAAATCCTTATACCAGACAACATGTCTCAGAATCCAAAACCAACTACTCCATGATTGGCTAAATCCTTATGACCAGAAATATAAAAGTATATAATTTTGACCAAAATTCAAAAACAAAAAAATATGTGATTGGTTAAATCATTTATCTTCGCCACTAAGTATTTGGACCCAACTTGAACAAAAAAGAGGGTCACTGACTCTGACCACAAAAACATGAACTACCAATAAAATCTAAGCCACCTAGTGATAACAGAAAACAGTGTCAGAAACAGTATCTATGACAGAAATATCTAAGGTCACACGTGGCCCCAAAAATCCCGTGAAACTAAACTCTGTGTAGTTTTAGTCTAGTTTAGTTCAGATTAGAGAACCAACGTAACTGCCAGGAAACAACCTAAACTCTTCAAAACCCAAAAGTCGGTGCTTTCTTTTCATTCCTCATTCATTCTGTTCAAGTTTCTCAAATAAAATCTCTCTATGGCTCTTGTTCTTGTTCTTGGTCTTGTTCTTGTTCTTGGTCTTGTTCTTGTTCTTTGCCACCGCCATGGAGGTATCCCTACAGTTTCCACTTTCCACCGCCTTTGCTCCCTATTAAGCTTTCTGTTCCAACCCCATTTCCACCATTTCACTCTCTTCACTCTCACTCCAAAATCCAAAACACCAGACTGAGAAAAACAGAGCCAAAAACAGAGCAAACCCATTTTTCTTGTGTTGGAGTATAATCAATCACTATGAACCCAAATGATGAACCAAAAGGTAAAGCTAAGGCACATGAAAAACCCTCTTCTTCTTCTTCTGCTCAGATGGTGGAGCATATGACAACAGGATTCTCTCCCATGGAATTCTGTTCTCAACCATTCTCATCAGCTTTTGATGATTCTTTTGATGTTATTGATGATATTGATACCTCTTTCATGGATTTTGAAGCATTCTCTGAAGCTATGATTCAACCACCACCAATAACAACAACAACCTCCATCACAGTGCCTCAGCCATTGGAGAGCTTGCAAGGGAGCCCTGTCCCACCATTTCTGAGCAAAACCTTTGACCTTGTTGATGACCCTTCTTTGGATCCTATCATCTCTTGGGGATCCAATGGTTCTAGCTTCGTGGTTTGGGACCCTATGGAGTTTTCAAGGATCGTCTTGCCAAGGAATTTCAAGCACAACAACTTCTCCAGTTTCGTTCGCCAGCTTAATACTTATGTGGGTATTGCTTTATATCCCAGCCTCTTATGGCTGCTGTGATCTGTATGTAACTTTTTTTTTTTCCTTTTTTTTGTATGTATGTATATTATTGTTTTATTTTCACCCTTTTTCTTTTGTGTACTTTTTGATGTAGTTCAGTTCTTTCCCTTTGTTTGATGTTTGTAATTTTTTTTTTGTAATTGGGTTAGGTGAAGATCAGCTATGTATATATATATGTTTTTCTTTAGAACTTGATGTATCAACTTGGAATGTAACAATCTTTTTGAGGCATTCTTTTTTTTCTGGTGCATCCTTATTCCTGAACTGTCTCTTCTTGTTGCATAAGATATTAATTCTTTGAACCGATTTTCTTCTGAATGTATCTGTGATTTTGTAGTGTTTGGATGCAGGTATGTTGAATGAAGCATGGTATGTTTCTGCTTTTTGTGGTTTCTTAGTTGTAATTTATATATTTTGGTTATCTCTGTATTATTGTTCTTATGGATACTTTCTGTTATGCTGGTCATATTGCTTTTATATCTTATGTACTCATAGGCTCTAGATATAGGAACCCGAAGAGTGTGGTTGAGCCGGTAAGGACTCGTCATTCCTTAGCCAAGTGATCGACGATGGATATCTTGGTTGTGAACCGAAAAATAGGCTCTAGATAGGATTTGAGTCAGATTTCAGATTATTCTATATTTCATTTATTGTAACCATTACCTTGTTACAAGCAAATACCACTAATTTTGCTTTTCAATCTTCTAATGCAATTGGAACTGCATGAATTGAAAAGAATATGGTTCAGATGTTTCTCTAGTTGCACTGTAGTTAGGTTTGAGAGGCTCCTACTACTGGAACTTGCAGCAGGAGAAAAATATTTTTCCTTTCTATGGAAGGGCTTTCATCAGTAGCAGCAGGTAGAGCTTTAGGGGGCGTTCGGTTTGCAGAATCTTTTGACATTCCTGGGAATATGAGGATGGAAAATGATTATTCCCAAGTTTGGTTCAAGGTTTGAAAAAATGCTATTCTCAGGAATAAAATCTCATTTCGCGAACGAAATGCACCCTTAGGTTTCTGTGGGGTGTGTGTGTTTGTTTTGCCAGAATTCAGATTTCTTCTGCTTTCTATCATGTTGGTTCTTTTCCTCATGCTTGTTTATGAACTTGTCTAGGATTATGGAATATCTATTCTTCGTTTGCAATTCATTTAATGAACAAACCTTGTTTTTTCCTTTTGCTAATAATGTTACTTCTCTTTTGGCCTCACCCCGATCTTGCCTCTGGGGGCCTTCTCTTTCTCTCCATTCATTCTCAGGTAACTTGGTGTTTGTATCCAGGGATTCCGTAAGATTGACACGGACAAGTGGGAGTTTTTCAATGAAGCATTCCAGCGAGGGAAGAGGCATTTACTGAAGAACATACAAAGGCGAAGATCGGCTCAATCAGATGCAGGGAAACCTGGACTCGAGGTTGAGATAGAGAATCTGAAGAAGGAAAGGAGCATGCTGATGCAAGAGGTGGTTGATTTGCAGCAACAACAGCGAAGCACGGTTCGCCATGCCGGTGAAGTCAATCAGAGGCTTCAATCTGCAGAGCAAAGGCAGAAACAAATGGTTTCCTTCTTGGCCAAGTTATTTCAGAACCCTGCATTCTTGACTCGTCTCAGGCAGAAGAAGGAACAAAGGCAAATAGGGTCTCCAAGATTGAAAAGGAAGTTTGCTAAGCAGCACCAAGATGAAGCAGGAACATCAGAAACTCCCAAGGAAGGGATGATAGTGAGGTACCAACCCGAATGGAGAAGTATAACAGTCTCTTCCGAAAATCCTGAACTAAATCCTGTTTCCATTGAACATTCTCCTCACTATCTTTCACAGGATTTCTCTAGAGAAATGAGTTTAGCACACGAGGCTATGCCAAATCCAGGAGTCATTGGAGAAGGATCATCAAGCTTTGGACTTGAAGATTCCCTTTTGAAAGGGAAAAACATCTTGAGCGAACCGAATCAAGATGTTCTTCCAGAGTATCTTGCTTCCTTCCCAGAGGATTTGTCTAAGGAAAGAGGCTTTCCAGTGTTCTCCCCTCTTCGAACCGAAAGCATTATCAAGCAAGAAGATATATGGGAGCCTGAATTCAATGTTAGTGGTGTTTCTGCCGCTGCTACAAGCTGTGGGAGTGATATTTGGGGTTATCCAATAAACTATGAAGTGCCAGAATTTGGAGGAACAAGTGGTGTATCAGATATATGGGATATTGGCTCAGGAAGCTTGAGTATTGATAAATGGCCAGTTGA
The DNA here is from genome assembly GCA_013621005.1 of Aeschynomene evenia. Taxonomy (NCBI): domain Eukaryota; kingdom Viridiplantae; phylum Streptophyta; class Magnoliopsida; order Fabales; family Fabaceae; genus Aeschynomene; species Aeschynomene evenia. The sequence continues at coordinate 23,176,431 of CM024264.1, read as the reverse complement.
TGAACCTCCCCTTGATGAAGAGGAGGGACAAAATGGTCAACAACAAAAAGATGATAGAACTTGAGATTGTGAAATCCCTATATAGGGGGCTTTCATTCATCTGCTTCTGCACTTCATTGGCTTTGGATACTTTTGGTGTGTGGTTATAGGTTCCTAGGGGTCAAGTTATTGAACAATTTGCTTTATAAACATTATTCATTCACTAGCTTTCATTATTTCTTCATTTCTCCATTTCCCATTTTTTTTATTCTTTGATTATTTCTTGAATTGTTCATGGTTTTTTTTTTTTTTTTTGTAAATTCTGATTGAATTGATGATTGATGATTATTGATAACTTCAATTCAAGTTAATTATATCATCCTTACCAGCTGGCAGTGAATTGCTGGTTTTTCACCTGATGGATGATTTTAAGTAAATAGTATATGGTATGTACCCTATATGAGATTAGATTGGTGTCATCAAACTTCTCCTTTGGACATAGAACATTTTTCTGCTATGCTTTGCCCTTCCCAAGTAATCCTGATATGAGTGATAAGATAAGCTGTTTAAATTTATTAGTTAGTTCCTTGTTCTTTCTCCATTTTCTAGTTTGTTAAGTATAATTTAGGGGATAAGAGATTATGGTTAGTTTGTTATTTTACGCTGATTTATAGTAGAGTTTAATTTCTATCCACTGTCAATGTAAAGTAATTTTACACTGTCATCCAATCATGAATTGACACATCAGTAAAAGTCTTTAACTCAACCACCCACTAACTAAAACGTCACACAAATCAATGGATGTGATTAGCTGATAGTGTAAAATTTTTTATACTGTCAGTGCATCATTTACACTGTCAGTGCCTTATTCTTAAGTTAGAGAAACTCAACATTTACAACAGAGCACAATGACATCATTTGATTCATATAATGTCTCCCACATAGTGGAATAAGGTCTATTGTAGAGAAACTCAACACTCCTAAATTAGTATGAGGTTAGAGAAGCACAAAACAGCAGAATTTGTTGTAATGTAACACTATTTCATCAGAATGAATATGCAAACAACTTGAGCAGAGAAGCTGAATTCAGGAAACTTGTGTGATGGTTATCTTAATGTGGCAAAATTTGAAGGGTAAAATAAAAATACTGCTGAAAACAAAAAGATGACAAAATTCCCATCACAGGGGAAACAGAAAATTGATGTCACCTAAACAACATTGTAGTCTAATATTAATTTGATCTACAATGGATCACTCTATTATCATAAGTTGGAGAAAGACAACATGTGCAAATCTAGAATAAATTAAGAATCTTCCTCCTTCCTTCTTTTTGATGCATGTTCATCACTCCCATTTTTCCGCTTGGCTTCGCGGCGCTCCCTCTTCACTCCCTTCGCTTTGTTAGGTAAAGACATTTCTCCAATCTGAACAATCATAAATAGGTATATCTGGTTAGAAAGATGTGCACAAAAGCCATGGAATTATGATCCAATGAATGAAAATAGTATCTCTTTCTCACTTACCTTCTGATCTGGAATATAAACATTTCCAATCTTCCCTTCTAATGCATCCTTTTTAACATTCTTCTCCTGTGAGCAACAGAGTAAGTAGACAATTTAGTCATAAAAATTGATTTTACATTACTAGAAATATAGATAAACTATAGAGATTTAGGCATTTTGCCAAACCTTTTTCTTTGGCTTCTCCAATCTAGTTTTCATGGCTTCTTTCCTCAAACTGTCATTTGGAAGACGATGCCGACGAACCACTAGATCCATGGAAGGGCCAACTTCTACCAATTCCATTCTTGGCACAACAGTGCCTGACTTTTTCAGTCGTAATGCACAGTGTGTAAAAAATACCCTATTAGAAGACACGGCAGTAATTACATATGCTCGGTCTACTCCAGCAAGATTTAAATTCTCCACAACCTGCATGAATCACGGGTGGATTTGTTAATGAGATTCCACTAGAAAACAAAGGATATATGCAAGACTATGAGAAGCACAGACGCACCTCCCCACGAAGAAGATCAAGTAAGACTTCCTTCAAATGTTTTAGTTCTTCAACAGCCTCAAATCCTTCTCCAATAAAAGTGATGAAAGGCTTTGACCCTTCCTTTGGAGCTATCTTTTTATCATAAGTAAATGACTCCATTGGCTTAAAGTTTTCAACCCCCACTTCCACTAAATCATAGATATGGTGATCATATGTCCTCCCTAGAACAAGATTATTAGGTCGCTTCTTCGAGTGAGATCCATACTGCAAAATACAACCACATAAAACCATAAAATAAGTTCCTTTGCATGCAACATTTGGGAGACTTATAATGAATTCAAAGTGAACAGAAGACTAATTAGCCTATTTAAATATGTCAAATGCTATGACACTAGCAATTTTTTTCCTACAATTTTAAAAGATTCGCATTGCAATACAATATTTGATTAATACTAGCAGAATTCAAAGACAAAAACAGAAGAACCAAAAACTTCCACTTACCAAACAATCAGCTAATGCCTAATACAAAACACCATGTACAAAAGATTGCATTAAAAAGCTTTACCAATATTAACAACCAAAAAGAGAAGCCAACGAAGAACAACTATCTCACAAAGGATTCTCCATGTCCAAGGTAACTAACAAATAAGCATATTCGATTCTCCCACACAAGTGTAATAAAAAACAAAAAAGCAAATGAGGAGGTTTCCAAAACACAATCAGGCATAATTGAAAGCACCATACACACAGAATTACATGAGGAAAAAAAGCTTTTCCGATAATAACACACTAAAGGAAACCAAAAAAAATAACAATAACAATAATAAGCAGAACTGTCACATATGCACACAACAAAGACACATCAATAAAAAACAAAACACAACAATAATAACATGAGATTAGGGTTCCGAAATCCAATGAAGCTCCCTCACTCACCACAAAGATACTGCAATCTGTCTTTTGAGAGAAGAACTCCAGAGGGGTCTCTCCACCACTCTCAAAGGGGTTAATGTTCTCATTCTTTCTGCTGTATTTCACGGCACTTTCTTTCTTGAGATGGTAAATCTGTGTCAAAACAGAGTTCAACACTCCACTAGTCTTAGTCCCGTGAAGTATCAGCGTCTTCTTCCCAGATTCAACCTGCAAAAAAAAAAATTCAGCAACACCCCACTTGTCTAATTCAATGGAAAAAAGGATAAAAAACCAGTAAATAGGAAAAAAAGAGAAAATTTCTCGGGAAACAAACAGGATATAGCATCACCCATCCATATAAGCAACACCCACATGTTTATTTTAATAGAAACGAAGATAAATGAACTAAAAACTCGAAAAAATGGAATTTTTCCCGGAGAATTGAACCGTATTTTCCTGGGAAACAAACATAACACTCGGTAGAGCAAAAAGAGAATCAAAACATCAACAAAAATGAAACACTCACGAGTTGTGGAGCACGCTTCTCAAGCTCTCGTTTTCCCCTGCGAGTTTTGGCGGTTTTGATTCGCATCATCGTTGATTAGAACAACCTCGGAAACAGAAAGAAACGGAGTATTCGAATGCAGTTTCTACAAGGAACAAACCCAAAAAAAGAAAAACAAAAAAACAGATTTTTTATTATTGTCAATAAGAAATTGGTGAATGAAGAGTAAGAATAAGTAATGTCTCAGCTGAAAAAGAACGAATTGGAAGCTGAGTGATTGATTCAGAGAGAAAACTCACCACAGTAGACGGCGGTGTGAAGGAGGAAGCGTGAGAGTGAGAAGATCGATACACACAAAAATTGAGACTTTTGGGAGAGAGAGAAAAAGGGGTGAGAAGTAGGGTTTAGTGGGTTAGGGATTTTTTTTTTAATTTTATATTTTATTTAATTTTATTTGTAGATTGCATTATATAATTAACTTAATAATGAATATATTAGACTATAAAAAATTGAATAAATATCGTAATTGATCCTAAGATTTTTTTATATGATATCAATTCAGTCCTAATAAAATTGAACTCATATTATTAATTTTTCAGATAATATTCAAAATTTGTGTAGATTGAAAGTTAAGAGCTTAATTATGATGCACTGAAGTGTAAAATCTTTTACATTATGTGTAAAACTACTTTACACAGTGGATTGAAATAAAATTCGAAAATTAATAATGATTGTTTAATATGATATTAAACTAAAAATTATGTGAACTAAATTAATATTACAAATTTTATCAGAACTATAATAATTAAAAAACTCTTGTTTGGAAAGGAAAAATCATGAGTTGGGATGTGGTTCAATAATTTAAGTTGTTAAGAATGAAGAAAAAAGTTTTTTTTTAAAAAAAACTATAATTTGGATTATTATGTTCTAAAATGTGTTTTATCAAAATCAATATAGACCTACCCTTAATAATCATTCAATTATTTCATAGTCATTTAAAAAACTTACTTAAAAATAATTATTTTTTAACAGCTCAAATACTAAAGGTGAGTATTGAATCTTTCAACTTATCTAAGCACACATTTAAATCTATATATGTTATTAAGCTAAACAAAATGATAGTATATAATAATAAATAAGAATTTAATGTATATATTATTGAATATAAAATATTTTTCACATATATTTTTAGGATTTCTCCTATAAACTATAAAGTTCAAGAGTATGATATCTTTTAAATAATATGTGCTCAAAAATTTGACTCTTATCTCATTAATTTAAAATATTCATATTCATTAAACAATTGAATTCAAAAGTATACCAGTAATTTTCATGATTTTATCCTCATACCAATAATATTGTTTGACTCAACCAAAATTTATCTATGAATAATTAGTTTGGGCTTTGCTTAATAAACTACAAATTTGAAGCTCTTTATACCCAAAAAGAAAAAGGCAAAAAAAATAAAATAAAAATAGACAATCCAATATAAATAAGCTTCATTGTCATGGTTCTTGAAATCTCTCACAGCTTCTTTGTCTGAAGAGAAGAACAAAATCGAGAACTTCACTCTCTTGAAACCAAAAAAAGCACTTTTTTTTTTCTATTCTTCTCTTTATCTTCATTCTTCTTCTTCTTTATCTAATCTCTATTTTCCTTACACTCGAATTGGGACTAGGGTTTTTATACCCATCATTACAATTGTACAATTTTACAATTAGGGTTTTTTTTTTTTTTTCCATTTCCAATCTTGTAATTTTCACCTCGATTCATATAATGATAGTATAATTTTCGCTTGAGCTGTAATACTGGTGATTCAAATTTTCATGTTGTAACGTATTTTTCCCACAATTTCTTGCAATTGACTGTAAATTAGGGTCACTATAGGGTTAGGGTTTTCGATTTTTGTTTTGTTTAAGTTTTTGTTGCTATATTCGATTAGAATTGAGCATGGAGAGTTCACGTAGACCGTTCGATAGTAGATCGAGAGAACCGGGTCTCAAGAAGCCACGGTTGATGATGGAAGACCCTAACAATCCCAATTCGAGACCGTTCCCTCAGCGACAATTGGGTTCGGGGATTACGACGTTGTCGTCTACTAGGTTCAGGGCAACCGACAGAGACTCTGAAGGCTGTTATCAGCCGCAGCCACCGCCGGCGCAACAGCACCAGGAACTTGTGAATCAGTACAAGACAGCGCTTGCTGAGCTCACTTTCAATTCGAAACCGATCATTACCAATTTGACTATAATTGCAGGCGAGAACCAATCGGCGGCGAAGGCGATCGCCGCCACGGTTTGTGCTAACATTCTAGAGGTGAACCCAGTTTACACTGTGTGTGTTCAAAAATTGATTTTTTTTGGGTTGTGGAGCCAATTGTTGAAATTGAATTGTGTTGTAAGAGAAAATGGAATAAAAAGAAAAAAAGAGGATCCCTTTTGTCATCTATTTTTAGTGTTTATGATATTATCTTTAGTGAATGTTATGAGTTTTTTTTTTTTTTTCTATATTACTATTTTGCAATTAATGGAATGTGATAACTTAGCATTTTACCCTTTTGTCGAAGTTGTGTGATGATCATGAGATGAGTTGCAATTGGAAGAGAAATGGCTTATTATGATTCATCCACTTTCCATTTCATTGGTTCACTCAAGGCTTTCATCTGTGCTGTAATTTTACCCTTACCTAGAAAGAAAGTTAAACGAAAAAGGAAGAGGGGAATGCAGATATAATTTTCCAATCAAAGTATTGTTCTGCAATCTGCATGGTTTAAAGCCTGGTATATTTTTTGAGCGTATGGTATTGTAATGAATCCATATGCCACTTATAAGCAGCATCATTTATAGAGTATAATCCATGGTTTTAGATCATTGGTTTTAATATATAGCATACACTGAAAGAAGTGACTGTTGGTTTTTTCTTTACTATTTTTAATTTATTTATATGTAGTATAAGTTTAACATTACAGTATTTTGGCACTTTTTGTCAAAGCTAGTTTTCTGTTTCGTAGATCATAGATCATTTTTGGTTTGGGGAAAGTATTGTTTACCCAGATCTTCTTTTGGCTATTTTAGAGATAGAATTTGTATATCCAAGATGTATAGAGTCGTTGTACTCGTATCATTTCACTTATGTGTTAGGGAGTTCAATGTAGCATGCTTGTAAAGATAACAGATAGATCCCTTTCTGATTAATTTCATTCAAAGAGCAGCTGCAACTAGTAGGATATGTATAATGATCAGGAAAATTGGCCAATATTTGCCAAGACTTTGATCAAGATATGTCAGAGTTTCCAAGATTAATATAATGTATCTTTGTACATCTTTATGCGGTTTATTATATTGTGCTTCTTCTACGGGATGCAACATAAGATCCAAATTGTCAACAAAAGTTTGGAGTCTTTAGCTTGTTTATAATGTTTAATTGTGTTATTTGCCTCCTCCAGCTAGACATGACGTTTTACGGTAACTTTTGTGCAATTTTAGAGTCAATGGCTGTCATTTCTGCTGGGATTTTGATGTTATTTGTTGCTAAATTCTGAGTGAAATCTATTTTTTTTGTTTCAGTTTCTTTTTCATATTAATGAATGCAGCTGTCTTATTTTTAGTTCTTTGATTGTTAATCTTCTTGTTTATGCAAAGAAAAGTAGTTTTTCATTGACTTCTGTTAATGACTTTCCAGGTTCCTAGTGAACAAAAGCTGCCATCTCTTTATCTCCTAGACAGTATTGTTAAGAATATTGGGCGGGATTATATAAAGTATTTTGCTGCCAGACTACCTGAGGTCAGATATTTATTCTTCTTTTGGCCTGTCATTAATGTTAATGTCTATGTAACGTATTTATCCGTGTCCTTATCATGGTATACTATGAAGGGTAACCCTATTATGAAACCCTCTGATTGTTAGGTTATATAATTTTTTCACTTCCCGTGGTTTTAGGGATAATGATATCTGGAAATTTGGAATAGTTCTTGCTTCCACTTAACATGAAGAAGCTGTCTTTTATGTAAAGGAAACAGTTCATTCAACAAGATGCTTGCTAATTATTCCTTATATTTTAGGTTTTCATCAAGGCATACAGACAGGTTGAGCCTCCGGTCCATCAAAGTATGAGACATCTTTTTGGAACGTGGAAAGAAGTGTTTCCTCCTCAGACCCTTCAGATTATTGAGAAGGAACTAAATTTTACTCCACTGGTCAATGGTTCAGCTTCCGCATCTGCTACTCTCAGGAGTGATTCGCAGTCACAACGTCCACCTCATAGCATCCATGTGAATCCCAAGTATTTAGAAAGGCAGCGTCTTCAGCAGACCAGCAGGGTATGTGAATTTTGCTTATGGCTCTCTTCTCTGCTTGAGATTGGTTTGTTGGAATGATAAGTCTTATGTGTGTCACTTTTCTATAGATATTATCCTTACAATGCATGCCTTGCAAAGATGATAAGTTATATTGATAGATAGATATATATATAGTCATATTTAGCTAGGGATGTACCTCTTTGATATCACATCTCTGCTTCTTAATTCTTTGTCATGTACTTTTTTCATGTCATGAAGATTAAAGGAGTTGATGATATTACTGGAGCACTTGCAAACTCACATGAGGACCCAGAGAGGCCGGATAGAGCTTTGGGTGTTTCACGACCATGGGCAGATCCTAGTGTTAGTAATCATAGAGATGCATTCAATGATTCTTTCCTGGAAAAGAGTGTTAGTGCATCTTATGGAGGCAATGAATATGGTTCTGATCTATCAAGAAATTTGGGCTCAGGTACGGGCAGAGCTAGTGGTAGGGCCACTGATGTAGGACTTGACAAAAGTTGGTACAAAGCAGGAGGAGTTGCAGGAATGTTATCTGGGCAAAGAAATGGTTTCAGTGCAAAGAATAGTTTTTCAAATACTGAAGCACCGAAGTATCATCAGCCAACACAAAACATAAATAGCATACGGAGCAGTGTGGTATCTAGTAGCTGGAAAAATTCTGAGGAAGAGGAGTATACTTGGGATGAGATGAATTCCAGATTGACGGGTCATGGAGCACCAAATCCTTGGACTGCTAATGATGAGAATTTGGTAAGCTTGCTAGCTTTGGTATCAGACTGATGCAGAACAGAGTTAGGACCAAGGAACAATATTAAAACAATTTTTATAGTCAACTCTATAGGAAGCTAAATTCCTTGAGATAAATTAGATACCTAAAATTGGTTATTGGTAACTAAGTCATATCTTCTATTTGAATCTTCCTGGAAGTGGGGTCCAAATAACTTGAACCCTGTTTCCCACGTACAGATGCATCGATTAGTATAATAATCCTAGTTTATGTCCTTATTCTTCATCAATGTTAACATTAATATTAATATTAATATTAATATTATATACACTTACTAAACTTCTTATCATGTGCAGGAAGTTGAAGATAATGTCCAAATCACAAATGCCTTTGGGGCAAATGTTGATAGAGAGATGGCCACTGAATCTCTAGGCACTGAAAAGAAACAATTTCCTGCATTTCGGCATCATTCATCTTTACCGTGGCAACTGCAGGATCAGCAATCACTTGATGAGATGAATAAGAAGTCAAGTCCCTCAGAAGGATATATGTCAACTATTGGTGGTTTGCCAGCCAATACACATTCCTCTGCCACCAGGATAGGGAATCGGCCTTTCTTATCAAATACAACAACAGGATTGGCAGGAATTGTGGGACAGCAACAATTTCACTCTGTTGGAGCTGAATCCCCCTCAGGGCAGTCGCCATTACGACAACAGTCTTCATCACCACCAGTAACTGTTCACCACCCTCAGATGAGAAATTTGGCCGAGCAAGATCGTCCTCAATCTCTTAAAACATCTCAGTTTCTGGAAGGTCTACAGAGCCAATATATTAAAGATTCCTCACCTGCCATTCCTCGTAATGTTCAGGCTGGTAACTTGCGAAGATCACAGCAAAAGGATTCACAGGGTCCATTCTCCTCAATGACTTCCTTTCAGCCAAGGCATCAGCAGCAGCTTGGCTTGTCTCACTCAGAAGTTACTCTTAAGGCTGAGAAGCCACCTGTGTCTAAAGTTTCTCTAGCCAGAGAAACTTCAGAAAAGTCAACCTCTAGTAGTTTGGAAGCTGCTACTGTGAAGAGTGGAATCTTCCCCAACTTGTCAACCACAACCAGTCTTCCCACAAGAAGTCGCCTGAATACAGGGAATCTTCCATCTCAATTAGGGGTTCGGCCTTCCCTGTCAAGTGGGCCTTCCTCAGTGCCCGCAATTGCAGCACCACCTTCGTTACCTTCTAATCAAAGAAAGGCTGAAAGAAAGGCTGGACAACTGCCAAGGGCAGCTACTCTACCACCAGCTTCATCTGATGTCAGCAGTGCCTCAGCCCAGACATCAAGTGCCACCAGCAATGCCTTAAATCCAATTGCAAACCTTTTAAGCTCATTAGTTGCAAAGGGTTTGATATCGACAGAATCAGAGTCACGAACTAAGGTGCCGTCTGAGATCCTGACTCGATTGGAAGATCAAAGAGAAAGCACTACCACTAGTAGCTCTTTGCCTGTTGCTTCAGCGTCTGGTTCTGCAGCTGTCCCATTACCTTCTGCCATAGATGATGTAGTTGATACTGCAAAATCACCTATATCCTTGTCTGAATCAACCAGCACAGAGATCAGAGACCTAATTGGCTTTGAGTTTAAGCCTGATGTAATCCGAGAATTGCACCCGTCTGTCATTAAAGCACTATTTGATGATCTTCCACATCCTTGTAGTGTATGTGACCTTGGGCTTAAGTTCCAAGAACAGCTTAATAGACACTTGGAGTGGCATGATACAAGAGAAAGAGAGAAAAATGATTGGACATCAAGACAATGGTTTCTGAAGTCAAGTGACTGGATCATTGGCAAGACTGAGTGTCTTTCCGAGTTTACTGAATCTGTAGATACATACAGCAAGGAAACCGAAAGGTGTCAAGAGGATGCAATGGTTCAAGCGGATGAAAACCAATGTTTGTGTGTTTTGTGTGGTGAGGTGTTTGAAGATTTCTACTCTCAGGAAAGTGGCGAGTGGATGTTCAAAGGGGCAGTTTACATGACTCACTTAGATAGCAATAGTGAAACGGGAATCGGAGATGCGAGTACTGCTACTGGTCCCATCATTCATGGAAGATGCTTATCAGAGAACCCAATATCAAGTGTCGTCAAAATGGTAAGACAGGTAGTGTGGAGGATTTCAGTTGGTTGTCCAAAGTAGCTTATTTTATGTTGGACAAAAGTACCCTTTTCTCTATATCAGTTTCCTTCTCATTCGCATGCTTGAAATTCAATGGCTATTGTGGTTGGTAATTGATCTGGACCTGTTATATTTTTGCAGGAACAGGATTGATGCAAGTTTATAACTTTGGGAGCTTTGATGTTGTATGAAGTTTAGGGAACCCAGGTTTACTTTGCATTTTATTGAACCTTGAATGGTCCTCCATGCTTTATTTTATTTCTCTATTGGTTTCTTGAGCTGTCAAAACAAATTTTGTACTCTTTTTTGTATCTTTTGTTTTGGTTTTTTGGTTTTGTTTTCCTTGTACTCAGGAAGAAAAGGAAAGTAAAGTCCTTAGTGTTGGAAAAGTATATAAAATGCAGAGAAAGTATTTGCAGCTCCACTTGCTCATTGATGTTGTTGTGTTCTTTTTACTTTACTGTGATGAAAGAGGATTTGTGCATTTAACAGCATCTGGTTCATATAATTGAGGGGGAAAAGCAAAGCAACCAAGACCTTTCACCATAACATCAGCAACATCATTTCTGGTCTCCCCTTGAATTACTTGTTCTCTGGGAATTACTTTCTTTTTTTACTGAATTCTAGTTTCATAGAACATTGTAATATCATGTCACTACTGGGTTTTTCTTTGTTGCTGGATAAAACAAAACGAAACAGAAAAGGTATGTATGTTTGATCAAACACTATTGAACCAAAAGTTAAACTTGTTAGTAATGGACTAATGGTTCAATTTTATTTCTTTGAAGTTTCTCAGAATTTTATGAAGTTTAAAAGGCTATGGATCAATATATTAAGTTCATCAAATTCTAAGAGTGACCTTGTATGTTGTCCTATTTCTAGATGTTATACCATTAGCATTATGCACTTGTTAAATTTATTCTGCCATGTTGAACAGAAATTATCAGTAAAATAAAATGATGAGTGTACAATAAAAAGTTATTTCTATGTTTGGATTTTAAAAGTTTGGATTTTAAAAATTTGGATATAAGAGTGAATTCATATTAATATTTAATGATATAGATGTATAGTGTACACTTGTTATAATTTTTTTATTGTACATTTAACATTCTTATAAACTCATATTACACTCTTGTTTGAATTTTTTATTAACAATGATAACAAATCTCTTGACTATTACACATGCATAATTTAATGACAAATATATCCATATAATGAGATTAGTAATTTTTACCAGGTAATGAGACTAATATTGATTCATTACTAGCATAACATATTTACATTTTACAGTCAAATAATTATATTTTATGTATTTATGTATAGGTAATTTTAAAAACAGTTGTTATAAAAGTCAAATTTTTCTAATAGTGTGATAACATGTCATTAAGTGAATCTGTTTCAAATTCTATATTATAATACATCTCTTGATTTTAATTTCACACTTATTATGAATTATTTATATTCATAAAATGCAGTAAAATACTAAAATATATAAAATAATTTGGTCTAATATAATATTTGGGTTTAAGGTTTGACATACCATAAATCACTAAAACAAACACAGAACATGAAAACAATTTCTTTTGTTTCTCAAATTTAATTTATTACACTTTCATATATAGGGATTCATTCATGTCCTAAAACACACTTTATTTAAACTAATGAACATGATGGATTTATTGATGCTTAGGTGGCTGTGGTGGTTGTGTTGCTGGGTCAGTGTAGATGTAATCCAAGTGAGCCTCTTCCATCATCCTTCTTTTGAAGCATTCTTCATCTTTCTCAAGGCATTTCTTTGATGATCCCATTAGCTTTATCAATTTGCAACAAATTAAATTAGGGCAAAAACAAAAAAAAAAATTAACCAAATGAAAATGTTAAGTAATAGGAATTGGAATAAATTAAAGAGCATATGTATATATTTATGTGCTTACTTCTTGCATATCATCTTGGACAAGAGTCTTTTCATTGACTACCACTTCAATTTTACCTATATCAAATTAATTGTTACAAGCTTAGAAAATAGATGATGGAGAAAAAAAAAGTGAACAAAACAATAAGTATCAAGAAAAGATATATGCATATATACAAGGATTTTTTTTCAATGCCCTAAAAAATTTAAGGTACCTATAATTTAGGTATAATCCATATGAAGTGTATCTATTATTTACCTTGTGTTGTATCTACAATGAGACGAGCAAAGGAAGAGGAGAAAAGGAGCACTAAGAAAAACAAGACAATGTGTTGCTTCATCATTGGTTCTTTGAGTGAAAATAAAATAAAAGAGCAAAATGAAGAAGAAAATCAAAGGAATTATGCACACAACAATGGTTGAAGAAACATATTTATAATCAATTTGTAATAGAAGAGGAAGTTATGTAGTTATTATGAATTTTGTTTTGGACAAAAATACCCCAATTCTTTATCTTGTGTGTTAACTCATAGTTGAGACTAATTTTGAAATTTTGTTTCTTTCACATTAATTATTATGTTGACCTTATCTCTCTCTTCATTATTATTTTTTTCTCTTTCTATTTCTCAGTAAATTAAGAAAGTTGGCTTGAGAATATTTTTATATGACCATCCCATTAATTTCATTTGAATTAGAGATATGGTCAAATCATGAAAATCATGTAAGAATCAGAAATAGTTAAAATATTCCAAAAATTAAATTGCTGTGATATGAAAATATCTACTGTGAATATTTGGACATTTTCTTAATGGGAATGTGGAATTTTCGCAGGGAAAAAGATTATTTGATTATAAATTAATTAAATCAATGACCAAAACATATGAGAGAAAGAGTACATGTGAAACAAGAGAAATAGTTCACTTGGTACTTACTGTTGTTTTCTTAACATCTTCAATAAATTATGTAAATAATATTTACACTATTTTAAGGTTGTGAATATACTTCTTTCATTTTAAAATAATAGTTGCTTTAACTTTTTGGTTCATTGAAAAATTAATGTACCTAGACACAAACTGTGTATAGGTACATTAGTTTTCCATGTACCAAAAAAGTCAAAACGAAATATGGCTCATTAAGGCCCAACCATAACTGAATTGATGATGCCCAAACCTCGAGGCTTAGATCAAGAGATGAGACCAACTCTATGAGGATAATGTTTGACTAAGCACTAAGCCAATGAGAAGGTGGTTACACATTAAAAGGTTTGACGGAACAATTTGATTTCACTATTTTTTTAAATAGATTATAAAATAAAGATTATAAAATTTAAAATATTAAATCATATGAATGTTTTATATATAATAGAAATTAAGACTATATACTTTAAAATATATTTCACTATTTTTTTAAATAGATTACAAAATAAGGATTATAGCCTTTAAAAATTTAAACCACATGAATTTTTTACGAATAGTAGAAATTGAAAGCTATATATTTTAAAACATTATATTTTACTATTTTTTTAAATAGACTATAAAATAAAGACTATAACTTTTAAAATATTGAATCACATGAACTTTTTACAAATAGTAAAAATTGAAGGTATATACTTTAAAATGTGATATTTCAAAATTTTTCTAATTGTATTATAAAATAAAGACTATATAGCCTTTAAAATATTGAATCACAAGAATTTTTTACATATAGTAAAAGTTGAAGGATATATACTTTAAAATGTTTGATTTCACTATTTTTTAATTAGACTACAAAATAATGACTATAGCCTTCAAAATATTGACTCACATGAATTTTTTACATATAATAGAAATTGAAGACTATATACTTTAAAATGTTAGATTTCACTTTTTTTTAAATAGACTATAAAATAAAGACTATAACCTTTAAAATATTGAATCACATGATTTTTTTATACATAGTAGAAATTGAAGGCAATATACTTTAAAAGGTTAGATTTCACTATTTTTTTAAAATAGACTATAAAATAAAGACTAAAACCTTTAAAATATTGAATCACATGAATTGTTTACAATTAGTCGAATTAAAGGCTATAAAGTTTAAAATATTAGATTTCACTATTTTTTTAAATAAACTATAATATAAAGGCTATTGCCTTTAAAATATTGAGTCACATAAATTTTTACATATAGTAGAAATTAAAGACAATATACTTTAAAATATTAGGTTTCACTATTTTTTAAAAGACTATAAAATAAGGACTATATCATTTAAAATGTTGAATCACATGAATTTTTTACATATTATAGAAAAATATTAGATTTTAGTATTTTTTTTAAATAGAGTATAAAATAATTACTATAGGCTTTAAAATGTTGACTCACATGAATATTTTACATATAGTAGAAATTGAAGATTATATACTTTAAAATGTTAGATTTCACTATTTTTTTAAATAGACTATAAAATAAAAACTATAGCATTTAAAATATTAAATCACATGAATGTTTCACATATAGTAGAAATTAAGACTATATACTTTAAAGTGTGAGATTTCACAATTTTTTTAAATGGACTATAAAATAAGGACTATAGCCTTTAAAAAGTTAAACCACATAAATTTTTTACATATAGTCGAATTATAAGCTATAAACTTTAAAATTTTAGATTTCACTATTTTTTTAAATAGACTATAAAATAAAGGCTATAACCTTTAAAATATTGAGTCACATAAATTTTTTATATATAGTAGAAATTGAAGGCAATATACTTTAAAATGTTAGATTTTACTATTTGTTTTTTATATAGACTATAAAATAAAAATTATATCCTTTGAAATATTGAATGACATAAATTTTTTTACATATAATAGAATTAATGGCTATAAACTTTAAAATGTTAGGTTTCACTATTTTTTTAAAATAGACTATAATATAAAGACTATATAGTCTTTAAAATGTTGAATCACATGTATTTTTTATATATAGTAAAAATTGAATGTTATATACTTTTAAATATTAGATTTCACTATTTTTTTAAATAAACTATAAAATAAAGACTATAACCTTTAAAATATTGAATCACATGAACTTTTTATATATAGTAGAAATCAAATGCTATATATAGTAGAAATTTTTATAAAATATTGAGTCACATGAATTTTTTTGGTTATATTATAAAATAAAGACTATAACCTTTAAAATATTTCTTATTTAATATATCATTAATGATAATTTCCTCTACCAATTTAAGATTTTCAAGGAATACCATTATAATAGTATCCTCTACTAATTTAAAAACTTTATAGGAAAATATATCCTATTTATATATATTTTTATATCAATGTCGTCAGTGGTAATTTTCTCTACTAATTTTAAACTTTCACAGGAAATTACCATGAAAAGTTAATTTGTTGTATATTTATTGATAATAACCTTCTTTACTAAATTTAAATCTTTTATGAAAGGTCATAAACATTATTTGATAATTATTAATCGTATAATGATTTTTTCTACAAATTTAAATTTTCGAGGAAGAATGAAATAATCTGAAAAGGGGTTGGCTCGACAGGTATTACCTGCTCCTACGTATTCTCCGGTACAATGAGAAATTCAAAGCCACACAGTTCTTGCTCAATTGTAATTTGTTATTTTCATCATTTTTATTTACAATAATGCTAAGTGAACAATGAAAAAACCAGCCCATACAGCCAATAGGCCTATTTTGGCTTTGGTTTTGGCCCAAATAATCATTGAGATTGTAATGGGTTGAGTAATTATGGCCCAAAATCTCATTTATTGGCTGGTTGGGCTGGTTTTATATTGTTCATTTAGTACCTCCATTTTATTTATTCTTAGCATTTCATTTTTGTTTTGTGTGTGTGTGTGTTTTTTTTATCATCAAAACACATTTTAAGTCATAGATTAAATGGGGCTTTAAGCCCAAACAAAAAAATAACCCGGATGTGTATTGGATCAAAAACAAAGAGCAGCCCAAATCATACTCAAACTCACCCACAATATTCACATACATTAGGGTTAAATTAAAATGAAAGAATGGTTCTTTACCAAAAAACAAAAAAACAAATGAAAGAATGGTGAAAGGGGAGTGAGGAAGAGAAAGCGGCAGAGCCGCTAGAGAGAAAGAGAGAGAGAAACCGCACGGGTGGAGGAGGAACGGCGGCGACCGCCGCTGTTGCTACCCGGTCGAGGATGTGGAGAGGGTGGAAGAGGAAGAAATAAACGGCGCCGCGGCTGGAAGGGGAGGGGAGGAGAAGACGGCGACCGCGGTGTTCGCGGCTGCGATGCCCCGTGATCGTCGCCGCCGCGACCGAGGAGAGAGAGGGAGAGACCCAGCGGAGGAGCCGCCGCCGCGGCTGCAAGGCTGAAGAGAGTGAGATCTGGATGGCTGGGCTTGAGACCGGATCGAAGAAATCCGAGGCTGAAGGCGGCGGTTGCGACGGAGCTTTGCTGCTGGTGCCGAGGCGAGACTGAGGAAGGAGGAGTGGCGCCGACCGCTGCTGCCGCTGCTTGACCGAGGTGGAAGGAAGGAAGGCGGCCGCCGCTGCTCCATTGTTGTGAGTTTGCAACTCCCTCTGTTCTCTGTTTTTATTTTTGTTTTTGTATTTTTGTTTTCTTTTGTTTTTTACTGAAGATGATGATGTTGATGATTGATAGAGGAGACAATGGTGGAGGTTGAAGATGATGATATTTGTTCTGTTCTGTTTTTTCTTTTATATTTTCTTTTTGGACTTTTTATTTCTGATTGTTGTTTTTGCTATAGATGGTGATGGTGAATGGTGGATGGTAGCGAACAAAAATGGTGAGCTCCTCTTTCTTTATAACTCTCTATTTTGGTTTTTTCATTTGAATGAATGTGATAAAATTGGGAATGCTATGGTTGTGGTTTTTTCATTTCGGCTGTGAAGGATTTCTGAATTGGACTCTGTGATTCTGTTATTGGTGTTTGTGTCTGAATTGTGTGTTTGTGCCTGTTGCCTTTTGAGTTTATGCCTTTACATATGTTAAATTTGATTCCTAGTATACTTCTTAGTCACTTACTTAGACCAGGTTCATGGAAATACACTAAATAGGAATCAATAAGTTCATGGAAATCAATAAGAATCAATAAACACTCACATTTTAGCATGCATTTTCAACAGTTCTTTCATTAATCTGAATATGAATGAGTTTTTCTTACCTAGCTCTTTCTGCAAAATCCTGATGATTAGCTTCCTTTTGGAATTGATGTTTCTGCCCTTCTTTGAATGAATGCTTCTTATTGACTATGTCAAGAGTAATGCTTGTCAGCCCGTTTGGAATGTTTTAAAGATGTAGAATTGAATTGAATTCCAATAAAGATTTGAATTGAAATCCACCTAAGTTGTTTGGAATATTTTAATGAGATAAAATTAAATTCAATTAATAATGGAATTGAAATTCAATCCCTCTATGATTTGACTTCTCTTCTTTGGAATGAAGAATAGTTTGTGCATTGAGTATTATAAATTTCAAGTGAAAGCAATTCCATAACCAAATCACACCTATTTGGGTCCGATTTATTTTTTAAGTTTTCAAGGGATTTGGAATTCAATTCTATTACTCATCTTTTATACCAAAAATTGAAATTCAATTCTAGTCTTTCTATAATTTTAATTCTTAGACCTTTTAAATAAAAAATTAATACCAAATTAAGGAATTGAATTCAATTCTATGAAAGAATTCAATTCTTTATCTTTCCAAACACCTGTTTGTCTTTAACAATGCACTTGCATTTTTTCCTCCATATTTGAAAAACAGCGAAAAACAGCTGTTGTGTATGTGTATGGTTACTGAGTGCTCGTTCTTTCAAAATTGCCTCAACATGAAATTTGAGCTCTAGCCTTTTCAACCTTCTAACAAACTCTCTCCCTCTCCCCTCAAAGCTTGATCTCTCTCCCTTTTATAGGCCTTGAATTCAAGGATGTCAAGAACGAGTTCCTACGCAGGAACGGAAGGGGCTAGCAGAAACAAAGAGCAGAGGAGCGTAGCATGAAACATATGTTCCTACTAGAATCGAGAATTACATAAATATGTATTTTTGACATACCATAAATCACTAAAACAAACACAGAACATGAAAACAATTTCTTTTGTTTCTCAAATTTAATTTATTACATTTTCATATATAGGGATTCATTCATGCCCTAAAACACACTTTATTTGAACTAATGAACATGATGAATTTAATAATGCTTAAGTGGCTGTGGTGGATGTGGTTGAGTGTAGATGTAATCCAAGTGAGCCTCTTCCATCATCCTTCTATTGAAGCATTCTTCATCTTTCTCAAGGCATTTCTTTGATGATCCCATTAGCTTTATCAATTTGCAACAAATTAAATTAGGGCAAAAACAAAAAACATTAACCAAATTATTGAAATGAAAATGTTAAGTAATAGGAATTGGAATAAATTAAAGAGCATATGTATATATTTATGTGCTTACTTCTTGCATATCATCTTGGACAAGAGTCTTTTCATTGACCACCACTTCAATTTTACCTATATCAAATTAATTGTTACAAGCTTAGAAAATAGATGATGGAAAGAAAAAAAAAGAGTGAACAAAACAATAAGTATCAAGAAAAAATATATGCATATATACAAGGCTTTTTTTCAATGCCCTACAAAATTTAAGGTACATATAATTTAGGTATATGTAATACCCTTGAGTAAATCTGAGTATGATGAGTAAGAGATCATGATACACCCTGGGGAGATAAAGCCATGTGGGCCCCACCTCTCCCTTTCTTTTTCCTTTCCCTTCTCTTTTTTCTTCTTCTCTCCCGTGCACTCACCCTCACCCTCTCTTCATTTTCTTTTCTTCTTCTTCTCTCTACATCTCTCTCTCTCTCTAAGAAATCTCCACCAATCTTCAAGATTCAAGTTATCATTTCTCATCTAGTACATTGTGGGTAAGTGTAGAGTATTTCTTTTGCTCCATTGATGTCTATTTCTTTCTATTTTTGGATTTGGGGGTTAGGGTTTGGTTTGAGAAGTTTGGGATTTTTGAATTTGGAATGGATCTGAGGTTTGTAATGTGTTCTCTAGGGTCTCATTCAACTAGAGAAGCTCTGGGCAACTCATCCTAGCTCCGGGATTGAGCCATGGACTCCATTGGAGTATTTTGTGAGTAATGGGTTATTTATGGTTTATGTTTGATTTTGAATGTTATGGTGAATTTCTTGCTATGATAGTTGATAGAGATTGAAATTGGTTGATATATGATTGATATTGCATGTTGGTTATGTTTGATTTGGATGGGTTGTGATGAAAAAGTGGATTTGGGGAAGTTTTTCGCGTTATTTTTCGCAGAAAATCGCTACTGGTGCTGTGTGTAATCGATTACCACGAACTGGTAATCGATTACACAGTGTAAAAAATTCACAAAAATCATATTTTAAAGGCTGTAATCGGTTACAGTGAGTCTGTAATCGATTACACAGTGTAAAAACCTCATTTTTATGATTTTAATTCATTGCTTTCATGTGTTTAAGTTATACCTTCATTTCCCCTCGTTCACCACTACCCGAAAACTTGACACTTGAGTGTTTATGATGATAATTTGGTATTGGATGAGATTGGATGTGTGGGAATCTAGAAATTACTTTGTTTTATGTAATAATATAATAATGATATGATGATAATATGATTATGACATGAGGATGATTTGATGTCGTTGTATTAATGAAATGATGATGATGAAACGATGATGCGTTAATGGCATGTAAAGGGTGTGATGACTATACGATGATGATTTGATGTTGTTGTGTTATGATACGACGCCGATAGGAGTATGAACGAGAATGCGTTTATGTGAGATAGGTACTAGGCGGGAGAACAAAATTCGAAAGTAAGTAAAGATTGGTGACACGACCTGAGGAGGGGTAGGGCTCCCGGGGTCGAAGATTAAGAACCTGAGGAGGGGCGGGGCTCCTGGGGTTCCTTAAAGTATAAGTCCGAGGAGGGGCTGGGCTCCCAGGACATAAATAAGGATCTGAGGAGGGGCTGGGCTCCCGGGATCCATAAGTAAAACTCATTTAACTAAAGAGGGAACGTGAGATGAGTTTGACGTATAAGTTATTAGGATATTATGATCGTGTATTGTAGATACTCGTAGGTATTTGTTGGTTGTTGTATCATAAATTATATTTAATCTGTTATTCACTGAGCGTATGACTCACCCATTCATACATAACATTTTCAGACACAGGTGCAAGGCAAGGGATGGACTCGTCCGTACCTTCGAGCTCTTAGCTTTGGTGAGCCTCAATGGGTAGAGGCGTTGTGTTATTGTCTGTTGTCTATGTAGTCTGCTCCATAAGTTTACAAATAGGATTATCTATGTTATGTGTATTTGATGTAGTCTAATTAAGACTTGTTGTAGTATGTTGATTCCGAGTTAAGTAGGATGTTATGTTAGGATTGTATAGGTTATGAGTATAGGGGTGATACTTGAGAACCCTATTATATGTATGGTCTATACGTGATGTGTGTTATTAAAGTAGCTGGATTGTTGTGTGCAAAACAGGTTAAAGCTGACATGGGACTCGGTGTCCCATGTGTCGGTCACGGATCCGAGTTGGTCGTGACAGTATGTATAATCCATATGAAGTGTATCTACTATTTACCTTGTGTTGTATCTACAATGAGACGAGCAAAAAAAGAGGAGAAAAGGAGCACTAAGAAAAACAAGACAATGTGATTCATCATTGGTTCTTTGAGTGAAAATAAAATAAAAGAGCAAAATGAAGAAGAAAATCAAAGGAATTATGCATACAAGAATGGTTGAAGAAACATATTTATAATCAAT
Source organism: Aeschynomene evenia (assembly GCA_013621005.1). Classification (NCBI taxonomy): domain Eukaryota; kingdom Viridiplantae; phylum Streptophyta; class Magnoliopsida; order Fabales; family Fabaceae; genus Aeschynomene; species Aeschynomene evenia. The sequence goes on along the minus strand of CM024264.1, from coordinate 23,155,081 downwards.
TTGTAATAGAAGAGGAAATTATGTAGTTATTATGTATTTTGTTTTGGACAAAAATACCCCAATTCTTTATCTAGTGTGTTAACTCATAGTTGAGACTAATTTGTAATTTTGTTTCTTCAACATTAATGCTTATTTTGACCTTTTCTCTCTCTTCATAATTATTTTTTTCTCTCTTTCTATTCCTCGGGAAATTAAGAAAGTTGGTTTGAGAATATTTTCATATGAACATCCCTTTAATTTCATTTAAATTAGAGATATGGTCAAATCCTGAAAATCATGTAAAAATCAGAAAAAGGTAAAAATATTCAAAAAATTAAATTGCTATGATTCAAAAAAATCTACTTTGCATATTTGGATATTTCTTAATGGGAATATTGAATTTTTTCAGGGTAAAAGATTACTTGATTATAAATTAATTAAATCATTGACCAAAACATATGGAGAAAGAGTACATGTGACACAAGAGAGACAGTTCACGTGATATTTAGGGACGTTTGGTACATGGTAAATTATCGATAATCTAGATTATTTTGTTGATAAATTACTTCTAATTAAAGTATCGGTAACCCATATTACCTTGTTTGGTATATACAAGTTACATTACTGGTAATTCATATTATGTTGTTTGGTATATTTAAAAGATTACAAGGTAATATATATACTATCCTCTAAATAATTATAAAACAAATTAATCAAATATAATTATATTACATATATTATTAAAATACCTTCTAAAATACACATATATCTATAATGCCCTCTAATTTTTAGTTTCACTCTCTAAACATTTTTATTTAGTAAAATTTAAAAAAATTTATATTTGACAAATTATTTATATACTATAATACATAACATGTTATATATACTATGATATGAAATTTCATAATTTGAATTTAAAAGTCTTTGTTCTTTATGTAAAAAATTCATGAAATTACAAAAATTGAAGTCTATAACCTTTGTTTTATGATATTTCTAGGAAAATTAGTGAAATCTTACATTTTAAAACCTATAGCCTTCAATTTCTACTATATGTAAAAAAATCATCAAATTACATAAATTGTAGTCTACAGCCTTTGTTTTACGGTGTTTCTCGGAAAATTAGTGAAATCTCACTTTTTAAAGACTATATCTTTCAATTTCTACTATTTGTAAAAAAATCATGGAATTTCATGAATTATGCAAAGACTATAGACTTCAAATTATGCAATTTCATGAATTTTTTACATATTGTAGAAATTGAAGGCTATAGGCTTTAATATGTTAGATTTCACTAATTTTCTTAGAAACACAAAAAAACAAAGGTTATAGCCTTCAAATTATGGAATTTCATGATTTTTTTATATATCTATATATATAATATAACAGAGTTAGCTTCATGAGGTTCTGACAAGTGGCGCAGCCTCAATGAACTAATTTTAAATGATTCTATTTTAAGAAATTAATTAATGAGAATTGATTTGAAATTTTTTTTAGAGATTAAACACGTTAATTAAAAAAGGAAATATATGTTAGAATATAATAGTCATAATGTAACATAATATTAATTGATTTATTTTTATTTTTTTATCTTTGGTAATTAAAAAAGATATTTTTATCATTATGTTTTTTTGATTCATATCATTATTGAGATCACCTGAGATTATATAAATAAAAATAGGTTAAAAGCTTATTCTACTCCAAACATTCTCTACAACTTTTTTTTCTCTCTTCTATGTGTCAAAAATGAATAATCAACTCTACTTTTCTCCACCTCAAGCAAAAGATGCAAGGTTAGAAAGAAAAAATATTATCAATCAAAAACTTCATTCAAGGTAAAATAGAGGTATTATCAAATAAATTTTGTGACTTATATAAAAAAGAAAAAATATGTTGCATTGATCTTAGTTTAAAGACATAATAGAAATGTTAGAGTGTGTTTTGCAATTTTGGTATGTCTCATCTTTTAACATATCTAAGTCAACTAATACCATTGAAATGGTGTTAGCGCATGAATTTGTGAGTATATGTACATGTGATATCCTAGAGCTTTTTCTGTATGTTGATTTTTATTATTATGCTTCATGCATGTAATTTTCTAAAATTTTAACATGTTGAAAATAAGGTATTGCAATCCATGTAACAATTGGAATAAAGACATTTGATATACAAGTTTAAACCCCTAATGTCTAAGAGGAGTGTATATATTATGTCTTATTTTGATGTAACATCAAATGATGGTTCTTTTCGGACTACAAGACATGAATATCGTCTAAACTTTTAATATAGGATCATTGTTCGCAACTGAGAGAGTGACAAGATTCACAACCCAACATTATCTAACATTTTTAAAATATTTTATTCATATTTCATTTGTAATTTGTTCCCTCTCCTCTCTATAATTTCATTTATTATAAAATAAATTTGTTTATAAAAAACAAACAAATTTAATAGTGTATCATTAAAAAATATTTACTAGAAGAATGAATCAAGTAACGAAAATGATAAATCACAAATCATTATAGTAAATTTTAATCAATTAATAAGATTTGAATATTATTGTAGAATACTTTTTGGTAAGAATGAAAATAGTTGAGCAATAAATCATTCAAAAATATTTATAAAAGGAAAAAATCAAGGAAATGAAAATTACCTAAATTAAGTAAGGTTATTTAAGTATATTATAACTAATAAATTTCTATCATTAAAAGGTATATATATTATAGAGTAAATTCAGATATAAATGATTTTTTTTATAAGATTGCATTTATTTAAATTGGTTAAGAATGAATATTCATTGTATATATTAAACTTTTCAGTTAGGGTTAATTAAAAAAAATGTTATTAATCACTCCTAGAACAACCCTGCAATTAACCTTTTATTTTAGAAAATAATTTTATTTACTATGAAACATGATTTGATGTATTTTAATGTGAGTTAATATGATTTAATTTGATTTAATATGGTTGATGCTCATTAATATCAATAATTATATTAATTGATTCAATAATTGTATGAATAAAATTTACCCTATATATAATTAAGTTACCTTATTAATTGTACTTAGATGATTCAACATTATTGTGATTTGTGAGTAAATAATTGAATATGTAATTCATTCAATATAATATTATATTGTTCTTAATATGTGTTTAATTAATTGAAAAATATTGATTTGGTTTTATTTGAAAATTATTGATCATATCATATGGAGAGAAATTTTTTTAAGTATTATAAGATGTAATTGATTGGATTGAATGTATGTATGTTAAATGTAAATTGAAAAAATAAAACATAATTGATTCTGCTCATTTTGTGGAATTCTACAACGAAGCTGAATTTAATTTTACAAATTAAGGATCATAATGGAAAATTTTTTATTGGAGTGATTTATAAGACGTTAATTTTAATTTTTATTAAAACTATTTTTCATCTTCACTATATATTATAAGTTGGTCAGACCATTTTGTATCGTTTGTCATAACTATATTATTTCTCTTAATTTTAAAGGTTCAATCATGTTGATTTTCATTTCTTAGTTAGGTTGAAATAGGCCAAACAATGATGATGATGACGGGATAATTTTTTACATTTTCCACGATGAACTAACTTTAAATATAATATGATGAAACAAGTCCAACTGAGTATATTCTTCTAATTCAATTTTATATGATTATGGGTATATAAGGATAAAAAATTGAATAATTTGATTTATCTTTCATCATTCCTTTCATTTCTATTTAGTGCTATTTGGTTTTTATTTTAAATTAAATATATGTGATTTAAATTTTTTTAAATAAATAAATAATTATTTGTAAACTATATCAATCAATGAAAATTATAATTTAAATTTACTTTCAGTTGATAATTTATATTAACAATATTTTAATTAAATGCATAACTAATAGAGTAATCAATCAGAATGCACATTAATGCAACTTTACTAAAATATATATATAATTTATGTGATTGGATCATTTTAAAATTTCAATTTGAAAATGAAGTCTAACAATGATATCGTTTGTCTCCCATAAATATATTTCAACCAAATAATATCAAAATAATGTATCAATAAAATTTATTACATCCATTTATAACAATTTCCCTATTAATTATTAATAATTTTTTAAATCTAAATTTTTAATTATTAAAAATATATGATATGATTATAATAAAATAAAAATAAAAAATATATAAAAAATAAATGTATAACAAACATTTAATCATTCAAATCTTTGATTTATAAGTAGCTGTTATCAGTTTAGATTTTTTTCTATTTTAATCAATTGTAATTTTGTGATTTTTTTAAAGTAATGAATATTAATTATAAATTTTGAAATTTATCTACAACATTAATGATAATCAATAAGAATTATACCTTAACATAATTTAAAAATTATAAGTGAAGTATTTAGTTGTTATAGGTGAAATTCAATTTGATTGAAATTATATTTGATTGAAATAAATGTATAACAAACATTTTATTTCAATAGATTTGTTTGAATATTTTAATACGAAATTATTTGTCATTAATAATTAATTATTATATAATATATTTATCTTAATTTAATATTTAATAGCTTAATTTCTATATTTTATTATTCCAAAAAATAATTCTCGTGCATTGCACGGGTAAAAAAATACTAGTAGTAGAAATTGAAGGGTATAGGCTTTGATATGTTAGATTTCACTAATTTTCGTAGAAACACCATAAAAAAAGCTATAAACTTCAAATTATGTAATTTCATTAATTTTTTACATATAGTAGAAACTTAAGGCTATAGGCTTTAATATGTGAGTTTTCACTAATTTTCCTAGAAACGCCATAAAACAAAGGTTATAGACTTCAAATTATGTAATTTTATTAATTTTTTTTATATAGTAAAAATTGAAGACTATGGGCTTTAAAAAGTGAAATTTTACTAATTTTCATAGAAACACCATAAAACAAAGGCTATAGACTTCAAATTTTGTACTAATGATTTTTTTACATATAGTGGAAATTGAAAGCTATAGGCTTTAATATGTGAGTTTTCACTAATTTTGCTAGAAACGTCATAAAACAAAGGTTATAGACTTCAAATTATGTAATTTCATAAATTTTTTACATATAGTAAAAATTGAAGGCTATAGCCTTTAAAAAGTGAGATTTCACTAATTTTCCTAGAAACACCATAAAACAAAGGCTATAGACTTAAAATTTTCTAATTTCATGATTTTTTTACATATAATAGAACTTGAAGGCTATAGGCTTTAATATGTGAGTTTTCACTAATTTTCCTAGAATAGCCATAAAACTAAGGGCATAGACTTCAAATTATGTAATTTCATGAATTTTTTACATTTAGTAAAAATTGAAAGCTATAAGTTTTAAAAAGTGAGGTATCACTAGTTTTCCTAGAAACACCATAAAACAAATGTTATAGCCTTGAAATTATGCAATTTAATGATTTTTGTACTTATTGTAGAAATTAAAGGCTATAGGCTTTAAAATATGTGATTTCACTAATTTTCCTAGAAACTCCATAAAACAAAGGCTATAGACTTCAAATTATGCAATTTTATGAATTTTTTACATATTTTAGAAATTGAAGGCTATAGGCTTTAATATGTTAGATTTCACTAATTTTCTTAGAAATTCCAAAAAACAAAGGCTATAGCCTTCAAATAATGGAATTTCATGATTTTTTTTACATATAGTAGAAATTGAAAGCTATAAGCTTTAAAATATGAGATTTCACTAATTTTCCTAGAAACACCATAAAACAAATGCTATAGACTTCAAATTATGCAATTTCATGAATTTTTTATATATTGTAAAAATTGAAGGCTATAGGCTTTACAATGTTTGATTTCACTAATTTTCTTAGAAACATCATAAAACAAAGGCTATAGACTTCAAATTATACAATTTCATGAATTTTTATATTTTGTAAAAATTAAAGGCTATAGGCTTTAAAATGTGAGATTTCACTAATTTTCCTAGAAACACCATAAAACAAAGGCTATAGACTTCAAATTATGCAATTTCATGATTTTTTTTACATGTAGAAATTGAAGGCTATAGGCTTTAAAATGTGAGATTTCACTAATTTTCCTAGAAACGCCATAAAACAAAGGCTATAGACTTCAAATTATGCAATTCCATGAATTTTTTACATGTTGTAAAATTTGAAGGCTATAAGCTTTAATAATTTTGATTTCACTAGTTTTCTTAGAAACACCAAAAAATAAATGCTATAGCCTTCAAATTATGGAATTTAATGAATTTTTTTACATACAATAGAAATTAAAGGCTGTAGGCTTTAATATGTTAGATTTCCCTAATTTTCATAGAAACCCCATAAAAAAAAGGCTATAGCCTTCAAATTATGGAATTTGATAATTTTTTTACGTATTGTAGAAATTGAAGGCTATGGGCTTTAATATGTTTGATTTCATTAATTTTCTTAGAAACACCACAAAACAAAGGCTATAGCCTTCAAATTAAGGAATTTCATGAATTTTTTACATATAGTAGAAATTGAAGGCTATAGGCTTTAAAATATATGATTTCACTAATTTTCTTAGAAACACCATAAAACAAACGCTATAGACTTCAAATTATGCAATTTCATGATTTTTTTACATATTGTAGAAATTGAAGGCTATTGGCTTTAATATTTTAGATTTCACTAACTTTCTTAGAAACACCATTAAAAAAGGCTATAGCTTTCAAATTATGGAATTTCATATTTTTTTACATATAGAAGAAATTGAAGGCTATAGGCTTTAAAATATAAGATTTCACTAATTTTCCTAGAAACACTATAAAACAAAGGCTATAGACTTCAAATTTTGTAATTTCATGATTTTTTTACATATAGTAGAAATTGAAGGCTATAGGCTTTAATATATGAGTTTTCACTAATTTTCCTAGAAAAGCCATAAAACTAAGGACATAGACTTCAAATTATGTAATTTCATGAATTTTTTACATATAGTAAAACTTGAAAACTATAGGCTTTAAAAAGTGAGATATCACTAGTTTTCCTAGAAACACCATAAAACAAAGGCTATAGCCTTGAAATTTTGCAATTTAATGATTTTTGTACTTATTGTAGAAATTAAAGGCTATAGGCTTTAAAATATGTGATTTCACTAATTTTCCTAGAAACTCCATAAAACAAAGGCTATAGACTTCAAATTATGCAATTTCATGAATTTTTTACATATTGTAGAAATTGAAGGCTATATGCTTTAATAAGTTAGATATCACTAATTTTCTTAGAAATTCCAAAAAACAAAGGATATAGCCTTCAAATAATGGAATTTCATGATTTTTTTACATATAGTAGAAATCGAAGGCTATATAAGCTTTAAAATATGAGATTTCACTAATTTTCCTAGAAACACCATAAAACAAAGCCTATAGACTTCAAATTATGCAATTTCATGAATTTTTTACATATTGTAAAAATTGAAGGCTATAGGATTTAAAATGTGAGATTTCACTAATTTTCCTAGAAATACCATAAAACAAAGGTTATAGACTTCAAATTACGCAATTTCATGAATATTTCACATATTGTAGAAAATTGAAGGCTATAGGCTTTACTATGTTTGATTTCACTAATTTTCTTAGAAACACCATAAAACAAAGGCTATAGACTTCAAATTATACAATTTCATGAATTTTTATATTTTGTAGAAATTGAAGGCTATAGGCTTTAAAATGTGAGATTTCACTAATTTTCCTAGAAATACCATAAAACAAAGGCTATAGACTTCAAATTACGCAATTTCATGAATATTTCACATATTGTAGAAAAGTGAAGGTTATAGGCTTTACTATGTTTGATTTCACTAATTTTCCTAGAAACACCATAAAACAAAGGGTATAGACTTCAAATTATGCAATTTCATTATTTTTTTTACATGTTGTAGACATTGAAGGCTATAGGCTTTAAAATGTGAGATTTCACTAATTTTCCTAGAAATACCATAAAACAAATGCTATAGACTTCAAATTATGCAATTTCATGAATTTTTCGCATATTGTAGAAATTGAAGGCTATAGGCTTTAATATGTTACATTTCACTAATTTTCTTAGAAACACCATAAAAAATGCTATAGTCTTCAAATTATGGAATTTCCTGAATTTTTTACATATAGTAGAAATTGAAGGCTATATAGGCTCTAAAATGTGAGATTTCACTAATTTTCCTGGAAACACCATAAAATAAAGGCTATTAGACTTCAAATTATGCAATTTCATGATTATTTTACATGTAGAAATTGAAGGCTATAGGCTTTAACATGTGAGATTTCACTAATTTTCCTAGAAATACCATAAAACGAATGCTATAGACTTCAAATTATGCAATTTCATGAATTTTTCACATATTGTAGAAATTGAAGGCTATAGGCTTTAATATGTTAGATTTCACTAATTTTCTTAGAAACACTATAAAAAAAAAAGCTAGTCTTGAAATTATGGAATTTCATTATCTTTTTATATATAGAAGAAATTGAAGGCTATAGGCTTTAAAATGTGAGATTTCACTAATTTTCCTAGAAACACCATAAAACAAAGGCCATAGACTTCAAATTATGCAATTTCATGATTTTTTTTACATGTTGTAGAAATTGAAGGCTATAGGCTTTAAAATGTGAGATTTCACTAATTTTCCTATAAACGCCATAAAACAATGGCTATAGACTTCAAATTATGCAATTCCATGAATTTTTTACATGTAGAAATTGAAGGCTATGAGCTTTAATATGTTTGATTTCATTAATTTTCTTAGAAACACCACAAAACAAAGGCTATAGTCTTCAAATTATGGAATTTCATGAATTTTTTATATAGAAGAAATTGAAGGCTATAGGCTTTATAATATGAGACTTCACTAATTTTCTTAGAAACACCATAAAACAAAAGTTATAGACTTCAAATAATGCAATTTCTTAAATTTTTTACATATTGTACAAATTGAAGGCTATAGGCTTTAATATGTTAGATTTCACTAATTTTTTTAGAAACACCATACAAATAGGCTATAGCCTTCAATTTCTAAAACATAGTAAAAATTTGAAGTCTATAGTTTTTGTTTTATGGTGTTTCTAGAAAATTAGTGAAATCTCACATTTTAAAATCTATAGCCTTGAATTTCTAATATATGTAAAAAACTCACGAAATTACAAATTTAAAGTCTATAGCCTTTGTTTTATGGTGTTTCCAGGAAAATTAGTGAAATCTCACTTTTTAAAGCCTATAGCCTTCAATTTCTACTATATTTAAAAAAAATCATGAAATTATAAAATTTGAAGTCTATAGCCTTTGTTTGATGGTGTTTCTAGGAAAATTAGTGAAATTTCACATATTAAAGCTCATAGCCTTCAATTTCTACTATATGTAAAAAATTCAAGAAATTACATAATTTGAAGTCTATATTGCCTTTGTTTTATGGCGTTTCTAGGAAAAATATTAAAAACTCACATATTAAAGCCTATAGCCTTCAATTTCTACTATATGTAAAAAAAATCATGAAATTACAAAATTTAAAGTCTATAGCCTTTTTTTTATAGTGTTTTTGGAAAAATAGAGAAATCACATATTTTTAAGCTCATAGCCTTCAATTTCTAGTATATGTTAAAAATTCATGTAATTTCATAATTTGAAGTCTATAGTCTTAAATTTCTAGTACGTGTACAAAATTCATGTAATTACATAATTTGAAGTTTATAGTCTTTATTTTTTTAGTGTTTCTAAAAAAATAGAGAAATCTCACATTTGAAAGTCTACAGCCTTCAATTTCTAGTATATGTAAAAAAATTCATGTAATTTCATAATTTAAAGTCTATAGTCTTGATTTTATAATGTTTCTAGAAAAATAGAGAAATCTTACATTTTAAAGCGTGTAGCCTTCAATTTCTAGTATATGTAAAAAATTTATGTAATTTCATAATTTGAAGCCTATAGTATTTGTTTGTTAGTGTTTATAGAAAAATAGAATCTCATATTTTAAAGTCTATAACCTTCAATTTCTAGAATACATAAAAAACTCATGTAATTTTATAATTTGAAGTCTATACTCTTGGTTTTATAGTATTTCTTGAAAAAATAGAGAAGGCTATAGATTTCAATTTCTAGAATATGTAAAAAATGCATGTAATTTCATAATTCGATGTCTTTAGTCTTTGTTTTATAGTGTTTCTTGAGAAATTGAGAAATTTCACATTTTAAAGGTTATAATCTTCAATTTCTAGAATATGTACAATATTCATATAATTTCATAATTTGAAGTCTAGATTGGTTTTATACTGTTTCTAGAAGAAGAAAAAAAGAGAAATCTCACATTTTAAAGGCTAGCCTTCAAATTCTAGAATATGTAAAAATTTCTTGTAATTTCATAATTTAAAATCTATAATCTTTATTTTATACTGTTTCCAGAAAAATAGAGAAATTTCACATTATAAATACTATAACCTTCAATTCCTAGAATATGTAAAAAATCCATATAATTTCATAATTAGAAGTCTATAGTCTTTATTTTATAGTGATTGTAGAAAAATAGAGAAATCTGATATTTAAAAGGCTATGCCTTCAATTTCTAGAGTATGTAAAAAATTCATATGATTCCATAATTTGATGTCTATCTTCTTTTATTTATAGTGTTTCTAGAAATAACAGAGAAATCGTATAATTTAAAAAATATAGCCTTCAATTTCTAAAATATGTAAAAAATTCATGAAATTTCATAATTTGTAGTCTATAGTTTTTGTTTTAAAGTGTTTCTTAAAAAATTGAGAAATCTCACATATTTTATAACCTATAGCTTAAATTTCTATTACATATAACAAAAATTATAAAATTTCATAATTTGAAGTTTAAAGTATTGATTTTATAGTATTTCTTGAAAAATAGAGAAATCTTACAATTTAGTAACTATAGCCTTCAATTTCTAGAAAATGTAAAAATTTAATATAACTTCTTAATTTGAAGTCTATCTTTGTTTTCTACTATTTCTAGAAAAATAAAGAAGTCTCACATTTTAAAACCTATAATCTTAATATTTTACAATACGCAAAAAAATATCATTAAATTTCATAATTCAAAATCTATAATTTTAAATTTATAGTGCTTCTAAAAAAACAAAGATATATCTCAATTTTAAACCAACAGCCTTAAATTTCTATTAAGAGTAAAATATCATGAAAATTTGTATTCTATGTTTTATAGTCTTTCTAGAACCATTAGAAAAATTACACATTTTTAATGTAATAGCCTTTATAATATTGAATTACATTAATTTTTTATATATTCTAAAAATTAATACTATACAGTTCAAAATGTTAAATTTCACTTTTTTTTTTACATTGACTATAAAATAAAGAATATGGTTTTTTAAAATATTAAATGACATGATCTTTTTACTTATAGTATAAATTAAAAGCTATATATTTTACAATAAGAAATTTCACATTTTTTTATTTATTTTATAAAATAAAGACTACAGAATTCTAAAAAAAAATTAAAATCATACTTTTTAATGAATTTCAAACTTAAAGAAAATAATTCAATTCCCTCGAGAAGAAATCATAGTAATTCTAGGATGATAGTCTTTACAATTGGTAAAGTGCTGAGCACCATTCTCAAAAGTTTTGAAAAAGAAAACAAAGCAGATTTCCTCCCTATTTTAAGATCTCGATGTCTCTGAAAAAAGTGAGGATTTCAAGGAGAAAAAGAAAGAAAATTCGGGGAGCGAAAAGAAAAATTTGAGACTAAATACTCAAAATGATTCCACAAATTAGTCCTTCACATTTCAAGAAAGAGGACAAATTTATTTCTTGTACGAACATATACAAAATGACAAATTTATTTCTTTTTGTAAAATATAAGGATCAATATTGAACTTTCGAATTATGATGGATTAGTCCCACGATATATTTCTAGATGACTAATATATTTAATCTAAATTTGAAGATAAATATCAGCAAACATCAGAGCCAGGGGGAGGGGGTAAGACCAGTAAAAGACGTTGCAAGAGATAAAGAGAAATTCTGGGCAACTGAAGAATGATTTAATTATAATCAGATATTTAATCTAATTAAATCATAAAATTAATTTTTCGACAAAATATATTTACATAGTAAAAATTAATAATTAAGAACATATTAATTCAGATATTTTCTAATATTCATTCCTGTAAATACAAAACATGCATGTTATAAGTCTCAAACCCAGAAAATAAGAGTTCATCCAGCCACACACACATAAAAATTAACAAATAAAGTCCAATTACAACCAGCATCCAGATTATACAGTCCATAATTACATTATACTTTGTAAATAAATAATGAAACAAATAAAAAAAATAAGTAAAAATTTACCAGCAAGATTCCTGTATCTCCATCATCATTTTCAATATTTGTCATTGTCTTCAATTCATTGTCACCATTTTTCATCATCTCATCACCATCATTAAAAAAAAAGCCAAAATTAACAACTTCTTTTTCAGTTTATTGCCATCATCTTCGTAATTTCTCATATCATCCTCAAAAAATTGAATTAAACAGAATATATATAAAAAAATAAATGAAATAGAAACAGAGGCTCACCTGACCTTTAAGCATCATCATCAATCGCCGGCAGCCTCACAGAAGCCGCGAACCACCGCCCTCCGTCGGCCATGGACCATCACCCGCGGGCTCCCCTCTCTCTCTCTTCACCGTCGCCGTGCGGCTCTCTCTCTCTCTCTTTCGCGGCGCCGCCGCCGCGGTTCGTCTCCATCCCCTCTCCCTTTCTCTCCGCTTCACTCTCTTCTCCTCGCGGTGGACATGGCCGCGGCCCGTTCCCCCTCGGTCTCCATCGCGCTCTTCCTCCCGCGATCGTCTCCTCTCTCTTCTCCCTCGGTCTTTCTCCTCTGTTTCTCTTCCATGGCGGCCGAGTAGGCCGACCGCAGAAGCCGCCCTGGATCCCTCTCTCCCGATCTGATCTCTGGCCCTCTACCGCCAGCCACGGTGGCGGCTAGGCTCTTTCTCTCTCTTCCTTCACCCAGCCGCGGGCTGCGTCTCTCTCACTCCCTCACAATCTCTCTGAAACCCTAAACCTAATTTGAGTCTGAGTATGTGTGTCCTGTGTGTATGTGTGTCCTGTGTGTATGTGCGCTCTATTGATAGTTTGTTTTGTTGGCCTTTATTTATTTATTTATTTACTTTTTTTGTTTTGTGTAAATGGGCTCTATTGATTGTAATTTATATATATATGGTACTTTTTTTTAAGACCCAAGTATGAAGTTTTGGGCTCTGATCTTTTTTCTTTATGGACTTAGGCCTTGTTTGTAAAAGAAATCCAAGAAAGCATGGACGAAATGGAATTGAAAAATATATAAATTTTAATCTTTATTCATTTTGCGTAAAAATTGTTATTGAAAAATAAAAAGACACTTAATTAGATAGTTAGATCTATCTTATACTTAAAAATATTATTATTATTATTTTATTATTCAACATGTGTAAGTAGTCGGAAAATGAGGTGATGAATTGTGACTAATCTAGAATCTTCTAGTTAAACTTTAATGAAATAGGTCCATAAATGCTATACCATACGCATGCTATATTTGAATGGTCAATTAAACAAAACCCTTGAATTCCTTAAAAGGGTGCTCATAGAGTTTTTCACTATGCCTCATAGAACCTTTGAAAAGCTTAATGTTAATTCTAATTCAATTCACAAGAGGTAGTTTTGGCATAATTTTTCTAATTTTAAAATGAAATTAGTGTTCTTTGATATAATGTAAGAGTCTAAATTAAGGTAACATTATTTTTGCTTATCAACTATTTGGCCTTGTGATGTTGAAGTTAAGAACAAGACTTGACAAATTTAATAATTTTTTTTATTTCTTAATGAATGTTTATTCTTCATTTCTTAAAAACAAGGTGAATAAACTTTTTGTATTCCTTTGTGCCAAATAGATAGATAGTATTTTAAAAAAAAAAGTGCAAATTGAAAATGGAAAAAAAAAATTGGTAATTTATGAAGTGAAACCATTGGTGTGGCATGAATTGCATGAAAATGGAAAGGTCCAACTTCTTTTTCGCACTTCATAACATTCAAACCTCAAAATCACACCATCTTCTATTTTCTAGTGGCTAATTTTTCTCCTTTTTTAATTATTTTTTAATTTACTTTTTTCTAATTTAATTTGTATCTATCTTTGACTTTGCCCATTGTTTTTTACCTTTGTCATTTATAACTACACTAATATATTTATATATGTATATATATATATAAAAACACACATTACCTCTCATCTTATTTGAAACAAGAAATAAAAGTACACAAAAACTTTCTCCTTTGATCTCATAAGCCAAACATGTCTTCCTTGAAGAGCAAGTTCCAAGGTGATCACATTCATTCACTTTGTGTTTCATTAATCGGTGATCACATTCATTCACTTTGTGTTTCATTAATTGATTCTAAATTGTTGTCTGCAACTGCAATTGCACTCTCTGCAATTGCGTCGCTAATAACAATTGTGTCTTCATCGACAACAGTTTTCCATAATTTTTTACATCACATGACAATCACAACCGCAATTTTAAAACCATTATTTAGATGTTACTATAGATGTGTTATTTTTTCTGGATCATTTGGTTTTTCTTTTAACATAGGTTTTTTCTTTACACTAGCTAAATCAAAGGTTTCTAGTTTCTATGATCAAAACAATGACATTTCCTATTTTGGATGGTTGTTTTCCTAATAAGTTGCATTTGTTTATCTCTTACTTTTATGATCTCTGATTGATAGAGAGAAAAGTGTATAGATATGACCTAGATCTTAGTCAAAGAATTTTTTGTTACAAAGTTTGGTGTTTGTTAGTGTTTTGATTTGAGAACTATTTGTGTTGTGTTCTCACAGAAAAACCATGTTGATTTAATATCAGAGGATACTAGTTTTTCTCCTTTTTCTTTTGTTGCATGCCATCTGTTTGAGATATTATCTATGAGAGTGAAACAAATAAGTGCTATGTGTTGTTTAGTTGAATTGAGACTTTTGACATTTATCATTCTAATGTGCTAATATGGAAGGATCTTGTCAATGTTTTTATGATGAACTGATTTGAGATGAAATGGAAAAATTGCAGATGAGCTAATTGCCAATGCAACATACATTGGAACACCAGGAAAGGGAATCCTTGCTGCAGATGAATCAACCGGCACAATCGGAAAGCGTTTTACAAGCATCAACGTTGAGAATGTCGAGACAAACAGGCGCATTTTTCGCGAGCTCCTCTTCACTGCACCTGGTTGCCTTGAGTGCCTTAGTGGTGTCATATTGTATGAGGAAACTCTCTATCAAAAGACTGCTTCAGGTATATATATTGATTCTTAGTGTTTGTTCATCAATGAATCATAACTTAACACCATGTTCAAACTTTTTATGTGTTGTTATGAACTGAAAATAAAAGGAAGTAATTCTATTTCTGCATCAAATATTTGTAGACATTATTTTTTTACTACTATTGGGAAATCTTGAACTTCTGTGGTGTAGACTTCTGATAAGTTGTTACCAATGATGAATTTGTAACCTTCTCACCAGTTTTACACATAAATGTTCGTGCTGGGTTTCAAAAAACTGTTTTTCAGTTATAAGTTAGCTTCATGAAGATAATAGTGAAAAGTGATTAGTTATGTTTTCAGTTTTTATTTCTGATTCTCTCTATTTCATTTACGAAATCATGAAAATGAATATATGAAACTAACTGAAAAACAGGAAATGAAATCTGCATTCTGAGACCTGATATACCCTTATTCATTAACTCTTGATTCATCAAATACAAATTCAAATGTAATTGAAATCTCCATTTAGAGATGTATGGTTCAGTGTTTCAAAATTTGTTCAGACTTCAGAGTTTCCCTAACTAGTTTTCACATTCTTTTTTGTATTTTATATCATGACTCTGCTTATTCTGTTCTGTTTTTCACTATATCATCAGAACCCTGAACTAACTAGTTCTTGTTTTCATTCTGTGTAGGAAAACCTTTTGTGGATATTTTGAAAGCAGGTGGAGTTCTTCCAGGCATAAAAGTGGACAAAGGAACCATTGAACTCCCCGGAACAAACGGCGAAACCACAACTCAAGGCCTAGATGATCTCGGTCAACGCTGCAAGAAGTACTATGAAGGTGGCGCAAGGTTTGCCAAATGGCGTGCAGTCCTCAAGATCGGACCAAATGAGCCATCACCACTAGCAATCCGAGAAAACGCCTACGGTCTGGCTCGCTACGCTGCTATATGCCAGGAGAACGGTTTGGTACCAATTGTTGAACCTGAGATTCTTGTTGATGGATCACATGACATAGACAAATCTGCTGATGTAACTGAAAGAGTCCTTGCAGCATGTTACAAGGCCTTAAATGATCATCATGTGTTACTAGAAGGTACTCTTTTGAAGCCGAATATGGTAACACCGGGATCAGATTCGAAGAAAGTCGCCCCTGAAGTTATAGCAGAATACACTGTTAGAGCATTGTTGAGGACAGTTCCTGCTGCAGTTCCTGCTATAGTGTTCTTATCTGGTGGACAGAGTGAGGAAGAAGCAACAATTAATCTTAATGCAATGAATAAGCTTAAGGGTAAGAAGCCATGGTCCTTGACATTCTCTTATGGTAGGGCACTTCAGCAGAGTACCCTTAAGGCATGGAGTGGAAAAGAGGAGAATCTTGGGAAAGCACAAGCTGCATTGCTTGTTAGGTGCAAGGCTAATTCACAAGCAACTTTGGGAACTTACAAAGGTGATGCTAACATTGGTGATGGTGCTTCTGAGTCTCTTCATGTCAAGGACTACAAGTACTAAAGAGGGTTGATTTGAGATTTTTCTTGCATTGTAGGTTTATGTATTCAATTGTTCTTTTCCTTTTTTTGTTGCTTCTCCCTATTGATTATGGGGTGAGTCTATGGTAGCTTAAGAATAATGTGGCTACATTGTTAGCTTGGCTGGGTTTTGTCTTTTTTTCTTTTTTATCATTTTAGTGTCTGTTTGTTTCGTCGATTAGAGTGAGTCGAACAGTGGTTTGATCAACAAAGATAAAACAAATAGGCCGTTAATTGATCGGTTTCCTTTGCAATTTTGTTTTTTTCCTTGTTTTAGTTTTCTCTTGTATATTTGCAATTTGTATGTGAAAGCACATTTTGGTGCCTGCATGAATTTTGAATTATCTATCTTGTACTTTTATATTCTACTAGACCTTATTTTATATATTTGTCAAACCTTGAAGTGTGAATGAACAAAAAGTTTAGGCCACAATTTCAACCAACAATAGTAAAAAATCACTTTTTTATAGATTCCTTATTCTTGATTCCTTAGAAAAAATAATGTCCATCCACTAATATTCACCCACCACTACTAAAAAAAGTGATTAGAATCATGTTCTGTAAATTATTCCCCCAACTAAATAAAATCAAGAACTGTTATTTTGTCTGCATCATCATAACCCTTATCATTCTTTCATAAGCCTTAACACTTTCCAATCTTCATAGCTTCAAAACAAAAAAAGGGAAAAACAAAACAATAAGACAATGGCAAGCAGAGAAGAAAGATGCAGCAAGTGTGGAAGAGTACTAGTGGTTCCAACAGATGTTCATGTCTTCAAATGTGCAGTGTGCAATGGCATCACTCATATCAGACCAATAACAGGTCCATTATTCAGCCATGCATACTCTTCTGTCTCGAATGTCGCGGCTCGATTTCGAGGCCTCGTGAGCACTGTAATGTCATCCAGTTCAGGTAGCAGGATTCCAAGTTATGGTTCAACAAGTTTTGGTTATTATCATCCACAAACTCAATCAATTAGGCCTCCACCAGCATATGGTTCAAAAAGGGCAGTTCTAATTGGAATTTGCTACCATGGCAAGAGTTATAAGCTTAAGGGCTCTGTGAATGATGTGAAGTGCATGAAATACTTTCTTATGAACAAGTTTGGTTTCCCTAGTGACTCTATTCTCATGCTCACAGGTATTATTGTATATATAATATTAACACCTTTATTCTCATATTCTCATAACATGATGTTAAATGTTAACACCAATCTTAGAAGTTTGAATGAAATTAGCAAGCAAAATAGGTACTATTAGTTTACCTTAAGAGATAAATATATATGTACAATAAGAAAATTATATCCAATGCTCTTGGAGCAAGAGATTTCTCCTAAACCTAAACCCTAAATCAGTCAAACAGTCAAGAAATGGCTCACAACATATAATATGTAATATGCACATTGTATATTACATATATGACATGTTATGCACAATATATATCATATGTTGCAACACATTTTTTTTCTTATAAAATGTGATATACGATGTGCACATTATATAATATATGTTATGTATAACATATTGGCTGTTTTGACTGTTTTTTCATTGTATATATAGCAATGCTAAAAAATTAATTAATAAAAAATTACTTCCTTAAACAACATTTAGGAATTTCCAAGATCATTTACCTAATATCTGGATTTCAAACACTGAAAACTTTGCTTGATTGCAGATGATAAGGAAGAGAGGGATCCACTAAGAATTCCAACAAAACAGAACATTCAAATGGCATTGAGGTGGTTGATTGAAGGTTCCAAATCAGGGGACTCATTAGTGTTCCATTTCTCAGGACATGGAACACAAGAAGTGGACCTTAACATGGATGAGATTGATGGCTATGATGAAGCAATATGCCCTGTGGATTTTGAGCAACAAGGGAAGATAATTGATGATGAGATTAATGCTACAATTGTTAGGCCATTACCACATGGTGCTAAACTTCATGCCATAATTGATGCATGCCATAGTGGAACTGTTCTTGATTTACCATTTGTGTGCAAGATTAACAGGTTCATAATAAGTATTTTCAACATTCGATCGTCGAAAATTGTCGATACAAATATCATCAATAAAAGCTATATTTTTATAAAAATAGCTACAAATTTTTTTAAGTATTTTTTATGTCCACTAATCATCAAAATACGTAGTTGAAAATGCTCAATTTTTTTAATAGTGATTTTTTTTGTTAATTAAATTAAATCTATTTATTTTGGTCTAATAGGAATGGATATTACACATGGGAGGATCATAGAACTCCCTTAGTTTATAAAGGTACAAGAGGAGGCTTAGCAATTTGCATCTCAGCTTGTGATGATGATCAAGTCTCTGTTGATACCTCTGTTAGTAATATATTTCTCACCCTTTCTAATGCTAATTTGATGTTAGTTCTTTTGTTATGTTTTTGGATTCATAGCATATGTTTGTTCAATTCTTTTTTATTATAACAAAGTCATTATTAAAGACTTAGACACCAAATAATCAACATATGATAAATTATATATATAGATTTATATTGAATAAATGTTTTTAGTTCTTACCTTAATATTCGACAAGGGATAGGTCTGATCTATGTGTCCATGAAAGCAGTGATGAGATAGTTGCAAGACACTTTAACATTCAAATCAGTTAAAGATGTCTTTGCAGCTATCTCATCATTTAAGTCAGTTAAAGATTAGATATCAGAGTAGTAGAATATTTTAAATTATAACAAGACTTGACATCATCTTCGAAACTTAAATAAATGAAATTCACGCACATATACTGTATGTCAATTTTAGTGTCTAAAAGCTAATTTCAGAAAACATTTCTTTTTATATAATGTTTGAATATAAAATTTCATGGATTTTTTTTTTAATAGGCCTTAACAGGGAGAGAAGTAACTGGTGCATTAACTTATAGTCTCATCCAAGCAATGGAAAATGAAGCAGGATTGAGTTATGGCAAATTGCTTAATGCAATGCGTTCAATAATTCGTGGTTCCAATACAGCCTTTGTTCGTCTAAATGGCCCTTTTGCTTCAATGCTTAATAGAGTTCTTGGCCAAGAAATCAAACAGGTATACTATAAATGGTATAAATTTTATGTATTGGAAAACTTCTCAAGAATTTAGTGTGAAATTGATGCTAAAATGATTTTGGAATTGGATTTGCAGGAGGCACAAGTATCATCTTCGGAGATATTTGACATCAATTCAAAGTTGTTTGAACTATAATACGATACATGAAATGTATATTTTGAGAGAGATCTGAGAGTAATTAAGAGTAGTAAGATTTTATAGTTAAATCTAATAATTAAAATAGTCAAAATCAAAGCATAAAGTTATGAAATAAATCTTATTTAATGTGAATCAAAGCATATAGTTAAATTGTGCCTTGTATATATTAATCTCTAAGTGATTGTGATGAATTAGTAATTGTTGTATAACAAAAATACGTTCAACTAGTATCCAACGTGTGTTATATACTATATAGAATGTGTGTTGTATGTATAGCACACGTACGTATAACACACATTTCATATAATATATAGCGCACGTTGAATATTAGTTGCATGTATTTATGTTGAACGATAAACATTATTATTGATGAACTAGTGTTCAGTTGACATATGAAGAGGTAATGTTCCGAACATCTAAACTTATGAAGAAATGTTCTATTTTCCATTTCTCAAATTATTCTTATCTTGCATTATTCGTGACATTTAAAAAAAGATTTATTGATTAATTAATAAATAAAAGTCTAAGTCATCATTAGTTAGTAAGTATAAAGTATCAAGTGAAAACCTAATAGTATACATTGGGCCGTTTATGGTGGAAACTAAGCATAGTACAGTTATTGGGCTTTGACCGATATTACTTTCTTGTAGAACAAATGAGATTTTATAATTTAAAAAAAAGAGAGAACAAATGAGAGTTTCTCAAATAATTAAAGCCTTCAACCAAACACAAAATTGAGGCCACAAAAAAAGAACAATTGGGGGTCCAAAATTGAAACCTCTCTCTTTGAAATTTGCTTGTTCTCTCTTATTTAATTTATTCGAAAAATACTACTTGTACATACATTAATACTCCTCCATTCAGTTAATTAAAAAGTTGTCAACTTTTATTAATATGTTGGCAACTTGCCAACATTTTCATAAAAGTTGACAACTTTTGAATGGGTGGATGACACTATTATATGTACAAATAGCAGTCCTCTATTTATTCGGTTACATTTACTAGGGTTTATAAGAATAACAAGGTGTTTGGAGATGAGGTAATAATAAAAAGTTTGTATTTTCTATACTTCTGAAATGATATATATATCCTCCTACTTTATCTTCTTATAAATCACTCTAACTATTGAATGAAATAAATTTTGATTATTTTTAGAATTACTATTAAGACATAGATTTCATGTATTTTTCACCTTATCGTCTAGACCTAGGTATGATGATATATCATTAGTGCCAAATCTGTCTCCCAAATTAAAAGTGTATTGGTTGGATGGTTCTCATCACTTTTTGGAGGAAGCTTCTCATGTACTAATATAACACTATTTGTCCAAGAGCACATACATATATATATATATACAAGGCATATTATGTGTATTTTGTGGATGCATGCAAATTCATCTATATATGACTATGAGCATACAACATGGGTATTAATCTTGAAATGGAGTAGATCTAACTTAACTCAAAAAAGTTAATTATTAATTAATGGGGATGATCAAATTTGTATAAAAGATTATCATGTTCTCATCATTGATTGTTATCTATATATATACATATATAGTATTCTTAAGATACATGTTAAAATTACTTTAAATGTACATTAAAAATAAAAATATTATTTTAATATTTGAAAATAAATGTCTAATTGAAACATTAACTTCATTATTACTGAATGTGACAGTGATTCTCACTTATTCTACTTATCTATTACACCTAACTATAGTGAAGTGGATATTCCAATTAAAAACTACTTTTAAATTTTAAAATAAAATTGCTCAATTAAAAACCATGCATTTATTTTGTATTATTGAGCAACATTATCATCAAAGCAAAGAAAATTACTCCTTGATTTCCCCTTTTGCTTCATAATAATATTTCCTTTTCCTTGAATGGCCTCATCATTGTTATTGATGCCACTTTCCCATTTCTCTATGCTATTTGCCACCAATTGTTCTTCTTCAAAACACAAACTTTGTTGTTGAATCCTTGTAATCTCATCATCACATCCATGCCAAGAAGAAAAATAAGAACCTCCAACACCAAAACCACCATTATTGCCATGATTATTATTATTATTATTATTATGGCTTGTTATTCCTTTGAGCTTCTTAAGAGCATCCATTAGAACAGAGTCCCTTGCTTCAATCCACTCCCTCTTCATAGCCCAAAACTTGTGCTCATTTTCAAACCTAATTTCTTCTTCTTTCCTCCAAATTTCTTCTCTCAAAACCCTCTCTTTCTCCTTCTCTTCAAAAACCTTCACTACCTTCTCCAACCACTCCTCTTGCTTCTCCATAACCTTCCTCATCTCTGAATCAATCAAATCTCTCATCTTCTTAACCTTCCAATTATTATTATTATTATAATCACTACTACTCTTCCTCTTTTTCTTCTTCCTCCTCTTCTCATCATCATCAATAATGCTATTATCATTATTATTATTATTATTATTATTATGATCAGATGATATTGATGTGTCATCAAAATCAAATAATTCAGAGAAATTAATTATGCTATTATCACAATAATAATGATAATAATGATTATTATTATCTTGATGATGTGTTGCTGCTGAATCTTTTGTGTTCTTGTAATATTTGTGGAGGTTCTCGAACTTCTCCTTGCACTTTTTCCCACTCCTTTGGTATCCATGTTCTTCACACATTATCCTAATTAATTAATTATAACTGGCATGCATCATCATCAATTACAAGCAAAAATATGAAATGGGTATGTGAAAGAAACAAATTAAAATAAGCATAACAAGGATGACAGATTTTAAAGTGCTACTATTTACATAATAAAAAATCAGTCAAAACCAGTCAATATAGGAATTTTGAGTCACAATCACTCAACTCATTAAAAACTAATTTTTTATTTAGGAATTTTTCGACCAAAAAATTGTCTAATCGGTCCATTATTGAATTGTTTACCTGTTTTTTCATTACTCATCAAGTATTATTTGTAGATTTTATATATATCTTATTATTTATAATAATTATCGAAAAAAAATCTTATTATCTATAAGTAGAGGAAATAATTTCATATTTCACTTCACAACATTGAATTCAATTTTTTGCTTTAAAAGTATTGTCTCATTTTATGGTGAAAAGTAGATCATATCATCCTATGCCAGTTACAAATAAAGACTCATGTAGGAAATGGTATATAGTGTTGAACCCTAGTTAATTAAAGTTGTATGAGAGTTCATTCCTAAAAGAATATCAACATATATATGAGGATGAGCTAATTGGTAATCAATAATTCAATGCAACACAATATAATTGATAAATGAAAATTACACGTAATAGAATCAGACATCACATCTTGATTCAAAATTTTAGGTTATGATGACAATGAATATATGGATTCTTGCTTCTTATTTTTAAACACTTAGACTTAATTCATTCTTCATCAATGTGGCATTTCAATGATACCAAACAGTTTTATATATGTACATATATATGTGTTCATGCTACCAAAGTAATTATAGCAAACATATGAAAATAATGAATGTATATGACAAAGCTAATTAGTTGCTATAAAAATTAGTCTTAGAAGAAAGAGCCTCTTTCATTGATGTCATTTCTTACTATAGAGGTATACAGAAGGCAATAATACAAATTAAAGGCATCAAAATAGAGAATCAATTTTTTAAAAATAAATATTAAAAAACTAAAGAAAAAAAAAACCTTGCACCTAAAAGAGGGGTACAAATTTTCAAAATTGAGAATGAGGTAGTGATTGAACCGTACTAGACATTGCTATGTAAACTCGAGTGCTTTTAAACTACATCACCATATTTTCTATTCAATAGTCGAACATTGATCGATGATAGTGTATAGTCATATATATTCCAGCTAGCAAATGAAAATTTTCACCAAATTGCTGCATATAGTGCTAAATTAGTAGCTAGGTTGATTATTATTTTTCAAAGAAATCAAATTAAAAAAACTATACACACAACTATATATTACTTAGCTTTAATTAAGAAATAATTTGGTTGTGAATAAGAAATAAGTTTAGTAAACCTCATCCTTGTTCTTGATAGTTTTATTTTAGCATTGAACGCTGTTAGAGGCTAGAAACTAAAAATTTACTTTAAAATTTTAGATGATGAGTTTTTTCATGTATAGTTTGACATAAGAAATTCGATCATTCATAAAAGTTAAAAAAATAATCTCTAGGCAATTTCAGCCATCAACCAAACAAATCCTAAAACTCAGTCCTTACAACTTGATAATAAAAGAAATCAAATGAAATTTAAAACATAAGAGACAACTTTCTATTGAAGACGATTAAGAAGAAGAATATTTGTATTAAAATAATTATTTATTCAAAAAAGATGAAAGAAAAATTGTACCTAGAAACTTCTTCCCACAAGTGACCCTTTTGGTTAGGCTGTTTGAATTTAGGATCAACACGAGATCTGATCTCAAGCAGTGTAAGAGTCTCCTTCTTGCGCCATCTTCCTATAGATTCATCCCCATCGATGCACCCTCCTGCACCCTCACCCTTCTCTAATCCTAATCCTCCATCGCTAGATGGAGGAGGAGTTGAAACACTAGGGCCACATGGCACCATTATCATGTCATCATCACAACCACCAATCATGGTCATCATCATCTCATCATCGTAGTGATGATGGTTATTAGTGATGGTTGTGGTGGTGGCCAACGATGGTAGTGGCGACAGAAGAAGGTTTTGGTGACCGGGGAAAACTAGTTCTTCGGTCGTGAGTTGTGGTGGTGGTTGTTGTATACTTGTTGGACTATTCATAATTAGTCTTTGTAATTGTGTTAGATCGGTGGTTAATGCATAGTTTTGTGGTTGGTGATGATGATGCTCATAATCTTCCGTTTCCATGAGATTATTGTGTAGGGAATATGATTAATCAATTGATATAGTTGAGATGTATAAGAAGAGAAGAATAATAATTAAGAAGATGGAGAGTGAGAGAGAGAGAAAGAAGAGGCCTAGCTATCTAGTAAATGAGACTGTATAATGTATGTATGTGCTTAAATATTATGTGTGAATATATGTATGTGTGAAACTAATTATCTTTCTCTCTCTATGTCTTTGTACTAGCTTGTAATAAATTAGTATTAAGAAATTTTTTTATTAGATATTTTGATTGTAGAGGTTAATTTTTTTATTAGAAAAATGCAAGTAAGGGGAGACCAAACACCCCGTTATGACGAGGCTCTAATGCGTTAAATCGGGGATCCAACCGGTAGTAAGTCACTGGATGTCACACCTCTCTAGGTCTCTCATTTGTATGATTACTTAGGGTTAATTAATTAAGCTATTGATAATCTTTGTTGAAGGCAAAAACTCTATCCCTATACTACAATGCATGGTATATCTAATATTCATATTTTATTATACATTAGCATCATAAAAATAAGATTGTATTTTAATTAACAAAAATGCTCCATGAATAACAAAAAATGGCCAACATCAATCGACATGGGATGCATAAATATTAATATATGTATAATACATATGCACATCTTATTATATATAAAATTCATATCAAGATAAAATGTATATAATTCATATTAAAAAGATTATATCACATAGCACACATCTGAATTTTTACATTGTTTAATTAAAGAGAGTAATAACAGGGTAGTTAAGATTTTTTTTATGTATGTATGCCATAATATATATGAGCTCTAATATTTGATACAATCTTCACATATATATATATATATATATATATATATATATAATATTGTATCATGTTTTGTTTTCTTATTTATTAGGACGACTTTAAATAATATATCATAATTCAAGCAAAAATAATTGTACTGTGTGACAGCCTTAGGATATAGATCATATATGATTTAGGGTCGTGGAAAACCAAACATATAATTAATTAATTAATTAATTAATTAATCAATTAATATAGGTGTTTGTTGGTAGTGTGTTAGTAAGATAGATTTAATTAAGAGTTTGTCTATGTCTCAATTTTGGTTTATTTTGTTTAGTTTAATTTGAAGAAGAACAATGATATGATGCTTCGTTCTGTGTCTTTGTTCAGTACCAAACTAAAGTGAGTGATGAGGCACCAAAAGGCCAAAGGGTACATAATAATAAGCCCTAAAGTGCAGAAGAATAATAATACAATCAAATACAATTGGGAAAAGAATGAAAAACTATAATATATATATATATATATATATAATTTAATTTGGTTTGCTAATAATAATGAAATTAAAGGTTGGCATGTGGCGAAAAGTAATGTGAGGAGGAATGGAAGACAGCCAATTAGCATTGCTTTTTGACTTTTGACTTTTGCTAATTATATCACTACAACATATATATATATATACATATATATAAACCCCTTCACATTCTATTGTATATATTCAATTCTTTTTATAAATGAGCTATATATTAGAGAACTAGGGAGTCGAATTCCTAATCTTTTATGGATTATATATTGAGATTTGTAAGAGTCTATTATTAAACTATAAAGTATATAGAGACTCCGTTGCACGCATAATCAAATTAAATTAATTATTACAACATTATTAGTATGTATATATTATAAGCATTGTTAATTTGTTAATCAATAGAAAAATTTTACTATTTCAATATTTAGGATGGAATGTCTTTTTGGATACTCATCTCACTATTATTGAATTTTAAGATATTGTTTTTTCTTATCTCTATTCTTCAACCGATCACATTCAACAAAAATGTATTTAGACACTTATTTTTAGAATGTTCGAAATAATACTACTATATTTCATCCTAGGTAAGGATTTCATACAGTATATATGAACATATTATACTATTCTTTAGTGCATAGTGCATGTTAATTAGTAGCAGTAAAAAATACTTAAAATTAATTTATAATTATTTTTAATAATTATTAATTTTCAAAGAATATTTTATACTATTTTTAATAATCAATAAATATCTATTTTTTTATAATATTTTTATCAACACTCTACAAATACGTTTGATAGTAACATTTCTCAATTATATTAAGCAAATTAAACGAATTTGCAAGTAATTATAGAGAGCACATAGAAAGAGAATGTGTGTGATTCAATAGTAACGTGTCGAGCATTGATTCGATGCCTATCATTGTAATGGGGGCACCCTAAGATATACAATATCAACCAAAAAGCTTTTCTATCTTGTCCAATGAGCATACACTCCCCAAATTCAAAATATTGATGCTTGATTATGTATAAAATGTATGTATGTGTGTCACTTAGCAATAAAGAGATCGATAGTGTATGTTTCATTCAAATCAAATCAATGTGGGGGCCTTTTTCCCATCATGGTTTAGGGATCAAATTTCATGAAAAAATAAAATAAAACCTAAGATGTATGTTCTTAATAGGAAGGTTAAAAAGTTGAAGGAAAAAATACTTTTTTTAATAAACTTCATATGTATTATATTTTATGGGTACGATTAATAGGACACTTGTTAAGATAGTATTAAAATAAAAATATCCACTTTAGAAAAAATATATTTTTTATGTTTTTTATATAAAATATGCAATATTTAACTTTCACTAAAATTTATTACTACTATTTTAAGTATCCTTTATAAATGGTCACTATTAACTTTAGGGTTCATGTTAGTTCCGCTAACAATTGAGTTAATATGAATATGTATGTATGTGTCTTTTTTATTTTTTTCATTTTCAAAGCTAACAAAACCTAAAACCTATTAATCTCATGTTGATTGTATCGCTGTTTTTCTTTGTGTGACATAAGGATTTATATATGAAGGAAGAGTAGTCAAAGATGGTTTTAATAATTAGTGCCTAGTGGATTTGAAAACTCTTATATATATACATCTTGGTTTGTGTGGGAGTGAGTTGTCATTGGCTAAACTAACAAATAAAGCTTAATGATGATAAGTAAGAAAATTGGGTATTGATGTTAATTAGTGGTAATTAAAAGAAGTGCCATTGCTATATATAACACCAAGAGTATCTTTGTTTCAATACTATCATTGTGTCATTTCCAATTTGAATGCACATATATAGTTGTCTTGCATTCGAGATTATGGAACACTAATAAACATACATGTAAAAAAAAGTGTGAAATTTCACATTTTAAAGTATATAGCCTTCAATTTCTACTATATGTGAAAAATTCATATGATTCAATATTTTAAAGATTATAGTCTTTATTTTATAATACAATAAACAAAATTGTGAAATCTCATATTTAAATTATATAACCTTCAATTTCTACTGTACGTAAAAAAAAATCATGTGATTCAATATTATAAAGGGTATAGTCTTTATTTTATAATACAACCAAAAAATTGTGAAATCTCACATTGTAAAGTATATAGTCTTCAATTTCTACTATAAGTATAAAAAATTCATATGATTTAATATTCTAAAGGTTATAGTCTTTATTTTATAACACAGTCAAAAAAAATTTGTGAAATATCACATTTTAAAGTATATAGTATTCAATTTCTACGACATGTAAAAATTCATGTGATTCAATATTTTAAAACCTATAGTCTATATTTTAAAGCCTATAGTCTATATTTTAAAATCTATTTAAAAAATAGTAAAATCTCATATTTTAAAGTATATAGTCTTCAGTACGTAAAATATTCATTATATGATCACATACTTTACTATTTATTCTATGATCACATCAATAAATTCAACTATAGCCCTGATGGCCCAAAAATTTAAATTTACTAAGATTTTGTTCACCATTTAGCCCATTATTTGTGGCTGATGTAACCTTTAGCCTTGAATTGTATTGACCCAACAAACAAAAACTATCTTGAATTGTATGGTTGTCTTGAAAAGAGTTTTTTTTTTTTTTTTTTTTTTTAAAGTTGCTTGAATTTTATGGTTGGCATAAAAGCTTGAAGAAAACGCTCAAATGCTTTTCAATGAAAATGTTGGCTTAACTTAACATTTTGTCAATGACAACAATTGTATATATATAAGAATAGTTTGAATTCAACATTTCTTTTATTGAAGAGCAACTGGTAAGAAAACTTTGGTTATTCATGTTCTTTGATTTAAATCTCATTGCAAGTTATATAATTTATGAAATATTGAAGAAAAAAAACACACAATCATATTAGTCTAACAATTAAATTCAGAGAAAATGGCTTCCTCTTTTTTTGATCAAAATTCAATAATTTTTTTTTATACAATTGTGATCAATCTTTTTTCATTCTTGAAAAACATTTTTTTAACAAATTGTCATTAAGGGAAGATAACCCTATAGTATTAGCGGTAGGACTCCAAGTGTCTCGTATCGAGATTCCAGTAAGAATGAAGCCAATGAGTGTCATACCCTAATTACCTTGAGAATCATTTAAATGCCCCGAAAATAATAAGGAGTCTCCTCATAAATGGTTGCCTCCAATTGAGAATTTTGCAGTTTAAAAGAGTTAAACTCATTATAGTGGACTAGGCCCAAGTAACTCGGAACTCAGGCCGAAACGTAACGTCTATAAGTCTGTAACCGATGAATATACACTTTAACCACAAATAATAAACAATTAGCACAACTGATGAGGGATACCGTTTGGAGCCTTTAACAGGGGGTTCGACGACTTTTTCAGATAAGTTGAACTCACTCAATATCCATTACATACTATTCAATGTATCACTCATACACGTTAGTACTCGTTTTATCATTTAAGACTAACTTTAAATTGGTATTACTCCGAGCTCGACATACTCAACTAGAAGCCGGCCAGACTAGCACACTCAAACCACAAAAATCCATCATAGTATGAATGGTGCTTTAAACTCCTTGTCCCACCGACTAGCAAGCCATCTGCTAGCATATCCGGAAAAGATGTTATTACATGCTCACAAATTAAGCTTTTACTTGATGGCCCATGGTGCTTAGTTCACAATTTTGAAAAGCCCACAATGGAACCAAACCCACTGAATGAAAAAGAACCAACCATAGTAGTCTTGTCTACTCGGCTTGGAACATTATATTCATTCACCGTGTCGTGTGTACGTAAAGTTAATTAAGTAATCAAAACGCGTATTAGTATTGTGTACCTAGATTTTCTCGAAATTATATTGCACAGCACACTACTATTGTTTCAACATTACCACTAACTTTTTTAATGTAACGTTTTGTTTTCTATGAAACAAGACAAACTAAACTCAACCGTCTCGACTGATCAGTACTGTATCTTAGTCACCAATTACTAGTAGTTACTATTTTATATGTTACTATGTGTGAAAAATCATATAGGTAGGTAATCATAAAATCAAATAATCAGATTCAGTATTGAAAATTTGATGTTCAAATCTATGTTGTGATTGCAACTTCTAATTAATTTCACAATCACACGGGAAAGTGGGTAGTTAACAAGATTATTAGCCGACACTATATGTTTGTAGTTAATTACTATTTACTAGTATCTTTATACTTTGATTATTTATTTGATGTTTATAAAATAGGCATTTTTATAATTATTAATAGACATTTTTCATAGTATTCAATCTACTTTTATTAATTTTGTATATGTTAATTTCTAGAAGTGTGATGGGCCAATGAGAGTTTGTTTTTGGAGTCCGAAACCATTTCTATGTATCTCATCACTCTCAATTTCAAATTTACATGGTTCTATATATGCATAAAAGAGGGAGAAAAAATAATAATAATTGAAAATAATGGGTAAATATTTGTGGATAAAATTACAACCCCACCGTACCATTTAAATTAAATCATTAATCGATGGAGAAAATAAGATTAGGTAATCTTTGATTTGTATTTATTTTTAAATACGCGGTTCGCGGCATAACCCTCCATGTATGCTCCAAAATAATTAAGTCACTGCATCAAAAGTGGCTAATCGAAAATAATTAAAAATAATATAATCCTCTTTTCTAAATTCTGATTCTTCAAACCCTATCTATAAGTTTTTTTTTTCTTTGATACTTTTATAAAAAAAAAAGAGAGAGTTTGTGGATAAATTAAATATTAAAGAGAATATTAATAAGAGTAGTGTTGTAAAAAAATACTAAAAGTTGAATACTTATTTCCAAATGCATCTTATTATTATTTTGATATGTGTTCATAAATATAAATGGATATTTATTAGAGAATGAAGTATATTATTATATATTGATTTAGTTTCAATTTTTTTTTCAATCTAATTATCCAAAAATCGCTTGCAAATGACTGAATTTCCTATAATGTCAAAGTGGTATTAAGTACTAACGAAATCCATGAAAATTATCTTACTCAATTGATAATAAATTAGCTAGATAGAATTTATTGTGTCGAGTTCTCTTCATTGAGTTTGTTATGAATCTCACATTGAGTAAATAAATAAGTTCAAAGTAATTAATGTATGACACTAATGTTATGAAGTTTTCCCACTAATTAAGCTATTCTCTCTAGGGTTGAGATCTCTTAATCAGTTTGATAGTTATATTAATTGAATACTAATAGAGGAGTTAAGAAGTAGTAATGGAGAAGAGATAATGGATTAGACTTATAATAACTTTATGTCAAACACAATAAATAGTGTAAAGATATACTTAATTAATTAATTAGACATAGCCCATTAATTAAACACTTTTTTAACACAAGGCTCAAGCTAGCTGTAACTGATTAATTAAACAAAACATTCTAGTTGAGTAAAATAATAAATTAAGCACCACAACAATCCCATTTAATTATTGTTCTCCCGACTTTCCAAAATTAGAAAGCCCAAATCGAAATATCTCAATTAAATATGATATATATTGAATTGAATATTCACTATGGTAAAACTATATTGAATATAAAATATTTTAATCTTTTGCAAGTTGGTACGTTTTGCTCCCCATATGGATGGGTCAATAAGCAATGATATATATTGATTCGAATTTTTTATAAGTGCATGCACTTCAATCTCATCTCTTTGCTCCATTGTGTGGACCTTTTGAATATGACTCTACTACTCAAACCTGAAATAAATAAATAAATAAAAAGAAGAAAAGGATAGTGATTCCATTTATGAGAGGAGAGAAGAGTACTAAATATAGATAATGTAAATAATTAAATGAATTAAAGTAGAAACTTATATTATTGCTAAGTTTAAAACTCCGTGAACGAGTACCCTTATTATTTCTGTCGGTTAACTACTAATCTCTCCATTTTAAAATAATGGTTGCTTTGACTTTTTTGGTACATTAGAAAATTAATGTACCTAAACGTAAATTCTTGTTTTTTTTAGAGTTAAGTACTTTAGTCAAAAATAAATTAATGTACAAATTAAATATATATTCACATTATATATTATGTTCTGTCTCATATATATAGCATATTTAGAGGTCTATACCTAAGTTTTTTTTTCTTTTTTAATTATATATCATATGGTCCACCTAATTAAGCTAGATAATATGCAACCTTCAAATTAAATTAGAGAATGTTGACCTAGTGTTTGGTCAATGTTAAACCTTCACAATAGCTATATATAACCATCCATGTATATGTAGCTCCTATTATATTCTTGCACAAATGTTTGGAGCTAAATTAAACCAATAATTTTATATATATATATATATATTTCTTTTAAAGACGACAGTTAATTAACAATTCCATAATTCCCATGTTCCATTCCTGTTTGAGAGACATAACGAAAATCCCTGTCTGCTATAAATTAAAACACAAAAGGTGAAAAAGAAATACCAAAGATAGTTGACTCAAAATTTAAAAGGAAAAAGAAAATGCATGCCCTTGCCTTAATATTCAATATGCTAATTCCTAACTAGAGAGGTTGAGTTAATTAATAAGATTTATTAATAATTATATATTCTAATATATTTTATTATGTGAATGGCTCTTTAATTTAATTATATCATATATATTATATGAACTACTTTTACTAAAACTTCAATTATTGGGTTAAGATTTATTAATTTATAATTTTTATACTCTAATAATATTTGTTTCATTCCATTTTTAAGATTAAGGCACAAATTAAATAAAGTAGTGTACAATATATATATATATATATATATATATATATATACGACTCATATTTTAGATATGACAACATGCATAGGTTTTTTCACCCATGAAAAACAAAAAAAATCAATATCATCACGTATATACATTTAGTATCAATATCTACACAGATGTCCTGTTTTTTGTGTTTCTCTCTGATTTTCGCCCAGGGTGGGCGAAAATCACTTCATTTTCGCCCAGGGGGGCGAAAATGGCTTCATTTTCGCCCTGGGGGGCGAAAATGGCTTCATTTTCGCCCTGGGGGGCGAAAATGAGTTAAAATGGGCGAAATGACTATTTTCGCCCCCCGATGTCTATAAAATACACATCCGACCATTTCAGAACTCATACACACACTCTTACACAATCCTACATCACATTATGGCAGAAAATAATTACTATCATTATTGAAAATTAATAATTTAAGAAATCTAATTTCAATAAAACTAATATTCTATTAAAAACTAAATTCTAATTACCAAAACTAAATTCAATAAATATTTTATTGAAAAAAAGTAATTACCTACAACTGTAAAATCTAATTACATTACAACTTCGTTTTTGTAATTAGATTTTACCAAGGTTCTGAAAACCGGACCGAACATTAAACCGGACGAGGGAGTGGTTAAGAGGTTTAGAGGTTTAACCGGTTCGATCGGAGGTTCAACCGGATATAATAAAATACGTATAAAATATATATTTATCTATAAATATATACATATATAATTAATTATATGCTATAGAAAAATTAAAGTGCATGAAAAATATCAATAAAAATGGAAATTTATAGCATTTGATAAATTTAGAGGTTTAATAGTCCTTAATTTTAATAATTAAAGTGTATTATATATCAAATTTTATTATAAAATAGTTATTAAATTTTAAAAAATTAAAATCTTTATTTTTATATAAGTTGTAGTTAATTATTTTATTTTTAGATTTTACAGTTGTAGGTAATTATTTTTTTTTCAATAGAATATTTATTGAATTTAGTTTTGGTAATTAGAATTTAGTTTTTAATAGAATATTAGTTTTATTGAAATTAGATTTCTTAAATTATTAATTTTCAATAATGATAGTAATTATTTTCTGCCATAATGTGATGTAGGATTGTGTAAGAGTGTGTGTATGAGTTCTGAAATGGTCGGATGTGTATTTTATAGACACCGGGGGGCGAAAATAGTCATTTCGCCCATTTTAACTCATTTTCGCCCCCCCGGGCGAAAATGAAGTGATTTTCGCCCACCTTGGGCGAAAATCAGAGAGAAACACCAAAAACAGGACATCTGTGTAGATATTGATACTAAATGTATATATGTGATGATATTGATTTTTTTTTGTTTTTTATGGGTGAAAAAACCACATGCATATTCCCACTATATATATATATATATATATATATATATATAGGGTTTGGTGAAAAGCTAAATTTCATTTGGAAATTGGTTCTCCAAGTGATGAGGATCGAATTGAAATTGAAGGCAAAAACTACAGTCTTTAATTAGTTAGAATTTTCTTCATCATCATTTGTAGGAACACCATCAACACAACAAATTAATAAAACCCTATATATATTAAATTAAATAATATATATTGGATGGACAGAAATGAAAGAAAAGACTGGGGAAAAGAGAATAAACCTCGTCCTTGTAATTTTGTTTTTCTTTTTGCCACACTGAAAAGAACCACCACTTCAGTGTCTATCTCTTGAATAAGTTCTACTCACTAATTAATTAGTAAGATACCAAACTTTATTTATTGTTGATATAATAATAAGTATAATTAATCTTTATTATTTTCTCTTAAAGTCTGTATTCCAATACTGTAAATAAATAAATAAAAAGTTATTGGTTGAAAGTGTTTTTTGATTTATCTTGTAGTAATTAACTTACTAATTAACCTAAAATCTAAATTACACTAAGATCGATTGCTTCTAACTTCTAATCATTAGACTTTCCTCCTAGCTAATAAATCAAATCTCCTAATCAGAATTTAAACTTGTGGTAATTCTCATCTTTTGGAAATATCAAACTATTTAATTAATTAATATTTATCACTCATTCAATAATTTCTTAGTAAAAGGCTGGACTAAAGAAAAACCTAATCTTCCGATGCTTAAGTGATAAACCTAACATTATAATAAGGTAAATTAGCTCTCATAAGATTTGATAAAATTCATCTATGATAATTGTAAAGTGATTACATTAGTCTCTCTTAAAAATTAAGTTGATCTCTCCAGAACCACCACGATGTATTTAAGAAACATGTATCAAATAGATAAATAGTAAAAAATCGATCGAGTTTTGATGAAATTCACTAAATATTATAAAAGGTCCATATAATTTAATTTACCCTTGCTATCTAGTATCATTCTCTCTTAAATATCACATTTATGTTGGAAAATAGAAAAGGGGATAATTAAAACAGGATTACCTAGCTAGCTATAGTACAAGTAGTGATGTAAATTGAAGACAAAGTGCAATATCACTATATTGACAAATATATGACGTTGTCGTTTAAAGGGAACCAACTACACTTCCCAAATATCTTTTCTTATCATTATTTATTAATTAAATAATTAATTTTTAATTTTGTGTTAGAGATAGAAAAGAAGAACACGCCCTCCAACCCAGATATCGGAAGTAGCCAAGCTGTCTTACACCCCAAAACCCTCCCACGCACACGCCGCAAACATTAATTCTCATTTTCATTTCAACAAACAACTGGTCTGCACTTTCTTCCCTCCAAGAACACTATCTACCTTCATTCATTCTCCATTTTTCAATATTTTCACTTCCTCCATAAAATGCCTTCCCTCCATTCAAATTCCTCCAACCCTCATCCAACAAATTTATACACAAGTACTATCATTATTGATCGATCGCTATGCATTCTGGTGGTGGTTCTTCTTCTACTCCTTCTGATTCCGGTGGGACGGGGCGACACCCCGTCTACCGTGGAGTTCGCAGAAGGAGTAGTGGAAAATGGGTGTCTGAGATTCGGGAACCGAGGAAGCCTAATAGGATTTGGTTAGGGACATTCCCTACACCTGAAATGGCTGCAGTTGCATATGATGTCGCCGCACTTGCCCTAAAGGGCAGAGATGCTGAGTTGAACTTTCCCAACTCAGCATCTTCGCTCCCAGTCCCGGCTTCATTGTCCGCACGTGACATTCAAGTTGCTGCTGCTAGTGCCGCTGCGGCTGCTGGGGCAGCAAAAGATGCTTTGTGCAATGCTCATGAGGGAAGAAACATCAATAATAATAGTAGTAGTAATAATAATTACAATTATAATTATAATGTTTCTTCTTCTCATGCTTCTTCACTGGCACAGGATTATGTGGATGAGGATTTGATCTTTGATATGCCTAATGTTCTGGTGAATATGGCACACGGAATGCTTCTTAGTCCTCCTCCGTTCGACATTGGTGGTGGCGGTGGTGCTAGTGGAGAAGGTACTAGTAACCAAGATAACATTGATGATGATGAAGATCAGCCAAGTCTTTGGAATTTTCCTTAAGAATCATCATACATATATATATATATAAAATTATACATATTACTCTTTTCGAGATTATAAATAACTATTTATTTGGATAAATTGGTACTAGCTACCAGATTATTCATATGAAGAGTTAGTTATTTCTCGTCAGAGTAAATATATATACATATACATGTTGCAAGAATAAAATGGTTGAAGTTAGAGAGTGATGAAATAAAAGCATGATGATGATGATAATAAAGAATAATAAGATAATTAGAAAAGGTGTCATGTAATATAAATTATGGGCGATCTCTCACATCATGCATGATCAAGGGGCTTTTGCTTGGCCTTTAAGAAATTCATGAAAATGTAATATATGTTTGTTTAACTTTAGGATATTTAGTAGTGTGTGTCTTTCTTTTATATATTTCCTTCTGGTTGTTTTGCTACAATGTGTTTAACTTATATTGTATTGTGTGAGTAATATAGTACTTTCTACAATGAGGTTGTTTCTTTGTTTTGTTTTGTTTTTCCTTTTGTTTTTGTCTTTTGTTATCATATCCATTGTGTTAATAAGTTATCATTTTGGTTAGTAATAATATTATCTTCTGATTTTGTTGGTTTGTAAGTTGGTGGTTCTTAAATTTCTTTCTTCCATCTATAAAACCCCCCAAAGTCTTGGAATCAAATAATAATGTTGTTAGTTTAGCAAATTACTTATTTAGGGTTTAGGGTTTATTTGATACCCTAGCTATTGTCCTCTATATTTGCACAATTATTGTGTGGTCATAAACTATATATCCTCATAAATTAAGACCAATTAACAAGGTCTTATCTATCACGTTGGGATTAATATATATAAAGAGAAAAAGAACATAAATAATTAATGAGTGTATTCAATTGTTAATTATTCTTCCTTCATTTTTAAGTTCCTCCTCTCATAGAGCATATATAAAAACTGAAGACACAAGAACCATCTTAGTTTGGTAGAGAGAGATAGAGAAGGACTAGCTAGGAATCAAAAGGCCGGGCAAGGTTTAGTATTAGAGAATCTATTATTACTTTGTTGAATGAGTGAGCTTGGTGTCCTAATCCATCATGTTCCAAACTATTGATTTGTCTCCCGAAATTAATTACAAGAAATAATCAATTAAACTATTAACAATTAATCTTATTATAAATATATAATACGATCATCAGACTGACCTACCAAAATTAATTTTTATTAGGTATCGTCGGTTGACATTTTCTGTCATCTTTAATAATAGAATGGAAAATAAATGTGAACTTTTACTAAATATGCTAATTATATATATATATATACTAAATTTTTTTAATATTAAAATAATTTTGTTTTAATTATTATTATAGAAAACAACGGGGTATCATTGAGAGAGATTCTACTCTAGGTATAAAAAAGAATATCACTAGAATTGAATATATATGTATATATATATAAAATAATAAAATGGAGCTGTCAAAATGACACTTCACCTTCCTTTGATGGCATTTTGTCTCCCACGTCATATATGCAATGCAATAGTGTAAAAATGGCCTAACCTAATTAACATATGCATATCGTGTTTGACCATATATTACTGTTCTTGAGAATCTTGATGCTATAATTAAGAGAATTAAGAACAATCAAATTGTAATATTAAGTGTGTGTTTGGATTAACGTTTGCAAATGGATGTTGATACAAATGTGCTTTTGTAAAATTAATTTTGATTAAAATTAGATTGAGGCCAATGTGATTTGTGTTTGGATACTTTTTGTCAAACGTGATTTTGGAAAAATGAATGTTGTTTGGATAATGTTACTCAAAATCACATTAGAGTGTAAAATTACTGAAATGGTATAATTTGTATCATTCTTTATATTACTTTTTGTAATTTACTTTTTATAACAAAATGAAATATATTTAAAAACCTAAATATTATTTTATGGTTTTAAAAATTAAATATTTACATTATGCAATTTTTAAAAAATTTAAACTAACATTAAGATTTATTTTAAGTAAATTTATATTATTTTGTCAATTTATTTAAAATAATATTAATATTATTTAAAAATCAAAGCATGCATATATGAAGTGTTCAAATTTTACTATATTTTTAATTTCAAATTAACAATTGAAAAATTATTGTCATAATATTAAAAAAATATATTTTTATGAACAAAGTATGTTAATATAGGGACAATTTTGACTTTGTCTAGTTTTATTTAATATGAATGGTAGTTGGATGAATGTTAAAGCATAAAACTTGCTTTTACTAATGTGGATTGGGATAAAAATTCAACGGAAAAAATTTTGGATGAAAACCATCAAAACACTCATTTCACGTCATTCAATAAACCAAAAGCACGTTTGATGGATGAAACGGCTAACCAAACAAGCACTGAGTCTTTATATTTTTGTGTGTGTCAGTTTAATCTCTATATTTTTATTTTATTTATGCATTTCACCAAATATATATAACTCAAACATTTGACCAATATATATAGAGAAATGTTTTTTTTTACACCACAAAAATCAGTTATCATCGGTCACTATATGCAATAGTTCAACTTTTTAAAATTATTAATCAAACTTTTAATATTATACATTAATCTAACATTTTAAATTTTGATTAATAATTTTAAAAAAATTCAATTATTACATATAATTACTAATTTTGTGATGTACATACAACATTACTCATACAAATAAATAAATAACCGACAAAACACAAATAAAAAAAAAATGATAAGTTTATGACAACTAAACTAATACTCTTTCCGTCAAGAAATAATAGACATTTTAGAAAATTGTACACTTAATATAAATGTAATTAAATTATACAAATTTATATAAGAATTAGTATATAATGATAACATTATCTTTATAATTTTTTGTACAATAATTATTTTAAGAGATAAGAAAGTATATGTATAGATAAAATTGAAGAAAAAAAGATGATAATATTTTTTAAAAAACTCTAAAGTAATAACTAAAATTGGACAAAAAAATTTTCTAGATAACTAAAATTGGATAGATGAAGTAATTCGTTTTGTAATTTGAAGTAATTTGTTTTTTGATTTCGAGACCAACTCAATCAATCAGAAGATAAGGTTAATTAATTAGTGCGTGTCAACTGAAAGCCTTGAGAGAATCTCTGTTGTTAAGTTCGTTCATCACTAATTCTTATTTTAATTAGTAGTACAAGCTAAGTGATTTGTGTCAAGAATAAAAATGGAAAATAGTAATAACATCAATTAATAATGGGCGCAGTCAAGAGATGTGATTATTAGGTTAAAAAGTAATGGTTTAAGCACCAAAGAAGAAAAAGCTTTAATTCCATTATGGGCTATTGTTATGATTATTAATTTGTG
Source organism: Aeschynomene evenia (assembly GCA_013621005.1). Taxonomy (NCBI): domain Eukaryota; kingdom Viridiplantae; phylum Streptophyta; class Magnoliopsida; order Fabales; family Fabaceae; genus Aeschynomene; species Aeschynomene evenia. The sequence continues at coordinate 23,115,190 of CM024264.1, read as the reverse complement.
CTTTTTCCTATTCCTTATCTTTGTGTAATATACAGTGTCTAAGATTTCATTTAATGCATTTTCTTTAAACTAAAATATTTGTACAACTAATAACAATATTACTTATTAATTATTACAACTGTCTCATAACAAAAACCACTTAGTTAATTAGTGAGTGAGTGGTAACTAACTATTTGATTTGATTTGATATGCAATATTCAGAATTCATACCGAAATTTGCTTATTGTTGTGATGTTAGTTACTATATATATATATCAAGGCCTTTAATAATGTTTGACAACATTTACCTTAAAATAAATATAGGAGACAAAGGTCCCACTTTTACTTTCTTTCCTATGTGTTATCATGATTTAGTAATTGTCGGATTGATTATTTTTTTGAACTGTACTTTTTTCTCAAACAGCTTCCAACTTGTGATTTATCTCATGTGGTTATTTTTTATTTTATTTTTTTGACTCTAATATATGTATCTACTCATAAATGTTTGAGGTAACTCTTTGTGGTAGGATGAATTTTAAATTTGATCTATATTCAAGATGAGAAACGAAATTGCAATAAATGATTAAAGAATGAGAAGACCTTAATCAAATAGTGTTTGTTTTCAGTGACTCTGGAGTCAGAGTCAATGAAATTATATATGGAGTCAGTACCACAAGAGTCAGAGTCATAGTGACTATAAAATTAACTTCGAACACACCCTCACATATTTGTGCCTCTCTATATATCAACACACAGTGACTCTCTTCCAATACATAGTGATTCCAAAATTAGAGTGAAAAAAAAATTGACAAATTTTGTTCAATGAGTTATTGTGACCCTCGCACCAAACACTTGACATAATCAATTTTTCACTGACACCCGAAGTCAGAAAAAACATATGCAACCCAAGTGATTTTTTCATTTTTCTAAATGGGCGTTCTCATTAAGCCCAACAAGTGGAAAAGTTGAATATGGGCTTTTTGGACTAACTCTTATAAGACCCATTATCATTGTACAAATTTTAACCAAAAAAAGGAACTTTAGGTTTAACTTAAAAATCCCCTTAAATTGGTTGAACATATATCAGCCCACAATGATTTGAATCCTCTTGCAAGTTGAAAAAAAATATGGTAAATTACTCTATCATCCCCATACCAAAAAATAAATAAATAAAAATAAAGATACTATGTTTTTTTTGATAAAAAAATAAAGATACTATTGAGATTTGGTGAAATTGTTGGTCTTTCTTCCCTTTATTTGTAAATATTTTTTAGAAGAATCCTAAGTTTTCAAACTTATTAATTTATAACACCAAACTCTCATATATATATATATATATATATATATATATTTGATAAGAAAGAAAATAAAAACTAAAAAATCACATATCAATTCATATAATATAAGCTACCTATTGTATATATCACGAGATTTGAGATTCATTCTTTGTCTTTTAATATCTTAGATTTATTAAACTTTAAATAGTATGATAATATTTAAATTGTTAAAAATTACTTTTTAATGATAAATTACTAGCTAGAATATATTATATAATAATATAAAAAGAGTTTAATGATCATCATATTGGGGTAAGTTTTGTATTCATCATCTTGAAGGCTACTAAAATAGCTTTTTCTTGAAAAAAATGTCTAACCTTGAGCTCTAGATTTTTCATTATTTAACAAAAAAAAATACAGCTTTTAATGCTATATAATTAATTAATAGCTAGGGCATATAGTTACATCAAGTTATTTATATTTATTAGAATCATTTATCAAATTAATTAAAGAAATAACAAGTAAACAATTTTCTTCAAAAAAGTGTGAACTTTTAATTTTTAAATCATTTATTCCAATATTATATCAAAATATACTCATGTTATTATTTGATTTATGAATTACCTGAAATGGATACAAGAAATTGGATATTAATAATGTAATATATATTATTTAATAGTTGTTTAATAACATAAATACATTTAATTAGTATCCAACGTGTGTTATATATTATACATAATGTGTGTTATACGTGGTATACATATATATAGCATATATTACGTATATAGCACACGTTGAATACTAGTTGAATGTATTTCTGTTGTACAATAAATATTATTGATATGATCAATCTCCCCATAGAGTCAAGTCCACAGTAGTTTCTCCACCAACCCAACTGAACCCACTTTGCAAAGCTGGTGGTGTTATAATCAACCCTTCAGCCAAGCTATTCATCAACCCTGGCATGTCAAAAACCTCCTCTTCATCCCAATAGAATCTTCTAGAATCTTCTTCTTCTAGTTCACTTTTTTCAATTATAGAAGTTGAAGAAGAACCAAAAAGGCAACAATCCAAAGGAAACTCATACTCATCATCATCATGATGAGGAGAAGAAGCAGAATTATTATCACTACTATCATTGTTATTGATAATAATGTTAATACTATCTTTGGCTTCAACATTTTCTTCCTCCTTCTTGATAAAAAAATAGTGCTTCTCGGCCGCCTGCATCGCGGCAATCTGGATGGTCTTTATAGAGTTTGTTTCTCTGTTAAGTCGCGGCAAGGATGTCGCGGCTTGAGGAAAATTCAGGGAAGCATTCTCTCCTCTGAACGCCAGAGCCGCGACATCGTATGCTATAGCTGCCATGTGAGGGTGTGAGAATGTCCCAAGCCATACCCTAGTTTTATTGTTTTTGGGTTCCCTAAGCTCACAAACCCATTTCCCATTCCTTTGCCTCACACCTTTGTAAATTGGGTGCCTAGTCTCTTGGAATTTCTTCCTCCCTGCCCTTCGTTTATGGATCATGTTGAGTTGTGAATGTATATGAATGTGAATATGTTCACTCAATAATGTAGAATAATATATTTATGTGTGTGCCTTTGAAAGATTAGGGCATATATTTATATATAGAGAGAGATATATAATATCAATATTTTATTGTGACACATACATACACACTTACATGATATAGCACGAGGGGAAAATGAAAGAAATGACATGTGGTTGTTAATTTTGGATACAAACAACTTTAAAGAAAACATGTTTGGGTCATGTAGCATATTTGGCGTGGGACGCTTTTATATATATGTGAATGATTTGTTAAGAACTAACCAAACCAAACCAAACTAGTGGATGTGATGGTAACAAAATTAGTGTGTGTATGTGATGTCACATATAGAAATTTTATGATATATATATATATATATATATATATATATAATTAATTGATGGTGGGTATAACTACTGTATAAGTAATTACTCTTGCTCTACTAGTTACTTTCTCCGTTTTTTTTATTTATTTATCTACTTTGTATTTTAAATTTGTTTCTTTTATTTGTCCAGCCAGTTAACACTTCTAGACAATATTTAATATGCTTTTTCTGTTTTATTTTTATTTAATTCAGCTTTTAATTATCAAGTAAATTACACTATCTAAAATAGTGTGTTCACTTTAATTAAAGATAATATAGTAAAATACATTAGTCTTTTGTTAATTTTTGGATAAAATAAATTATTATCTAAAATATTGTGAAAAAAGAAAGTAGACAAATAAAAAAAAAGAAGGAAGTATTATTTAATTGATTGTCTCGTGAATTTAACCATATGGTTAATGTTATACTATATATATAGAGAGAGAGAGAGACAAAACCGCTCAAGTATTAATTAATGATAGAAATTTGAATGATTTATTTTAGATTAGTCTATGATTTTAAATTTTAGTATCACTCTAAAAACAAAGTCTATATAAATAAAAAGAAACTTTAATTTAACATTTAAAATGAGTATATTTTTAATTATAAATTTTAGAATAATGATTATGATAAAGTCTAGAACAACATACACCCACTTTTATCCATTAAAATAACAAATAACATTTCTTAATTCAGCAAATGTTAAAAATACAAAATTAGTGGCTTTACTTATCATGAATTTAATCATACATATATATATATATATAATAAGTTTATCGTATCCATTTGTTATACTTTTGAATGCATTTTATCCACACTCTATCTATAACATAAGTAAATGTTTTCTCTTTTTATTCTTTAATAAGTGCCTTTAAAATACTTCTTAGTAATTTTTTTTTGGTCAAAACTTACCCTAAACATTATTTAAAAATAACATTATCGGTTAATTGGTTTAAATTAAAGCATACAAGATATTTTTTTCTTCTTCTTTGGTGTGTGTATAACATGTTTGGTGTTACATCACAATGCCTAAGAAGGCGAAAGGACTATAGAAGTGACTTATTTTTGGTGTGAGAATCGTGCTTAAATTAAATTAAATATCCCTTTTTTCTAAAAAAATAAAAATAAAATTGTCTTCACGTGCTTATTTTAATACTATTTTATATATAAGTGTTTTTGAAGCCACACAATAATTTATGCTCCACGTGGAAGAGTGTGAAGCCTATTAAGTTCCTCAAAGTCACGTGGTCGAAAAGGACACGTGTACACATATATGTTCTTTGACAAATAATATAATAAACAGTAATCTAAGTATTAGTTCATACTGCAATGATTTTAAATGGTTTCACATGGGAGAAGTGTTGATGGTACAACTTGAATACATTAATCTTTTATTCAACTTATATAAATACGGTGATGATCCACATATAATATTTAATTGTTATTACAATGAAAGTTAATGAAATAAAATTAATTCGTATTTTGGTTGAATGACTTGCTTGAATGTATATTAGTTGTACGTGTAGCATTACTTACTGTTATATTAGACATCATGATAATCCTAATTAATTATTAATTTTTTTTTATTCTTCTATTGTACGGTATTTAAGATAAAATATTTAATTTTAAAACACTTTATTACACATACTACTAAAAGTATTTAAATATAATTAAGGTGCTCAAAATATATGCTAAGAAACTCGATTAAAAATTTGCACGAGTACGTCATGCACACTCACTCATGTTAGATAAAAGAGAAATTCAATAATGGTGGACGAAGGGAGACAAATCATGATATTATGATATATTCATATATAGTCTTGGAGATAAATATAGTATATATTATTATTATTATTATATATAGATTACTATTATTATTATTATATAATAATATAGATAATAATAATATAGATGAAGTCAAAAATACCTAAAAAGTTGATAAGACAGAATTGTATGGTGTTGAAATGATAATGGAAACCCAACACGTGGAGATCCACGAGAGGCCAGGTCGGTTAAGTTGATGAATTTGTTAGGAGAACTTTTTCGATATTGTTGGGACTAAGACATTTTTTAAGGAAGAATATATTTATTTCATGTGTGGTATCTTTACTTGTCTAAAAAATATTAGTATGTGTTTTATTTAAAATTACGTTATTTCTAAAATAAACCTAACATTATTTTTTTAAAAGCATTGTTAGAGGTACAACAAAAAAATTAGCCAAAACAGCCAACAAATAGGAATTTATGCCACAACCACCTGCCCATTAAAACATGCTCATGATCAAAAGTGCTACTTAGGCCATAAAGTATTAAATGGACTTTGTTGACTGTTTTGTATGATGTTTTGTTGTGCCCCAAGCATTTGTGTTTTTTTAATAAACTTTTTTATATCTGGACCAATCAAGATGCTATGTATTAACCCAACAAAAATAAAAAATATTAAAAGTATAATTATTTTTATGAATGCATATGTATTATATATATATATATATATTTGAATAATTAGTTTTTATATATTTGTTTTTTCAAAATAGTTATCACCCAACAATAATTAAATTAATCAGAATATATTCACGTTTAAAAAATCATATATATTATTAAATTAATTAACCACAAGTACATTATTCAGAGATTCTTATTATATCAATCAATCATCATTCACTCTGTTTTCCTTTTTCAAGTTTTGCAAGCCTTGGATTAATGTTCCCACTTGCTTTTATTTTCATTTCCTTTTCTTACTTTAATCCATGACTTGCACACTTACATTTTTAAGAAAAACACAAAATTTGGGTCATACTTGTCCACACTATGAAATAAACTTGGGCTTTTCTCATGGGCTAGTTATGGTATTATTATGCCATTTTCAATTGTGCCAAAATGATGACCACAAAACTTGTTCCAAAATGAATATGGTCAAATATAGCCATCTCTTTCATCCAAAAAAAATTAAAATTGTAGGTATCTTTATGGATCTTAGACTATATTTGTTGAGATATAAAGAAGAGAACAAGATAATCAACTTGGGTTGATCAAGTGGTTAACTCACTTGTCCCCTTAATAAAGGGTCGGGGGTTCGATCCCCACCTTGTGTATGCAGCAACCCATTGGTCAGCGGCAAACCCTTAAATGGAGCTCAGGTTCACAGCGGATTAGTCCTTGACCTTCAGGACTGAGGGATACCGTGGAAAACAAAAAAAAAAGAAGAGAACAAGATAAAAAACACAAATATATCGAATGAGATATAATTCAAATGGCATCTCCTTTTATTTGTAAATTTTACCTATATTTCGGGTCAAATTAAAATATGCTTAATTGGAGAATATATTCTAATTGATAATAACTCTTTTAGGGTAAACAAATTTCACAAGAATCAATAGAAGATAATGTATGTAGTACAAGTTATTCAAAGGGAAAAGAAACAATATAATATTGATAGGAGTAGGACCAACAGAATAACACATTTGGAAAAGGGGAAATTAAAAGAAAAATAAGAAACAAAAAATCACAAAGTAAGAATGCAAAAGTTGATTGACAAGTCACTAGTGTATTACAATAAAGGACTTTGGAAAAGGAAAAATATATATATATATGAAAAAGGTAAAAATAAAAAATATGTATAGAGTATAAAATCACTAGTCCTTGTCAACATGTTCCTTGCTTCATAAGGTCTCAAAGTACATTTATTCTCTCTATATTGCATTTGCAGTTCCTCCTTATGGTGAAGCTGAATGAGGCCAAAAAAATCACTAACATTGGATATTAGTTGAATGTATTTCTGTTGTAAAATAAACATTATTGATAATCAAAATCCGAACAAGTTTCAATTCATCATAAATTCTCCAAAAATTAAATGTAGTTAACTTCACATTGAGATCATTTTCAAAAATTGCTGTGAGTTAACATTTGATGCAATTTGATTATTTCCCTAGTAGCTATGCACAACATCAACAAACAAACTTAGAACATATATAATTATTCTAGTAAAAATGGGATCAATAAAATGTAAAGATTATTATATAGCATTTAACTAAGAAAGGTGATTTACAACATCAACATGCCAGCTACATATACACGAATCATGTACATGTTCCTCATGTTTTTCTTAATCTAACTAGCCTATTCCAACAAGGTACATGTCAGACTGTACTTTTCTAACAAAAAGAATAAAGATAATAATAATGATGATAATTCATACTAAAGTTCTTCGGCTTCTTCAAAAATTTCCCACATTAACATCCTAAGGGTGGAGCAAGACGTAGGTTCAAATTTCGAAAACAGTTTACAAGGGTAATGCAACATGCATCTATCCTATCCAGAGTTGCAGACTCATCAGATGAGAGTCTTGTGCATTAGAGAATCGGACCACCATTTTTTTAACGTCTTAGTTCCTCTGAAAATTCCTCGACTAGAAATGTGAAAACAGCGATCTCCAATTCCCCAACAAGATCTTTTACTTCTTGTGAATTTTTCTTTATCCACCCACTTTCCTCTCTTGAGAAGTCCTCATCTACCATCATATCAATAGTGTTGGAATCCACTTCTTTCCACAATTCAAGCCTCTCACAAACCCTTTTGATTACCATTTCCCTATCTTCTGAGGAATCAACTTCTTCTCTTATCTCTTCCTCCATGATCAGATCATAAACTAGTCTCTTTAGGTCCTCTGAGACTTGTCCTCTGTTCTGAATTCTTGAATGGCAGAGTATTGCATAGACAAGTTCCTTCAATTCATTGTTTTCTTCATAGGATGTCTCATCACTATTGTTGTCATCATCGTCGTCAATAGATGCTTCGCAACCGTTGTCGTCTTGATCTAGCATCCTTTTCTCAAGCTCCAATGGATCTAACTCTGCAAGTTTCTCAAATCTACAGAGCCGGTATAGTAGTTGCTGCTTAGTTCCTGCAAAATTAACACAAAATAGAAGATGAACAATTATTAATACTTATTTCAATTAGTTTCGTAAAATTTTGTTCAACATGTTGTGGATCGAATCTACACAATTTGGTCACATAGGCAATAAGGAATATGATATCGAACCTTAAATCAATCGACTTTTCCAAATTCTTTAATTATATCGTAAAGACATATAAATGATTTTATATCTAACATGACAAACATACGAAATTTCAAATCATCAACAATTTCTTTCTTGGACATAATTTATTAGCTTCCTTATACTCTTGCACGTTTTCTGCATTCAAATAACTCTACAATAGCAGCAATAAAAATCACATGATGCATAGATGGTTTTTGAAGTACTTATAAGTGTTAAAAAATAATCATGTTTGTCGTACAACAGAAATATGTATTGGTTAAAAAATGGACGTATTTCTGTTGTACAACAATAATTATCGGTTAAAAAATGCAATATATCTCACATGGCCGGGTTGGATCACTTTCACCCAAGTAAATAAAAAGATAAGGAACTAAAAAAAATTCTCAACAACTTAGGAGTGCCACCATAAACACATGATAAAACTAGGAAATCAGTTAGATATTGCCTCAAACCTAGTACGACACATTGAATGGAAGTAACACTTAAGAGTTTAGACATACTTCTTCCTCTTAATATCTATAGAAAATGAAGAAATTTCCCTACCAAAATTTCTCCGTTTTCTTTAGGTTGCGTTTGATGAGGTGTACAAATAGGACAATAACATAAATAATAAAAATAAAAACACAAAATTATAAACTTTATGTCACGTGTAAATTAGTATACATCCTTGTCAATTTTATATTCTTCAAGTCTCAACTTTTCATGAGTACAAAAAATACATAAATATTCTATCCTAAGAAATATTTTGTTTTATCTCTATATTTATGTACTTCATCAAGCAAAACCATAGTATCAAACTAATATTGGAAGAAGGGGGAAATCTTGTGGCATGAAAAATTTGCGGGCCATATTGAAATTTATTGAGATATTGGGTGTGTGTAGTAATAAATAAAGAAAGAGTAGGCCAAGTCCACATTGAATGCGAAGTGCATGTTGGGTGAATGAGCTAAGTGCAATCTTTAATTGGAACCCACAAAGATAGATATGATGGTACAATCTCAGCAATTAGGACCCTCTCTTGTGGTATTTTTGCAATAGACAACCAACTTTGAAGAACCGTGTACTATGGTATATGTTGATGGAATAAGACTATGCAACAAAATAATTAAGGATAATAATCTCTTAAATTCAATTATTGCTTGTCACATTACTAAAAGTGTTATAATATGTGATTAGATCACACTATCACATATTGTTATCTTAAATTTGAGTAAATTCCATGTATTATTTCACTCATTAAAGTCATTCTAATCCTTATTGGTATCTTTCAATCAAATACACCCTACCTAATAATTTCCCTATAGTGAAAGTATATTAAAAGTAATCTTAAAAATATGGTAGAAACTTAAAAATAAAGAAGGGTAAATAATGACATACTTTGTACATTGGCATAGCTAGACTCCAAATCAAAGCCATCCTCCTCCTCATCATAGTCATTTTCATGCACATCATCATCATCCTCAAATGGTGGGTCTAAAACAGACACAGGACTACACTGTTCCTTTTCTTCTTCTTCTTCCCTTGATTGGAATTTGTTGATGTTATCTCCTCCATTATTACTACTACTTTCTTTGTCCTAAGAGAAAATAAAATAAAATAAAAATACACAACAACATTAGTTAGAATACTATTGTGTCTTAATTAATCATAGGATAGTTAACATAATCAATAATGTTTGTTGTACAACAGAAATATATCCAATTAGTATCCAACGTGTGTTATACATCATACGTAATGTGTGTTATATGTATAACACGTTATGAATGACACGTATTATATATAGTATATAGCACACGTTGGATGTATTTCTGTTGTACATTACCTCAATTCCTCATTCCTTCTTTGTAATTGTCAATGGATTAAGACTCATCAACACCCATCTCATAATAATTAGGGTTTGTTATTGACTTGTATTTTGTTTTTTGCTTACTTGCCAACAAGACCCTACTAATTAATTTAAAACTAAAATACAAACAAGGAACTATTCCCCCCTAGTGAATCGAATGTCGGGGTCTAATAATAACAAGACAACAAACAAAAAACATTATTTTGTCCTTTTTTGAACAAATTTATTTACCATAATAATATATATAACCCACTAGAAGTGAAAACCTAAAAAAAATTAAAAGGGAAAAGATTTGCATGGCAGACACATGATCGAAAAATACGAATAAGAAAAGTCCATGAAACCAAACAATTTAGGAACTGAATTGACCAATTTGCCCCTAACCCAAAAGGATCTTTTACAAATTTACGACTAATGGAGGGGTACAACAGTAATTGTGAAAATAATTCCGGCAAAATCTGCAGACCCAGATCCCATTTGCCGACAACAAAAATATAAAATCACTGATCAAACAATGTCAAATTGTCAACTCACGAGCTGAACTCGGTCCACCAACTCAGCACAGGGCACCGAGTCAGACAAACGAGTTGTATTATACTATTATTATTATTTTTAACAGAATCACCAAAATAACTTCGCATAATTGTTGTTAGAATTCATAATAGTAATATTATAATGGAATTAAAGTATAAGACCAATAATCGTTGAAACTTGAAACTAATACCAAATTATTAGTTTAGGTATACTAACCATGTAAATATAATCTAAACAAATTATAATAAAAAAAATCTAATCAAATTATTCTATTTGTAAAACTGATCTTCACTCCTAATTCATTTAATCTAATTTGAATGGGCTTTTGTAAAAAAGAAAACTAAATATTAATATTTTATAAATTTAATTTTCATATTTACTTTATCAATCAATTATATACTGTCAGACATAAAAATATTTTCTCTACAATCATAAATTTTTATATTATTAGTAAATTAAAATTAAACTCGTATGATATTTATAAGAATCAAAATTATACTTTATTCAAATAAAATAATTATCACACTATTTAAACTTTTAACCACTCTAGAAATTTATTAGATATGATTATCTTTACTTTAAATAGAGTAAAGGATAAATTGGTCTCTATCGATTTCTATCATGGACACATAGGTCCCTAACCAAAATAAATAATAAAATTGTCCCTAATCAATACAAATGTTAGACTTATAGGTCCATCGGTTACTTTCACCGTTTGACTAATGTTTGACTCATAGGTCCCTAACCAATTCAACCGAGGGACCTCTGAGTCTAACATTTGTATTAATTAGGGATAATTTTACTATTTATTTTTGTTAGAAACCTATGTGTCCACGACAAAAATTGATAGGGACCAATTTATCCTTTACTCTAAATATTATATGAAAATATGTAAAGCGAACGAACCTCGGTTCTGCGGCGAGTCGGAGACGGCGGCGCCGATGAAAATTCCGGCGTACGGCGGCCAGAGGAAGAGGAGGAGTGAGTCCGTTGCAGAACAAAACGAAAAGGGCTCTCACAGAAGAATCCATTATTATTATTATTATCATTATCTTCAAAAAAGCAAGAACCACAATAGTGTTGTTGTGCATAGTACTCTGTTTCCTCTGTTTTTCTTTCCCCAAAAACAGAGTAAGAATCGAACTCAAATCTCAATATATCTTTCACCTTCTTCACATTGTCGCTGTTAATATTCCCATTTTGCCCCTCGATTTGTCTCTTCTTCTTCTTCTTGTTCTTCCTCCTCTGTGTTAGCCTCCTGAACAACGAACCCAATAACCCAAAGCTGCTATTTTTATTGCCAAAATGGGTTTTGGGTTTTGAGCTTTTCTGAATCCTCAAAGCTGCTTCGAGAAGAATCGACGCTGTTCTAGCAGGGACATGGAGGAAAATGGTATTTGGGGAAGAACTACAAGAACTCTTCTTACCATTAATAATGTGGTGTTGTTGGATTTTGAAGATTGGGGATTTTGTGATATCTTGTATTGTGGGCTTGTGGTGTTGTTGGATTATTATTGATTTTTGCTTCTTGTGTTGAAAACTAGTGTTGTTGTTGTAATTGGATTTGGTGGGTCTTTTTTTGTTGATGATTTGATTTTGCTTTTCTGAGATGTAATTGTTGAGAAGGAATGGTTCTTGATCCTCACTTAGAAGCTCGTGTAACAAGTGCTTCTTCATCATCAATGAATGATCGATCACTACACAGAAAAACAGAGCCTAGTGATGATTATGATGTTATTATTGTTGGAGTTGGTTTTGTGAAGATTTTGGGGTACGAATAAAGGAAGGATTGAGGAGAGTGAGTTAGGTCATGATTCAAAATCTAGCTATCTATGGATAGATGCTTGGTTAAGACTTAAGATAACGAGGTAAGAAGGGTGAAGTGGTTGCAATAGCAAGCAATATATATAATATTAGGACTAATTAATCATTTCATAAACAAATAATATATTCAAATACTAAATATACTTTAGGCTTTTTGATTCATTTAAAATGGGATAATTATATAAGTTCATTTATGTATATACGGTATAATAGATGTTCTGTTTTTGGATTTATCTGTGAAAATCGTCGCTAAGCGATTATAGCTGTGCTGGACAGCGTGTTCTCTTCCTCAGCGTTTATGAATAATTAATGTTTGTTATACAACATAAATATATTCAACTAGTATTCAACGTGTGTTATATACTATACGTAATGTATAATGTACGTAACATGTTATACATATGACACACATTATATATGGTATATAGTACAAGTTCAATGTATTTATATTATATAGAATAAATGACAAATTAGAACATAAATGTAAATATTGAAACCATATACTTCATAATACTTCATTCAATTAAGTTCTAAGGACATGTTATAGCATGTTTTGTTTTAAGAACACACAATAGGAAAAAAAAAAAAAGGAGGACGTAGTAATAGTTTATGATAAATATTGGGAGATATTGCATTGTGTCTTGATTCTTGTCTACGCGTCAAACAAGGAGGCCTTCCACAATAGCACAATCCCTGTACTATAGTACTATATACACGTAGAAGCTAGCAACATTAATTATTATACCATACAAATTTAATTTCATTATAATCAATCAATTTAGGAATTATATTTTAGTTTCTTATCTATCAAATGACATTATTATTTTTGGCTACTATAGCATAGCTAGCCGTATTGCTGGTTCTGTTACTTACAACTTCGGTGGATATATTATAATAAATAAATAATTAGGGTTGTTAGGATGCAGTTAAAAGGGGGAAAGAAGAGAGGCAGGCAGGTGTGAGTTGTGAAATTCTGGTTCTGTTGCTGTTTTTCTGTGACTGTTACTGCAAAAATCCTCTGTCTGTCACAAAATCTGTACACAACAACACAACCCTCTCACTCTCACCTCATTTGGGTGTTGACACAGCAATTCAAGAGTAAAAAGTAAGACCAGTCATACATATAATATATTTACATCTATCTATGAATGGATAATTAAAGAATAAACTAGATAGATAGGTAAAAATATATATATACAAATATCACTATTTTAAGAAAAATACGATGATGAGTTCATTTTCAATCAATATATTAAATTTTATTAAAATTTATTATCGGTAACCTTTCTAGAAATAAATTTAAAATATATTTCTTTTAAATTAAAACCTCAAATAAGTTAATGCTCTAAAAAAATCAAACAAATTAATCCCTAAACAATTATTAAAAATTCAAATTAGTTTATACTAATTAAAAATATTGAACAAATCAATCCTCTTTATAAGATTCAATTTAACCATTTTTATGAATATTTAAGAACTAAATTGTCTGATTTTTTACTTGAAAGACCAATTTATCCGATATTTTAATTTTAGAGGAATATATTTTAAATTTACTTTTATACACAAACTGTTTTGACCAATAATAAATTTTACAAATACGATTCTCCTAGTTTTATCTTCTAATCAAATATACTGGTCTATATGACCAACAAAAATCGATGTCTTAGTAAGATTTAGAAAAATATATATATAGGTAACTTACTACTAAACACATAATATTTCATTAGTATATGTCACTTATATTTTCCATTATATTGATAGATTATTTAATTTATAAATACTTTATAGTTATACAACTTAAAAATTGTTTGTTTGTGAGTGAAAATATTGAGAGACTAGAGCAGACAAGGAGGGGAGAGGTTCTTTCCATTTCCTAGTGGGCACTACAGCCCAAACGGAGAACTATGCAAAACGACAAAAACTCTAATAATAATAATAATATAATAATAATAATAATTCCTATCTTTTCATTTGCTTCTACGTTAAATTTAGATTATTTGCCTGCCTGAATTCTCCATGAACACATATTAGAATGAGTGTTGATGAATAATTGAATACCAAATTTGAAAAAATAAAATATAATTTAAAAAATATTTCTTTGATATATATATATATATATATATGAAAAAAAAGAATAATACAAATAATACAGATTGTCTGGCCTAGGGAGGAGTGATCTCCATGACCCACTTGATTTAACACTTCCAGAATTATTATTTTTATTATCACCACTTGTTATTAATTTTTAGTATTTCTGCAAAGTCTATATGTGTTTCTAATGATTTCAAACTCCAGTTATATATTAATTAATTTATTCTTAATAATGTTTTATACATTTTCTTGAACAAAGAATGTCGAGTTGTATGTTCAGTCAGTGCAATAGGTCCGTCGCTGATTCAATTCGTATTTGAGTTTTGTCATTTAACCAAGTAACCAACATTTAATATTATAATCTTATATTTTAAAATATTTAGCTTTTAATTTATATTAAATTTAATTTTGATATACTGACAATGTAAAAATATTTTACATTGTCGTTCAATCAAAATACTCTGTTTGTATGACTTTTTAGATAATGAGACAGAAAATACAATTATAGCTGACATGATAGTAAATGATTAAATTAGTGTCTTTCATGTAAAAGTAAATCCATATGTAACCCAATTGTTATTTGTTAATTAATACTTCCGTATATAATTACAACAACTTTAGAGGGTTACGACGTTGATTAGCTATATAATATAATCCACCAGTCATCTCTGCTCATTTTTCCATATGGTCAACTACAAATATAAAAGTCAAATCTCATCCCTTAATCATATAGTCATAAGTGAAGAACACTTCATGATAATCCGTTTATCAATCTCTTTGGAGAGCTCTTGGAACAAATTAAAGAGATTAATTACTCGACATATCTTTTAATTTAGTGGGGGAAAAACTAACATTAAAATTAAAGAGTTATATTATAGTTGGACATCTAACAAGATCTAATGATGTATTAGAATATTTTAAATATTAAATAGGAATTACGTACATAAATCCAAGGCTGAGAAAGTGGAAAATAAAATGGATGCATAAGTATCATTTTTGGAAATTAAAATAGGATTATTAAAGAATAAGGTAGCTAGTACAATTTGATCATTAATATGGCAAACTATAATCTAATACTTTTGTAAACGAATGCCAAAGTGGTTCAGTACTTTTTACCAAGCCCAATCATTTGGAATTGACCTTATTAATTAATTTAACTGTTTTCCGCTTTAATTTCTTATTGTATATTTATTTATTTTTGGTTCTTTTCTTTCTTTTTATTTTTTTCTTACACTTTATCTTGAGTAAAAATTGGAGGAATCTATCCCTTTTGCCTGTACTTAGCTCACAGCTTTAGTGCTGGAAAGTGGTGGAATAATTTGATAAAGATTGAATTTAATTAGAATAGAGTGATGATTACTCACATTTCTTTGTTAAATTAAACCCGATCTTATCTTTAGTTAGTGTTTAATTATATTTTTACATCTAAATATTAAATTTAAAGGTTAACAAAATTATATATATATATATATATATATATATATATATATACATACCAATAATTAAGCATATATATACTCAAATGCAAATTTTTGCTTTTAGTACGGCATACAAAAATAATCAAAACCATCAAATGGCATAATATATAATTACACAAATCTACACTAGCTAGCTAGATAATAATATTAAATATTTTTTTGTCACTTATATATCCAAATGAGCTTTAAACATCACATATATACCTTTTTTTTTCTAGAGTATTCCCTCACTCAATCGTTGTTGCTTTCATACATTTAATTATTATTCTCAATTTCAATTATGAACTCACTGAAATCAGAATAAAATTCATATAAAAGTTAGGTGAATGCTTATTCTTGCAGGTTGGTAAATTAATAAATTAAAGAAATATTGCTTAGTCTGCCATGGGACAAGGCAACCATTACATTGTTAATTGAAAGAATAGTAAAATTTTATTTTTATTTTTTTAATGCATGTAATGTACTGAACATATAAAAAAAATACCTTACAAAATTTCTTTCATTTTAATTTTATTTAAATATAGGTGAGAGGACTAAGAATAGAATGAAACTTTTTTTGGCCCCACTTTTTCGGCTTATATATTTCTTTATATCACTGCTTAACACTTTCTTAATTTAATCAATAATCACACTTTTTTTGTAGACACCAAACAAGCAAGCATGCATGTTTCTTTGCATTATTTATGATAAAAGACAATTATTCATCATGATGGCTACTTACTTACTCTTAACAATATTTATTTAGCTATACCAAACAAGATAGTACTTATTAAATATTATTTTATTAGTTGTTGATTTGTTTTAAATTCGGATGGATTAGGTTTGAGATTCCTCTATATCCATGGCTTCAAAAATATGAAAAGAGAATTATAATGTATCTCATCACAAGATAATTACAAGCCAGCTGCAAGCACCTTTTCTAGCAGTGAATATATATAGTGACGCCAATATATATATATATATATATATATATATATATATATATATAACAATAATGTTTGACGTACAACATAAATACGTCCAACGAGCATCCAACATGTGCTATACATAAGACATAATGTGTACTGTATGTATAATACACGTACGTATAACACACATTACGTCTTACGTATAGTACACGTTGGATGCTCGTTTGACGTATTTCTGTTGAACAAAAAATATTATTGTATATATAAAGACAAATTTGTAAGTTAATCTTATTGAAATTAAAGAATTTCCCTAATAAATAACATGAAACCAAAAAATAGTCCATGTTTGGCAAGAATTGAACTCCACGTTCATTTCTTCAAAATGGGAAAATGAAAAAGACCGCAAACTCATCAATTTGTTCGTGGAATAATATTGAATATAATCCAAAAGAAAGCCCCCACTTATTAAAATCATAAAGAAATTTCATAGAAACTATTTTTCCTATTTTTCATAAACGACAAAGCAAAGAAGAGGATAGTAGCATGTTGTAATGAATGCACCGTCATTCGGTGCAACTCCAAAGTAATTAATAAAAATATATAAATTAAATTAAATTAAAGGAAATTGTGGTAATGCTGAGAATGAGAGAGTCCATTTTCCACGCGTGTGTTAAGGGATGCATGGGGACCACATCCACGTGGCAGACAGAGTCTCATGTTTTTTACCTTGAAAATACTGACGTGGCACTTGCTCGTATAAAAAAAAATTAGCAAGTACACGGAGACTAAAAGATTTTTTTACTATGCATCATTAGTTTATTACCTAACATGTAATTCAAAAGGTCAACTATAGTGAAAAAAGAATGCATTAAATTTCAAGTAACATGATAGAATAATTGATATGTCATACAGTGAATGATTCAGAGCAAAAAAATCTCTTATTCTTAATTCTATTAATAATAATTTTTTAAAAAGCAATGATATTTATATATCTACTTGAATATATATATATATATATTCAAAAAATGGATGAAAGGATAGAAAGACATTGAGTTCAATAAAAAAACAACAAATAAAAATTCCAGGGCCAACATATTTTATTAATAAAAATATTTAAATGTTTAAAAATGAATGAAAATACAAATATCAGGTAGTGAGTGCATAGGATTCCCTTGTTGGTCCTCAAAAATGCAATGCATGTAGTCATATACATACATCAAACTTGTTTCTGCCTCTGACTCATGAAATTAAAAGAGTTTCAGTATTTCCAAGTTATAATAAATAAATTACTAAAATGTAACCATTACAACAAATTTGCTATATAAAATGACACAACAAAAAACTGTGGATAAATATATAAATATTATAAGTGTAGCTCCTTAAGGTCTATACCAACAGACACTTAATCTGTAAATTCTAATTTCTTATACTAGCTCCGTGACAAAATATATATATTAATTGAATATCATAAAATGTATCACCTTAGCTTGAATTTTTTTTTTTTCAATATTTCTTATTTAGAAGCTAAGGTATACTTTAATTTCTACGCTCCAAAATGCACCACGCACAATCGAGTCGCGGCATGGGAAATGGTGGATTTTTGTAGTTGTATGTTATTATTGTTTATTTGTTTGTATTGTTTCGTCCTTAATTTTTTATAATTTTCTATGGTTATTGTCAAACATTTTATTCAACTATATACATATATATATATATATATATATATATATATATACCACGAATAGTACAAAATACGAATACGACAGATCGTATAATAATATATTGAAATGGGTTACTCCCACAACAGACATGAAAATCTTTCAACATTTTATTTTACACAAAATGCTTGAGGCAAAATAAAAAATCAGTCAAAACATTCAACAAAGCTCATTTAACACTTTAGGGCCCAAATAACACTTTTAATCATGAGTATCTTTTTAATGGGCTTGGTGATTGTGGCCCAAATTCCTATTTATTAGTTGTATTGGCTGATTTTTTTTTTCGCCTTTAGCACCTCATTTTATGTAAGCCGCTCACTAAAATACAACAAAACTATTAATGGGTTCTCTTTATGTAGCCATGAAATTGTTGTGGACATATATATCATTGCACGTATCATTCTTAAGATATGGAACGGAGTGCGTTAAAGTATATATAGATCACTACATTTTATTTGCAAATTCATGTTAGTTTTTTTTTTTTAATTGAGATCTTTTGTTTTGGAGTTAGTTCCTTTAAAATTATTCACAAGTATGGACTCTCTTTTTCATATGTTTCCCTTGGCATTCCTTAGTAGCAAGACAAAAAGATTAATCTCCTATATAATATTACAGTAAAACATTTAAGGGTTTTTCTAAGGCACTTGTTAAGGAATTAAAAATGAAAAGATTGATATTGAAAATATATATTTTTATATTTTTTATACAAGGGGTCCACTATTAACTTTTAAATTTGTTCTAAAGTTACTATTTTAAGTATTTTTAACAAGTGCCCTTAGGGCACTTGTTAGCAAAACCCAACATTTAAATAAGCATTTCCTCTAATAATATTATTTGTTTCGTGTTATTAGGTAAAATTAAAATTTAGCTAATCCAGTCAACTATTTAAATTTAGAAGATATACATTGTAATAATCATATAATGCATATCAAAATTAAATTGTTGACTAATTTTTTGTTGTACACAAAGAATTATTAATTTAATTTCATACACCTTGTTTTGACCCATATAATTTAGAACCACGTATAAATGTTACGGGTTGAACAGTTAATCCCATCAAATTCTAAGAATGATAGTGGTTAAATAAAGCTAAACAATGTAATACATACAAATCACATGATTAAATGGATATTTCATAGTTAAGAGATTTGACTTTTGAGTTTCTTCCACCTAAACCAACACCCGGTTGAACATTTTATAGTATAGACATGTAATGACGATGTAAATATATATTAAGTTAAATTAAGATGCAAAAAACAACAAAAATACATTGCAAACATACACAAAATAAAAGAAATTTGAATTCAAGGAGAAATTGAAAGATATTTATTAATTAGCATGAAGTAATTTTCACTGAATTAGTACGAATATTACCGAGTTAAATTTAAAATTAGGTTAGTAGTCATCATGAATAAATTAATTAAATTTAATAAATGGATGCATGAGATTGGATCGTGTATTATATTATTTATGTTAGCTAGGTTTGAGAATTGATAATATATATATGTGACCAATAAATGACAATTGTTTCATGTCTCCTCGGCATGTTCCACCATACTGATTTTGCACCTTCATGCATATATATACACATTATTGTAGTGATTACATCTCATGGCTTTTTCTGAAGAAATTAAAGGTGAATATATAAAATGCTAGAAATAATAGAATCCGATGTTTATTGGAATCATTGATTGAAGTAAACGTCGTGGAGGGTTCGTTCTTCATTCTTGGATCCTAATTACTCGACAATCAAGATCCTTGGCAACGTAGTACAATCATCAAACTCAACTTTATATTATCATGTAGTATTGAGTAACAATGTTTTTCCAGTCAAAATAGTAAAAAAGAATTTATTTTAACACTTTTTTGGCTCAATTAACATTTATTAATGAGCTGAATGATTTAGGCTAAAATTTATATTTTTGACTGTTTTGACTGATATAATTTTGTATCCCTAACAAAGCTCTTATATTTATATTATATAAGGCTACTATATTGTTTGAGTTTTTGAAATCCTATATAATTGAGGGTATATTTCTTCTAACACTAATTTTTCAGACAAAACTGTGTATATTAGGGTAAATTATACATACTTCTAATGGGTTGTGGTGAAATTTAGTTTATCTAACAAACTGTTTCATGAGAGGTCAATAATTTTTTTTAAGGGAGGATCAATATAATTTAGAGGTGATATCAATGTATTAATTTTATAAATTCAAGTATCTTTTGAGCAAGTTTTGCAAATAAAAGGAAGATGAATCAAATATCACTAAATCTTATAGGAGATGAATGTAATTTACTCTATGTATTATTGGTGGGGGAGTACTATTTTTATGTTAGCTAATTTCTAAAACAAAATTACAAAAGCTTGATACAATACACAAATAAACCATAAGCCCAAAACAATGGGCTCAAAACTAGGTTAGGAAGTGTGTTGTTGAAATTAAGCAAACATGGTATTGTGGAACCAAAAATATAACACACATTGTATCATTTAGTATTATGAAATCTCTTTTTTTTTTGTTTACACTAAGAAAGTTTTTTTTTTTAAACTGAAAAAGTTGAACCCACAATTTTGTGGTAGTTTTAAGGGTTTGTCTATATTGTAGGACACAAGAGGTTTGGCCCAAATTTAAAGTGCCAACCAATAAGCTTTTCTGTGTTTGGTTATTTGCAAACTAATGGGGGATAGGCCGAAGTCAATTGGATAAAAAATAATAATCCAAAAATTCATTTTACCAACTTTGTCCTTGGGGAAAGAAAACCCATGATTTTACAATTCAAACCATTTTATTTTGGAGTTTACTTTTGATAATATGCTACTATAAAATTTTTTAACAATGTAGTCAAATTAGATCCTCTCATTTCTATGACTCAACCACTCTTATTAATTTAGAAATACATAATTGAATAAATGTATAAAAATCCTTACACTATCCATATATAAAAATTAGACTCTATATTTAGACCTCTCCATAAAACATAGAAATCATTTCCTACTTAAGACCAAAAGGTGGAGTAGATAAAAAGAAGGGAAAAAAAAACAAAACATATACCCTATAATATAGATATTTAGATATATAATAATATAGAGGAAAAAAATAAAAATACTACAAAATAAAATGATGGGTACAAAGGTAATTTCCGAATCAATTGAGTCACTATAAAAATGCTGAAGTAGGGTTTTTGCTCAACCCTAGCTCACTCTTCGGCTTCGTTCAGCTCAGGTTCGTCTCAATTACCACTTTCTTCTTCTCACTATTTGTTTTTTGATATTCTTCTCATCAATTCGTTAGTTTTTCAATCGATTTGTTACTTCAATTGAATCGTTGTTCGCTTTGTCAGTGTATTCAATTTTGTCTTTGTCTTGTTTAGCTCTTTGATAGCTATGAATAGTGCTTGGTTCTGGATTTATTTTTTTCAATCTTTGTAGTTTGATTTGATTTTAATTTGGATTTATGATACTGTTCCGTTGAAAATGCTGGTTCCTGATGTTGTGAAAATTGTGCGTATTTCGAATCAGGAGCTTATTGTTGTTGATTGTAGATTATATAGATCTGGGTGTTGATGTTTTATATAGGTTCATTGGGTTTGAGTAAAGGTTCGTTTTGGTCATTAAAAATTGGATGTGTTCCACTTCAATCCTTGAAATTAATAAAATATTTAATTTAGTGCTTGAAGTTGCAAAAGGTGATTCAAATCAGTTCACATTGTGAAATTTGTGGGTACTAATTTGAATATTTTTTTTACAAAATTCGCGTTTTATTGTGAAACGCCTTGTGGCTTGGGAAGTGTTAGTGCATCCTCTATCATTCTGTTCTTATGTTCTGTTTTTTTTTTGTCCCCAAAATTTCAGAATTATCTTTGTTCCTGCACTTGAAACAATAACTCTCAGCTTCCTACAATGAGGTACTTTTCCCTTAAATATCTTAATCCATCTTTTTGTGGGAATGTTAATTTTCACATAATGTGTATTGGTGGTTAATTTTTTTCCTCTCACAGTAAGCTATCAAGTGAGACGCTCAGAGAGTCCATATCACAAGTAGTTAGCGGTGCAAATGAGAAGAAGCGCAAATTCACTGAGACTATTGAGCTGCAGATTGGGTTGAAGAACTATGATCCTCAGAAAGACAAGCGTTTCAGTGGCTCTGTTAAGCTTCCTCACATTCCTCGACCCAAGATGAAGATCTGTATGCTTGGTGATGCACAGCATGTTGAAGAGGTTAAACAATATTATAACCCTTGTTCTTGTAACTTTTAATGTTAATGGAAACAGTTTAACAGCCACGGAATTAATATCTTCACACTTTTATTTCCCAAGTGTTATGAGTTTTTTCGATTTACATGGTCATGTTGTCATATTTTTTACAGGCCGAAAAAATTGGGCTGGATTACATGGATGTAGAAGCACTGAAAAAGCTCAATAAGAACAAGAAACTTGTGAAGAAGCTTGCCAAGAAGTACCATGCTTTCCTTGCTTCCGAAGCTGTCATTAAGCAAATTCCCCGTCTTTTGGGCCCTGGTTTGAACAAGGCAGGCAAGTATCTTCGCTTGGTTTACTATTTGTTTCAATGATTGTTTTTCCCAATGCATTCTTGTAACTCGTAAGATGATTTCTGTTTTTGTTCTGATTGGTACCTAGTTATTCCTGTAACACAACTAGGAAAGTGGATGTTCTTTTGCCTCATTGCATTCCTTTCTATGATATGCCTTTGGATTTAGGAAAGTATCGTGATTCCAAAATATTTGGTTGAGACTAAAGTAATACTGAAACTGTAAATCTGAGCAAGGAAGTTGATGGATAAGTTTATGGAAGCGTTTTAAATTCTTAACATTGCTGCAACATTTTAGAAATCTCTTATGTGTGCGACTCTATTAACACATGAATGCAGGTAAGTTCCCAACACTGGTGACACATCAGGAATCGTTGGAGTCGAAGGTTAACGAAACGAAAGCAATGGTGAAGTTTCAACTTAAGAAGGTTCTTTGTATGGGTGTTGCTGTCGGAAACTGTGCCATGGAAGAGAAACAGATATTCCAAAATGTGCAACTCAGTGTCAATTTCCTTGTTTCATTGTTGAAGAAAAACTGGCAAAACGTAAGTTCTGAAGAGTTAAAAATTCTTTTTGTTCTATCAATGTGTTTTTCCCATTAACTCTTTTATTAATTAATTAATTTAATTTTTGTTATGTAAAACAGGTTAGATGCCTATATCTGAAGAGTACCATGGGAAATGCAATCCGAGTGTTTTAGTTTAATGTATCTTTTTCATATGCTTTGGGATAATTAAGCATGGAGATGAGACTATTAATGTCCCTTTCTTTTGAGTTTCTTTGGGATTATTTTAATATCAATTTTGTTAGATGTTGATCTATTTTTTGTTCAATGTTTTGGTATTTATGACTGGTTTTATATAATTTTCATGTGTCCCGCCACTACTCTTGTTTTAATTTTCTATTCATAATTCATGACAAAAAGGTTTACTAAATATACTAATATATAATTAGTCTTGGTTCATTATTTTACATATATGCTATAAACCTAAGCTTATTTGTTAATCGGTCACAATTTTTTTAATTATAAAGTTAATTTGATTTCTATAAATTTTAATGAAGTAACTTATACAAAGATCAAAATTGGATTCAATATTTTAAAACCATGCAGAGTGTCTTCACTCAATCACAATTTATTTCATATTAAGATTTTAATTAATTTATTTTATATGAATATAATTAATATCTTTACTAATATTTCCTTCTTCATAGTTATAAGCTTTTTTATTGTAATGTGTTCGGTGTAATTAATTTTGAATCAATTTAGAATAGTTGTTTCTCAATTACAAATTAGTTGTTTTCAATTACATAATATATTGTCCCCCTCTAATAGCATCAAAAAATGCAATAAATTCTTTACACTAAAAATGAAAGTAGAAAATATTTTCTCAACAATGTTGCTTGTAGTCCAATATTTTATTGACAATCTAAGAAGGAAAATCAAGTGGAAAAAAATAAGGTCATAACAAAAGAACTATCACAAAAAATGAAACTAGTTTGGCAAAACATCAGTATCACGAATAATCTTCATTGAAGGAAGAAGAATTGCAGCTACAGGTTTATGTGCATAGCCACCACCTTCATCAATGATCAGCCTTAAGCCTTCTACATGGAGTTTTCCATGGTGACCACTAACAATAATTGTTTGACTTGCTCTTAGTTCCTACAAGAAACCATAAACAAATTTATATTACATGAAGTTAAAAAAGCAACTTGAAAAGAAAGGTTAACTTCAGAAAATGCACATGCATCTGAAACTACATGACATTTTTTATTCCCTTTAAGGGTAAAGTAGAACTGCCCTTTCTTTCTTGAGACACGGTGAAATTCAGCTCAACTCCGTTCTATTTGTTCGGATAATAGTTAATATTAACCTCCCCTAAATGCACGGCTTATAATAGACTTGTGTAATAATTTTACAAGCTCAAATACCTCTGAAATTTTACAAACAGAAGGGAGTTAAACTGAATTTCATCAAATCTCATGGAAGATCAGTGTAATTTTCCCTTCATTACAAGAATACAAGTACAAAAATTTTATATTCAATCAACTAATTGCATCTGTACGAATTTTAAACTAATGAGAATAGAACAATTTAAACAATGTGGTTAATATATAATTAGATGATTGTGTAAAAACAATAGACATCACAAGTCACAACGTATCAAAATCAAATCCTTTAATATTAGACAAAAGAAGAATCAGGAACATTCCATTACCTCTGGAATATCCCAAACATTTGCTCTTCCACTTAGCTGCTGCACCTTAGAAATACTAGTATCCTTAGCTTTCAACATTTTCAACTGCTCATTCACATCAACTCCTTTCTCCAAACCGGCATGAACAGCGATCAACTTGCAGCATTTAACTCCGTTGTCGATGTTCACATATACGCCATCCTGATCAAACATGATCCACAAGATATATCAGCACTTGTTCCTTTTATTCGCATCAGTTTGCGAACCAAATAAGGATTGATGTTCTAAGAGGTAACAGGATAACTCATAAATCTATGACTTACCTCTTCATGGACCCAAACCAAATCAGCAAGAAATTTCTTGTGTGAATCAGGAACAGCCTTAACTAAATCTGCATGAAATCACTGTCCCTTCACTTGGAGAAATAGCCCTCAATTTTTCAAGGAAGAGCAGTTACATTTCAAAATACTTTTGCTAATACTTAGGAGCTTCTAGAACAAGAATTTTTCTTGCACTATATGATTGAATGGTTTTACCATTTCATCATAGAAACAAAACCTTTCATATTTTTCTATCTACATCAGTATATCATGTGAACTCGAGTCGTTATTCTTAACGAAGTACAAATACCATGGATATAAACAAGCATCAATTTGCAAATTAATCAACTATTTTGTTACCAAGTTAACATTACCACAAGAAGAAGAGGAAGAAGAAAGTTTTATCTCACTACGTGGGATTAGCAACGTAATCAAACTACCTCACACATAAATCACACTAACAGTCAAATTCAAACCATTAAAATCTAAACCATTCTTAATGGTTTCTCCAATAAGTC
Source organism: Aeschynomene evenia (assembly GCA_013621005.1). Taxonomy (NCBI): domain Eukaryota; kingdom Viridiplantae; phylum Streptophyta; class Magnoliopsida; order Fabales; family Fabaceae; genus Aeschynomene; species Aeschynomene evenia. The sequence goes on along the minus strand of CM024264.1, from coordinate 23,088,976 downwards.
CTGCAAGTCTTCTTCCAAATCAGCCACGGCATGAATCAAACGACGGCATAATCTTCTATCATATATCACATCTATGTTTAATTCATTAACATTTAAATTCCTTCTACATTGTAACAAAGATTCTATCCTCTCTTCTATAATAGGTGCTACCCGAATTTACATCACAAAACCAACATTTAAAAATGAATAAATAAATAAACAGATCAACAAATAGCTAACAACCTTATCAGCAGAACAAACTGAAAGAGCTTAAAATTGATTTTTTACATTTGCTACATTTTTCAGCTTCTAAAACAAACTGAAAACAGATCTTTCTGACATTCCGATCATTTTTCTATTCCAAATTATCCAAATACACCGATTTTTTTGTTTGGTGTGAAAAAGTTATTTTAAACCAAAATAATCATATCCAAACACAGTCTAAAATCTAAATCAATTATAACACAGTTATAATTCTACCTAGAATCTATTCTAAAAAAGAATATACGAAAAAAACAACTTTTTTGTTTGTGTGTGAAGAAAAGTGATTTTTAATCAAAACAATCACATCCAAACACAGTCTAAATCAATTCTAACAAGATTACTTCTACCTAGAATCTATTCTACAAAAGGAATATACGAAAAATGACCTTTTTGTGTGAAAAAAGTGAACTTTAACCAAAAAATGGTCACATCTAAACACAGTCTATATCAATTCTAACACAAATAACTCTACCTAGCACAAATTCTACAAAATAAACACTAAACAGAAACAATAAGAAGTAGCTTACCAGCAGAACCATGAGGAACTCCATAAGATTCAAAAGTTGGACCAGCATCATAAATTGAACCCTGATACTCTGTTCCTTTAGCAGCATTGACCTTAACCTTGATTTCACCACCCCATCTTCTCCCTTGCAAGTGCATCCCTTCATACCCTTCTCCTTTGAACCACCCTTCTCTCTCTTCACTCATCTCATACTCCTTCCACCCATCGGAAAACCCCTCCTCCGGCACCGGAAGAGCTCCGACGAACGCCGCAAAAGCTAGGTCGTGGTTCCCTGAGAGGAACACGTGGTTCTGATGTGGGTATTTTGATGGGAGAGCGATGAGGTAATCGATCACTTCGCGTGTGTTGGGTCCTCTGTCGCAGTAATCGCCGAGGAAGATGATTGTGGCTGTTTGGAAGTGAAGTGGGTCGATTTGGGACTCGAGGTTGGACCAGAGGTTATGGAGCTTCGTTATGTAGCCATGGATGTCTCCTATGCAGATTACGAGCTTCGTCGTGGTGGTGGCGGCGGAGGATGTGGTGGTAGTCGAGGAGGTTGAGGTTGTTTCTGATGACATGTTTTTGGTTTGTGAAAGGATTCGTGTGTGTTTTTGGTTTATGTCTCATTTTTTCTTAATTTGGCCTGAAGTTGATATGGCTGTGAAAAATTGGAAAATAAAAAAACTATTGTATTAATAATTTAATACTTTGCTGATGTTTGATTGGTTCAGAGCATTCTTCTATATTCATTATTTCTTGATTTCCACAGAGTAAAAGTTTGGGGATGAGTGTGTGTCTTCCCTTCTAATAGTAATTAAGCAAATGTAGCATAAACTATATTGATTAGGTAATGTTTGATTTTCATTTTTATTTTCTGTTTTCTCTAGATTTAAGATTTTGTGAAAGAAATACTGAAAAATAGAGAAAATAATAAAATCACGTTTTTTTTTTCTTTCCGCTTTTAGTATTTTCTTCACAAAATTTTAAAAACAGAGAAAATAGAAAATAAAAACGAAAATCAAATAGGATCTTAGAATTCAACGAAGATTACATGAATTTACTTTTCTTTTTTGGGTCAACATTTAATATTATTTCATATGATGTACATGCATTTAATATAAGTCCTGGTATACTTACACCATAAATGACTTTTCACAAATATATTTTGATAACTTTGATTAATAGTATTATATAAATCAAACCCTTGAATTTACAGTTCTTATAAAATTGATCATCTCAATCAAAATTTTAGTTATTACTTGAGGTTTTTCTAACATATTTTTATACATTTTCACTGCCTTCAACTACATGTTAGTTTGGGAAATTCTAAAAGGGTTGATAGAGTTTTAATCATGACAAGATTCGTAAAGTTAAGTTGAATGCTTAGCATCTCATGGGATGAGATTAGTATAAGTTATTTGGGGAGTGAATGAGTATGAAATTTTATGTTTGGGGAAAATATGTTATTGCAACTATCAGGATCAAGTTGCTATCTAACCTGAACTCCTACACCTCATAGGGAACATTTTTCATCAATGTTTACATCAAAACTAATTTACAAGATAGCCTTACATGATCTGTTTGTTACAAAGGTTCAAAACAACTCAAATTCCACTTGCTCCCCTGTTGTTTTATTACATTCTAAATACTTACCACCTTTTCCCTGTGACTGTGATGATGCCATGTCTGAGAATTCAAACTCACAGAAATCTGGAACTTCCGGAGGCGTCGCGCACCTAATCAAGGCCCAATTAAGACCCTCGAAGAACGGATGCTGTTTGATCTCAGCAGCACCTTTCTCTGTACCCAATCGGTTTTCGGGTTCTTTAACCAACAACCCTCTTATAAGATCCCTTGCTTGGAAACTGACAAAAGGACTATCGGGGAACCTTAGACTCTGCAGCACAACATTGGCTAATGTTTCTTCATTGTTAGAGCCTTTGAAGGGTGTTCTTCCATATAGAAGCTCATAAAGAAAGACACCAAATGTCCACCAGTCAACTGCGGCGCCGTGTCCCTCTCCCTTGATGATCTCGGGTGCTAAGTATTCGTGAGTACCGACGAAAGAATTTGATCTTGCATCTGTGGGCTCGGCGACAAGCTGTGGCAATGATCTGATCTGGGCAGAAAGTTCTGCTTTGTGTTTCCTTGCTTTTGCAGCAGGAGGTAAGAATCTTGGGCTGAAGCATGGAACTTGACATGCTGGTTCGATGCAGAATGGCTCGATGCAGCTTGTTTGTGCACAAGGACCTGAAATCTTGGCAGGATCCACATCCGAAAATGATTTCAGAAGTGTTGGGCTAACATCACACCTCAAGGACAGGTCAAAATCTGTGAGCATAATGTGGCCATCTTCTCGAACAAGAATGTTCTCAGGTTTCAAATCGCGGTAAACAACTCCGAGCATGTGCAAGTATTCCAAAGCAAGAAGGACTTCAGCAACATAGAACCTGCATCATACATATAGCTTGATGATGATCAAAACACAATAAAAGTTCTGTAGGTGAATTTTAACATTATATTTCAAGTTTTAACTCTTAATTTGTAACCATGCAGAAATATAAAATGGATATGCATTAGTGGATGGTTGTTCTTAGTATCATACCTTGCTGCTGGTTCTGAGAAACTTCTACCAAGCTGCTTCTGACGTAGAACATGGAGATCACCACCTGGACAATACTCCATGACCAGACAAGACAGATTATCTGATGTAAACTGTGCATACATTGTCGGAAGAAAAGGATGATCCAGCATCCTTAAAATTTCTCTTTCGGTCTGAGCCCGAGGCATCTTCTTCCTTCTTGCCAAAAATTCATTGTCCATAACCTTAATAGCAAACAAGCAGTTCGTGCCTATCAGTTCGGCAAGATATACAGTCCCAATGTCTCCACAGCCAAGTTTCTTCAGAAGATTGAAGTGTCTCAAGCCCAAGACTCCATTCTGCATTTGGGCGTGCCGTACAGCTTCCCACCTAACATCCTTCGACATGTGAGGCCTATAGCCACAACTAGAACCACTCACATTGCTCTCATCACCAGTACTAGTACTGCTGCTGAAGTCACCTTGACTACTCTTTGAACTTTGAGAAAATTCAAGTTGCTCTTTCAACTTAGTGTTCTTTTTCGCTTTTGTAATTTCTCTGCCACTATTGCAGCCACTTGGAACCATGCTTGGTGGCACATTACTCGAGCTTACTCCACCTACAGGCTCGATAGAGCCCATACCATGGTTGCTTTCTTTACTTGCATTTTCTATGGCACACAAACATCTCTGGCACACAAGTGGAGCTTTACTAGGAACTGACTTTTTATTTACATCATTGGATGCCGGATCACATGAAGCAGAAACTGAATCCTGTTTTACTTTCTTCTTACCCAAATTCTTGTTCTTGATGACCGTTCTGACCGTACGAGGTGCATTGCGTGATAGTTTGCCCATTTTATTGCCATTTACTGAAGCAGAAGAGGAAGATCCTGTTTGTAACCTACCTTTCCGCCCACTCTTTGACCCAGATGCTTTGTTTCCTAGCTTTTTGGGGGAAGAATCTTTTTCCAGCAACTCTGATTTGCTTCCATTAGAGTCACCAATAGGAGGAGAAAATGGAGATACTTGCTTTTCTACTTGAGCAGGTTTCAAAGGTTGTGATTGAACCACTACTTTACTTGATGAACATACCAGATCACTTTGCTTCAATGAAGCACTGGTATCACTATGTGTAGCTGCAACAGCAGTTTCCGAAGGATGAACATTATGGACATAGGATGTACTCTTAGCACTTTGATGAGTCTGGGATGTTTTATCCAATGATTTACCTTCTTCTGGAACAAGAGATATTTCAATTGTACTCTCTTTACTACCAACATTATTACCAACATTAGAAGGCCCAGATCGTCTAGCTTCAACTACAACAGAATTGTACAATGTCTGTATCTTTCCGGCCTCCGATATTCTTGGAGAAGCTGATGACTTTGATAATCTTTTCATAGCAGCCATTTCAGATGCCTTAGATATGCATAGGTCCCTCAATGCCTGCTTCAAAGTCACAGGTTCAGAAGCCCCAACTCGTGGCGACCGAGGAACACCCACCGTGATAGGCTTTTTTAATGTGCTTTTCATCCTAGGACTGGTACCATCTTGCATAAGGCCCAGATCCCTTGATGACGATTTAAGAGTAATTGACTCAAACAGCTTATTAATATCATCATCTAGATTATCCTTGTATCCCAGTTTCAGCACAGGAATCTTCTGATTTTTCGCAGCCATGCTATATCCAGAATTGGATTGATACATCCTTGCAGCTTTCCCTCTATCATGGTCTTCCCTCGCTTCAACTATTTCACAAGTGCCGGAGAATGAACCCATTACAGATTGAATTGCTCCACTAACTTAACTTTGGTGAGGTAGAAGCAGACAAACAATTTCACTCTCAATTGAAATTAACAGGGTCTATTCTAATTTACTTCACATGCTGTATCAAACACCATTAACTCACAACTCAAGGATAGTGAAGTGAACCAGAAGTCCAATTTTCAGAATCCAGACCATTATTTTTGGTCAAATCAAATTCAAGTCTGAAGAATACTTCCACTTCTTTACCAGCTATGTGACAATCAAATCCTGTTGCAATGAATGGACAACATCTGAATACATCAGCAACCAACAGGAAATATGAAAATTCTAAGCTAAGTGGAAAAGAAAAACAGGGAAGAACATGAATTGACAGGGAAACAGAGACACCATCAAAACTGTAAGATAAACTCCAAAATATGTAAGTCACATACATGATATATCAAATTGCACAAGAAACACAGCTACAATATCATTTATTTCCATCTCCAAAAGTTCTTAAGTGAAGATTAGATAATACAAGACAATCTATCTCATAAAACACACAAAGATGAACATCCAGTAACACAGTTGATATCCGCATACTAGCTACTTGCTTATTTCACAGAAACTTTATTTTAAAAGAAAAATAAAACATGTTTCAGGAAATTTTTAGTTATAAACTTATAGGCAATTTTAGACCTTAAATAACCTTATCCAATTCAAACCTACAGTGCGTAGTTAATCAGAAAAAAAAAAAAAAAACTGTATGAAAAATCAAGCTTTCATTAAACCTTAGAACAAGGTGATTAAAAAAAAGAGACGGTATATTTTTCAAATATAAAGAGAAAAAAAAGACACATATATATAAGAATGCAGTTTCTTAGTTGCAGTATGTCAAATCCAGCAGCTACGGGTTCCTATATTGGATTGGCATCTATATGCACATCACAAAAAAAAAAGAATTAAAAAAAAAATAACAACCAAACTTTAACTATAATTATTTTTAAGGAAGAAAGAGATAGAACACAGTGGTTAAAAAAAACAAAAAAAAAAAAAACTCTAGTTTGAAAATTCATGTTGGTAAAAGACTCGATTTGACTATATCGAAGATCAAATTTTCAGTAAACATCAAGCGCAAGGTGATTAAAAACATTGACAAAAAAAAATTAATTAATTAAACAAATATATTTTAAAGAAAAATAAAAAATACAAAACTGATATTTTATATACACATATATGAGGATGAAATTAGAAATGCAGTGTCTTCATTGCAGCATATGGAATCTAACAGCACCGTCTTCTTCATATTTTGGATTGCAAATCCAAAGTCTTCAAGTTCCGAAACCACAAACAGAGAAGAGAGAGAAAGAGAGATCGGAAATTCGAAATCTCAGTTTAAAAAACATATTCAACAAACGCAGCACAGCATTCATATATATATAAGAAAACGCCACAACAAAACGCCGTCGTTTTCGTCAGAGAGAAAAAAAAACGGAACGAGCGAGCGAGCAAGGTAGCTACTAGCTAGCACTACGAAACGAAACGAACCGTTTAGTCAGAGAGCGCGATCCGAAGCTGGGAAGCTGAAGATGAAGAAAACCGAAACGCGAGCGCATTGAAGAAACAGAAGCTCGAAGCTTGAAAATGGCGGAATCAACGGCGCAGAAGAGAGAAGAGGAACCCTAGGAGATGGTAGAGGTTGGGGAAGGAAGCACAGAGCTAGAGAGAGAAAGTTAGAGAGAGAAAGTGTAGAGATAGAAGATGGTGCAGTGTGTTTTGTTTTATTGGTTTTATTTATTTATTTATTTCTTTTTAATTTTTGTTGTTATAAAAACGTTATTTTCTTTTTTTCCTTTCTTCTTCTGTTCAGCTTTCAGAACTGGCACTGATTATTTTGTACAAATTTGGACCCCACAACTCTAATTTTCAATTAATTATAAATTTTTGAAATTCTTGGAATTTAACCTTTGAAGCTTGTTATTATTATTTTGTTTTACTTTTACAACATTTTTTTCTAAGAAGAAATATTTTTTTATAGAAAGAAGAAATATTTAAGTCTTCAACTCACTTAAAATACATTAAATATTCTAAAATCTTTCCACTTTGGAAATTAAAAGAGTGCACTTAAAATACTTATTAGTAAAATATGAATTTATTAAAAGCTTTTATAGATAGTTTATTAATGCAAAAATTTAGAAATTAAGCCCAATTATACTAACATAAATTGGATGTTGTGATAAGTTTGCAAATTTTTAAGAAAGGAAAAAAGCTTAGAAATTTAGGAGATTTATGTGATATCGGTACTCTTTAATGATAAATGGTTACAAATGAGTCACGAGTCTCATTAATTCAATCTTTTAAAATTATGAAGGCAGTAATTAAATTATGATCGCTAATTATATTATGGTATCAGTGTATTATAAGATACTGAAATGAAAAAAAAAAAAGATGATAATTATTAAAAGAATATTATTATAATTATAATGGCTAAAATTGAATGTCTTAACAATATTGGTATAGATATTCTAAAAATTACAAAAGATGAGCTCGATTATTAATTATACCCTAATACTATATGAGAAAAATTTTCAGAAGGTAAACTAAACCTTTTTGGGCAAAACAGCCTCACATGTGAATGAGACATAGTAATGGGCAAAAATATAATATAAGTAGAAAAAATAATTTGACCTATTTCATGTATGAAAATAAACTCAAAAAATAAAAAAAAGTGTGACAGGATATGTATGGTTGTTTAAATAAATAGTACTAGCAATAATTTTAGTGTTATTGGTCGGTTTTTGGCGTTTTGCTTTAAATAATATTCTCCAGCTTTAAAAAAATAGGCGATCTCAGATTTGCAATGCTATTTTAAATAAAAATTATTTTTGTTGAAAATATTAAAATAACATCACATAGTATCCAATGTTCTTTTAATGATCATTTAAGTATATATACTAGGTGATATTCTATGCGATGTGATATATGATATATTAGGTTTATGATTGTCAGTATTATATCAATTAATTACCCATGTGCTACAATATTTGGTGTTATGTTATTTTCAATTTTCTAAACCAATTATGTCATAAATATTGATTTTCTCATGAGCTCCTCTTACTTTAAATTCATGATTATTTATAGGAAAGAATATTATTTAATTTTATTGTACATAAATTATTTTTTTAAATAAATGGTAGATAAACTATTTCTTCTTCTAGATGTATCATGTATCCGTGTCAACAAATATTGTATCTATTATTAATTTTATATGAATCCTATTTAAATTAAATTCATACTTCTATCCAATAATGGATATATAAAATGTCCATCATTTTATAAATTGAAAAAAAATCAAATAACACAGGTAAGTAGGAAAAAAAGTAAATGTGAAATAAAATGTTTATAGTTATTAGATTTAAATTTTCAGATAAAATTAATCAATTCAAATTTGATTTTTACTTTTACTCTTCAATCAATCATATTAAACACGTTATAGAATTCAAATTTGATTTATAACCAAGAGTAAGAAGTGGCCCCATTTTCCAGACAAAGATAGCAGTGAACATTGAACAAGACGAAGTAGGAATTTGCTGGCTCAAAATTTTTACCATCTTTGGAAGTTATTTATTGTACACACATAATTCATCTAAAAAATTAAATATAATTGTTAGGAAAAAAATATATAATTATTTTTGAATCGAAAACATATAAAAGAGGTGAGAAGAGTAGTGTGTGAGTGTGTGGTGCCTAATTTGCAGAATACTGCGTCGTTGCTATAATAAGTGATGATCATTGATTGAAACTGAAACACACAGTGAATCCCAAATCGGAGACAACTTCAATTTCCACCAACCAATCACCCTCCTCCAACCAATGCACCATCTTAATATTTAATTTATATTATACATAATATACGTCACATGTATAGTATACATATATATGATTTAGAGATGATGATGAGTATTTTCATTTAATCATACATCTCTAATTACCATATGTTTGTTTGGAATACATGTACAACAACAATATTGTCTAATAATTATTTAACATGTGTTATATATAATGTATATATCATATGTAATGTGTATCATACATGTGTGATATTGATTAAATAAAAAAAAAATAATACAAAAAAAAAATTTCATCTATATGTGTCATTACTAAAATACATAATATATATCATTTTTTATTTATAATATATACTATATATTAGATATTAGTTTTTTTTATAATAATATTTGATATTAGTTGAATATATTACTATTATATAATAAATATTTTTCTTTTGTTATAACACTTGTATAATTACCTTTTGACCGTGAGAAACAAACACAAAGGCTCATATTTCTCTATTCACGATTTATGTGGTTGTTTAATTTGTCATATTAATAAGACAATTACTCTATCAATGAGAGATTTTCTTTTTCAAACAACTTTGATTGAACACAAAAAAAATGTAAAATACAAGCACAAGTAACAAAATTAAAAATGATGTTGTTGATCTAATATTATACTAAACAGAATTAAAACTATATTAATACGGAAATTATGAAATTTCAGGAAATAATTAAAATTAAACTCATATTTATATACTAAAAAAAACTACCTTAACAAATAAGTGAGTGTTGTTCAACTATTGATGAATTGGATCCTACTAAACTTCAAGTGGCAGTTGCATATTTATTATTAAAATAATGATAAACAGAAATGGTGTCTTTTAGGTAAGATTCTCTATATAAACATTTCTCTCATAAATGTAAGCTTAGCAAAAATAAATATTTATACAATAATGCTATATATACATTATTATAAAATTAGTTATTATTGATCATTATATGAAATAATCTAACTTTTTAAAACTATTAATTCATCTTTTAAAAGATTAAATTAATATATAATATTTAAGATTGAATTAATAATTTTAAAAAATTGAATTATTACAAATAATAACTGATAATGATTAATTTTATGATGTACAAAAATATTTCTCATATTTAAATAAATCAAATTGACATAATAAGGATGACAAAATAAAGCCTTGAAGCAGAAGTCAAGTTGAGTGGAATTAGTGACATATCCTAATTCTCACCTAATGATGTGCCAAGTTGACCTAATAATAATTATTATAATAATAACAATATTATGAAAATAATAAATTATTAATTGTTATATATTGGCTTCAAAATCTTCAAATTAAGTGATGTATACATCAATAGATCACGTATTTTTGTTCTTTTCCTTGTCTCTATTATATTATTAGAGAAGTAAAATCATATATGACAGAAGTCGCACAGTAGAACCAAGACGTGGAAATCAAAATAGCCATATATATATATATATATATCAGATCAGAGATATATAGTAGTAGCAGCTACATACAAAATTTTGTGTCATGAATAATTGGACATGACATTATGAAGACGATAATAAGGGCGGTGATGCACTTAGTTTATGTTTTAATAAATGATCATTATTTGAAATATATCTACATAGTATATATTTACAATAATGTTTGTCGTACAACAGAAATATATCCAACTAGCATCAAACATGTGCTATACATGATATATAATGTGTGTTATATATACGTGTGTTATACATGTAGCACACATTATGTATTATGTAATAGCACACGTTGGATACTAGTTTGACGTATTTCTGTTGTACGACAAGTATTGTTGTATTATATATAATGTGTAATATGTGTCATATTAGACCACTTTAATTTCATAGTTTTTCTTGCAACAATTAAGGCTAATTTCTCAAGCAAGTAAATTTTAAGTTCCACATAAATATTGTCCTAGAGATTAAATATATACAACAATACTTGTCGTACAACAGAAATACGTCCAACTAGTATCCAACGTGTGCTATTACATAATACATATTACATATAATACATGTTAAATACTAATTGAACACTATTGTTGTATGATAACTATTATTATTATTATTATTAGGGTGATGCTAAATGAACAATATAAAACCAGTCCACCAACCAGTCAATAAATGAGATTTTGAGCCATAATTACTCAGCCCATTACAATCTCAATGATTATTTAGGCCAAAACTAAAACCAAAATAGGCAATTGACTATATGAGCTGATTTTTCATGGTCTTAACGTTATTGTTATTATTATTATATATGTTTTTGTCGTGTTAAAAGATAGCGAGATATTTATTTTGAATGAATGAAAAAGAAGGAACTCATCAGACCAAGTACTACTCCTTGTGTCAGCTAACATATATCATCAAATTTTGGACAGCGACACATTTTTGTTTCACAATTTCTCTCTTTTAATTAATTTCTTTCTTGATAAATATTTATTTATCAAATAATATTTAAACTTTTTTATTCAAATATTATATAATTTAGATTTATTTAATATTAGATAAAAAAAATATTTATTAACATAGAAAAAGTAAAAAATCACGAATAATCTTATATATATATCCTCCATTCTATATATTTATCTCAACTTGTTCACCGTTGATATATCTCTTTCACCCCTCATGAATCTCTCTATCTCTATATATCTCTCGTACACAGTACTAATAGATACCTATTAGCTATATGTGTCATCCTTCTTTGGATTTCATTTGTGGTAATGTAGGAATTTAGGTGTTCATATATCATTCAAAAATACATATACATGTGAATTCAATTTATACAGAGAGAGTTTAATTAATTTTAATTTCATATATACATAAATATTATATATATATATAAAGAAAGTGTTTAATTTTAATACACATAAAATACTTTTATATTGTCTTCCAATCAAAATATTATATTTAATTTGCATAACTTTTCAGATAATGAAAACGAAAAAACACAATTATGAATTCATGACTTATACGTTTACTTCTTGAATCTATACTGTTTTTATTTTACTAAAAATAGATTAAAACTAGTCTTTTTTTATTGAAATATTCCGATAAATAATATTCTTGATTTAATTTGAAAAATATCAATATAGCTAGATTTTAAAGCATCAAAATAAAATATTAATATTGTATGAGTATAATGTTTTTACATTTTAATTTGTTTTTTTTTCTACATTTTGGCCTTTATTTATGCCATAACCCCCAATTTCTACAAAGTTATTAAAAAAAGAGGGCTCAAGCATTGTTGTATTTGCAAGTTTAATCACTTCCAAAAAGTCATATTTTTTTTTCTTATTTAATAAGTTACGTTATATTGCATGTGCTAGCTAGGCTTAAGAAATGGAAGTTATTTTTTACTAGGTTTAGGTCAATATGGCCCATCTCTCTCTCTCTATATATATATATATTGAAGGGCTTTTAATATATAGGGACAGAGTAATTTCCATCGCCGATTTAATTAAATTTTGTTTTTAATTTTGGTCCACATACAACTAGCTATAGCCTTTTTCTTTCAATATGTAGGCAACACTAATATTTTATTAAATAATATATAGGGTCTTCTATATATATGTAGAGTGATATATTTGGATATCTATTTTTTGATGTCCATTAAATATTTATTAAATTTAAAAATAGAAGGGTTAGATAAAATTATGATAAGAAATATATATACATTTCGATAAATAATTAATATATTAAGATTTAGTAAAATTTGTTGTATACATCACATCTCTATTTGTAAAATTTACTTGTTTAAGTGGTCTTTTAAGTCTGTAAAATTATATAATTCTAGCCTCATTTGTTACATGTGAACAACAATTCATTTAGAGATCGAAGGTCAATATACCACAAAAAAAAAGAATTAAAATATGAATAGAAGAAGGGATATGTGTGGGCAACTTCAATAGAAAGGGATATATGGGAGTTTAGTCTTATTATGTCTTTAATAAAGCCAAGGTAGCATATAAGCATAGGGTTTCACACACACACACTCTTAGGAGAAAGCAACCCCTTTTTCTTTCTTTCTTTCTTTATTTCCTACAAAAGAAAACAAGAACTAGAACTAGTGTGTGACCAATTTGTTGTCACCTTTTTAGCCTAAAGAGCTTTTCAAATTTAGATTCCTGGTTACTCTGTCACCAGATATATATATGTATCAAATATTTCTGATCCATTTCTCACAATTGAAATGCAACTAAACAGTGTGGTCCTCACCTTTTTACATGCTTGATGTGTATGTATGAGTCATTAATTTAATTTAATTTAATTAAGCTGTACCGAATTAATTAATTAATTAATTAAGTATGAGTTAATTGATGAATAACGCCTTCTAGTTCTAGATGATAGTACCTTCTTCTTCAATGTCCTTTAATTTGCCCCGTTAAAATCGGGCCTTGTTTATATGCCACAAAGGGTGAAAATGGCACAATTAATTCTCCAAAGTCAAATTACTAATATTAATTTCTATTCTCCTTATCTACTGTACATATTAAAAGCGAGAACAATCCCGCCAAAATCGATTTTCCCTCCAAAATTAGATCGTAGCTACAGAGCTATGTTCCGCATTTTGGTTCTATCCCGACTGACACTCATCACTCTCTATTCAGAATCACTCATCAGTAAAAAGAATGATTGAATCACTCATCTTCGATTCTTAAAATATATTATTATTATATTTGAAATCAAACCAAGCTTCTCAGAGAAGCTAAAAAAACATGTCCCTTATATCTCTCTCTATTTCATTTCAACAAACAACACACCTCTCTCTTTCCAAAATATTCCAGGATCTTTCACTCTCCTTCTCGCGGTCATTTCTATCAGTCAATGGACTGCTGGTGCAACTTCCTGTCGCCGCACGGACCCGTCACGGGTGCTGCCTTGCGCTGCTACTCCTCTAGAGAGGACAACACCGATGTCGCCTGGGGGTCGGTGGTACGAGCACAGTAGAGACCCAAGAAAAGACGGTGGTGATGGACCTTTTGGCTGATGATGATGTTGATGAAGATATTGAGTAATCTCTCTTTTATCTGTTGTTCTTTATTATTATTTTTTTTGGTTTGATTATGATTCAAATTTTTGCTTTAGTCTTGATGATGACGATTCAAATTTTTGCTTTAGTCTTGATGATGATGATTGAAGAAGAATATAATGTCGGTGGATTGATAGTATTACTTCAAGGAACAAGATGATATAATGACATTGTTGCACTTACAGTAATACATATTTAAAATTTTTTGTCTTTAATTAATTTGAATGTAAAATCAAAATAGAAGAACTTAAAATAGTAAGTAATATGATGAATGAATGATATTTTGTTCTTGAATATTTTTTCCAACGGATGCGTGAATGGAAGGCATGAGAGGAAGAGACTAATACTAATGGTGAGAAGTTTCCCCTAAATCCATTTTTAACCTAAAAAAGTCAATCAATTTTTTACCCCAAAAAAGCTAAAACTTTTACTCATTCAAAAAATTAAAACTTTTACCTTTCAGAGTTGCTCTCCAATCGTCACCATGCTTCGAGGTATCAAAGACTCAGGGTGGAAATCTCGGTGAAAGAGGTGTACAGAGCATAGTTTCCCTTTTGCTTGAGGAGTATTTCTTGACTTATGGTCTAACAATGCTTATATCTTTTTTATTCTCAATTAACAAGCTAAAGTACCCATTTCTCAATTTCTTCTTCTTCTTCTTCTTTTGTTTGTTTATTCCCTGATGTCTAGCTTTGTGATATTTTTTCTTTAATTGTGTGATATCAGATTAGATTACAAGTTCAAGTTTTCTTTTTTGGTGTTCTTAGATTTGAAGAGAGTATGCAAGTTAGGAGTCTATGATTGAGCATGGTTGTATTTGTTATTAGTCTTTATCTGTAATAAAAATGACCAAGTTGCATTTACCTGATGTTTATTACATACATATTATTATTATTATGCAGATTGGAAGGAAATCAGAGCCATATGATAGTAGGACCATTATGAGTTGTGGCTGTTTTGGAGCCTCATCAGCTAAAATGAAGGGAGTTAGAAGAAGAAACCATGCTCATCATATCCCTAATGAAATAGATGGTGAGTGTTTGGCTGTTCATAATGATTGAAATTTCAAATGTTTTGTGGTTTTATTGATGGTGAGATATATCAGTGAGTACTCAAAAACCTTTTTTTATAGAATTGATATTTCTTGCAAAAATTTCAGTTGTTCTACTGCAATAAATTGACAAGTGTGCACAAATGATTTCTGATAAAAATGTGTAAAATAAAACAAATTATTTCCATATGTAAAAAAGTTTAACTATCGTCTTCTCTCTAGATTAAATCTATTGGAATCTCTATTTTTGTTGAAGAAATTTATGTATTTTCCAAAAAAGCAATTCAGCTCTAAATAGAATGTTTTTAAACAAGTTGATTTGAAGACACTATGCAAGAAAAATAACAAGATGAGTAGTTAATTGTTCTTAAACTTAAAAGATCTTATTATTCCTCTCTGTACCACATTTTCCCAATTTTTTCCTATGTTTCAAGTGTGTTATTAATTACACATACTATGCTTCAAGTGTTTTGTTCCTCCTTTTAATCACTTTGATAATGAGAAGTTCTTTTTCTGCATTGATAAATTTAGTCACTAATTGTGTCTATGCCTGATGAATGGCATTTGAGTTAGGAATTCACATAGATCAGATGAATGACAACTCAATTGTGAGTGCAAGAAAACTGATTCTTCTAATTAGAAAATTTTCTCCACAGTGCATATATGGGATGTATCAACACCCTTAAACATGAAATTCATTTAGGGCTTTGCGAATCTAATTCTCCTATTATGTGTTAGCATTGTTCTATTTGTATACGATAAGGCTAAGTATCAAATCTTTGCCAACAGACTGGAGTTTGTATGAGTAACAAAATGTTGTTAATGTTTTTGGTTCTTGAGCTCGGTTGAATAGATCCATTTTGTTAACATTAGGCTCAATAATAACTTTTCATTTTTATGCTTTTATACCATCTCAACTTGTGTCTAGCAGAACATCACATTATCTGTGCTGAACTGAAAGTTATGCATGCTATTATGCTTTTGAGTTCTGATAAGGTTTAGTTTTCACTATAAGATGTATGAGCAAGGAAACCTGTTTAGGAAAACAATAAGCTAGCCACCACCTGTATTCTGAAAAAGCAGAAGAACTCAATATTATTAAAACTATAAAATGTTAATTTGAATTCTAACTAGCAGACATTATAAAGGTAGAAATAGGTTTCTATTTTCACTTAAATGTCATATATTATGTTTGATGATTTAAGCTTAGTGCATGATATGCCCCTTTCTCAAACCTTTTCATAAGATCTCCATCTTTCCTTGCTGGCTACATTTGATTAGTAGTGTGCTCATTTTGTTGGCTTTTTGATGATTTCTTTTCACATCACAAATATCAGAAATTGATACTTCTGTTTCTTCCATATATTAAGACAAATTTATTTTAGACTTCTCTTTTTCTTCTGTCTGATTTACTGATTCCCTAGAATTTTAAATTGTTCCCAGAAGTTGCAATATCCATAGTTTTCATCCGGTTAGAATGATATCTCAACCTTGAATTGGCCTACCTTGATAGTGAAGACTTTAGTATTACTTTTTAATACAACAATCTCAACTGTAAATGTTTATTTCTGCTGCTCCCTCTTTCTTTCATTTAATTGTTTTGTTTCAAAGCTTCATTTTATGTGTGTAAGTGAGTGGTACTTTTACTTATTTCTATTAGGATTCATTTTTTTAATAATTATTTCCTTAATTTATTTTCAATTATTTAGAATACTTGGAAAGAGGCCTTAAATGAGTTCAAGGATTTGCAAATGGGGTCTCAAGAAGAGGATAAAAATTTAAAAGAGGGTTAAAATGTGTTAGGTTTAATATTTGAGCAATGGAAGTCATATTGAGGTTTTTTAAATGCATCAAACCATTTAGACTTTTTATTTAATGCATGCAAGTATAGTTTTTAGATCTTAAATTTGAAGGACTGCATGCAATTTTCTTATCTTAACTCAATAATTGTATTATTAGCTTTGTAAACTTTGTGAATTATAATTTAACTGATTTGAAGATCAGACATATTAAACATGGCAAGGGTTTTGTTTTCAAAGTGGATTGGGACATGAGTAAGCTAAGAAGAAATCTAACTGTGTTAAACTTTTTGGTGATGATCACAAAGAAAAAAAAATGTCATCTCAGAGGCAAGCTTATATTCCCCTACTTCCATTTATGCCTATAAACATTAATTTTCCCCAATATATGATGTTGTGTTGTATTGATAAATGGAGTGATACACATTGTGTTATGATTAGATTTTCTATTGGTGTAATGTTGGTGATATAATGTGTTTTTTGGATTTTAGTTTAGTAATGTTCTAAACAATTTAATTGAGTTTTTAACATAGATTTATATTATCATTTTCATTGTAAATGATATTTTTTTACATAAATGCTCTATTCACTAATCAACTATCACAAAATAAAAATAAAATTAAATCCCGTCCAACGGACGGGTTAAAAATACTAGTTTATTCAATTTGTTTTATGTCAAGGTATTCGAAACTTCATCCAAATTAATTAATTCGTCGTCTCGGATCGTATACATCTTGAGATTTTCAACGGGATTTTTTTTTTCTTTCAAAAGATAGATTCAAATCAAATGCGTGGAAATTGGAGTAAATAAATCATACATATGTTAATAAATTATAGAATTTAATTTTCATTCATCCAATCATGTGCTGATACGTTTGTCATGATTGTGTTTTTTCTCTTTCACTACTTGAAAATTCATACAAACAAAATATTTTAATTGAATAACAATGTCAGTGCATTAAAATTAAACTCTAAGCTTTTGTGAACATTTTACATAAAACCAACATATATACATTACATTGAATAATGATGTAATGATGAGTGAATAGATCTTAAAATGAGTATAGTTATATTGCAGCAATAAGATGTCTAAAAACTTTTTTATAGTTCATCAAGACATACAGCTACCATACAGTGTTGCCTACGTATGGAATTATTGCCTGAAAGCCACCGACAAAGTCAATCAAACCTTAAATTTTTCAACAGTTGCGGCTTCATTTTGCACTTTGTATTTGCAAGCTTTCATTCACATTTACTTTCCCGTTAAAATAGGTCCATATATATCTTAACTTATAAATTACTTTCAATTATATGATCTAACTCTTATAAACTCTCTAAATAGGATATCTATCTTATAGTTTATTAGAACCCAAGAACAATAAAAATATCAAGAAGATTAGAAGGTGAGGGCAAAGTTCATGAATAGATTTTATGTAAATTATTATAATGCCATGAAAGTACCATTCAAGTCTCTCGAAATAGAAAACTTTTCCTTCTTCTTAAACTTTTCCGTTTTGAAAAAAAAAAAGAATAATATTTAAAATATTCTTTTGCATTATGATGGATTTGTTGTTCTATCAATCATTTCATTGTCAATGTTCGTTTATATTAGACAAGAGAGTGAGTTGTATACTGAATTGACATTGCATCCGATGAAATAATAAAAGGGACATTAGTGATTTGATTTTTGTTCTATACGGCAAAACCAAAAGTAATACTTTAATGTTTGGGCTATGTTATGGAGGGCCTCAATCTAATCCATAGTATATATTGGGCTTTTAAATACTCATAGAGGAAAAAATAAAAGAAGGCCAAACTATCTTCAAGCATAGAACATTAATAATATTCGGAGTATAATTATGATTCACTGATTTTACACTGTCAATCAATCACATTCATTAGGTTGTGAAACTTTTTAGTTAGTGGCGGATTGAGTTAAAATTTGTTACTATGTATCAATCAATGATTAGATGTATATGTAAAATTATTTTACACTAAGAGTGAATTGAAATCAAACTCTAGTATTTATACACATTTTTTTTAAAATATATTTTATAGACCTACTATATCACCTTTTAGATTTTGATGTTATCCTACTCTCATATCTAAACTTTAGTTCTTCACTCTATAATATACATATTATTTTGGATTTCCACGTTATCTACAATCCTACATATACAAGACGCGATGATCAAACTCTTAACTCTTATTTAAGCGCACAAATGAGGTGACATTTGACCAATTCAAGTTGGTTAATTTACATATTGTTTTATATGCACATAGTGATTACCATGGTAGGAAACAATAGAGAGTATGCATAGGTATAATTTATCCAACATAAGAGGTTTGCATATTTTTGGTGAAAACATAAGAGCTTGTAATGTAAGAACACAAGCTAGGCCCATATTTCTTGGTTTGTTTTTGTATTATTAAAGTCCAATAGAAAACTAATGTTGACAAAAAAGAAATAACTTTTGACCTAAATTTAAACAAAAAAAACAAATAGCTATAATCTTTTTGTTTTAAGTAATTTAATTTTTCTAATGATTAAGCAAATCCAAACATGAAACGTGTACTAATAATTGGTTTGTTTAGCCTCTTCTTTTCTCCCTCCTCGTATATCCTTGTTAATTCTTTTCCTATTGCTCCTATATTCTTGTCTTGTTAAAATAGCAAGAAAAAAGAAAGAAGAAAGAAACCATTTACATCACGAGTGACGTCAACAAAGTCAAATGTGTGACTCTAATGCCTTTTTTGTTTAGCTATCAAATTAATATTAATATTTTCTTTTAATAAAAAATATTTGGTTTTTTGGGTGTGAATGAACCTGGACGTTATTCTGGAAGGTTCGCGAATTTCCAACCATCAAACCATTCCGAAAAATAATTGAATTTATTACTATATTTGTTATAAAATTTTTAAAAAAATATTTTTATACATTAATTTTTGAGAAATTAATATTATCATCAAAATTTAATAAGACGACTCATTTCCATATTAACATGTGGGAATACAAACTACCAAAAAAAAATGTGGGAATACGAGATTTTTCAAAATTATGATAATTGCACAATAAAAGAAAAATATTAAGATACTCTTAAATTAATTTAATTATCTTCATAATTTCACACTATTGCATTAATGACCAATATATTTGAGTTATTCTAATATGTATTCTCAGAAGTATGTCTTATAAAATAAATAACTATTAAAATCATTCCTAAAAATTTCAACAAATAATCCAAAATATTCAATACCAAATAAACAAATTTTTTAAATACTCAAATGGCTCAGAAGTCAAAATATAATGATTATAAAATATTTTATGTACATTAAATTTAGAATTTTTTCTTTAATATACATGTAAGAATAGATAAGTGTAAAAAAAATTTCATTTTAACATCAAATCAATTTTATAGGGTCCAATAAACTTTACATATACTAATGATTTAGATTTTAGATAAAAAATTAAAAATGTCATATTTGGAAATGGGAAAAAAATCACGATTTGAAAAGTGCCACGGTGCAGCATTCTCTGATCTTCGCCGGTGGTTGCTGCTAAGCCGAGTCAGCAACCACGAACGGTCAAGATGAAGCCACGTCAACGCCATCGATTCCTTTCACATCAACATTTCCCAAAATACCCCTCACAAATCAGCACTATAAAAGCACCTTCACCAATCGCATTTCGAATCTTACACAGCTCTGTGAGAATTCAGACTGAAACTGTAGAACGGAAAAGTAGCATCGACAATGGCGAAGACTTTCAAGTACGTAATCCTTGGTGGAGGTGTTGCAGCTGTAAGTTCGATTTCTTCGTTTTGCTTTTTTTTGTGCTTCTATTATTCGATCTTCAATTACTCAATTTTATTTTTGTTTTTTAATTGAATCGAGTTTTTGTTCGCTAATTCGTGGTGGAATTTTGCTGATCTGCGTAATTTGTGCTTGAATGTCGTGTTACTTTGTGAATCGGAGAAGAAGTTTCTAGAATTATGTTTAGTTGCGTAGTGTTTAGGTTTCAATCGGTTTCAACGAACTTTTAGCTTTTGGTTCGTGATTTAGCTTCTTTTTTTCTTTTTCATTTCCGCTGCGTTTGCGATTTTCAGCTACTGATAACTGTGAGAGCTTGGATTTGACATGAATGATGAAATTTGTAAACTGTAATTGTTCGTATATATAGTGTTTACAACATGTTTTATGATTCGATTTAGTCTAATCTTCTAAGGTTTTATTATGTAATAAGTTAGCTGCATTAGCTAAGAAACATTAACTATAACCATAGTTATTGGAGTCAAGTATACTTTGAATTTAGCTACTAAATTGTCTGAGAGGAATATATTGTTACTTGTAATCTCTATAGACAAACACTAATGCTATGTATTAGAGAATTGTGTAATTAGCATACCTCTAGTTAGCTTACTTAACCATAGTTAGTTTAATAGTTAATTCTTAACTCATTCTGTTAAGTTGTTAGTTAGCAGCTTCTTTGTGATCATTGTATAAATTAAGCTTTTGCTTCTTTCAATGATAATTTCACTCGTATTACACTCATTCATTCTAAAGTTCAATACTATGTGTACAATGAAATCATATCCACCTTTTGATTGCATTAGTTTGTAAATTCATATTACAATCCAATGGTGGATATGATTGTTGTACAAGTATTGTACAATTTTCATTATTCACATAAAATTCCTCAAATTCACTTCAAAAGAGTTTTATTTTTGTTTTTCCTTTTGCTTTTCTTTTTTGTACTTGCATTTTGTCATATTTTGATTTTGGCAAACTATAATTGACATATTTTTCATGATTTCAGGGTTATGCAGCTAGGGAGTTTGCCAAACAGGGAGTTAAGCCTGGGGAGCTGGCAGTCATTTCCAAAGAAGCGGTAATTTTTTTTAAAATTTGAGTTTTTGTCACTTGAACTTTATGCTGTTATTTTCAGATAATAATTCCCTATGATTTGTGCAGGTAGCACCTTATGAACGTCCTGCACTAAGCAAGGGATACCTTTTTCCAGAGTGTAAGTTTGTAATGCTGTTATATGCACACTTCTTTGTTTCTTTTTGTTTTCCCATATCTTGGCAGCAACATTACTTTATCAACTTGTCTTGCTTGTGTCACTATATTTATCTTGATATCACAATTGGATTTTGCAGCCCCTGCTAGACTTCCTGGGTTCCATGTTTGTGTTGGAAGCGGAGGAGAAAGATTGCTTCCTGAATGGTACACTGAGAAAGGTAATTTCGGCTTTCTCATCAATTGTTTTAGTTCAGGATAGTTATTGGATGGTTTTTGGGACAAACACTAGGTTGTCATGTCAAGTGAAAGGAAGAGAAAGTAACTAGAAAAATGGTTCTGATTCTGAATAACTTTCTAATGCAAATTGAATGGATGATTGCAGGGATAGAGCTAATTCTTAGCACAGAAATAGTGAAAGTAGACCTTGCTGCAAAATCTCTGACCAGTGCAGGCGGAGAAACATTCAGTTACCAGATTTTGATTATTGCAACTGGCTCAACAGTAAGGATCATAATGGATATTAGAGATGTTGTGCATTGTCCACATTTGTCCTCTTTTTCAGGTCATGCTAATAGTTAATCTTGGCTTGCAGGTAATCAGATTGAGTGATTTTGGCGTTCAAGG
Organism: Aeschynomene evenia; assembly: GCA_013621005.1. NCBI lineage: Eukaryota > Viridiplantae > Streptophyta > Magnoliopsida > Fabales > Fabaceae > Aeschynomene > Aeschynomene evenia. The sequence goes on along the minus strand of CM024264.1, from coordinate 23,066,486 downwards.
AGCTGATGCCAAAAACATCTTCTACTTGAGGGAGGTTGATGATGCTGACAAATTGTACGAGGCAATCAAAGCAAAGAAGAATGGAAAAGCTGTGGTTGTAGGAGGAGGATACATTGGTCTGGAGCTTAGTGCAGTATTGAGACTCAACAATATTGATGTTACCATGGTGTACCCAGAGCCTTGGTGTAGTAAGTAGATAGTTACATGTGTTTCTTTTTTGACATCTTCCCATTCAGTGCATCTTGTATATATGTTTGATATTCTAGTATATAAGTTTTCAATCAATAACATTGTAATCTGATGTTGCAGTGCCACGACTTTTTACATCCGGTATAGCTGCTTTCTACGAGGGATATTATGCAAAGAAAGGAGTCAATATCATTAAAGGAACTGTTGCTGTTGGATTCACTGCCAATTCCGATGGAGAGGTATGATTGATCACTTGATCCTATAACTATCAATAGGATTGCATTTTCAAGTTTCTGATCAAACCTGACATGATTTTCATCTATCATTTAGGTAAAAGAAGTCAAACTAAAGGATGGCAGGGTCCTCGAAGCTGATATTGTTGTTGTTGGTGTTGGAGGAAGGCCTCAAACAGCCTTATTCAAGGGTCAGGTTGAAGAGGAGAAGGGTGGAATCAAGGTTAGTCTTACTTTATCCAGAGGCTTATTGGTGGTCAATAAGAAATTGTCCAAGACATAATCGATGAATCTTTTCATTATCAATAATGGCTTTTATTGTGACTGCAGACTGATTCCTTCTTCAAAACAAATGTCCCTGGTGTATATGCTGTTGGTGATGTGGCTACTTTCCCTCTGAAATTGTACGGTGAGTTGAGAAGAGTTGAACATGTTGATCATTCTCGCAAATCAGCTGAGCAGGCCGTGAAGGTGAGCACCTTTCTTAAATATGCTGAACTACTCAAATTTGCATAGAACACATGTATTATCTCACCCTTTCATGCCCTCTTAAACCTGACATCCAATTTTGAAATCATGAAGTGGTTTCTGAAGCTATTTATCTAGTAGATATATACTTGAATTGTTTTTTCGCCATGCTAGTTTGTGGTGTTTCTCATTTTGTGACAAATTGTATATAGGCCATCAAGGCTGCTGAGGAAGGAAAAACAGTTGAGGAATATGATTACCTTCCATACTTCTATTCCCGTTCATTCGACCTGTCCTGGCAATTCTACGGCGACAACGTTGGTGACACAGTTCTATTCGGAGACAGCGATCCGGAATCATCTAAGCCAAAGTTCGGATCGTACTGGATTAAAGACGGGAAAGTTGTTGGTGCCTTTTTGGAGAGCGGAACACCCGAGGAGAACAACGCAATTGCTAAAGTTGCAAGGGTTCAGCCTCCAGTTGAGAATGTGGATCAACTTGCAAAAGAAGGTCTTTCCTTTGCTAGTAAAATATAATTGTTAATTGTTAATTGTTTGGAAGGATACAAAAATGCACGGTGATTGCACAGAGTATGTTTCTGTATTTGGATATTTGACTCTTGAGTTATGCGATTGTTCCATGGAGGAGAAACCTTTTATGTTTTATTTGATAATATGTAATTGCAATGGATAATGCTTTACCGTGTATGATATTTGCATCCATGTTTGAACCATATAGAACCCATCCTCCCAGAAGAAAACAGAAAAAAAGAAATAAAACTTACCCTCATTTGGCTTGCACTTGTATCTTTCTTTAGAATCTTTACATGGAAATTGTGTCTCATAATAGTGATAATAAGGAAGTGTTTGTTTTCAATAACTCTGAGGTCAGAGTAAGGGAATCATGAAGTCGGTGTAACAGAAGTTAGAGTCACATTGACTCTAAAATTGGCTTTGCCACACCCTCTCATATTTATGCCTCACTTTCAGCACACAGTGACTCCCTTTCAATACATATTGACTCCAAAATTGGAATGAACAAAAAAATTAATAATTTTGTTCACTGAATCACTATGATTCTGTTTTCATCTACACACTGACTCTCGCACTAAACAGTTGACAGAGTCAATTTTTCACTAAATTCCTAACTCGGACTCTAGAGTAAAAAAAAACAATCACAACCATTCTCAAAATCCTTGACATTATTCAAGAGTATGTAAACAAAAGTTATGGAAAACAAAAAGTGACTAGGTATAGAACAATATTTGCTTGTAAGATTATTCCCTTAAATAGTTTTATTGCATAAGTTTGTTATTTTATATGCAAAATTCATCCGTAAAAACTTTATCCCTATTTTTATCCTCTAACCAAACACCATATTTTTGCTTAACATTCCTCCATAGTGTTGTATGACAAACTTATTTAGAACAAGTCAAAGCCTTTTGTGCAATTCTATTCCATCTATGGCCTTTTGATAGCATAAAAAATCTATTAATTTTGTTATGTATATAGTAATAGAAATAAAACCAGGAATAAGCTGCTCCTCATGACCAAAATGAAATTCCATTACATCAAGAAACTAAACTAAGTAACAAACCGAATTCATCCACCAATTGGAAGATCATTGTAATGAAATAAAACTACATTACTCTTCAGAACAAAACTTTGCCAAAAGAAGCAGATTGAGAATAGGTTCTGGACAAAAAAACTGACTAGCCTAAACCAGCCATTTACTCGAAGAGGCTGAAACCCATATCCTACATCACAAAACAAAATGAAGGATAAACAATAAGAAAATATTTCAGATTAAGATAAATGTAGGTACTAGGTAGTTTAAGTGTACTATACTACTATTCAATGTGTATCACCATAGTTATAACATTAAGAATGGTGCATAGAAAAGTTACCACATTAGCAATATTTGTTGCATCCTATGTAGCATGTTATCATTCAGGATGCAACAAATACCAGAAAGTGTAACTGGCCTTAACTTTTCTATGCCAAAAGACACCAAAATGAAGGTCAATTTCTCACACTAAGGGTATGTTTGGTTAAGGGGTAAAAATGAGGGTAAACTTTATTTGAATGAGCTTCATGTGTAAAATAACACATAAAACTCATTCAAGTAAACTTTATCCCTATTTTACTGTTTTTATCTAACACACCCTAAAGTTTAATGATGCAGCAGCATAATTCTTTGTTCTTTATAAATGAGAACTTACATCATCAGATTCTTCTTTCTCCTCAACCTTTTCCTCTTTCTTAGACTCAGCAGCTGCAGGAGCAGCAGCACCGCCGCCACCTCCACCAGGAGCAGCAGAGACTGCAACGGCACCACCACCACCACCACAAGGCACGGAGGCCAATTTTTCCCTGCCGGAGGCAATAACCTCGGCTATATCCTTACCCTTAACCTCAGACAAAAGCAGTTCAATCATACCATCCTCTGCTTCAGCCCCAACTACACAACATCAAAAAGGTATTTTTATTAAAAGAAATGACAATTGATAATTTCTCTCTCATTTAAGCTTCAACTAATTACTAAATTCTAATCCTTCATAATGCATGAATCAAACGATAGTGTTAAATATAATCAATTAATTCAAAATCTAAATCCTTTTTAATGATTTTATACTTACAATTTTTTTTCTCAAAACGAAAGAACTAAGATAAAATCATAAAAACCAATTACATATATATTATGAAATTATGATGGAAGAGAGAATAATATACCTGAGGCAAGAATGTCCTTGATGAGATGTGACGAAGGGTCAGTGTTGCCTCCAAGCACAGCAAGCAAATAAGCAGCTATAACCTTCATCTTCTTCCTGCCAAATCCCACAACAAATTCAACAATCACAAAAAGTTTAATTTTTTATATTATTACTAGATCAAAAACTATAATTGATAAAAATGGTACAAATTGATTTTGTTATTAGCCTATAGTCATAACATCATTTAGCATAAATAAACTTTATACACATTATAATATATATAAGCATCATAGTTCAGCTGAAGCTAACAATGGTGAAATAAAAAACTAACAAAACAATCACATAAGGAGAAAAAAAGAAGAACCTGTGAGAATGTGTGAGCAAGACGGCGACTTCAAAACTCAAAACAACAACACAAGAAGAAGAAGAAGAAAATGTGGTTACTGTTATTTCAATTCCTACTAGTGTGTACTAGGGTTAGTTTTCGCAGAAAAAAAAACACATGAAATTGGTTCATGGGCTTTGTTATTAGGCCCGTATCTGAATATGGGCTTTTTATAGTCTATTTGTTGATGGACAAAGAAAATCCATAAATACAATAATTCAATCACTTACTACTAAAAAATTATACAAATAAAATATAGATTTAATTTTCATCCACGGATAATGTTGAACTTTTTTACACATTCATTCAATCATGTACGGATACGTCAGCCATGATTGTATTTTCTCTCTCTCACTACCTGAAAAGTCAAACAAACGAAGTGTTTTGATTGGATGACAATGTCATTGCATCTCCCACTTCCTTTACACTGTCATTGTATCAAAATTAAACTCATAAAATATTATGATTAAATAATTATATAAAATATCTTCAACACTAATGTTAGATCAAAGTAAAACTCTAGTTTCCGTTGATAATGAAACATTTCAAGATTAACACATGAATTGGCTTAAGCAAGCAAGCTCCATCATGCATAGCCATGTCAAACTCAAAAAAACTGAGTGTTGTAATTTCAATGACTTAATTAATAGTCTGATCTCTATCCAAATATACTCGATCAAAGTCAAATGTTATTACTTTTCGGAATAGCAAGTTGAGTTACTCTAGTTGTGTAATATAGTTGAAATTCTGAATGTTAACTTGTTGACTAATGGCTATAATGCTATATAGTATGGGTTGATCCAAAACCTGGTCCAAAATTAAAAATTGTTTTAGAGATACATAATTTTTTTATAATAATTAGTAAAATCTTATAAGATTTTATGGTTTAATTATCTAACTTGATGTTATTTTTTATTAATAATATCTTTTATTTTCAAACTTATAGTAAACTATTTTTAAATATTCTTTTACTTGTCTAGACTTTGTAAAGAATAAATCAACTCAATTAGAGGTGATCACTAATCAGATCAAGTTTGGATCAAATATTGACCCAATCTAAAACCTAGGTTGCCATTTGAACCAATTCAGCCCAAACCCATCCTTTGTTAATAATTTAATTGTTTCAACTTTTAAGTTGCCTACAAATTAATGAAAGATTGGTAATCATAATCAATAGTAGTTACATCATGAAATGAAAAATAATTTATATTAAAAGACTCATATAATATATATATATATATATAAATATATTAAAAAATGAATTTAATTATGATACACTGATATTGTAAAAGATTTTACAATATCATCAAATCATATTCATTGATTTGTGTGACTTTTTAGTCAGTAAATGGTTGAGTCAAATACTTTTGCTGATTTATCAATCCATAATTATATATTTATGTAAAATTATTTTATACTGACAGTGGATTAAAATTAAATTCGTAAAAAATCTATTACTCTTAATATATTTGAGAATTTCATATTAGGTTTAGGACCATTATCTGATTGCATGAAAGAACATTAATCTAACAATTTTGTGATGAATTAATTATATTGAAATTGGGTATACAGTGGAAATTGATGGCTCTGATCCTCCATTATGTCACTATCAATCTCTATATATCTATCATATATTATTGTATATATATGGCAATAAAAATTAAATGAAGTCTAAGTTTTCAAGGGTTCTTCCCCTTTTCTCTATTTCCTTTGTCGTTTTGTAGCGATGTCATAATCTTGAGTCCATTTTTATAGTTGGAAATTGGGATTTTATGGCATAAATTATATATAACATATATAAAAGGGCAGGGCATTAAGATGAGAACCATTTATCGATGCATGTATAGTTGGATTTAGACTGACATTAAATAGATAAAAATAAAGGAATAAATACCACTTTTAATATAGAAATATATAATGAGATAAATTAGTCTTTAAAAATTTAAAAATCTAATATTAATCTTTAGTATTTTAGAAATGAACACGTACCTATTACATCTGTTTTTTTTTTAATATCACATACTGTTGTGATTCAATTTCATAGTGCATTTTAAAATAGACTAATCAGAATTTCCAAAGCTAATAAAACTTATCCAAAACCAATATTTTGTTCGGAAAATGAACACCATTGACTCTAAAATAGAATGCCTATGAGCTGTGATGATAGTGACAAATTTAAGAAATAAACAAAAATAAAATAACTTTGATGGTTAAACCAATACAATTAGCTTCAATGCTGACACAAATAATTTATTTTTTATTTTCTTTTACATATATCATATGAACTTGATTGAAAAATTGGATGTGATTACTTCTTCTAATATGGTCTTTTATTATTATTATTGTTTGTCTAAGTCAATGAATTAAAAACTTTATACAACATGCATGTATGACGAAACCTACTCTACTTAATTATTATAATGAGAAAACATTACACTGGCCAGAATATCAATATTTATTTAAAAAAATAACAATTTTTAAATGATGATGGTGAGTGAATAGAAAAATAATTTTATTTTCATCCACTATCCACTCTCCACTGACAGTGTACTATTTTTTTTAAATAGTCATTCAATTATTTGTTGCCATATTAGTTATGATTGTGTTTTCTTTCTTCCACTACTTGAAAAATTATATAAACAAAACGTTTTAATTGGACGACAATATAAAATATCTTTCGCATCAAAACTAAACTCAGTGTCTTTGACCCATGAAATTGAAAAGGTAAAGATCAAGAATATAATCAAGACTTGGAAAGCAAACAAAGGAACAAACAAATACTACTATTGATTCATTGAAATAAAAAATAGGTTTAGTTAATTTCACGTGGCCACTAGTTTATTTATTAATTTGTTTATTCAATTGAGGAAGAAGGTGCATGGTAATGATAAAATGCTAGCTAGTGAGAAATCTCAGCATAAACAATTTGACTGTATGAATTATTACTATATTATTATCCACTGAATGCACGTGTTACATTGCACACATGCATTGTTTTGTTGCCAAAAATAATATTTATACATATTTTTAATATATTTTCTATTATTTTTTTTATTTTGATACGATTTTATTTCAATATTTATCATTATATATATATATTTTACTTGCTATTTTTTTTATATATAAATAGCATAATTGTATTATTCATTATGATGAGAATGTAATTTTGTGCCATAAGGTGATGTTAAAAGGAATGCTTTGAGGACAATTGATAAGAATTTAAAAGTGAAAAATTTTAAGGGTTTTTGATGTATTTAGCATGTCACTTATAACGGGTGATTTTTCAAATTTATAATTATATTGTAATTTGTTTTAAATTAAAAAAGTGTTATTTATTGTTTGATAATACAAAATAAATATTATCAATATATCATAATTAATTTTGTTAAAATATTAGTAAATGTATTAAGAACACTAGTCAATATATAAAATTCATAATTAAATACGGAAACATTATCCATGTCAATGTATATAAAGAGAATTTAGTAGTTGTAAACTCACAGATTATTTTTTTTCAGAATAATTTTATCTTAAATAATTATTGCTACTCATAAATATAAATAAAAAATGAAAATTCTAAAACTCTTTTAAAAATAGTAATAATAATGAATGGTGGTATAGGAAAGTGATTAGTGATGATTGAGACTACCACTGCAGCTTTAGCTCTCAAAAAAGATAGATAGCCACAAAACAATCACTATGATTTGAGAGCATGGCATACATAATTCCATATGATTTTGTATGATTTTATTCTTGTGTAGATAAGAATAAAGTGTGAATTTTATTTAAATCTCTCGTGTCTACTAAAATGAAGTGTAAAATTTATTTAAATGAGATCTGTATCATTTTATTTACTAGCTGATAATAATGTAGCTTTTATTTTTATTATTAGTAACATCTATTTTTTTAATTGTTGTAGTCTTTATTTCACTAGTAGTATAATAAATCAGCCTTTTTCATCTTAATAAAATGATTTTGAGTTACTTAGTCCAAAGAAATTAGAATTACAATATTCTACGCAACTTATGATTCAAGAACTTGACTTTCTATCTGCTCATTGAATATTACTATTTGCATTAATAGATATGAATTCATTTTTAATGACTTCAATTTTCTAAGGCAAAAATAGTAAATATGATTTAATGAAAAAGAGAGTAAATATGAAAATTTCTTTGTACCAAGTAAATGGACATAATAAAAAGGGTGGGTGGTGGCTCATAAAGGTGGGACACATTGCATATACTGTATTTCTGCATTTAATTTATGAGTCAATTGGATATGATAAAGGGTAAAGTATCAATCAACGTTTAATAAAGTTGGACCAAAAGCATTGATTTTGGGTAGCTAATAACATTTATGGATGTAGTGAGGTGTCATCTGTAAGAGTGTTGCCAATAAATGATTGCTTTTAGCAAAATATAATATACATTCGAGTTTATAGTGAATCCTACACTTGAATTTATGGTGAATCCTACACGTAATAACATATTAACAAAGTGTTTCATAATATCATTATAGTTATAAATTTTAATTATGTCTTGAATAGTTAATATGTTGTCACGTGTAGATTCACTGTGAACCCGAGTCTATATTAACACTACTCTTGTTTTTATACAAAGAAAACATATAGATAGTATTTGTTTGGTCAAGACTCAAAATATAATATAGAGTTATTTATATGATGTTTGTTTAGGATATACATATATAATAAGATAATCTATATTTGTACAGATTTTTTTATTAAAGTATAATAAAATTTTTATTCAAATTTAGCCCTTTAATTTTTTGGGTAGTGTTTTAATTCAAGGATAATTTAAATTTTTATTACAAATTATATGTATTGTCCTTTAAAATAACATAAAATAATACATAAAATATAAGTATAAATTAATTTTATACACATTAAAATAAACAAAAAATAAAATATATAAATTTTACTGTATTATCTACTATATTATTCTGTATATATGTGTATTTATTGTGTATTGTGCCGTACAAATTTTGAAATAAATGCTACCTAATTGTACTTTTAGGGTGTCTCCCGTTCAATAGCACATAAAATATTTTGAGATGAGCTTGAAACTTGTTATAGGAATAATCTCTATATTGAATACTGATAGAATTTGATCGGATGCTATTATTGAAATGAGGAGATTTGAGTGAGTTCAATTAATAATGAATTTCCTTAACCAACAAATTCCTCTCCATATACCGATAATGTTTGAATCGTAACACATGACCTATAATTCTAGAGAAAGAGAGGAAAAAAAGTTTAATTAAAAGTTACTTCTAGTATTCTAGAAAGCATAATGTCTTTAAATAAACCTATATATACATGTCTTAAAAATTTATTGATAAGTTGAGGTTTGTTGGTAATTTCCTCTTTATAATTAGGGTTGACAAGTTGCAACACACCTAGTGAAATTGCCACGAAGGCACGAACTATGCAAGAGTTTTCGCTGTCAATAAAACTAAATTAAATATAAATAACACGTCTATAACAGAAATACGTCTAATTAATATTTAATATGTATTGTACATAATATAAAATATGTGTTATACGTATATGTACTATACATATAATATGCATTATATATTATGTATAATACATGTTAAATGTCAATTTAACGTATTTTAGTTATATGATATACATATATTATTGAATTAAAATATTGACTCTACCAATGCAAGCTTTACTACTCAAATCCAAACAAGATCTTATGCTATGCCTCTGATCCTAATAATAATAATAAGTTCATAGTAAAAGTATTACACATGATCATTCATGTAAATTTTTTATTTTAATGACTCAATATTTCACTACTTAAAAAATAAATTTAATTGGATGACCGATAAAATACTTTTATATTAATAATATATTAAAATTAAACTTTGATGATAATTAATTAATTTAGTATTAAGAATTTTTTAGTACTAACTACTAATAAATATGATCTTGGTGCTACTTGACTAGTCAACCCTTTAAACTTAAAAATTACGTTGGAATTATATTTTGATGTATGGACCATGCCATTCATTGTAATTTAATTAAGAGATTAAAATTGTGAAATTGATATATATTATAATAAATAGTGGTAAATAATTAAATGTAAACATTCAACTATGGCTGGCGGAAAAAAAGTGGAAAACGGGACAAAGTGTTAGTTGTTACTTGTCCTACCAAGTACATTCCATAATTTTTTGTACAATTTGTTTAGTAAGAGTTTTTCTATAATTTTTCACACATCTCACTTTAATCTAATTTATAATAAAAGTGAGTCCCGCTAATTTATTTAAGATATAATAATCAATTATATTTTTTTTATGAATGCTATCAGTTTTATTATGAGTTTTTATAAAGATGAAGTTTTATTAAGATCAAAAACTTATATTTTTTTCATCAATAGTGTCAATGTTTCATCTATTATAGGATGAATAATGAATATCATTTAAGTGGAACGCCTATTCTCCATCAAACGGTAAAGGAAGTGTTTGTCAACTAGAAGACTAAAAAATATAATACAATTTTTTTTTTCCGATTATTCTTGATATGAGATTTTTGCACATATGTGCATTATGCAATTTGTATAAATTATTTAGACTAAACAATTGTGCAAATCAAATAAATATGTAATGAATAATTAGATTAATGAGTTCACTAACTTTTAAAAGCTATACAACTTTTTAAAAAACTCTCACATGTATTCATTCGATGTTCAACATGAATAATTAAATATTCCCAGTTACATAAATTTTATATACATCATATAATGGTGTGTAATTAGCTTGCAATTTGTTTTACATACATTATATAAATCCTAGACCTAATAATGTTTAATTAGTTTGGTGATAAGTCGTATAGAATAAAAATAGTTCAAGCATGCTAGAATTGGGAAAAAATTAATGTATATTTAACATAATCTATTTTATTAGTCACTATTTTTCTCTTAAGACATTAATTAACGATGCATGTGAACATCAAAAGCTGTCAATCAAGTGCGATATTTTAATTTGTTTATCTTGGGGGAAATGAATTTGATGATGATCCAACTCTATGCCAAGGTCTCATTGAAGTATTGTTAATCAGAATTCATATTTCATTCAATGATTATTATGAGATCCAAAAAAAAAAAACTCTCATGAAAAATAATTTTCAAAGATAAAATACAATATTTGTTGAATATCAATGTGAGATATTAAATCCTATAAATTAATATAGAATAAACCAAATGAATAGTATATAAAATGAAGAGTTCATAAATTTGTTGCCTTAAGTTTTTTCTTTTTATTATCAATTGTGATGTCAAATTTGCTTTCATAATTTTTTCCCTTAATCGGTTTAGAATTTCGTAGTTTACACAGTTATTTAATTATGTACTGTTACATTAATTATGATTGTGTTTTTTCTCTTCAATTTCATCTTCATTCATTTACTGTGCAAAATTCGGAATATCAAAATTAAATTTATCTATAATTTTTCAAAAGAAAAATATCAAACAATTCAAGGAAACCAAATTTAGAATCTATAGCATTGTTTTTAGCCGTGAAACTCAAACTCAACCAATATCAAAACCAAAACCAAATTCATTTATTATCAATACCTCCTTTTTGGTTTGCATTAATACTTGTTCTCAAATAAAATATATTTAACTAGTATCCAATGTATGCTATATATAATATGAAATATGTGCTATATATATTTCATATTATATATAAAATATATTAGATACTAACTAGATGTATATGTGTTATCCATGTTACAACAAACCTGACCTTTGTGGTTTGTGAGAGTAGGAAGAAAGAGTGAGCGTTGAACTGTACCAAATAAAGAAAGAAGCGAGTGGTAGAACAAAACCAGAACCTAAGCGCGTTCAATTACAAAGAAGAAATTAGAAACAAAAAAACCGAAAAAAAACGTAAGAAAAAGACAGGTTGGCTTAGCCTTAATCAACAGAATATATATATATATAAATAACTGCAACGTAATGTGTGATTCTCATATCCTCACATTCATTCCTAAATCTCTCACTCTCTCTTTTCTTCTTCCTCTCCTCTGTTTTCCTCTGTTTTTTCCCTCTGCTCTGTTTCTTGATCACTCAGAAACAGAGACAGAAACAGAGTCACTGTACCCATATAATAAAAAAAAAAGAAGGCCTTTTTTTTGTTTGGTTTTCGGACAAAAATGGAGGTTCAAACGCGAAGTGCGTTCGAGCCATTCCCTTCTTTCAACGAGTTTCTACGGAGCCCCGATTTCCCTCAACAACAACCCAATGCCGACGAAAACCCAAGCGTCGCTTTCGAACCCCTAACCGTCGAGGAGCCTCTTGGGGCTCACGCGCTTGCACGCGCGTGCTACCAGGTTAGCGCTGCCCTTAGGGTTCAGAAGGTTTATCGGAGCTACCGCACGCGCCGCCGTCTGGCTGATTCCGCCGTCGTCGCCGAAGAGCTTTGGTGCGTAGTACATTTCTGAATCTTTCTTACTTTCTCCTATTCTTGCATGCAAACACACCTTCTTGAAATTTTCTACAAAATTTTGTTTATATATAATATATATTCTTCTAATTTTGATTTCTGAGAAGAAAGTTATGATTTTTATTTTTTTTAATATTGGTTCTTGATTTTTTTTTGAATTTTTTTTCTTTTTCTGAAGGTGGCAAGCTATAGATTTTGCGAGGCTAAACCACAGCACGATTTCGTTCTTCAATTTGCCTGAAACTGCGTCTTCACGGTGGAGTCGGGTTATGCTCAACGCTTCAAAAGTAATTTTTTTCCCCTTTTTGTCTGTTTGATCAAAAAGTTATTAATTTTGGTGATTTTGTGTTTGTTGTTTATATGTTAGGGATTAGTAATACTATCATGTCATATTATGATTTTCTTACCTTTTTCTTTCCAGCATGATATGATTTATATTAAATAATAATATATTATTTGGTTATGTGCATAAAAGAAATTCACATTTTTAATAATTTAACATAATATAATTATTAATCATATGCACGCACGCATGATTAAGTCATGTAAATCATGTGCAATTTTCATGTGAGAGGACACTCTTGTTTGTATGTATAGAGTACTCTGTCTGGTGGTTGAAATTATTGTGTTTTTTTGGTCTGAAAGATTGTGATTATGATTTTGGAAAAAAGAAAAATGGATAAGGACGATTTTTTAAGCTTTGATTCTGAAGAAATTTTGGACCCTTTTATGGCAGGTGGGTAAAGGTTTGTTCTTAGATGCCAAAGCACAAAAATTGGCTTTTCAGCATTGGATTGAAGCTGTGAGTATATACTTTTTGACTCTGTTCTTTTTTTTTTTCTTTTAAAGCTTTTGTTATTGATTTTTTTGCAGTGGTTGTTGTTTATTCATACATATATGTAATAATAATAATAATAGTTGTTTTTTAATATACAATCATAATTATTTTGGTTGTAAATTGTTTATACTTTATTGTTTAATTGATGTTGATAATTAACTTGAACTGTAGATTGATCCACGCCATCGTTATGGTCATAATTTGCATTACTACTATGAAGAATGGTGTAAAACTGATGCTGGTCAACCGTTCTTTTATTGGTGAGTTATTTTTTTTAAAATTTTTTTAATTACTCGTTGATAATGGGACTCTACGCTGAAAATGTATTAGTTAATTACATAAGATGCTTTTGAAAAATATTATAAGTAGGATTAATTACAGATTAATTATCAGATGTAAATTAATTGAGGACATTTCATAACAAGGATGAAATTTTGTTCTTCTCATCTACAGGTTGGATTTAGGAAATGGGAAGAATCTTGATCTTGAACATTGCCCTAGATCAAAGCTCAGGAAACAATTGATTAAGTATCTTGGACCTGTATGTACATCTTTTGATCAGATTTAATACTGTTTCTTTTATTTTTTTGTATTTATTTGTTGAAGTTGACTTTGACTATATTGACTTAAAAAATTGTGGCTTGTTCCTGATTTTCTGACTTTGTTTAATATTTTCACTAAATCAGCAAGAGAGAGAGAACTATGAATACATTGTCTCTGAGGGAAAACTTATCCACAAGCTTTCTGGAGAATTTCTTCATACACTTAAAGATGAGGAAAATGCTAAGTGGATATTTGTAATGAGTACCTCGAAGAAACTTTACGCCGGCAAGGTAACAACAATTCAAACTCAGTGATCAGTTAAAGTTTCGGAGTTTCTCATAAATATATGATGCAGGGCCTTGCTTACCCTCACTGATGCATTGTTATAATAATCTTGCAGAAAAAGAAAGGATTATTCCATCATTCTACATTTTTAGCCGGCGGAGCTACGCTAGCCGCCGGAAGGTTGGAAGCTGAGGAAGGGATTCTCAAGGTAGAATTGACTTTCATAGGTTGCAACGTCATTACCGGCCTAAATAGATAGTGGAATGTTGTGTCTTTTTACATTTGTTGTTTTTTTTGGGTGCATGTGTGGTTTATGTGCAATGAGGGACATTGATTGAAATGTTTCCTGATTCCAATTTCTTATGTGGATTGAAAAATGTCTGATTCTCGATGGCGTTGACTTTTTTTCAGTCCATCTCTGCCTATAGTGGACACTACAAGCCAACAGATGACAGCCTCAAGTGTTTCTTATCATATCTCAAAGACAATGGTGTCAATCTTGATGAAGTCGAGGTAATTAGTTAGCGCCGGTACATTTTATTTTCAGCTATAATCTAGTGATTATGGTCCTTTGTTGAAATCTTGTTTTTAGAAAAATTTTACGCCTGAAGATATTTCTTCAAGACCTTGATCATTGATGAGTTGTTTGGATGAGCTTCTAGAAAAAGATCTTTTGAAGAAGCAGAAGTAATTTAATGTTTGGATACAAAATCAATTTATGTTTGGATGTAATATAAAAAGATCTTTACTTAATCAAAAACATTTTTCTGTGTTATAAAAAATATCTTTAGAAGATGAAAATTACAGCTTATGAAAAAGATCTTTTTCTGTTTTTCATAGTGATTTTACTTTTACTAATATTTTACCCAAAAATATCAAAAAATTCGATAAGATCTTTTTTTAATTAAAAAAGATCTTATTTTAACTATAAAATGACACCCAAACAAGCATTTAAAAAGTTTTGGCCTAGCATTCGAAAACGATGTTCATGATCTAGAAAATGCTAACAACAACCACTATGATTTCTGTCAAAGATTTCTAGATGTGTAACATTGCTCTTACGGTCATGGCCACAATATTCAATTCGAAAACGCGGTAGCAACTACTTTCATCCTGTATTGAACAGGACTCATTTCTTTGTCATAGGTAAGAAAGCCGAATGATGAGAGCGACATGTATGAGGAGAGCAAGCCTAACGAAACCGAACCAACCCCTGAAGCTCCAAGCAACGATGAAGTGTTGTCATCTTCCGAGCCTGGAATTTCCGAGGAAGCTGAGTACAACAACAACAACAACACACCATCATCAGATAAGGAAGACCCTCAACTCGCGAGAGTCGGTAGCTATGAAAGGACTCTATCCGGCGGCCTCCATAGCCCAAGAGCTGAAGTACCAAAGACTTCAATATTGCAAAGGATCAATTCAAAGAAAGCCACAAAATCATACCAATTGGGTCATCAACTTTCAAGGAAATGGTCAACTGGGGCTGGACCTAGGATTGGTTGTGTTGCTGATTACCCTGTTGAGCTAAGGCTTCAAGCTTTGGAGATGCTAAACCTTTCTCCAAAATGTCCTCCATCACCTTCACACATGTCTATGTGGGGTCTTGTTCCATCACCTACAGCCTTTTCTTCACCCAAAAGCACTAGGCTTTGCAATGATGAGATTTCTGGCAATGGAATTTCTCACTGATCTTTTAGGATTATGGTTCCCTTGTTTATTACTATGTAGTATAGTTTATTTTTCTGAATAGCTTAATTATAGGTGGTAGATGTTTCAGTTAGGCTGCATTTGTTTTTTCTGATTCTGAGATTAGAGTCGGGGAGTCAATGCAAAAATGACTCTGTCAAGTGTTTGGTCCGAGAGTCACAGTACAAATGGGAACAGAGTCACACTGACTTGGTGAACAAAATTGCTAATTTTTTGTTCACTCCAAATTTAGAGTCGTCGTGTATTGGAAATGAGTCACTGTATGCTGAAAGAGATGCACTGTGTTTGGAATTAATTTTGGAGTCACTGTAACTCTCCTGAGAGTCATTGAAAATACCTTAATGTAGTAAAAAATATACATGTCATCTCAGCTTTTAAGGACTTGAATGTTATGTTATAGTATAAAATCCAATGGATTTTATCTTGCCTAATGTTGTTTCCATGTAAGTTAAGTGAAATGAAAAAGTGTTTTTATCATTGCTACAGCTTATAGCAAATGTTCCTAATGCCACATTTGGTTAAAAAATTATCATTGTTGTTGAGATACTACTTTATGTTACTTGTATCCAGGTAAGTATCAAAGGAAAGTGGGGAACCACACCTTAAAAGCTAGCTATTAAGGTGGGAGAACCACTCTCCTTATATATAACATCAAGTATCTCATACTACTCAATGTGGGACTTGGACATCCCATACTATCAAAGTCCCTAACAATACACCGCCCAACCCTCCGCTGGTCAGAACCCTCCGTAGGTAGCCCTCTCTGTGAGGTCGACCACCAGCTTTGATACCATTGTTAAGTATCAAAGGAAAGTGGGGAACCACACCTTAAATGCTAGCTATTAAGGTGGGAGAACCACTCTCCTTATATACAACATCAAGTATTCCATACTACTCAATGTGGAACTTGGACATCCCATACTATCCAACTCCCTAACATATCCACACTAGCCTCATGGCACCAAACAATTTAAAGTACCAAATTGCAGCAATGGGTTGCTAGACATTCAAAAAGTACTTAAATCACATGTACTTTTTTTTTGTCTCGATATTGTAAAAAAATTATGGTACCTATCACCTTGATCAATCTCACATAGGTAAAATCACATAAAATTTGACAAAATATAAAGGGATAAAAACATATAACTAAATTCATGATATTTCATTAGTTAATGTTGGTCATTAAACTTGAATAATAAATGGATAATCCATGCATCAAAGTACCTTTTTCATTAAGCTAAGTGGAACTAATCAAACTTCCAATGTACATATAAAATGAAAAAGGAGATATTTGAAACTCCTAAACTATGAAATGGTGTCCACACTACAATACTTCACTCCATGTAACCTTGTTTATAGACAAGTATAGGGCTTCTAACAATGTGCCTAGAATCATTCCATTCAAGTGATGCTGATAATATATTTGTCCCCTTTGGCATTGGAGGACCTTCTAGTACAACCTTGAATCCCAATTCTTGTTTCAACTCACCAAACTTCAATGTATCTGGAACAACCTTAACTGAAAGACCCTTTGGTGCTATAACATTAGCCTTGTAAATTGAGGTTGCAACTCCTACATTTGTCACTGTCCTATAGAATGTTGCAGAGATGCTAGAATTAGAAGGTACTTGTGTGTACATTGAAGGGTAATTGATTCCATCATTGCCTTGTGCAGGACTAATGCTAGAGCAATCAAAGCCTTTGCTTCCAATTAGAATACCAATGCTTGTGCTGTTGTATCCTTCTTTGCATAAGAAAGCAATGTAAGAGTTTAAAGGAATGTCATAGATTAGGCCAGGGTTTAATGCTCCTACAGGATTTATCTGTCCTGAACCAGATCCTAGCTCTGCTGTGATGTCTTTGATTCTCATAGGAGTTGCTGAATCATAAGAGACCAAAAACAGATTAGAGAAAAAGAAAAATGAAACTTTCTTGTTCACCAAGAGTTCATTACTTAATCATATAATTCTAACTTACTTAAATTTATGGATTTAATTTTAATATACCAATAGCGTAAAACAATATTACACAGTCATCCGATTGTATGAAGTCACATCGTAGATATTTTTAACTTTCACCTCTATACTACATGGAAAGTCATGCAAAATGTAGATATGATTGGATGACGTTTTACACCGTTAGTGCTTCAAAACTAAACTTCAAAGAAGTTTACAATGACAGAACCAGGAAACTTTAAAATTTTCTCACCTGTGGTCATGAGAGCAGATTTGATTGCAGCAGGGCTCCATTTAGGGTGGAATGATTTCACATACGCGGCAGCACCGGCCGCATGTGGACAAGCCATCGATGTTCCGGACAATATGTTGAACACTTCGTGGCGGCGGTCTTCGGGATTTCCGGTTAGTGTTGGCAAGTTGGAGTAACCGGCAAGTATGTCGAGTCCCGGAGCAGCCAAATCAGGCTGCAAATAGAGTGTAGAGGTTCAGAAGAAAGCACAAGACAAATAGTGTAAAAAGCAGAAGATAGAAAGAGATAGTAGAAATGAATGATGATGATCACCTTGAGGATGTTGGAGGTTATGGTTTCAGGACCTCTAGATGAGAAAGAAGCAATAATTGGAGCAAGTCCTCTTCTAGTTGTGGTCTTGTATATAACAGCTTGAGGATTCCTGAGTTCAAAGTTAATGCACTGGTTTATTTTCATGTTATGCTTTCTAGTTGTTTTTTTGTATCCAATACATATTCAATAATGTTTTTCGTACAACAGAAATACGTTCAACTATTATCCAAAGTGTGCTATACATAATATGCATTGTGTGCTATATGTATAACACCCGTACGTATGACACACATTATGTATTATGTATAACACATTATAGTCCTGTCCTATACTGCAATTTTTTTAAACATTTTTCATATCACTGTATGTGTATCATAAGGTGATGATGATCAGTACATTACCAATTTTGGCATGATGAAAGTAAAGTGAAGTGAATATATATAAACATACTGAGTGGAATTGATGTAGAGATCAATGGTTTTGCCCACAGTGTAAGCATCAACATAGGATCCTGCAATAACTGTGGTTGAAGAATAATCTGGTTTTTCAGAAAGACCAATTATGGTCCCTGCTGCCTCTAATTCTTGCAGGAATAAGTCTTGGCTACCTGTGTCACCAAGACAGTACACAATCTTTCCCATAACCATTTCCTTCCTTAGAGTCCCATATTCACAAGCACTGCATCATAGTTTAAGTTTAGTCTTAAACTAACCAAAACTCGTTCAGTAAGAAAATGCTAATATAGACTCGAGCGAAAATGCTAATATAGACTCGAGCTTACAAATTTGTAGTGAATCCTAGATATGACACATTATAATATCTATATATTTATTATAACTTTGAATTATGTTTCTGAATGATTGATATGTGTCTAGGAATTCACTATAAATCTGAGTCTATATTATCATTAATACAGATTATGGTAAGCACATTTTTTGTACCTGGCATTGCCATAGCTATCTCCACTAGCATTTGCAGCAATGGTTCCACTAATCAAAGGGTACATTTTTTTCTTAGGGGAGAATGTATTAATAGACATTCCCTGCCAAATCAAATAAAACAGAAAAAATGTTAAGTTAGTGGTACATTTTTTTCTTAGGGGAGAATGTATTAATAGACATTCCCTGCCAAATCAAATAAAACAGAAAAAATGTTAAGTTAGTAATAATATTGTAAGGAGGGTCTGATATATACATACACTCTACAAGATGCTGATATATACTATATTGGTATATGATATAAAAGTCACATTTTCCCCTTGCATCTCTAACAAAAATAATCATACATGAATCTTTGTAAAGGAAATATTATTAAATTATCACAAGTTTTGTGAATAGTTTTTGTCTCATCTTTGATCAATTTTATATCTCCTTTGTCCTAATTTTTTAGGAGTGCAAAAGATACACAAATATTTTTGTCCTAAAGTACACGTTTTTATCATGTCCTCATCACCAAATATATCTATTATGTATTTCTGTCCTTATATTTTTGTTTTGTATATCTCATCAAACGCACCCCTGAAACACTTAAAAATTGGACACATCTTTTAAGTGTTTCCTAAACATTAATTGAGAATGAGTCTTAATTAGTCAATTTTCATCTCAACTAATGTTTTAAGGATTAAATACCCTAACCCTACAAAAGTTTTGACAAGGGGAAAAAACAAAAATTGGAACCAACTTTGCAAAGAATAGGACACATAGAAAGATCATGAGAGTGAACACTACTACTTACAACAGCTTTCTTGCCATCACCAAGTGCTAATTGTGTCATGAACTTCCTATCAATGGAAGAAGCTGCTACAGTCAAAATCCAAGGAGCAACATTCTCAATAGTCATAGTGTTAGGACCACTGTTCCCAGCAGAACAAGATGTTAGTATCCCTCTCTTCATAGCATTAAATGCACCAATTGCCATTGGATCACTGAAAAATTCCCTTGGTGACCCTCCAAGGGACACTGATATTATGTTTACTCCATCGGCAATTGCTTCGTCAAAACCAGCCAATAAGTCCATGTCACTGCATCCATTGCTCCAGCACACTTTGTAGATTGCTATTCTTGCATTCGGGACGCCACCGCGCGCCGTGCCGCGGCCAACACCATTTATGCTAGCATCCCTCACGGCCGCGCCAGCGGCTGTGGATGCGGTGTGTGTGCCGTGGCCATCTGAATCAGCAGGACTAAGATTGTCCATTGTGGGATCTGCTTGTTGTTCTAGCAGGAAGTATTTTGCTCCAATCACCTTGCTGAACAATAGCATAAGATTTCATGAAAAAGATTGTCATAGGATAATCAAACCTTATTTTTTTTAAGCATAAAGATTGATTCTAGAGCAGAGCATGAACACTGAACACACATTTGTATGTGTTAGAATTGGAGCAATCTTAGCTTAAGACACAAATTAAAGTTGTATCCTATAATGATTTATGTTTTAATATACATTTTCTTGGTTGTTTATCAGTAAATATGACCAAGAAATGAGAAAATCTATATTATTTTTTGGGAAAAATCTTGGTGTACAAAAAAAAAATCAGTCAAAACAGTCAATAGACTGTGCACAACATATAATACGTATTATGCACAATGTATATTACATATTATGCACAACATATATGACATGTTGTGCACAATATATATCACATGTTGGAACATCATTTTTCTTTACAACATGTGATATTGTTGTGTATAATATGTAATATATATTGTATGCAACATATATTATATGTTATGCACATTACATAATACTTATTGTGCATAACATATTGATTGTTTTGACTGTTTTTATCATTATATATATAGCAATACTCTATTTTTTGTGGTGCTAGGAAAAAAAATAATGGATGAGGAGAAGAAATAAAGAATATATACTTGTTGCAGCCTCTGAAATTGGGTCCTGTAATACATTTTCCCTTCCATGTTCTTGGGGGAGGACCATACCCTTTATCATTGAAACTGGGGCAATTAAGCGAAATTCCTGTTTACAAGTTGAAAAATTATGTAATATATATAATCATGAAAGTGATAAAAAAAACTTATATATATATATATATTATATCATCCACTTTTTAATTACTACTACTAGATAAATTAAAATATTTTCTTTTGTTTGTACCTGTGTCTAGCAAACCAACAATGATATTGCTCTCTACATTCTGGTGTCTCTTCACTTTTAGTGGCATTCCTAGAAAATTCCATGAACTTGTTGTGTGTAATTTGTTAAGTGTGTTTGGAAACACAGATATTACATTCTCCTCCTCTGTATAAAATCAATTTGCCAATGTATAAATATGTATGTTGAATGAATATTGGTATATGAGTATCCGATATGACACAAGTATGATAAGAAAATACGCTACAAATTACTCAGCAAAAACATGTAAAATATATCTAGAAACATATGAAAATATTGGTAAAATATCTAATATAATACTTATCTTATATGAGTATATTGATTATTCAATGATGTGTCATAGATTAGTATCATCAAGCCAGACACTTTTCAACCATGTCAATTAAATTTTCTCAAATTGCAAACAGCCCCTTGGAGTGTTATAGTACCTTTTAGATTTTCTGCTTCATGTGGCAAAAGTCTTGCAGCAAATCCATTGAAGCTCTTTCCATAACTATGTATTTTCGATTCTTTAGCTAACTTGTGGCTATAGGAAAAAATATAAGAATTCCATAATTGGTCACTTATTGGAAACAATTAATTGTAATAAATCAAACAACAATTAAGTTCTACTCATCACAAGAATTATATGCATATCATTTTGTTTTACAACAGAAATATGTCCAACTAGTATCCAATGTGTGCTATACATAATACGTAATGTGTGTCATATGTACATATGTTATACATATGTCACACATTACGTATTATATAACACATGTTGGATAGTGATTGAACATATTTCTGTTATACAACAAGTATTACTGTATATTAATCAAAATGCAAATTTCACTTAATTAAGAACTTGAGATTAATTATTACTCTCCAATTGCAGCTGCTAACAAGTTGTGATGATGATCTTGTGGGGCATATGTTGTATCCTCTGGCAATTCTCCCATGTATACAATGTAAGGCTGTTTTTTCATCACAAATTTCTTATCAATAAATTTGTTCATCAATCACCATTATCACACCATATTAACATCTATAATGCTACTCCTACAACACAAATACGTCCAACTATGATCTAATATGTGCTATACATAATACATAATGTGTGTTATATGTATAACACACGTACGTATAACACACATTATGTCTTATATATAGTACACGTTGGATATTAGTTGAACGTATTTTTGTTGTACTACAAACATTATTGTATTAACATAGTATTCTACAAAGAGGACAAAGAAATCCCTTGTATCCCAATCATGTCATGATCCATCTATCTTTAAATTATAAATGTTATTAAATGCTTGGTTTTTCTTTTTAAAAGAATTGATTGACCATATGAAAAGAGAGACATAATTTTAGTACATATGATTTTTGTTCTTTACAAAGAAGCATTAATTAAGTTTGGTATTTGAAACTCTCCAACAAAGTGTTACCTTTCTCTCATGTTGATTTGATCCTTGTATTAATGTGGCCAAACAATAGAGACAAAAGATGAGTAGTAGTGGCAAATTTTGCAGCATCTTCATTGCATTGTTCATTATCTATTTTTTTTTTCAAAAAAGCAAGGAAAAATATATGTTTGGTGCTATAAATTTTGAGAGCAAAGGAGAAGGGCTTGCATTTTTTCAATGCATATATATTGCTACAACACAAAAAATGGAGAATAATTAGCATCAATGTGAAAATAATTCCAATTTGACTAAAGAGCAAATTCAAAATTAAATTTCAGCTAAACAAAGTCCAAGATTCATTATTTTGTGCCTTGGATTTAGGATCTTTTAGTCAAATCTTGGTAATGACTAGCAAGCTTTATCAAGTGAGCAATAATTAACTTGAATTGAAGCAAAAGAGATCAATGTAACAACAACAATAATTTTTACTAACAACATATACAATATAACTTTTTAAAAAAGTATAAAACTAAAGATTATAGTATGTGAGATATTAAATTTTAAGAATTTTTTATATAAAATAGAAATTGAATGTTATATACTTTAAAATATGACATTATATTATTTTTAAGATATATTATAAAAATAAGACTATACACTTTGAACTTAGAGATTACTCATTTTTTAGAAAATATAACACATAAGAATATAATTTAAAATATTATATAGTATAAATTTTTCAAGGAATATAAAACTAAAGACTATAGTATTTGAAATATTAAATTTATTAGGATTTTTCACATAAAATGGAAATTGAAGGCTATATTCTTTAGAATGTGATATAAGACTATTTGTTTAGATACATTATAAAAATAAAGACTAGACATTTTGCAATTATCTTTTCTAATACAACAAAATATTGAACGCTATATACTTTAAAATATGGTATAATATAACGTTTTTAAGAAGTATAAAGCTAAAGACTATAGTCTTTGAAATAATAAAATTTAAAGATTTTTTTACATAAAGTAGAAATTGAAGACTATATACTTTAAAATATGAGATTTAACTATTTTTTTTAGATATATAAGAAATATAAAGAGTATTGACTTTGTAAATAGATATTACTCTTTCCATATACAATAAAAAATTGAAAACTACATACTTTAAAATAAAATATAATATAACTTTTTTAAGGAGTATATAAATCTAAAGGCTATAGTCTTTAAAATATTAAATTTTTAGGATTTTTTTTGCATAAAGATGAAATTGAAAGCTATATATTTTAAAATATGAGATTACACTACTATTTATTTATATACAACATAAAAATAAAGACTAGACACTTTGCAATTGGAGATTACTCTTTTCTTATACAATAAAAAAAGAGATTATAATCTTTAAAATATGATATAATATAACTTTATCAAGGAGTATAAAGCTAAAGACTATTGTCTTTGGAATAATAAATTTAAAGGATTTTTTTTACATAAAATAGAAATTGAAGAATATATACTTTAAAATATGAATTACATGAAGGCTATAGCCTTGGAAAATATTGAATTACATGAATTTTTTTACAAATAGTAGAATTTGAAGGCTATATATACTTTAAAATGTGAAATTTCAAAACTTTTTGTGGCTGTATTATAAAATAAAGACTATAGCCTTTAAAATATTGAATTACATGAGTTTTTTTTACATTTAGTAGAAATTGAAGACTATATACTTTAAAATGTGAGATTTCATTATTTTTTGGAAATCGTATAAAATAAAGACTATAACTTTTAAAAATATTAAATTAAATGAACTTTTTACATACAGTAGAAATTGAAGGATATATACTTTAAAATGTGAGATTTCATAATTTTTTTTGGTTGTATTATAAAATAAAGACTATAGCATTTAAAATATTGAATTATATGAATTTTTAAATTTAGTAGAAATTGAATGCTATAGACTTTAAAAAGTGAGATTTCAGTATTTTTCTAGAAAGACTATAAAAGTAAAAACTATATTATTTAAACTATTGAATTACATTATTTTTAGAACTTAGTAGAAATTGAAAGCTATAGGCTTTAAAAAGTGTGATTTCACTATTTTTCTAAAAACACTATCAAAGTAAAGACTATATAGTATTTAAAATATTGAATTACTTAAATTTTAGAACTTAGTAGAAATTGAAGGCTATAGGCTTTAAAAAGTGAGATTTCACTATTTTTCTAAAAACACTATAAAAGTAAAGACTATAGTCTTTAAAATATTGAATTACTTAATTTTTAGAATTTAGTAGAAATTGAAGGCTATAGACTTTAAAAAGTGAGATTTCACTATTTTGTTAGAAAGACTATAAAAGTAAAGACTATAGTCTTTAAAATATTGAATTACTTAATTTTTAGAATTTAGTAGAAATTGAAAGCTATAGACTATAAAAAGTGAGATTTCAATATTTTTCTAGAAAGACTATAAAAGTAACGACTATATTCTTTAAAATATTGAATTATATAATTTTTAGAACATAGTAGAAACTGAAGGCTACAAGGTTTAAAAAGTGAGATTTCATTATTTTTCTACAAACAATATAAAAGTAAAGACTATAGTTTTTAAAATATTAAAATACTTAAATATAAGAAATTAGTAGAAATTGAAGGTTATAAACTTTAAAACCTGAGATTTGACTATTTTTTAGAAACACTATAAAAGTAAAAACTATAGTGTTTAAAATATTGAATTACATAGTTATTAAAATTTTGTAGAAATTGAAGGCTATAGGCTTCAAAATGTGAGATTTCACTATTTTTCTAAAAATTCTATGAAAGTAAAGACTATAGTGTTTAAAATATTGAATTACTTAAATTTTATAACATTAGTATAAATTGAAGGTTATAGACTTTAAAAACAAAGATTTCACTATTTTTTTAGTAAGTAGTAACACTAAAAAAGTAAAGACTATAATATTTAAAATATTAAATTATTATATAATTTTAAAAACTTCGTTGAAATTGAAGGCTACAGAGTTTAAAAAGTGAGATTTCCCAATTTTTTTAGAAACACTATAAAAGTAAAGACAATAGTCTTTAAAATATTGAATTACATAATTTTTAAAACTTAGTAGAAATTGAAGGCTATAGGCTTTAAAAAGTGAGATTTCATTATTTTTCTAAAAACACTACAAAAGTAAAGACTATAGTCTTTAAAATATTGAATTACATAATTTTTAGAACTTAGCAGAAATTGAAGGCTATAGGTTTTAAAAAGTGAGATTTCACTATTTTTCTAAAAACATTATAAAAGTAAAGACTATAGTCTTTAAAATATTGAATTACATATTTTTAGAATGTAGTAGAAATTGAAAACTATAGACTTTAAAGAGTGAGATTTCACTATTTTTCTAAAAACTCTATAAAAGTAAACACTATAGTCTTTAAAATATTGAATTACTTAATTTTTATAATTTAGTATAAATTGAAAGCTATAGACTTTAAAAAGTGAGATTTCATTATTTTTCTAAAAATACTATAAAAGTAAACACTATAGTCTTTAAAATATTGAATTACATAATTTTTTAATTTTTGTAGAATTTGAAGACTATACACTTTAAAAAGTGAGATTTCACTAATTTTCTAAAAAGTCTATAAAAGTAAAGACTATAGTATTTAAAATATTGAATTACTTAAATTTTAGAACATTTGTAGAAACTAAGGGCTATAGACTTTAAAAACTGAGATTTCACTCATTTTTCTAAAAACACTATAAAACAAAGGCTATCTTCAAATTATGTAATTTCATGATTTTTTTACATATAGTAGAAATTGAAGGTTATAGTCTTTAAAATGTGACATTTCATTAATTTTTCGAGAAACAATATAAACCAAAGGCTATAGACTTCAAATTATATGATTTCATGAATTTTTTACATATAGTAGAAATTGAAGGCTATAGGCTTTAAAATGTGATATTTCACTAATTTTCCTAAAAACACCATAAAACAAAGGCTATAGACTTCAAATTATGTAATTTCATGATTTTTTTACATATAGTAGAAATTGAAGGCTATAGGTTTCAAAATGTGAGATTTCACTAATTTTTCTAGAACCACCATAAAACAAAGCCTATAGTCTTCAAATTATATAATTTTATGAATTTTTTACATATAGTAGAAATTGAAGGCTATAGACTTTAAAATATGTCATTTCACTAATTTTCCTAAAAACAATATAAACCAAAGGCTATAGACTTCAAATTATATGATTTCATGAATTTTTTTACATATAGTAGAAATTGAAGGCTATATGCTTTAAAATTTGAGATTTCACTAATTTTCATAAAAAAATACAATAAAACAAAGGTTATAGACTTCAAATTATGTAATTTCGTGAATTTTTTACATATAGTTGAAATTGAAGGCTATAGGTTTTAAAATGTGTCATTTCACTAATTTTCCTAGAAACAATATAAACCAAAGGCTATAGACTTCAAATTATGTAGTTTCATGATTTTTTTTACATATAGTAGAAATTGAAAGCTATAGACTTTAAAATGTGAGATTTCACTAATTTTTCTATAACCACCATAAAACAAAAGTTTTAGACTTCAAATTATGTAATTTCATGAATATTTTACATATTGTAGAAATTGAAGGCTATAGGATTTAAAATGTGAGATTTCACTAATTTTTCTATAACCACCACAAAACAAAGGCTATAGACTTCAAATTATGTAATTTCATGAATATTTTACATATTGTAGAAATTGAAGGCTATAGGTTTTAAAATGTGATATTTCACTAATTTTTCTAGAACTACCATAAAACAAAGCCTATAGTCTTCAAATTATGTAATTTCATGAATTTTTTACATATAGTAGAAATTGAAGGCTATAGAGTTTAAAATGTGAGATTTCAATAAATTTTCTAGAACCACGATAAAACAAAGGCTAAATTCTTCATATTATGTAATTTCATGAATTTTTTACATATTGTAGAAATTGAAAGATATAGGCTTTAAAATGTGAGATTTGACTAATTTTACTAGAACCACCCAAAAACAAAGGCTTTAGACTTCAAATTATGTAATTTCATTAATTTTTTTACATATAGTAGAAATTGAAGGCTATAGGCTTTAAAATGTGAGATTTCACTAATTTTTCTTGAACCACCATAAAACAAAGGCTATAGACTTCAAATTATGTAATTACATGAATTTTTTACATAGTGTAGAAATTGAAGGCTATAGGCTTTAAAATGTGAGATTTCACTAATTTTTCTAGAACCACCATAAAATAAAGGCTATAGACCTCAAATTATGTAATTTTATGAATATTTTACATACAGTAGAAATTGAAGGCTATAGACTTTAAAATGTGTCATTTCATTAATTTTCCTAGAAACAATATAAACCAAAGGCTATAGACTTCAAATTATATGATTTCATGAATTTTTTACATATAGTAGAAATTGAAGACTATAGGCTTTAAAATGTGAGATTTCACTAATTTTCCTAAAAACACCATAAAACAAAGGCTATAGACTTCAAATTATGTAATTTCATGATTTTTTTACATATAGTAGAAATTGAAGGCTATAGGCTTCAAAATGTGAGATTTCACTAATTTTTCTAGAACCACCATAAAACAAAGCCTATAGTCTTCAAATTATGTAATTTTATGAATTTTTTACATATAGTAGAAATTGAAGGCTATAGACTTTAAAATATGTCATTTCACTAATTTTCCTAAAAACAATATAAACCAAAGGCTATAGACTTCAAATTATATGATTTCATGAATTTTTTTACATATAGTAGAAATTGAAGGCTATATGCTTTAAAATTTGAGATTTCACTAATTTTCATAAAAAATACAATAAAACAAAGGTTATAGACTTCAAATTATGTAATTTCGTGAATTTTTTACATATAGTTGAAATTGAAGGCTATAGGTTTTAAAATGTGTCATTTCACTAATTTTCCTAGAAACAATATAAACCAAAGGCTATAGACTTCAAATTATGTAGTTTCATGATTTTTTTTACATATAGTAGAAATTGAAAGCTATAGACTTTAAATGTGAGATTTCACTAATTTTTTCTATAACCACCATAAACAAAAGTTTTAGACTTCAAATTATGTAATTTCATGAATATTTTACATATTGTAGAATTGAAGGCTATAGGATTTAAAATGTGAGATTTCACTAATTTTTCTATAACCACCACAAAACAAAGGCTAAGACTTCAAATTATGTAATTTCACGAATATTTTACATATTGTAGAAATTGAAGGCTATAGGTTTTAAAATGTGATATTTCACTAATTTTTCTAGAACCACCATAAAACAAAGCCTATAGTCTTCAAATTATGTAATTTCATGAATTTTTTACATATAGTAGAAATTGAAGGCTATAGAGTTTAAAATGTGAGATTTCAATAAATTTTCTAGAACCACGATAAAACAAAGGCTAAATTCTTCATATTATGTAATTTCATGAATTTTTTACATATTGTAGAAATTGAAAGATATAGGCTTTAAAATGTGAGATTTGACTAATTTTACTAGAACCACCCAAAAACAAAGGCTTTAGACTTCAAATTATGTAATTTCATTAATTTTTTTACATATAGTAGAAATTGAAGGCTATAGGCTTTAAAATGTGAGATTTCACTAATTTTTCTTGAACCACCATAAACAAAGGCTATAGACTTCAAATTATGTAATTACATGAATTTTTTACATAGTGTAGAAATTGAAGGCTATAGGCTTTAAAATGTGAGATTTCACTAATTTTTCTAGAACCACCATAAATAAAGGCTATAGACCTCAAATTATGTAATTTATGAATATTTTACATACAGTAGAAATTGAAGGCTATAGACTTTAAAATGTGTCATTTCATTAATTTCCTAGAAACAATATAAACAAAGGCTATAGACTTCAAATTATATGATTTCATGAATTTTTTACATATAGTAGAAATTGAAGACTATAGGCTTTAAAATGTGAGATTTCACTAATTTTCCTAAAAACACCATAAAACAAAGGCTATAGAATTCAAATTATGTAATTTCATGATTTTTTTACATATAGTAGAAATTGAAGGCTATAGGCTTCAAAATGTGAGATTTCACTAATTTTTCTAGAACCACCATAAAACAAAGCCTATAGTCTTCAAATTATGTAATTTTATGAATTTTTTACATATAATAGAAATTGAAGGCTATAGAATTTAAAATATGTCATTTCACTAATTTTCCTAAAAACAATATAAACCAAAGGCTATAGACTTCAAATTATATGATTTCATGAATTTTTTTACATATAGTAGAAATTGAAGGCTATATGCTTTAAAATGTGAGATTTCACTAAATTTCATAAAAAAAATACCATAAAACAAAGGCTATAGACTTCCAATTATGTAATTTCGTGAATTTTTTACATATAGTTGAAATTGAAGGCTATAGGTTTTAAAATGTGTCATTTCACTAATTTTCCTAAAAACAATTTAAACCAAAGGCTATAGACTTCAAATTATGTAATTTTATGCTTTTTGTTACATATGGTAGAAATTAAAAGCTATAAACTTTAAAATGAGAGATTTCACTAATTTTTCTATAACCACCATAAAACAAAGGTTTTAGACTTGAAATTATGTAATTTCATGAATATTTTACATATTGTAGAAATTGAAGGCTATAGGATTTAAAATGTGAGATTTCACTAATTTTTCTATAACCACCACAAAACAAAGGCTATAGACTTCAAATTATGTAATTTCATGAATATTTTACATATTGTAGAAATTGAAGGCTATAGGTTTTAAAATGTGATATTTCACTAATTTTTTCTAGAACTACCATAAAACAAAGCCTATAGTCTTCAAATTATGTAATTTCATGAATTTTTTACATATAGTAGAAATTGAAGGCTATAGGCTTTAAAATGTGAGATTTCACTAATTTTCCTAGAAACACCATAAAACAAAGGCTATAGACTTCAAAATATGTAATATCATGATTTTTTACATATAGTAGAAATTGAAGGCTATAGGCTTTAAAATGTGAGATTTCAATAAATTTTCTAGAACCACGATAAAACAAAGGCTATAGACTTCAAATTATATAATTTCATGAATTTTTTACATATTGTAGAAATTGAAGGATTTAGGCTTTAAAATGTGAGATTTCACTAATTTTACTAGAACCACCCAAAAACAAAGGCTATAGACTTCAAATTATGTAATTTCATTAATTTTTTTACATATTGTAGAAATTGAAGGCTATAGTCTTTAAAATGTGATATTTCACTAATTTTTTTAGAACCACCATAAAACAAAGCCTATAGTCTTCAAATTATTTAATTTCATGAATTTTTTACATATTGTAGAAATTGAAGGCTATAGACTTTAAAATGTGTAATTTCATTAATTTTCCTATAACCTCTATAAAACAAAGGCTATAGACTTCAAATTATGTAATTTCATGAATTTTTAATATATTGTAGAAATTGGGCATTAAAATGTGGGATTTCACTAATTTTGTTAAAACCACCATAAAAGAAAGGCTATAGACTTCAAATTATGTAATTTCATGAATTTTTAACATATTGTAGAAATTGAAGCCTATAGGCTTTAAAATTTGAGATTTCACTAATTTTTCTAGAACCGCCATAAAACAAAGGCTATAGACTTCAAATTATGTAATTTCATGACTTTTTAACATATTGTAGAAATTGAAGGCTATAGGCTTTAAAATGTGAGTTTTCACTAATTTTTCTAGAACCACCACAAAGCAAAGACTATAGACTTCAAATTATGTAATTTCATGAATTTCTTACATATTGTAGAAATTGAAGGCTATTGGCTTTAAAATTTGAGTTTTCACTAATTTTTCTAGAACCACCATAAAACAAAAGCTATAAACTTCAAATTATGTAATTTTATGAATTTTTTACATATTGTAGAAATTGAAGGCTATAAACTTTAAAATGTGAGATTTCACTAATTTTTCTAGAACCACTATAAAACAAAGGCTTTAGCCTTCAAATTATGTAATTTCATGAATTTTTTAAATATTGTAGAAATTGAAGGCTATAGGCTTTAAAATGTGTCATTTCACTAATTTTTCTAGAACCACCATAAAACAAAAGCTATAGACTTCAAATTATGTAATTTCATGTATTTTTTACATATTGTAGAAATTGAAGGCTTTAGACTTTAAAATGTGTAATTTCACTGATTTTTCGAGAACTCTATAAAACAAAGGCTATAGACTTCAAATTATGTAATTTCATGAATTTTTAATATATTGTAGAAATTGAAGGCTATAGGCTTTAAAATGTGAGATTTCACTAATTTTGTTAAAACTACCATAAAACAAAGGCTATAGACTTCAAATTATGTAATTTCATGAAGTTTTAACATATTGTAGAAATTGAAGCCTATAGGCTTTAAAATGTGAGATTTCACTAATTTTTCTAGAAACACCATAAAACAAAGGCTATAGACTTCAAATTATGTAATTTCATGATTTTTTTACATATAGTAGAAATAAAAGGCTATAGGCTTTAAAATGTGAGATTTCACTAACTTTTTTAAAACCACCATAAAACAAAGGCTATAGACTTCAAATTATATAATTTCATGAATTGTTTACATATTATAGAAATTGAAGGCTATAGGCTTTAAAATGTGAGATTTCACTCATTTTTCTAGAATCATCATAAAACAAAGACTATAAACTTCAAATTTTTCACATATTGTAGAAATTGAAGGCTATAGGCTTTAAAATGTGGGATTTCACTAATTTTTTAAAACTACTATAAAACAAAGTCTATAGACTTCAAATTATATAATTTCATGAATTTTTTATATATTATAGAAATTGAAGATTATAGGCTTTAAAATGTGAGATTTCACTAATTTTTCTAGAACCACCATAAAACATAGACTTCAAATTATGTAATTTAATGAATTTTTTACATATAGTAGAAATTGAAGGCTATAGGCTTTAAAATATGTCATTTCACTAATTTTCCTAGAAACAATATAAACCAAAGGCTATAGACTTCAAATTATATGATTTCATGAAATTTTTACATATAGTAGAAATTGAAGCCTATAGAGTTTAAAATGTGAGACTTCAGTTGTTTTTCTAGAAACACCATAAAATAAAGGCTATAGACTTCAAATTATGTAATTTCATAAATTTTTTATGTAGTAGATATTAAAGGTTATAGGCTTTAAAATGTGAGATTTCACTAATTATCCTAGAAACACTATAAAACAAAGGTTATAGAATTCAAATTATGTAATTTCTTGATTTTTTTTACATATGATAGAAATTGTAGGATATAGGCTTTAAAATGTAAGACTTAATTAATTTTCCTAGAATCACCGTAAAATAAAGGCTATAGACATTAAATGATATAATTTAATGATTTTTTACATATAATTGAAATCTAAGGCTATATGATTTAAAATATGAGATTTCAATAATTTTTTATAGAAACACTATAAAACAAAGACTATATACTTCAATTTATGTTATTTATGATTTATTTACATATAGTAGAAATTGAAAACTAGGCTTTAAAATATGTAATTTCACTAATTTTTCTAGAATCATCATGAAACAAAGCCTAGAGATTTCAAATTATGTGTTGATACCCAAATTTATCTGTGCTTTAAATTTTCTTATTGTTTAGTTAAATGTTTTTTATTATTGAAAAAATACAAAAATGAATTGGGTTATGGGCCTAAAAACTAAATAAATAAAAATTGAAAAAAAAGATTTTTTGTCTACTTGGGTCCGGACCCAGACAATTTTTTTCTTTCTTGTTGACAAAAATTTGGCTCTAACCTCTAAAACAAAAAAAGGGGTTTTCAATTTTGATTTTAACATGTTGAGCCCAGTTTCAATTCTGGCCCATTTCATTGCCTATTTCTCATAACTAAAATATGACAAAAATAAATAAATAAGTAAATACAATCCTGAAAATTACAAAAATAAATAAATAATAACAGTTTTAAATAATCACAAAAAAAAATAAAATAGATAATACATCAGTTTTTAATAATAAAAAAAAAAAGCAACACACAAGGGTTTGGGGGATGGTCTTCCATCTCTAGCCTCCACCCTCCATGTTTCTCCATTGCTCCATGTCCTTAATATTCCAGACTTGCAGAAGATAATTTAAAGCAATCAGTAAATAATTCAGAAGATAATCCCACTAAGAATGTATGATTGGGATTCATTTTTTCATTTGAAAAAAAAAAGAAGCCAATTCAGGGCCTATGAAAAGGAGAGGGATCAAGCTTGGAAGACATGAAGGAAAGAGTTTGTGAGGATCAAGGAAAGAGTTGGTGAGGATTAGAGAAAGAACTTGGAAGAGATCAGAGATCAGAGTTGGTGAGAATCAGGGAGAGTTTTGGTTACAATGTTGAGAGGACTGTAGTTCAAATTTATGAACATTTTGAGGGAATGAGCATTCAGTTTAACATTTGCACATATAAAGAAACTAAATTCAATATGCACAAGTGAGTACATTCATAGAATTCATTCAACAAGAGTAGGGACTACAGTTGCAAAAGAGGCCAATCATCAGAAATTAGCTGAGGAGCCAGGTAAATCATACTCACTCAAACTGATTTCATGAACAACAAAAATGCATGCTAAAAATGTTTGCTCTTTTGATTTTAGTATGATTTCATGACTGTTGTTTAAATAATTATAAGCATGAATGACACAACCTATATACATCTAATCCAAACACAGTCTCATCAAATGTCATTAGTAACAGCAAAATTTACCAGTCATGATCAATGATCACAATGCAAACACAACCAAATTCAGACACAGAACCAAACACAAACCACATTTCAATTTTCATGTATTCATTTAGCCATTTAAACCCAAAGTCGTTTTCTCATAACACAAACACACACATCTCACATAGTTCAATCCCAAAAACACAATTCAGATACAAACATCAACAACAGAATCACAGAGTGCATTTCAGAAATCCTTCACAGTTTAAAATACAAAAACCAAACCCAAAGCATTCCCAATTTAATCCCATTCATCTAAACTATATAAAAAAAAAAGGCAAACAAAAATAGTCAATAACAGGGCAGGGGAGAGAATTCACCACCATTTTTCATGATCATCCTCGGTCTTTTCCTCTGCAGACAGGAACTCCACCATCTTCCACAATTCACCATCACTATCTACTGCAAAAACAGCAACCAGTATCCAGAACAAAAAATAAAAGAAAAAAAACAGAACAAACAGATTCATCATCATCTTCATCAATAACCTTCAAGAAAAATCAGAATAAATCAAATGAAAAAAAAGATAATCAATTAAAAACAATAAAAAATAAAGATGAACAGAATAAAACAATTGGATAGAAATCTCACCCTCATCACTGCTGGCGGTCGAGCCTCAACAGCAACAACACAAAGAGCGGCAACAGAACCCCTCACAGCAGCGACGGCGAAGGCGTGGTCCTTCTGTCTCACTCGCGGCGGCATCATCGCCTCTCCTTTTCTTCACGTCCGCCTCCCTTTCCCCAGCAGCAGCAACGACGGAAACACAGCAGCAGCGCCGGCGAGGTCTCCGTCTTCACAGCCGAAGAGCTTTCCAGCCTTAGCAGTCGCGATCCTCCTTCCTCCGTCCTGCTTTTTCTTCCCGAGCAGCTTCCACTCCGTCGCCCTCGTTCTCCAATGGCCGCCGCTCCCCTCCGTCTCCGCGGCTGCCACTGCCAGCCCCCACCTCCATCGCGAAAACAACGGCAACCGCTACTTCTCCTTCAGTAGCAATCGCAGCCTCTACCATCCCCCGGAGCTCCCCAACAATCGCAGCGCCACGCAGTCAATAAGCCGCAGCAGCCTTCTTGTCCTCTACAGCGCCGCGTCGGCCAGAAGCCATGGCCGCCTCGGTCCCTCTTCTCTCCCTCGATCTCTCTCTCTCTCTACATGGCAGCCGCCGCGCGGCTGTCTCTCTATCTTCTCTCACCTAAACCAACTAAACCTAAATCAAACAAACAACCCTAAACCTAATTGAGCAAGAATTCTGAGCCCTTTTTTTTCTTACTCTTTTTTTTTTGGTGAGTGTTTTTTCTTACTCATATGTGTGGGTTTTGTTCAGGAAAGCCTATTCTGGGCTTATTAATTTTTAAGCCCATTTCGGGCTAACATGCTAAAAAAGAAAGAAAAATAATATAATGCAAATTTATTTTCTCTTGAAAATATTTTGTAATAAAAGATGATAAATAAAAAAGTTAATATTTCTGGTAGAATACGTGGCTTTGATTTCCTTATTGTACCGGAGGATGAGTAGGAGCGGGTAATCTTTGTCAAGCCAACCATTAAAAAAAATAAGGGGTTGTATGGTTATCATTTTCATTTTCTGTTTTCTATGTTTTCAAAATTTCGTGAAGGAAATACTGTTCAACATATATTACAATGGTAACCAAACAGCTCCTAATTAAGTTTAAGAATGACTCAAATTAAATATGGAAATATAAATATATATAATACCTAAATAGAGCCATTATTTAAGGCCAAGTAAAGACGGTAGTCATTTCCAGCAGCAACGGATACATAAGCCAATGAATGGTCAAGATCCGAAGCATTGTAGTAAACTTTGTCTTGTATGATTTTTTGAAATGAGTCAATTTGGACCGTCATATTTGGTGGAACTATGGTTTCAAACACACCTGTGCCACCAACAGCAAAGTTCATGCCATACTTCACATTTTCTGGATATTGTTCCCTCAGTTCGTATGGCACCGGCGATTCTAGCCCCAAGTACATTGCTGTGCCACGTAATAAGTAGAATTAGTAATAATTAATTCATTGTTAAGATGTTAATTTTTTTGTTTATCATTCAAATTAAGTGTGTTTATTTCAAATTTTTTACAAAATACATTGAAAAATAATATAATGTACTAATCTTATATATATAATAATGTTTCTTGTACACAGAATACATTCAATAGTATAAACGTGTACTATATAACATATGTAATGTGTGCTATATGTATAACATGTAATATTTAACACACATTACATATAGTATATAGAACACGTTAGATACTACTTATTTTGTTGTACGACATTATTATTATATATATTATTGATGAGAAGATGCATATGGTATGTAGGAATGTAGTACCAAGGAAGTCAGTGAGAACTCTGTCGTCAGAGAATCTTCCGACTGGTTTACCGGGAAAGGTGATGCCATAAGGCTCTTTCCATGCACCTTCTGGATCATCTTTCCTCGTGTTCCCTTCATCAGTGTATGAGGCTCCGAAAACGAACAACGTTGTTACTTCATTATTATTTGTCGTCTGTAACCTTGCAGCCTCACCAAACACCAACACTTCTCTACATTAATATATAATAGTTGATTACGATATATAATTAATTAACAAAATCACTTAGTTAGCAAGCTAATTAGCGAAGTTGATCCCGCTACCTGGAGAAACAGAACTAGAAAGAGGAAAGAAACGAGTTGCTTGGATGAGTTCATTGTTATGAATGGGTATGGAAGAATGAGGTAGCTAGCTAGGTAGCTAGGCGTGTTTAAATAAGGCTAATTTGGAGGGAAAGTTAAAAGGAAACGAGAAAATGAAATTGAAGGATGGAATTCATGAATGTTGCTTTGTTGAGGGAAAAGAGGAAGTGAAGGAAGTAGGTAGGTGGAACATGTGATGAGTAGAGAGGTATGTATGGATATATACGTGTATGTATATCGTGATGAGTAGAGAGGTAGCTTATTAGGGAATACTACAATATATTGAATGAATCATGCATGTATGATTCATAAAATGGTTTGTGATTGGCTTCAATAGAGCTAATTAAGGTGGCTGAGAAGTAAATTAATTGTAAGCAGAGCAGCAATATAATATAATGGTGGTACATCACGTGATGTGGTTTCAAGAATGGCATGGCATGAGGTTGTTACGTTGCAGCACATGTAATTTATGTTCTGCGTGTAACTTGTAGGTACGTTCCTTGATTCTTTCTTATCATTTTGCCTTTTTATTGTTGGAATGGTGTAAAAAGGACAAGTCCAAGAGTGCATAATCCACACCTACAAACTACAATTAAGGCAGCTTCTTGTAAAGAATGATTCTGTATCTTAATTGTTGAGGATATGTAAAAAGACAAGTCCAAGAGTGCATGATCCACACCACTACAAACGCAGATCCAACACACAGAAACAAAGCAAAACCATCATATCAGGGTGGGATATATAAAAGCCTAATTGACCGCAGCAAAAGGGTAGCAACAAATTAAAGGTGTTCCAGCCGAGCCACAATAGTAATCTACCAATATATATATAATACCGAATCTATCTTGCATTATCACTCATCCAACACCTAGGCTGTAATCTACCAATTGCAGCTTTTTTAACTCCCAATCAATACATTCGCAAATACATCACTTTTT
Organism: Aeschynomene evenia; assembly: GCA_013621005.1. Taxonomy (NCBI): domain Eukaryota; kingdom Viridiplantae; phylum Streptophyta; class Magnoliopsida; order Fabales; family Fabaceae; genus Aeschynomene; species Aeschynomene evenia. The sequence goes on along the minus strand of CM024264.1, from coordinate 23,028,159 downwards.
ATTATATTATTTGCATTAACCACCACTTTCCGAATGTAGGTACAATATCATACCCATCAATTATATACATTCACGTACATTTTCCTAAACAAAAAAAACAATTAGTAATTAATTTATAAGACGAAATTAAATTTAGATTATATATATATATTAAAGGAGATTTCTTACAATGACTATCTTTTTAGTGTTCATATTTATTAAAGTAGTTATTTTAACAAATAAATATAACAAATTTAAAATATTTAATCACATGAATTTTTATATTTAGTAGAAATATTGAAAGCTATATACATTAAAATGTGATGAGATTTCACAATTTTTTTTGTTGTATTATAAAATAGATACTATAGACTTTAAAATATTGAATTACATCATTTTTTACATTTAGTAGAAATTGAAGACTATATATACAATTTAAAATGTGAGATTTCACAAATTTTTTTAGTTATATTATTATAAAATAAAGAATATAGTCTTTAAAATATTGAATCACATAAATATTTAAAATATAGTAGAAATTATAGGTTATACACTTTAAAATATGAGATTTCACAATTTAAAGTATATAGCCTTCAATTTCTACTATATGTAAAAAATTCATGTGATTCAATATTTTTAAAGGCTCTAGTCTTTATTTGATAGTGTTTCCAAAAAAAATATTGAAATCTCTCTTTGTTTAAAGAATATATAATAAATCATTTCTACAAAATACCACAATTTATTGATGTAATATTATTGCTTTAGCATGCAGCATGAAATAACAACAATTACAAAACATATTTATTCACTACAAAATAAAGACTCATATATATAATATACTTCACATAAACAATAACAATTCCCTTTATTTGCACAACATTTATTACACACCCATACAACTGAAGGCATTTGGGAACTACTAACAATTACAAATGAAAAAAATACAACAATTTGATGAAATATCATCAATCAATAACAATATTATAATTGGATAGACCAATAATAATTTATTTTATACCATAAATTATTTCATAATTGAGAGAATGTGCTTAGGTGTGAGAGTGGTGCATAGGGTGGAGGGAGGGAGTAGTGTGAGAGGCTTAAACACTGTTGAGGGTGTGAGCGGGCGGTGCGATGCGGCTCCAACTGAACCATATGGGAAGTGGACGGTGGTTACTGGGCGGAAGAGGAGCAGAGTGCATGGACAAACATGCAACCCTCAGAATGATGGTGTGGGTAATCAATGGACCCTATTGGAGAACAAATCTTTTACGCTGTTTGTGGATGGCCTTCCAGAGGACATCTCGAAGGGGCGATTACGCCAGGTCTTCAGCTGGGCTGGTCAGGTCGTTGATATTTATATATCAAGGAAGAGGAGGGCACATACTCGCTCTGTTTTCGCCTTTATTCGTTTTGATTCCAAGGGAGGCGCATGTAGAGCCATTGAGAAGCTTTAGGGGGTTAGCATAAATGGCAAGATTATTCAGATTAAGGAAGCAAGCTATAGGCGTGATGGTAATATGGCGAACCAGGCTGGTACGATGCATGCATCGAAGAGGAACAAGAACTTAAATCGGAATCAATTTGGCTCCGGTTGGAACAGGGATGCTAATATGGTTAATGGAACAATAACAAAAAAGTATCCAGGAATAGGTGGGAGCCGAAGGTGGCGGCGAAGCCAATGGCGAGGACTTTATGCAGTCCGGTGGAAACAAAAACAGTTATCATTGAGGGGTGTGCTGAAAAAACAGAAATGTTAAAGCGGAGTATCATTGGCGAATCCTTTAAACCATTGAATTTTAGGTGGATTTTGCATAGAATTAGTAAAGAGTGGAAGGGTCCTGGTACTCTAACCGTCGCGGAGATGGGCTCACACAAATTTATTTTAACTCTTGAAAATGAATTAATGGTGGAGGAGGCTATGAAGTCAGATTTCCTGTTAAATATCTTTGATGAACTTCGAGTTTGGCAAGGTCCTAGTTGGGGTTGTGTACGAAGAGTATGGATAGAAATTTCGGGGATTCCTATACATGCTTGGTCAATGGAGAATGTGTTTAAAATTGGCAAACTGTGGGGGAACCAATCATGGCTGATGATGTGACGAGTGGTGGTCGTTCGTTTAGTGCTGCTAGAATACTTGTTGAGACTGACCACAAGGAACTCATTCATGAATGGATCACCTTACAATGTGAAGGAATTAAGTTCAGAGCATATGCAAAGGAGTTTGGTAGGGAAGTATATAGTATCCAATGCTTTCCTGATCTTGATGATGGAGGTGACTTGAGGGGGTCACTTTCTTCTTCATCCATGGAAGTGGACGGTGATGATGGCAATGCTCAAAAAACTCTGGTTGAAGGCCAAGAGGTTCGAAGCCATGCTGATGCACACGTAGATGGTACATATGTGGGCCCAATACCAAATGGTGAATTTAAAAGTGTCATCAGTAACACAAGTAGTAATGGTGATTTAGTTCCCCATAGGGCCTTGGGTGTCTCAAGCTTTAAAGGTTATAATGGCTGTGATTATAACCTTATCAGTAGGGATCATAATGCAAATACTGGGCTGGATGTCTTGGGTGATAATGGGCCGTGCATGGAGAAGAGTGGGACATGTATTGTCCCAGGAAATGTGGAAATTAAATATGTGGGTTGTGCTAATAATGGGCTGAGGCGTGAAATGAATGGTGATGGGGCAAATAATTGCTCCCCCTCAATATCCATTGATGTTCCTCCAGGATTTGGCCCAAGTGCGTATAATATGCTGGACTGCTCTAAAGGATGCGTTGGTGAGAGCAGTGTGGCTGACACACCTTCTTTTCGACCTTTTAATGATGATGGAGTTGCTAATGTGACTAAAATTCTTAGGGGGGGTCAGCTTCTGAATCTGGGACAGAAATTAGGGTAGTTTCTAGCAAGAAACCAAAGGAAATATGCTCTAATGCTGGCATGAAAATTGACATCGCTGAGGAGCCGACTTTGATGCAACTATTTATTTCAAGAAAGCAAGAAAGGGTTTTTTCAAAGCCTCGGAAAGAAGTTGGGACGTTCAAGAGGGGGTCGAAAAAAGATTCAAGAACAGGCTTTGTTGCTGCTGTGCATTGACAGGTTAAAGGGAAAATGATTCACAGCTCGAAGCTGAGAAAGAAATCTGGTGGTTCTTCCATTTCCAAATGAAAGTGGCTGTGTGGAATGTGAGGGTACTGGGGGGATCGGGAAAGATTGCCATGGTGAAGAAGTTGTTGACTGAGAAGCAGGTGGGTTTTTTGGGTCTAATAGAAACGAAAAAGGAGGTGATTGAACAAAATTTTGTAAGTAGATTGTGGGGTGGCAATGGTGCTAAGTGGGAATTCAGTCCGTCTGTTGGTGCTGCAGGGGGTTGTTATGTGTATGGGAGGAGAATTTTTTTATTGGAAATTATAGATGTTTTAAAGGGAGTAGGTGGGTTGCAATTCAGGGGAAGTTAGAAAGAAATGAATTAAGGGGGTGATGATGATTTAACATGGGAAAATTGTGGAAGTGTGTATGGCGAAATCTCGCACCCCCAAGAGTGGAGTTGTTGTTGTGGTTTGTTATCCATGAAAGGCTAAATACAAGGCAGAGATTGTGTAAGATCGGAATGTTAATGCCAAATCAAGAATTATGCATGTTGTGTGAAGGCAAGTCTGAAACAGTAGCTCATCTGTTCTTCGAGTGTAGATTTGCTTGGACAATTTGGTGTAGGATGTTGGAGTACTAGGATGTTTCTTGGGTGTGGCATTGTAAGCCATCTAAGTGCTTTGCAGCTTGGCAATGGAACCCAAGAAAGAAAGGATCGAAAAGAGTGTGGCTATCTATGTTTCCGGCTGTAATTTGGGTGATATGGCATTGTAGGAACATGAAAATTTTCAATAATAAGCTGATTTCGCCTGAGGAAGCTTGTGAACATATCCTTTTTTGTGTGGATCGTTGGATCAAAGATATAAAAAGAAATAACAGAATTGAGTAGAACAGGAGAATCTGTTTTTTGAAAGTCTTAAATGCTGATGGGTGTGGATAGTGTGTTCGGGTAGGTGTGTTAAGGAAGGCCCCGAATGTATGATTGGTGACATGAGTTTTAAATGAGGGGAATAGGGAGAGTCATTGGTATATCACAATGATGGGCAAGATTGAAGGTGTAGGATTGGTGGGGATTGCGACATGAATCTGTTATGAGTTTATTTTGTGATTATGGGAGGTTGATGATGTTTTTTCGTTTCGTTTTGTTGGTTTGTGGGGCTTTTTTGCTATTTGTTATAGTGCACTATGTAAGCTTGGATCCCATTGTTTTTTTACTCCCTGGTACTCTTTTTCCTCAATAGGTTAGTTTTCTTATAGGCTAGAAGGTTTTTTAATGAGGCTAGGGAGTTCTAAAACTTGGGTGTCCAAATTGTATAGTGATTATGTGCAAATGGCATTGAGCCCTGGTGTGTTGATAGGTGGTGTTAGGGCATTGCAATTAGCTGTTGTTGTTGTTGAGCCATTGGTGTGTTGTTAATTGGTCGGATGATAGGGATATGTAATGTTGCAATGTAAGATACTGAAGGGATATGTAATGCTGCAATGCAATACTGATGTAATGAAATTATAAAAAAAAATAATAATTTATTTTTAAAAAAACACACACACACATTGCCTCTAGTATTTGAGTTTCTTAAGAGCTTTCATGGATTTCAACTTGCTATAAACCGCATGCCAGCCAGCTTGTGTAGGATGAGCAAGGTCCCAAAAGAAAGCCTTTGTAGTATCATCACAAACCTTATACTTCTTCTCTTTGGTCTTCTCATCAACACTTCCACATGTATAATTACCACCGCTTATTCCAACACAACATGGTCTAAGAGGGTCATGAATGTGGTAGGTTTCGGGGTTTTTAATCACATAATCGAAACTATCATAGAGGTCAACGATTAGGAATGTGGTGTTGACTTTGACTTTTTGGTTCAATTCCATCACAGCTTGTTCCAAGTAGTGGTTGTGGTACGTTTCAGCAAAGTAGTTAAGCAATCTTATGCATTGTTTGGATGATGTAAATGCTGGGATGCATCCAACTGGGTGTAACCCACCAATTGCAACTCTTTTAACTCCCAATGAATAGATTCGGAATAGATCTATTTTGGCTTGATTAACCACTTCTTCACTTAATTGAATGAATGCTGTGATATTCTATATAGGTATATTCCAAAAAAATATATATGAAGAGTCATCAGTAATCAATAAGGCATGTGAAATTAAAAATTAAAATATAACGATATCATCTAGAGTTCAACCCATCAAATCGATCCATCTGAATATTAAAACTATATAAAAAAAAATATACATTAATTTGTCATTTTATATAGAATTTAATAGTGTCACTACTAGAAAAATGATCATTTCAACATTAAATATGTCAATAAAAGTATTGTCAATAAAAGTAATATAGACAATCAGTGGCCGTCGAAAATACTTAAAACTAGTTTTTGAGTATTTTCAACAGTCATTAATTGTCAAAGAAAATTTTATGACAATACTTTTATCAACATTTTTCGACAATTACATATTGAAAATGATCATTTTTGTTGTAGTGTGTAAAGTAATTTTACACCGACATCTAATCATAGATTGACATATCAGCAAAAGTCTTCAACTTAACTACCCACTAACTAAAAAGTCTCACAAATCAACAGATATTATTAGCTGACAGTGTAAAATATTTTACACTGTCAGTGCATCATAATTAAACTCTTTTATATATATTGAGGATGATTTTAGTGAGATTCACAATTTATGATTTTAATTATGATGCACCAATCATATCCATTGATTTATGTGACTTTTTGGTTAATTGATGGTTGAGTTAAAGACTTTTATTTATGTGTCAATCCATGAGTAAATGTATGTGTAAAATTTCTTTCTAATGACGGTGGATCAAAATTAAACTCCACAATTTATATGGGTGTATGTAAGAAAAACAAATTTAGATTAATTATATGAGTAAATATATATACCTGAATAGAGTTATTGTGAAGACGCAAGTAATAAACATAGTCATTTCCAGCAACAGAGACGTAAGCCAGTGAATGGTTGACATCTGAGGCGTTGTACACATTCTCTTGAATCATTTTTTCAAAGTGATCAATTTGGACCGTCAGATTTGGTTCGAATGAGGTATAAAACACGCCGGTGCCACCCGATGCAAAGTTCATCCCATACTTCACATCCTCTGGACGTTCTTTCCTCAATTCGTACGGCACCGGTGATGACTCCAACCCAATATACTCGGCTACATCATATTATATTATAGTAAATAAATAGAATAATTATTAGTAATTTATATATATATAGGTAAGATAAATAATGTTAATTCATTTTTTTATTGATTTAAATTAAGTGCTTATTTTTTTTCATTTTTCTTCTTACGAACATGAAAAAACTCATACCAATTATTAATATAAACTTTTGTGTGTTCTATTGGAATGTAAAAATGAGCGAGAGTAAAGTTACTCTTGAATACCATCTTAATATAGAGATTAATTTCAATATACTATTAATATAAAATAATGTTATACAAATATTTAATTATATATTGACACATATATCACAACAAAAAATTTTATTTTAACCATTACAAACTAAAAAATCTCACAAATCCTTTTTTTTCTCTCACAAATCCTTAATTTATATGATTTTGAAAATGATAAAGATTATACGCACCAACGTAGTCGCTGAAAACTCTACCATCGGAGAATCTTCCGACTGGTTTTCCGGGATATGTCATGCCATAAGGTTCTTTCCATGCACCTGGTTGATCGTCTTTCCTTGTGTTTCCGGCATCAACATATGAGTCTCCGAAAACAAATAACTTTGTTGCCTCAATATTCTTTTTTTTGTGTAACCTTGCCTCAGCTCGCAACACCACTTGTCCTATATATATATATATTAATAATAACAATTAATATTAATAATCATTATATATAACAAATCACTCAGTTAATAATAAAGCTTTAGATCTAGAAGAACTAGTCAATTATTACTTAAGTCAAGAAAAGTTAATGGATGAGTGTATGTGATCCCAATAACAAGTACCATATACATAGCTAGGTTAACTAGAGTGAGCATATAAACATACATACTATAGAAGTTTTGTTTATCTAGCATATTTGGATTTAGTATATATATAGAATAATTTGGAGTGAGTGAGTACCATTGTAACTGCATCCCAATTCATAATATTTGTCATTTTGATTTTTCGGGCATATTGGATAAATACATTATTAATTTGTCGGATATATTAATTTTGAATAATGTTATATGTACAACAAAAATCAGTCAAAACAGTCAATATGTTGCGCACAAAATATATAATGTAACATACATATATAACATATGTCACATATTATGCACATCACATGTCACATGATATACACAACATATATCACATGTTATAAAGAAATATGTTTAAACATGTAATATATGATGTGCACAACAGATTAAATTATATTATATACGTTGTGCATATTCTATTATATATATTGTGCATAATATGTTGACTATTTTATAGTTGGTTTATTATTGTACATCAAGTATTTACCATTAATTTTTCAATATATATTTTATAAAAAAAAAGTCAAAATAACAAATATATATTACAAAAGGTAATAAAAAGTATCAATTGCAGTAACAATATAATGATGATATATATCATACCGGAGAGAAACAGAACAAGGAAGATGAAGGAAAATAGTTGCTTGGGTGATGAGTAGTTCATTATGAATAATGGCAAAGAGGAGAAAGAGAAAAATGAACGAAATTGAAGGAATATTAGTATATTACAAGCAAGCTTTGTTGAGGTAAAAGAGGAATTAACTAGCTATGTATAGCTTGATGAACGTGTGAGTAGAGAGACGTATGGGTATGGGTTTATATAGTGATGAAATGAAATGATGGAGAAAAGGAATATAATTAATATGTTGAAAATGTAATGGGAGGGATCATAATTCATAATGAAAACGCCACAATTCAATGGTTGAAAAATATATACTTGAATGAATTATCACACCTATGAACACGTGAAGGAAGTGTGTTATTTGGATGAGTTTTTGCTAGGGTTATAAAATTATACCGGTTAATTAAAGCAGTTAAAAATATGAAATTGGGTCTAAATCATTCAGCGCATTAAAAAACATACATCATTAAGAATGCTATTTGGGTCAAAAATGTTAAAATGAATCTTTTTGGGTGTTTTTGGAGGAAAAATGTCGTTACCCAAAACTTTGTGTATTTGCATATAATTTTAAGTAATAATTGATAGGTAATTGTTAAATATACATATAACATTGTTATCTCCACTTATTTTTCATCTTTTTCAGATGTTAGTAACTTTGATGCATATATTAACAGTTGCCAATATTTATATCAAAATTGTCAACATTTAAAAAAGGTGAAAAATAAATAAAAGACACTGTTATATATACCAATAACATTACTCTCATTGATATGATTAGTGTTTACGTGTTTTTAGGCACGTGTAAGGTGTTACCTATATTTATGATATTTTAACTATTTTTTATTATTTCGTGGATAGAGTTTGCCGATATCGAAGTGTTTTATATGCATATTTGAAAATTAATAAAAAAAATATAATAATAGGAAAGAAGTCTTGTTAGATAGGTGTATAACATAAAATATTACAACGTATAAAATAACGTACAATGTGGAAATCAAGCAACAAGATTGAAAAACGCGTGTTTTATATATCAGTCTCACGGACGCGTGCGTGTACCGTACGTGCATAAGCGAACACATTTCAACACATAAGATGAAGACATATTTCAATAGCAAATGAACACATTTGATTATAAGAATTGAACTCTTTTATTCATTATAATGAACACATTTAAGTATATGGGAAGTAAACACATTTATTTATAAAAATATCTCAAACTCATTAATTTTATTATTTTTGCATTGTATTATGTATTTAGTTAGAGTATATGCATGTGTTCACTTTATATTGTATTATGTGTTCAGTTACTATATAAGCATGTGTTCACTTTAATTTGTATGATATGTGTTTAATTAATGTATATATATGTTTACTTTGTATTGTATTATGTGTTCACTTTATATCCCAAACCTAGGAATCTCATCTTTATTAAAGTCACATATATTGTGAATATGAATAACAACAAATTAAACAAACGTGTGTAAGAAATATGTTCTGTAGTTATTGTATGTATGTGTTCATTTAACATTGTACAATGAATTTGATTTTAGGGCGTACATTGTATCACTTAACATAAAATATATATATAAAAAAGATGACATAATGATTGCAAAAAGACTATAGGCTTTAAAAATATTGAATAACATGAATTTTTTACATATAGTAGATATTTAAGGCTATATACCTTAAAACGTAAGATTTCACAATTTTTTTGTTGGATTATAAAATAAAGAATATATATATAGGTTTTATAATATTGAATTACATGAAATTTTTTCATTTAGTAGAAATTGAAGGCTTATATACTTTAAAATATGAGATTTCACTTTTTTTTGTTGTATTATAAAATAAAGTCTATAGCCTTTTAAAATATTGAATTATATGAATTTTTTACATTTAGTAGAAATTGAAGCCTATATACTTTAAAATGTGAGATTTAACAATTTCTTAGGTTTAATTACAAAATAAAGACTGTAACTTTTAAAATATTGAATTACATGAATTTTTACATTTAGTAAAAATTGAAGGCTACATACTTTAAAATGTGAGATTTCATTATATTTTTGGAAACACTGTAAAATAAATAATATAGCCTTTAAAAATATTGAATCACGTGAATTTTGTACATATAGTAGAAATTGAAGGCTATATACTTTAAAATGTGAGATTTCACAATTTTTTGTTGTATTATAAAATAAAGACTATAACCTTTAAAATGTTAAATTATATGAATTTTTTACATTTAGTAAAAATTAAAGGCTATATACTTTAAAATATGAGATTTCACTATTTTTTGGATACACTATAAAATAAAGACTATAACATTTAAAAGTATTGAATCACATGATTTTTTTTTACAAATAGTAATAATTGAAGACTATATACTTTAAAATGTGAGATTTAACAATTTCACAGTTTAAAATATATAGCCTTCAATTTCTACTATATATAAAAAATTTATGTGATTCAATATTTTTCAAAGGCTATAGTCTTTATTTTATAGTGTTTTAAAAAAAATATTGAAATCTCTCTTTGTTTAAAGAATATATAATAAATCATTTCTACAAAATACCACATTTTATTGATGTAATATTATTGCTTTAGCATGCAGCATGAAATAACAACAATTACAAAACATATTTATTCAGTGCAAAATAAAGACTCATATATACTTCACATAAACAATAACAATTCCTTTTGCACAACATTTATTACATCAATAATGTTTATCGTATATCAAAAATACGTCCAACATGTATTCAACGTGTGCTATACAAGATGTGTGTTTTACGTACTATGTGTACTGTACAAATAGCACACATTTCATATCACGAATAACACATGTTGGATATTTGTTGAACATACTTTTATTGTATGACAAGCATTAATATTTATTACACACCCATACAACTGGAGGCATTTGGGAACTACTAACAGTTACAAATGAAAAACATACAACAATTTGATGAAAAATCATCAAACAATAACAATATTATCATTGGATAGACCAATAATAATTTATTTTAATTTTAAAAAAAACACACACACACATTGCCTCTAGAATTTGAGTTTCTTAAGAGCTTTCATGGATTTCAACTTGCTATAAACCGCATGCCAGCCAGCTTGTGTAGGATGAGCAAGGTCCCAAAAGAAAGCCTTTGTAGGATCATCACAAACCTTATACTTCTTCTCTTTGGTCTTCTCATCAACACTTCCACATGAATTACCATCGCCTATCCCAACACAACATGGAATAAGAGGGTCATGAATTTTGTACTCTTCAGGGTTATTTATCACATAATCGAAACTCGCATAAAGGTCAACATTTACGAACGCCGTGTTGACTTTGACTTCCTTGTTCAACTCACCCAAGGCTTGCACCAATAAGACGTTGTGATAAGTGGCAAATACGTTGTAGATTTCATTGCATTCTTGGAAAGGCTTTGACTCATTGATTGTGATTCCTGGGATGCATCCAACAGGGTGTAGTCTACCAATTGCTACTTTCTTAACTCCCAATGAATAGATTCGCAATAGATCGATTTTTATTTGACCAATCACTTCCGGAATGTAGGATATAATACCCTATATAGATAGATACATACATTCAAAAGAGTCACTAATTAATAAGATGAAATTAAAAGTTTGATGAAAAAATCTTAGATGCGTCCAAAGTAAAAATTTATTACATATAATAAAAAAATGTCAAATTGAAAATTGAAAGGAATCTCTCAATTAATAGTTTTAAAAAGTTAAGTTATTATGCATGATGATTAATTTTTATGGTGTACAAAAATTATTTCTCCTAAAAATAATATACATTTATAGTCATCATATGTATATATTGAGAAAGATTTTAGCGAGATTGACCATTTATATGAGCAATAATACTGGTCGTACAAAAGAAATACGTCCAATTAGTATCTAACGTGTGCTATATATATAGCACACGACTTTCATGTTATATATAGTACATGTTAGATACTAATTTGACGTATTTTTATTGCGTAGTGTTGTTCACATGAGTGTAAGATAATAGATATATATATATACCGCAGGAGAGTTGTTGTGAGTACGCAAGTAATAAACATAGTCATTTCCAGCAACTGAGACGTAAGCCAGTGAATGGTCGAGATCAGAGGCAGTGTACACATTCTCTTTAATCATATTTTCAAAATGATCAATTTGGGTCGTCATATTTGGTTCGATTGAGGTATAAAACACGCCGGTGCCACCAGATGCAAAGTTCATCCCATACTTCACATCCTCTGGACGTTCTTTCCTCAATTCGTACGGCACCGGCGGTGAATCCAGGCCCACATAATTGGCTACATCATATTATCATAATAATAAATAAATAGGATAATAATTCAATAATATTTATTGTATAACAAAAAAATATCCAATAAGTATTCGATATGTGCTATGTATGATATAAAATGTGGAGCAGAGGCACAACAAAAAACCAGCCAACACAGCCAATAAATAGGAATTTGGACCACAATCACTCAGCCCATTCAAAATATACTCACGAATAAAAATGCTATTTGGGTCATAAAGTGTTAAATGAGCTTTGTTGGCTGTTTTGGCTGATTTTTTGTTGTGCGTCAAGCATTTGTGTAAAATGTGTGATATACGTACTCTAGCTATGTAAATAGCACACATTTCATATAATGTATAGCACATGTTGAATACTTGTTGGACGTATTTACGTTGTAGATGATAATTAATAATTAATATAGATAAGATAAATTATGTTAATTCATCTTGTCTTTGTTTAAAAAAATTAAGTGCATATTTTTTTTCATTTTTTTATACTATTAGAAAAATTAGCATTTTTAATATTAAATGTGTCAATAAAACTCTATCAACGTACCAACGTAGTCACTGAAAACTCTACCGTCGGAGTATCGTCCGGCGGGTTTTCCGGGATATGTCATGCCATAAGGTTCTTTCCATGCACCTGGACCTGGTCCATCTCTCCTTGAGTTTCCGGCATCAACATATGAGTCTCCGAAAACAAACAACTTTGTTGCCTCATTACTCTTATTTTTGTGTAACCTTGCCTCACCTTGCAGCACCACTTGTCCTTTATATATTTATAATAATAACAATTAATTCTAATACATATTATATATAACAAATCACTCAGTTAATAATTAATAAAGCTCTAGGTCTAGATACAAGAACTAGTCTTACTTAAGTCAAGAAAAGTTAATGGATGAGTGAGATCCCAATTACAAGTACCATATATATATATATATATATATATATATATATATATATATATATATATGTCTAGAAGTTTTGTTTATCTAGCATTTTTGGATTTAGAATATAGAATAATTTGGAGTGATTGAGTACCATTATTGTTGTAACTACATCGCAATTCATAATTTTAAATATATATTTTAGAGTAGTGTTACATGTACAATTAAAAAACAATTCAAAAAAGTCAATATTTTATGTATAACAAGTATTATGTAATATGTATATTATATGTTGTAAAGAAATAGGATGTTACAAAATATGTGATATATGTTATGCACAATATGTCATATATATTGTGCATAATATGTAATACACGTTGTGCATATTACATATTATATGTTGTGCACAGTTTATTGGCTATTTTGACTGATTTTTTATTGTGCAACAAGATTTTTCCTATATTTTATTATAAAAATGTTAAAATAACAAATATTACAAATTAAAAGGTAATAAGAAGTATCAATTGCACTAACAATATAATGATGATATATATCATACCGGAGAGAGACAGAACTAGGAAGATGAAGGAAAATAGTTGCTTTGGTGATGAGTAGTTCATTATGAATAATGGCAAAGAGGAGAAAGAGAAAAATGAACGAAATTGAAGGAATATCACAAGCAAGCTTTGTTAAGGTAAAAGAGGAATTAACTAGCTAGCTAGCTAAAGCTTGAAGGTGTGAGTGGAGAGACATGTGGGTATGGGTTTATATAGTGATGAAATGAAATGATGGAGAAAAGGAATATAATTAATATATAGAATGTAATTGGAGAGATCATAATTCATGAAAAGAAATGGTTGAAAAATATATACTCGAATGAGTTATTATACCTATGAACACGTGAAAGAAGTGTTTTATTTGCATATGCCAATAATAAGGTATATACTAGGTGTACAATTAAAAGTTAGTAAGTATAATTTTTATCATTAGATTTTAATATGAAAGTATATTTAAATAATAATAAAGTTAAAAATTAAAGTATTTAAATATGATGATTACATAAAAACTAATACTATTTGAACATAATATATAAAATATGTAAGAAAAAATATATATGCATATATTGTTATTTTAGGTTAAAACATGGAAGTACCACGAAGAAAATGATGTGGTGAGTTGGGCAAGTCTTTATTGGTAAATAAGAAAAGCATTTCATTATACATTAACTTAAATAATTTTTCTAAATAATGAAAGATTTTATATTTATCCCTAAGTTTTAAATAAAAATGGATACAATTATATATATTCACTTGTTTAAAAAAATAATAAAACAAATTCTTTACATATTGATTAAAATAACTTAAAAAATTCAAGAATTAATATTATTATATATATGATTATTTTATATTATCTTTCAATTTTCTCACACACATATACAGTTTTAAAAAATATTACAATATTCAATTATTTTAATAATATATTATTAGATAATTGTATTTTCTTACTGCAACAAAATATTAAGATCAAATAAAAAAGTTGATGGAGAAAGAAATTAAATAATGGATATGATTGGTGTTTATATATTTCTATGCACGTTTAAGGTGTTACCTAAATTTATGATATTTTAACTATTTTTTTATTATTCGTTAAAAATTAATAATAAAATATAATACTAGGAAAGAGATAGGTTAGATTACAATTAGCACACTTTGTACGTCGTCAATTGGCTCCGTTGGCTTATATACAAGCAAATAAAATTTAATGATATCTACCAAAAAAAAAAAATATGATCTTATCTCCAAAACAGGCAAAAAAATAATAAACGTCATGCATAATTTAGTAACAAGATTGGAGGAACATGTGCTCTAAATTGAGTGCGACTTTTTAGAGCCAAAGGTGGAATTTATTTTGTTTATATTAGATTTGAGTATAAACCATTTAATTCTTTTGTTAATTAGTAGGTAAATCATGAATATATTTGTAATTGCAAAGCGACTAATAAGCCTATCAACTATATAGCAAAGTCCATACATAGTAAATACTAATATTCTCATCCTTGAACTATATATATCTATACTACTTATAAAGAGAATTGTCAAAAAGTTAGTTACTTTTTTGTCTCTCCATTCAAATTAAATAAAAAACTTAAAAAAAATTAATTAAATAAAAAGAATAACTATTCTCTCAATTCAAATTACATTTTAACTACCTTATTTTTTTTTACATATAAATTTACTATGATAATTTCTTTTAAAAAATATATAAATCCTTTTAATAATCATCTTCTATATTATTTATCATTTTTTATCCATTATTATGAAAAAAATTCAAAAGAAAAATATAAATTGATAAAAAAAATTAAAAAAGCGTCTTGATGGGCACGGACAAGACGCTAGTATACTTAATAATAATATAACTACTCAATGATAATAACATGTTTCTTTTTGGCACATCAATAATAATTACACGTGATCAATTAAATTAAAAATTTATTTTATTAAAAATTATAAGTAGCTTAACTTTATCCTAACCCATATTAATATATCTAAATAAATTAAATAAACATGTATGGAAAGAGTCACCAACACTTTGTCTATAAAATTTTGCACGCTGATGATATAAATTTGAATATTGTTAAATGTACAAAGAAAAACAATCAAAATAGCTAATATCTTATGTATAATAAATATTATATAATATACATAACATATGTTATATGGTGTACATGTGTTATATGGTGTGTACAATGTATATCTCATATGATGCACACCATGTATTACAGTTGTAAAGAAAGATGATATTGCAACATGTGATATATATTGTGCATAACATATTATATATGGTGTGCATAATATATAATATTCATTGTGTATATTACATATTACTATATATTATGCATAGTATATTAGCTGTTTTGACTGATTTTATATTCTGCATTAATATTTTTCAATTAAATTTTTAGTAGTATTAATTGCGTGTAACTCACATCAATCAATAATAAATTTGTAAGATAATTTAAACCCAAATAACTCATGTTGATATGATTATAGGAAAAATAACATCCGGGCATTTATTACTCAGAGAAAAAGTCAACTTTCTAATCAAGATGATGTAGCTAGATATTAAATTTGTTTTAATTATAGTGGTTTTATTGAGATCTAGTCGGTTGAACATAGATTTATATATTGAACTTATCACCAAACAAATAGGTATATATTGAACTAGTACAATACTTCATTTTATATATTCTATATAATGCATAATACATGTGCATTATATACAATTAATACTTATACATCTAATGTTAATTAGTTATTGATTTCTTAGCTTCTTGTCCATATAGTATTTTTGGTATTAAAAAAATTATTATAATCGCTAGCTTATTAATTAAATAGGTAAAATATTAATGTATTTTGTTTTTATAAATAAGACTAAGGCTCATGACAAAGCAAAGGAAGAGCCAAATGTATTGTATTAGAACCAACTCAGCATAAACACAAAATTACATAAATAACAAACAACAACTCAAACCAAAGGAAAAGAGACACGACAAAAAATAGAAAAATAATTAAGTTCTCTTTCCCATATAGCAAAACAATTTTAATAAGATATACTAGATCACTAAAGTATTTTTTATTTTTAAAGTACTAATATGAGTAATTAACTATAGAAATCTATTCTTAAAATAATTCTAATTGCTCAATTATTATTGTTAATATGTAATTAAGGAGCAAATTTTAGCTTCATTCGAGAATGACAAGCTAGAGATCCACAAACCCTGTTCCTGTCATTAAATTGGTATAGAAAAACTAAAATAATTTTTTTTGGCTAAGAATTTTTAATTGGACACTTGAACTCTGTTAACATTTTTTTTTTTTGAGATTGATGAATGTTCATTCTACAATTTATTGGCCCATTATTCATTCCTCTGGAACATCTTTAGTCAAACCTTATTGCATCCAAAATTTGATGTCGATATTAAACCTCAAATATGATATATATATATATATATATATATATATATATGAATTTTTAACATTATAAAATAAATTTTTTGTTATATTATAAAATAAAGACTATAGCCTTTAAAATATTAAATTATGTGAATTTTTAATATTTAGTAAAAATTGAAGGATATATACTTTAAAATGTGAGATATCACTAATTTTGGATTGTATTATAAAATAAAGACTATAGCCTTTAAAATATTATATTATATGAGTTTTTTACGTATAGTAGAAATTGAAGGCTATAGATTTAAAAAAATGAGATTTCACTAGTTTTCTAAAAATATTATAAAAGTAAAGACTATAATTTTTAAAATATTGAATTACATAATTTATAGAACTTAGTAGAAATTGAAGACTATAGGCTTTAAAAAGTGAGATTTTACTATTTTTCTAGAAACACTATAAAAGTAAAGACTATTGTCTTTAAAATATTGAATTACTTAAATTTTAGAAATTAGTAGAAATAGAAGGTTATAGACTTTAAAAACTGAGATTTCACTATTTTTTTAGAAACACTATAAAAGTAAAGACTATAATTTTTAAAATTTTGATTTACATAATTTTTAATACTTAGTAGAAATTGAAGGCTATAGGCTTTAATTAAAAAGTGAGATTTCACTATATTTTTCTAAAAATTCTATAAAAGTAAAGACTATAGTCTTTAAAATATTGAATTACTTAAATTTTAGAAATTAGTAGAAATTGAAGGCAAAAAGTGAGATTTCACTATTTTTCTAAAAATACTATAAAGTAAATACTATAGTCTTTAAAATATAAAATTACTTAATTTTTAGAATTTAGTAGAAATTGAAGGCTATAGACTTTAAAAAGTGAGATTTCACTATTTTTCTAGAAATACTATAAAATTAAGTAAAGACTAAATAGTCTTTGAAATATTGAATTACTTAAATATTTGAAATTAGTAGAAATAGAAGGCATAGACTTTAAAAACTGAGATTTCACTATTTTTTAGAAACACTATAAAAGTAAAGACTATAATCTATAAATATTGATTTACATAATTTTTAAAACATAGTAAAAATTGAGAGCTATAGGCTTTAGCTAGCGTTTGGTAGCTGTCCCAAGTCAGTGAAGACAGAGACACAGAGACACAAAGGGACTGTGTCTCTATATGGTGTTTGGTAACAGTGGACATGACACAAAAAATATCTTTGTATTGTGTTTGATAATAATGAAATGATATAAAAACATGTAAAAATGACATTGGATATACATAATATGAATTATGTGAAGTGATGGAGGGTATATTGGTCATAAAATTTCATTAAAAGGATCAGTTCATTCTCAGTCCATCTCAGTCCTTCACTTCTGGAGTGGACACAAATTTTGTGTCTTTCCTGTCCATGGACACAATTTTTTGTCCATCTGTGTCTCTGTGTCATAAACCAAACAGGATTAGTCCCTCTCAGTCTCTGTCTTTTGTGTCCTGGGACAGTTACCAAACGCTACCTTAAAAAGTGAGATTTCACTATTTTTCTAAAAATATTATAAAAGTAAAGACTATAGTCTTTAAAATATTGAATTATTAAAACTTAGTAGAAATTGAAGGCTATAGACTTTAAAAACTGAGATTTCATAATTTTTTGGTTGTATTATAAAATAGAGACTATATAGGCTTTATAATATTGAATTACATGATGTTTTTACATTTAGTAGAAATTGAAGGTTATATACTTTTAAATGTGAGATTTCATCATTTTTTTATATTATAAAAGAAAGATTATAGGCTTTAAAAATATTGAATCCCATATGAATATATTGTAAAACAATGATATATATCATACATAACTAAGAGAAGCAAAACTAGAAAGATGAAAGAAACGAGTTGCTTGGGTGAGTTTATTATTATGAATGGCTATGGAATGAGCTAGCTAGCTAGGCGTGTAATATATAAATGAAATTGAAGGAATTAATGATTTTTGCTTTTTTAGTAACATGGTTAATCGTCCCACTAAGCATAATACTAATTATTAATTAGGAACAATTTTGCCGGCATAAATCCCACGATCTTTTTCAAACACTTCATATCACATCAATTTAAATGAGTTCATCGGATTGCTTGGAACCACTTACAGCTCTAATAAAGATACACATAGTTTAAAGTATCCATACATTAAACAAGAAACAACTTTAAGTTATCAAAACAGATTTATTAATAATATGATTCCTTTCACAAAGAAAACAATTTATTTGCACATTCCACCCGCAAGCAAATGATGAGAAATTAAAACAATATACAAAAAAAGAAACACAATCAATCAATTTGAGGGGAAAATCAACAATAACATTACAGTAATACTTATTGTATATTGAAAATACATTCAACGAGTATCCAACATGTGCTATATATATGTTATACGTAGTATGTGCTATACGTAATGTGTTATATATACTTATAGCACACATTACTTATCACACACGTTGGATATTCGATTGATGTATTTTCAATGTATAACAAGTATTACTGCATTACATTAAGTAGGGGTGAACCAATTTATTAATAACAACAAATTAAATTAACAATAAAAATGTTGATGATGATATAGCTTCCAATATAATTAATAGTATTTCAATTGTTGAAGAGCATTCATGGCTCTCAACTTGTTATAAACCGCATGCCACCCAGCTTGTGTTGGATGAAAAGTGTCCCAAAAGAAAGCCGTTTTAGGGTTTTCACAAACCTTATACTTCTTCTCATTGGTCTTCTCATCAACACTTCCACATGAATATTCTTTGCTTATCCCAACACAACAAGGTATGAGAGGGTCATGGATGTTGTTAGTTGAAGAGTGGTTAAGCACCGAAACAAAAGGGTTAAAAAGGTCAATGATTAGGAATTTGTTAGTGCTAAGGTTGTTTTGTTGGTTCAATTTGGTAATGGCTTGTTGTAAGAGGTTGTTGTGGAGAGAAACAAGGTCATTGAATGTGTTGTTGCATTTTTGGAATGAGGATTGTGATGTAATTAAGGGTAAGCATCCAAGGGGTTGAAGGCCACCAACAACAATTTTGTTCACTCCCAATGATTTGATTCGGATTATGTCTTTGATGGTTTGATTAACCACTGAGGCTATGAATGAAGGGAATCCCTATAAAAAAAAAGTAAATTGTTAGTAATAATTAAAATCAAGCTAAGGTATTTTTTGAGAAAGAATCATTTCATGTGAAAAATATGTAAAATAATCTAGTTAGGCAAATATATATTAGGATTTAACTTGCGTGGTTTCTTTTTTTCACTATATAAAAAGTTATCATCAAAATAAAATATGTTAATTGAATGCATGTGTAAAATATTTTTACACGAATTATACATTAAAATTAAACTATTTATATTACCTAATAAGTTCCTATTGAATTAAGTATTTACATGAATTGAGTATAAACTTTTCATTATAATGTAATTTAGTGTACCTTTTTGTTGCTATGCTCTTTAATAGTATAGTACTTTATAACTATTGAAAATAAGTGATAGAGAAATTTGAGGATACTTATACATAGGACAACAAAAGAAAAAAAAAAAAAAAGCAGATGTGCAAATTTCTTAATAATAATAATAATAATGTTTATTGTACAAAATAAATACGTTTAACTATTATCTAATATGTGTTATACGTACGTGTACTATACATATAACACACATTGCATATTATATATAGCACACGTTGAATACTAGTTGGACATATTTATATTGTACGAGAATATTATTACATTTCTTATTATAAGTACCAATGTATTGTCTTCATGCATCCGTGACCGTGTGGCTATTTATTGTGGTTCACATAATTTATATTTTTGTTTTTCTTTTTTTATTTTACCCAAAATCAAAGAAGGTGCATATATAACATATATATATATATATATATATATATAGATGAATCAAATATTTTTCTTCTAATTATCAATTACCTGGATAGAACCATTTGTCATCAAGTAAAAATTGTAATCATTTCCAGCTACCGAGACATAAGCCAAGGAATTGCTAAGATCTGAGGCAGTGTACACTTTCTCTTTGATGAGTTGCTCGAAGAAATCAATTTGTATTGTCATATTTGGGTTTTTTGAGGAAGTGTTAAAGACACCGGTACCACCAAAAGCAAAGTTCATCCCATATTTCTTACTGCTCGGAATTTTATCCCTCAAATTGTAAGGAATTGGTGATTTCAGCCCCAAATACTTTGCTGCATCATATGAAAATTTGTATTTAGTTGTCACATACATGAATTAATAATTAATTAGTACTTAGGAAATCAATAATATTTATCGTACAACAGAAATACGTTCCACTAGTATTCAATGTGTGCTATATGTATAACACATGTACATATATCACATATATTTTATATTATGTATAACACACGTTGAATACTAGTTGAACATATTTATGTTGTACGACCAATATTATTATTGCTTAGAAAATTTACTTGTTAATATATGTAATTGTTTCATGATTAAATTTGTTTAAGAATTTCCATTTGTAATTCGATTAAAATTATAATTAGACTGTGATTAAATCGTGTTTAAAAAAATTATTTAAGCAATATATACATTATTATACCTTACAGGCTGGTGCTTTTTCCTTAATGGAGAGAAACAAATTAAATTGCTAGAATTATTACTAACGAAACAATTTAATAAAGTGATGTCCAATGTTAAACGCAAGTTAATTAAGTTGTTATTAATAATAGTGATATATATACTAGCTAGCCCTTTTTGATGAGATGTGAATGTGTAATAATAGTTAAGTGGTTGTTCAACTAATTAATATCAACCTCTAATAATCATTCACACTAGTAAATCTAAACTACTCTAAATAGTTAAGAAGTCATTCTCACATTATCTAATTAATTAAGTCTACCGAAACACTCAATCAATCCTAATTAATAAAGTGTTAAAACAGCATGGCAATGTATACATAAAATGGGAGTGATGAGTACAATTTACGCAAGGAGTCACTAATACATAATAATAATAATAATAATTAATCTAAAAAGAAAGAAGTGTGTGTGTTTCAAAGCATGATATCACGTGGGAATTGATGAGATCGAATTGTTAATTCCATGTGAGATCAAACATGAAATATTATGTTAGTACATTTGAATGAAAAAAGCGTGAAAGGAATCATCACAAGCAATAATGTACTCTGATATCTTAATTTTTAAAATTTTTGAATCAATAACGTAACTCTCAATTTCCTCAATTTGGGGTACAGAATGAAAGAAATGCAGCATTATATTGTTTTATTAGAAAGAAAAAAAAGAATATATTCATAATATAATATGTTATAGCACAAAAAAGAAAGAGTAAAGTAAGAAGCCAGCGGAGAAATACCATTACCAACCACATTTACACCTTTTCATAAACTAGCTAGAATCACTATACTATATAATTAGAGTACTATTATACAATAAGGGGCAGTTGAACCAACGCATCAAGTTCCAAAAACATCACTCACCTTTTCATTAAGAAAGGTAGAAGATAACGTGAATGTGTATATATATCTATATATCTATATATATAATCAATAATGCTAAGTGGACAATGAAAAATCAGCCAATACAGTCAATGGGTCTATTTTGACTTTGGTTTTGACCCAAATAATTATTGAGATTGTAATGGGCTGAGTAATTATGGCCCAAAATCACATTTATTTATTGATTTTATATGATTCATTTAGCATCACCGATATATAATTATAACTTGTAGTTTTTAATAGTTATTGAGTTAAGTTATTTCAAAACTTAAATTAACGAGTATCTTTTATTTGAGACACGTACACTACTATTCATTGACTATCATCATATCTAATAAATATGACATAAGTGTGTTAAATAGGACATTAATTCAAATTTTAAAATAATAATTTTTAATACATATTTATAAACCGTAGCATTACACATTATTTATCAACATATTTTCACTCATATATATTTTTATTAAATTTTATGACACTCATACCTACACATTTATCAACATATTTTCACCATTAAAAATATATGATATATATGTGAGTTAGTGCCATACATATATAGTACAATATATATTATTATTTTATAAAGAAGAAAAGCATGCAATATGTAATATAATTTTTCTTTTTTGAGTTGGGAGAATAATTAAAGAGGTGGAAGGCACGTACCAAGAAAGTCAGAGAAAACTCTGCCATCGGAGAATCTTCCGGCGGGTTTTCCGGGAAAAGTAATGCCGTAAGGTTCTTTCCATGCACCTGGTTGATCTTTCCTTGTGTTCCCGACATCAACGTAAGAGTCTCCGAACACGAACAACTTTTTAGGCCCATAATGTTGCAACCTTGCCTCTCCTAATTCCATCCCTATTTAATTTTCGGCATATAATACTCAATAAGTATAATTCATAACAAAATCATACTTACTAATTGAAGTTTTCAGCGGTTGAAAAAGAAGAACTAGTCAAGGAGAATGAGTAGAGATGATATGACCGATAATAGTATACGTATAAAAATTATATATCAAACTAGTATTTAGTTGAGTGTATTTCTGTTGTTCAACAAATATTTTATTAGGATCAATACTACACTTTTGGAAGTTAAATATGATGACTCATTTGATCGGTTACTATTTTTTAGAGTTTAAGTTGATGTAAAATAAGTTTAATAAAACTCAATGTTTAATTTGCTAATATATATTGATACATAATTGAATAAATTAGTAAAATTGTTTTACAATTTTGATAGCATATAGGACATACCTGATAGGAATAAAACTAAGAAGAAGAGGGAAAATAGTTGCTTGGGTGACACCATCATGAGTAATGAACGAATGAATATGGGAATGAGAGGGCGTGCGTGCAAGGCTTTGTAAGCGAATGAAGTTAAGAAGAGAAAGGGAAATTATGATGAGAATTATTAAGTTGAGGGAAAAAGAAGAATAGAATGAATGTATATATATAGAGAGAGGTTTGAATTGAATGTGAGAGAAGAAGACTTAGATGGTGTATGGCTTTATAAAGTGATGATGAATGATTATTGTGAACATTATAAAATTATATATATAAAAAGTGGTATTATAGGTCCCCACTTGAAATTGGGGAATAATATAATCATGACATGTAAACACAACTATATATATAAGATATAGATATTAAATTATTAACACACACCAATTCAATTCAATTCAATGTGTTGAATACAAACATTATATTGCGGTTGGCTTTGTGGTTGGGCTATATGGTGAAAAACACGCAAGGGAAGGTGATGAATAATGTGAAAATGAAAAAGTTGGCCCATTCCATTGACCAACAATAATAATAATCATTATTTTCATTTGGGATTGTCTCTTCAACTATATATATATATATATATATATATATATATATATATATATATATATATATGTTCATATACACTATTTTCATTTGTCATACACATGTCGTAAATATATTTTATATATTTTAGAAATCGTCAAATAATTTATTTTATAATCAACTCTAATTTGAACTTTAAAAAAATCATAAATTCATTATTTATTTATCAATTGACAGTATAACAATATTTTATATAATTAGTATATTACAATAAAACTCATCATTAAAAGAATAATGTGTCTTGCCACATTTTTATCCGGAAAAAAATGGCTTTCCTTTTCTCTTTTTATTTTTCTTAATTATTTGGTCTTTAATTTGTTTTTTTATATTGATTTGTTTAATTAGTTTCTTAATTGACATGGTTGAACATGTGATTGCTATTCCTAGGCACGTGGTAGTGCATATATTTTTTACCTATTTTTTAAAATGTGATGGCCATGGAAAGTAGAGGATATCGCAAAAGTTCTATATATATAAAACTAATAAAAGTATTGCTATATGTATATAATAAAAAATTTGTTAAAACAATTAATATATTATACAATATATATATATATATATATATAATCCACTCGAATATATAATCCAATTGACTCCACTCGAATATATATAATCCAATAAAAACAAATGAAAAATTCAGAGTGATGACTATCATGATTACTAGTTCAGAGCAAGTGGAGGTGGAAAATGGTTCACATTGACAAAGTACTATTGTGAACGAACATGTGCTCTATCTATCTAAAATGAGGGCTAGCAATAACTTTTAGTGGTCATCAATGGCGAACTCTATGGTTATATATAGAACAAGTCAATATATATAATAAAATAAGCTAAGACATGGTATGAGGCACGAGCGAGGATAAGAAGAAATGGGGCACCAGAGAGGATAACAAGATAGATATATAATGCCATAGAGTGAACGAATATCAGTAATATTTGACGTACAACTAAAATACGTCCAACTTGTATCTAATGTGTGCTATTCATTTTACAGGATGTGTACTATACGTATATCACATATACATATAGCACACATCTTGTAACATTGATAACACACGTTGGATATAAGTTGAACGTATTTCTATTATACGTCAAGCATTACTGGAGTGAATATACTAACAAACCCCAAGTTGGACGCTTGTGAACATGCCATTGATACTCTTATTATGAAATTTTTACGTTCAGAAGAATTTGAAGGTTATATACTTTTTAAAATGTGAGTTTTTATTATTTTTCTGGATACACTATAAAGTAAAGATAATTATTTTTAAGAATATTGAATCACATGAATTTTTTATATATATAGTAGAAATTGAAGACTACATACGGTAAAATATGAGATTTCAGAATTGTGTTTGGTTATATTTTAAAATAAAGACTATAAGCTTTATAATATTGAATTACATTAGTAGAAATTGAAGCCTATATATTTTAAAAGATGAGATTTGACTATTTTTTTGGTTTTATTATAAAATAATGACTATGGACTTTATAATATTGAATTACATGAATTTTTTACGTTTAGAAGAATTTGAAGGTTATATACTCTAAAATGTAAAATTCATAATTTTTATAGTTATTTATAAAATGAAGACTATAGCTTTTAAAATATTGAATCACATGAATTTTCATATTTTATAGAAATTGAAGGCTATATACTTTAAAATGTGAGATTTCATAATTTATTTGGTTGTATTATAAAATAAAGACTATATAGCCTTTAAAATATTGAGTTACATGATTTTTTACATCTAGTAGAAATTGAAGGCTATATACTTTAAAATGTGAGATTTCACAATTTTTATGAATATATTAACCTTTAAAATATTAAATATCATAAATTTTTTACATATACTAAAAATTAAAAGTTATATAGTTTAAACTGAAAATTGAATTGAAAATCAAACTTGGTGACTATGACTGAAGCCCAAACTAGGTCCATCTTAGTCTTTTTTTTTTTCTTAATTCACTATGTTTCACTCCTCACAAAAACAAATGTTGTGTAAGTACATGACCATAAGGAATAAGATAAAACTTTGTGCTCAACCTCTGTACCTCCATTTTATCAAGTTCTACAATTAAACATTGAATACATGAAAATTTTAGGGGTTCCGTCCAAATCACATATTATCCATGGTCGAGGAAGACTTTTAATGACAAATATCTCTAATATTTTAAATTGTGACTACAATTGAGTTGCAGATAAAATATGTACAATTACAATTCCTACTGTAATAATGCGATCGCTAAGGTATCATATCAACAATATTGTGACTACAATTACATTTACAATCACAGGAAACTAGCTAGTACTTATACTTGAAATGTGGTTTCTCATCCAAAATTAAAGTAACATAAAGAAAAAATAAAGTGAAAAATCATAACCACATTGATGTGTATATATGTATGGTTTGATCCTTATACAAAAAAGATGAGTAATTTAAATGACTAATTACCTTTGTCTGCAAACAAAAGAACCTTGTAAACATTTTGTTCTCTACCAAAACAGAAAACTCTGCAATTAAATTAAATAGAAACTTTGCATGATCATAATGTATTGGAGATGAAAGGGTTAATCTTGATAACTAGTCCAGGGAATACATCATCAGGGTCATGTATATGAGGATTCTCTTCAACAATATAAGGGTCACCACATTTTTCACTTATGGTTTGAAGTGTCTCTCCCTCATGAACCACATATATCTCATCACACACCTTCTTGTTCTTGTTCTCTTGCACAATCTGAACATCATTGAATTCACTACTTGTGCTTGATTCACAGCTACTCACCACTAGAATTACTGCCACAAACACAGCACAATTCCAAGAAATCCTCTCTGCCATTGCTCTTGAAGAACACACACAAGCCATATATATGTATATAGAACTTGATCAACAATTTTTTGTGCACCCTTTTGATTTTGGTTTGCTAATTTCAGGTTCTTGGATGTAAATGATCCCTCTCACAATGACAATGCCATATCCTTTTGGTTAATTTATAGGAAAATATGAAATGAGAGAGGCAGGGGATTGATGTAGATAGTTGTTGTTGTTGGGGTTGGTGTAGTTTTATGTGGGATTGTTGAAATGGATCCTTCAAGTAAAGTTGGTGATTGTTAAAGTTCACAATGTGAGTGTCTTTTGGGAAAGAGTTGGTTTAACTGCTTTATTAAATGGTTTTGACTTAGATCCCAAATATAAATGATTTCTGATATGTCAGGAAGAAGAAGAAGAATGGGGAGAATACCTAGGTACCAATTAGATTTATTTGAATTTGGAATAATAAAGTGTAATGTGTAACTTAAGGTACAAAATCATATATCTTAGAGTAGCTTGAAGGCATGCATAATTAATAATTGGTTGATCCAACCGAAATGACTAATATTATATGGTGTGAATGATTCATTAAAACTTAATTATAATAATCCACATGTCCTTCAAACTTAGTACAAAAGATCATTGAACAAGATATATTGCTAGACAAAAACAAATATAGCACCAACAATTTCTCAACCATAGATTGACTTGAAAAGCAAAAGAAGCCCTAAAAGCAATGAATTATAACCTACTCAGGAACAACATGTGGATGTCATCCTATAAATTACTTAAGTAAAAAGTTTCAAAATGGTAACAACATAACTAACATGACATAGGCATCACCTCTAGTGTACTCTCTCTAGAATTGAAGATAATTATACTCATATACATACCATGAGTTGAAGATTGATTGTAAGAATATATATCAAAATTAAAACATAATAAGTACTTAGTAAAGAATCCTATGCATAGTTAAGAACAAGCTTAAATTTTCACTGTGTAATTGACATGAAATCTACCAAAGGAAAAAAGGTATAAAATAATCAAATCTTAAGTAATATTTGATACAATGCAAAGCCTAATTATTATTGAATATGACCATTAGGGTGTTAAATCATTTTAACAAAACACTCCCAAGTGTGATCAAATGGAGGTAGCTACTAATGTTGGCCATTTACAAATAAAGACAAGGTTCCAATTGCTTGCAAAGCAAATTTTTGTGAAATATCACACATATTAGTAACACGAGAAATGAGCTATACTACAAAATCAGTCACTATATGCAATAATCCAACTTATTAAAATTATTAATCCAACTTTTAATATTATACATTAGTCCAACATTTTTAAAAGTTGGGTTAACAGTTTTAAAAAGTTGGATTATTGCATATAATGAATGGTTGATTTTGTGGTGTACATGTAGCATTAATGTTAGTAATACTCCTGATCCTTATTATGAAGGTGCTACTTATCTATATATACTTGATTAATCCTAGAACCAATTCCTATACTTGATTCTTCATAGTTCTTTCATCAGTCTTTCCTTGATATAATTGAGAACTCCATCAACATTCACTGTCCAAGCAACTGAAACAGGGGAGTAACCCATCCAAGGATTGTTTGAATTCCATCTGCATTTTAGAAAATCAACTCATGTGATCAAGTCCCTTTATGAACTTACTTGAAATTTTTTTACTATAAATTTTAAAACTATAGAAATTACTATATATTAGTATATTTTATGTGTATTAGTTTTCAAATTTGGTCTTACTTTTTTAATCCTAGGTCCATTACTGTATGTCCAACACAAATTCCTTCTGTCTCTACTCTCATAACCCCCTTCTTGTAAGTAAAAAGATCTGGTCGCACAAGTGCCACAAAACTTACAGGGTCATGGAGGAAAATCCCTAAACCATAGAACAAATCAATCATGATTAATTCATTATTCAATAATGTTTGTTGTACAACAGAAATACGTCCAACTAATATTCAATGTGTGCATACACTATATGGAATACGTGTTGTATGTATAACACACGTACGTATAATACACATTTCATATAATGTATAACACATGTTGGTAACTAGTTAAACGTATTTCTGTTATACAATAAACATTATTTATTCATTATTAGTAAGCTAAAGATAATATGGACCTTAAATTGCATTAGGCCTCAAAGGGGTATATGTGAAATTACCATAGAAACCTTCAGAATTGACATGCCAATCCCTATAGAATTTACACATGTCACACAAAAGAGGTGCATATTTTCCTCTGGATTCCTTCAATTCAAGGAGATCAGCATCTGAAACCAAACCCAAAAAAAATGTTAATTTTACCTATATTAGGCTACAATTAATGATACTAATTAGCATAATATAGCACAAAAAACTTGGGGAATATATGACACTACCTGTGAATTTAACTTGGGTTGTAATGTTAATTCCAACAACAACAATGTTAGCTCCAGAGGTAAATACTGTATCTGCTGCTTCTGGGTCTCCATAAATCTTCCATTTTAAATGAATAAAACTCATCATTATATTATGAATGTATTATTTTGACACAAGAACCTTTTATTTGTTCTTATTATTATGCCGATTTCGTTAAGACACAACGGCGAATGAGAGTGAATCGGCACAGAGTGCTTTTAACATTGTATGTCAAAATAACATTTCTCTTCTTATTAATTAATGAATGAATTAAATCACTTACATTTGCTTCTGCAGCAGGATTCACATTCCCTAAGGTAAAAACAGAACCACCAAGTACAACTATTTTCTTCACCTTGCTTGCAAATGAAGGATCCCTTTTGATAGCCTTAAAAATGAAAGTCACATACAGAACCAAAAAAAAACCACAAATATTATAAGAAAAAAAAAACAATGTATTTATGAAGGAACAAATTAATAAATTAAGAACTTACTAAGGCTATGTTTGTTAAGGGTCCAAGTGCTAGTATAGATACTTCACCATGAAACTCTGAAATCTTTTCTACTAAAAATTCAGAAGCATTTTTGTCAATTTTCTTGGCTTTAGGTTGAGGTAAGAAAATATTTCCAAGTCCATCAGAACCATGAATTAAATCTGCAACTCTAGGAATTCCACCCTTTACCATACATACATAATACCATCATAATTAATTAATTAAGAATGCAAAAAATTAGGACACATTGAAATACATTGAGCATATGCTCAATTAACTATATATCAAGCTATTACTTTCATATATTTCACTTGAATTTGGAAAAATAATAATAATTAAAAGATAAAATGAATTATGAAATTAATAGAATTAATTTTTTACCTTTAGTGGTTCATGGCTTCCTTCTGCCACCGGAACATTTTGATGGCCTGCGATCTCACACTTTTTGCATTTCTTATCAAAATCATATATGATCGACTGGATACATAATTAAGTCTTATTTGAATGGAGTCTACACTAAATTTAAAGATAGATGAAATATTTGTTTCGTACAAATAAGATAACTCTTATCGAATACATACCAAAATAAGGGCATTGCGTGTGGCATCTTCAGTGGAAACATTACCAAAAATTGAGGTGATGCCAATGATTTCTACCTCTGGACTCTCAAATGCCATCATGATAGCCAAGCTATCATCTTCATCCATATATTGTGAGAAAATTTAAAAATAAAAATAAAAAACATTATTTTGAGATTCTAGTAAGGCTTTGTTTCGTTTTTATTTTTATTTATTTTCTGTTTTAATTTTTTATATGGTCAAAAAATAATAAAATTCCAAGCTGCTGCTATTTAATTTTATTTTATCTTCCAAATTCTTCATAATCATGCATATATAAGTGGCCATATACCTTGAAAAAAAATAGAAATAGTAGTGAAGATAGAAAATTGATAAACTCGTTCATCTTAACAACTAATAAAACTCTCTTGTAATTTGTAAACTCAATAATTCATATGCTTTCATAATAACTATAATATATGTACTATTAATTACTTCTTAATATTATTTAACATAACATATATCTCCAAGAAATTAATATATGCAACGAACCAAATAGCTGAGTCAACTCACCGATGCCAGGATCAGTATCAATGATAAGCTTCTCGGGTTCATGATGAAATGAATTCGCCATGATGGAGTTTGAAATAAATAATAGTTGAGATTTGTCAGAAGCAAGTGAAATTAAAGTCGTTAATATGATGATATATATGTGTATGTGAATAATGGTGATAATATAATACAATTAAATTAAGAGCAAGGTGTTATGAATCATAGAAAAGAATACTCTACAATTAGTATATGAAAAAGAAATTGAACAAATAGTTAACATTATTCAGATATTTTATCATGTTTCTTTGGCCTTAAAACAAATGTCGAGGCTGTTTTTAAATCTTTTTTAGTGCATTTATCAAATAATTTTGCGTGCTAAGATGACATGGAAGATAAGAATTAAAGTTTGTATGGGACCCGTGCAATGTCATCAAATTTGGAAAAGAATTTCCTGTGAAATTAAAGCATGGTGCCTTATAATTTTTTTTATAAATAGTGGTCCATTTTTTTAATTGAGGAATATTTGAATTATTATCTTATAATATCCACACACCATATTAGTTATTCTTAATTTCAACCTAAACCGTCGATGTGCGAACTGATTTCAGCCTCTAGGTTTTGTTAAATTTATAGTAACCTTTAGGGGAAAGTGTGTAAAGATTCTATATTATTATTATGCGATTATATATTATGATATAATTTTATAACTATTATTTAAGTGTCAAGTAATGAGAAAGTATTAATCAAATGAGAAAAAAATAAAAAAATTGTAACTCACAAGATATACAATGCACAACCCAAAGGGTAACAATTTGTTTGATACTACATAAAATAATGAGACAAACATAGTGGAAGAATTATACCTTTTATTATTTTGTATTATCTAGCAAAAAGGAAAACCCTTTTCTTTCTTTATTTGATTTCTAATTTTGTGTCATATAGCATCGAAGAGATCTATCATGGCCTCAATGATGAGTATTCTAAGCAATCAAATAAAAAAAAAAGTAGCAACGAGAAGTATAGGACCCAAAGAATTGTAAACCTTCACAGTCCTTTCCTTTTCCTTTCAAAAATATAAATTTTGTATAGTAAGCTTGTGATTATTGTTAAGTGTCCAATATTTTAAACTAGTAATGAAAATTGAACTCTTGAAACCCTCAAACAACAAACCACTAAGGCATTTGTTTTTTCTAACTTCTGGGTGGATCAGTGAAAAATTGTTTCTGTCAACTGTTTGGTACAAGAGTCACTGTGTAGATGAGAACAAAATCACAGTGACTCGGTGAACAAAATTGTCAATTTTTTGTTCACTCCAATTTTGGAATCACTATATATTGAAAGAGAGTCACTGTATGTGCTAGAAGAGAGACATAAATATGAGAGGATGTGTTCGAAGTCAATTTTAGAGTCACTGTAACTCTGACTCCTATAACACTGACTCCCTTGACTCTAACCTCAGAGTCATTGAAAACAAACACTACCTAGAATCTATTAAAAAAGATTTGAATGTTAACAAAGTTGTTAAAAAGTGATTTGTATCATTTAACCTTTTATGATGATTTGATTCCATGAAGTGAGTGAGTTCACTCTTGAGCGAATTTTAGGTAATAATGTTTCTCTTTTGAGACCTTTATCTCTATGGTGACACTTGATGACAAATTCACACAATCCTATTTCAATTGAAATGTTTTAACTCTTTTTTAATTGCAATTTATTTTTTGGTATATTGGAATTTTAAAGATGAGGCTTAAACCTAACACTTAGTATATACCATAAACAAAATTACTCTATATATAACTGCAAAAATTTGAAGTAAAATTAAATTACAAATGGAACCAGATTACCCCACCAATTTGCCATTCTTACCATTACCAAATCAAGAATTTGATGACAATGGTTGAAGCAATGTATTTGTTTTTTTTTTTTTTTTTTCCTGTAAAATAGTTGAAGAAACCCGATTCCTCTAACCTCAGATTTCTCAAATGCTTCGAAGTTCAGACCATTACTCATGTTCTGCAAATCAAGTTACATACCAAATGTAAAATAAAATCAACCAATATGAACAATATAATAATCAGGTTAAAAAAATGCTGAGAAATTCATCAGGAAACATGATCAACATGTTTGGCTTTCCACTTGGAAAAATAAGTTTAACCAAAGTTCAACTTCTATCACATATTCACACATCATCACAATTTTTGTCTTGGGTAATACAGTATAAGTGAAGATTGATGCCATTTATGTTA
Organism: Aeschynomene evenia; assembly: GCA_013621005.1. NCBI lineage: Eukaryota > Viridiplantae > Streptophyta > Magnoliopsida > Fabales > Fabaceae > Aeschynomene > Aeschynomene evenia. The sequence goes on along the minus strand of CM024264.1, from coordinate 22,994,786 downwards.
CCAATGAAAACATGAATAGTTTTTGCTTCACTTGAGAAATTCAATTACCTTTGCCAAAGGGGGGCTCTTCCTCAACCGTACGAAAGCATAAATACAGCGCGCACCTCATCAATTTTTAAGGTTAGGAGAGCCGATGATATTCATGGACGTCTTCGCCTGACTACCCTTGGCACCTCCAGATGCCTGGCCAGCTGACCCCTTAACATGTGTTGCCTCAGCTGCTATCATTGATTTCTTTATCTGTCAAGAATATATCCAAGATAAACAAATAAAATAAATAATTATAATCACCATCATCACAATTATTTACAAAATAGTAATCGAGAAAATAAATTACAAACAAACAGAAAGGGTAGCACAAGACATATACAAGCATGTGATTGTGCCTGCAGTAACGGGTCATCACAAACCCTTTAAAGGTACAACTACTATAATAGAAAGTAGAAGAGAGATCAATACTTACAGCTGCTAGACGCTCCTTGTGAATATCACTTGCAAGCTGCAAAACCATCATAAATTACACTCAAAGGAACATAAACCAATTGATGAAATCTTAATAAGCATAATGATGTAGCAGACTCAAAAACTTCTTACCTGTCTTTTGTAGCTTTTAATCTCATCACCACCAAATCCAGGAAGTGTCATATTCCAATTTTTCTCTATAAAGATGCAAACATATAGGCTAAGTGTGAAAACGGTGAAACTAAGGTCTGACGACTGAAGAAATTTTCCAGTAACTAACCGAGATGTAAGAGTATATCTTTTGCTTCCAAAGTTGTTGATTTCCGATGCTTAGCTAGTAAGCAACCAGATCTGGTAATCTATATAAAGGATAGAAAAGAGAATGGTCATTACTCATTACAGAAATCATTATAAATAATATTAAGACAAAAAGGTATCAACATAAAAAGATTATCTGAAATAGGGCGAGATTAGTTGTGAGATTGATTCATTTCTATGCATATTGAGGCGCCTTAGCAAAATAAAATAATAGTTCAAGGGGAAAAATACAAAAGAACTAAAACCAAACCGATGTACAAGCAGAAAAGGAACTCAATATGTGATCTACTTTCATATGCAAAATTAAAAGACTGGCTAAACAAAAAGGCATTTATCAAAAACAAAATGCTTGGAAATAATCAAGTAAAGTAACTCATGGTTCAAACAGTAAAGAGATACAAAGAAGCAGCTTTAGAGAGAAACCAAACCTAAAAAGAAACAAAATAAAAATAACAGTTGAATATAACAAATTTTATTAAGTTGCAAAAAAATGTGTACTACTACCTAACAGTCCACCGACCACAATGCAATTAAAGGAAAAGACTCACAGACTCAAGAAAGTTTTCTGCAATATCCACAAGAATGTCTGCAACTTCAGGATCCAACTTCTCAGATGGATCAACCTGACAATAAAGCAGAAATGTAAATATAGGACTAAAAGGGAACATATTTCATGAAACAAGGACTGAAACAACCAAAGAGCATTTTGCCATATTGCATTCCATAAGCAGGGTAAAATTGTAACTCATTATGAGCCACATTAGGCCATATTGCATTCCGTAAACAGGGAAAAAGTGTAGCTCATCCATGGAGCAAAAAGAAGTAATGTGGCAGCAGTGGTGCACCTGACTGACAAGCTCATGGATACTTCTTTTGCTGAGAATACTATTACAAGGTTCATCAGCATCTGTATTTGTTAATCTACTTTGAATCCCTGGTTGAACTGGAGTAGATTGAGCAGCCACAAGAGTTGAAGGTTTCTGGTTTCCTGGGCCCTGTAGTCTTGTAGCTTGCTGCTGGGGAGGCACATGTACAGGCCTTGGCGGAACTACTTGTCCAAAATGCTCCTGTGATTGATTGGTCGGCAAAGGTTGCTGCTGCTGTAATGCTGTAGGCGTAGATTGCTGTTGCTGAGGAATATGTGACCTTTGCTGCAAGGACTGTGGGTTCAATTGCTGCCTATAAGAAGGGGATGGCAAAGGAGGTTTCCCTTGTGGTCCAGATGACAACCACGGCTGATTAGGTGACTGCATACTCTGTGATGCACTTGGAGATGGTGATGCAGGTGATCCCACTGATGAGGCTCTCATAAGTCCATGCCCTTGGAAACTCTAGAGAAGTTATAACAAATTAGAAAATCACTATCCTTTTTCCCCCAAAAATATGTACGTTTCTATACAAAGCTCATTACAGCATAATGCCTCTAAAGTGAACAGACCTCTTAAATACAAATAAGTTGTAACAATTTTCAAAAAGAAATGCTCCATATATATATGTATATATACTTACAAATCCCAATAATGGTATATCATCATGAGCTTAAGAAAAAGAACCGAAATTGTCAAACATATCCCGTTGGCACTATCCCTATTTAGTAGGCCACATAAACACTACGAAAAACCCAGAAGCCAAATGCAGACAAGTCATAACTTCACTAGTATGCCACAAGTAGACAGGGGAAACAAGCAAACAAAGCAAAAAGAAAAAACTAACTTGTGAACTAGTAGTCTGATTACTCTGGGTAGAGGCTGGTGGTCTAAGAGATGATTGAACAGGTCTCTGTTGATGTGGGAGGATTCCTCCTGGCCGCATTTGTGATCCTGAACCCAGAGAGCCCAACATTCCCATTCCTGGCATTGGTGTTCTCACCTAAACATTTCAAACAACTAGTAAAACAAAGCATAGGTGCATTTGGATAAACTTACAAAAAGTATTGAGATAAAAAGCAATTTTACTCGCAGTTTTTTACCTACTTCTCAATTTCAATGTTTTCTGATATTTATCCAAACATAATATGTAACCCTCATAAATACTTTACATCAAAGAAGAAATGCATCACACCCAAAATTACTCTTGCTGACTCCAATTGCTCGAAGGAAGCGGCACGTTAATGGTGTAAACCTACAAAATATTTTTCGACTACCAATGTATGATTTCCACTCTCCTAAGCTATGATTTTTATCATATCATTCTAAACAATCACATTCCCGCAAATATTCTGGCTACCTAGCATACTGTCAAGTTATCAGATTCTCACATAGCATTGTCATAGCCAAAAACAAATTTCACTCTTACCATTGCTAACTAAAAGTCATGCATATAGTAGCATATAATTCAACAGCAATTCATCAAAATTAAACTTAAAACACTTTTCTTGAAAAGATAGCACAAGCAATAGCACCCATCACCAAAACTCCCAAACACTTCAGAGCACAATTAGTATATCATCTAAATCGAATTAAACAATGGCGTTTTAGGGGAAGGGACTTCTTTTACCTGAGAGGAAGTGTTGGAATTGGAGGAAGATTCAGCAACACTGACTCCGGTTCGGCCCAACCCACTGAAATGCTGACCGAACGAAGTCGAGAACGGAGGAGGGGAAGGGCTCTGGTGGTGCGCGGGCACACCGATCGCCATACCGCCCCTCGGCGCTGACGATGAGGCTGACGACGGCGGTGTAGGGGCGGAAGAAGGTGGCGGGAGAGATTGGAAGTGCGAGAAATGTGACTGAGGTTGTTGAGGATTGCGGTTGAAGGAGGAAGGAGGGGGAAGTGGACGAGGTTGGGGAGGGGTTTGGGTTGGTGTTGGTGCTGCGGGTTTCGAGATTGTTGCTATTGTTGTTGGATTTTGAATTGAGTTGCTGTTAGGGTTAGGGTTTGGGGGAGCTGAGAGGGGAAGGGTTGATGAGGATGATGGAGGGAGAGAAGAAGAAGATGATGAAGGTTGTGGTTGAGGGGGTTGTGGGTGTTGTGGTGGCGGTGCAGCAGCGGCGGTGGTGGCGGCGGTGGTGGTGGCGGTGGCCGGAGGTTGAGAATCCATGGTGGGAGATTTGGCTACAGCGAATTGGATTCCAAGTTTGAAACAGGGCAAAGGGAGAGAAAACGCTTTCGCCTTCGCCAAGCATTTTGGCTATTATTATTTATTATTTATTAAACAACAACAAACATTATTCTTCTTTCTTTCTCATAAATACTCTTTTTTTTTTTATAAATAAAAAAAATACTTATCATAAATACTCTTATTATTATTACTAATTACCATTAACCATTATTATAAAAAAAAATCTCTACTCTAGTATCATCCTCCCATCTTAAACTATCATCTAGAAGACAATTTGTTAAAAAAAATCTCTACTCTAGTATCATCCTCCCATCTTAAACTATCATCTAGAAGACAATTTGTTAATAATCTACAAATATTTAAATACACTCTAAAAAATAATTTTTTTAAAAAATAGATTGGATTGAAATTGTCATATAATTTTGACCATTAAACTCAAATTTCAAAAATCATTCACATTCCCTCGTTATTCTCTTATCTTTTCTATGAAACATTATTCTTACCCTAATTATTATGTTTTTTTTCTTTTTCATGACAAATACTCTTATTATCATCTAAAATTATTCTCTCTTATTATTACTAATTACCATAACCATCATTATAATATATTAAATCATCTTATTTTTAGACTCTAGTATCATCCTTCCACCTTAAACTATCATGTTGAAGACAATTTGTTGATAATCTACAAATATTTAAATACATTCTTATAAACAAATTGGACTGAAATTGCCATATAATTTTAACCGTTGAACTCAAATATCAGAAATCATTCACATTCTCTCATTATTCTCTTATCTTTTCTACAAAACACTAATCTTATCCTAATTACTATGTTTTTCTTTCTCATGAAAACCAAAACAAACTCTCCTGAAAATAGATCAGATCGGATTGAAATTGTCATCTAATTTTAGCTGTTAGAACTCAAATTTCAAAAACCAGTTACATTCCCTCTTAGAGCGGACTACACACACGGCTATAAACTACTCTCTATCTTCAACGACTCCAAACAAAACCCTATCTACAAACCAGAGAACTAGCTAAATATATATATACACATATATATATAGTTGTTCTTCCCTTCAATTCTGCACTAGTGCAGCTATGGAGAATCAAGAGGAACCAAACAACTTGAATAGAGAGGAGAACAACAACAACTATGATCCTCTTTCACTGTCTCTATCACCTTATTCAGAACGCCGCGTGAGAGCAAGAGCCTCTTCCTCCTCTGCACCAACAATGCTTTTGGGTGTTCCTATTTATCCTGCTCCTGCTCCTGCTCAAAGGTAAGCATCACCTTTAAGAAAAACAAAATGTCAAATCTTTCTTAAATCTTGAATTAAGAGAGATTAAAGACAAACATAACTTATTGATTTTCTTTCTTTCTCTTGCTTGATCCAAAAAATGAAAAAGATAATATGATACAATATTATAATCATAGGATAACTAATGGGTATGGAGGAAATTAACCTAAAATTAAATGGAAAATGCATTTTAGAATTGTGATTAATAAAGGTTTTCTATTATTTTATTTGTAAAATAGAAAAAATAGTTTTGCGATTTAATATATGCTTAATTATTTAAATATTAGTTATAAATTTTTGACTAATCTCTAGAGATTTTTGCCTAATCTCAAATTTAAGTGTTATTTTATAATATATATATATATATTATGTTTATTTCAAATTACATAAAATTAATTTTGATTATTAGCATATATTGTTCTTCATTTTAATTATTTTCTGATGATGATTCTTTTGTTTTTTATATGTCTTCAAGAGACAAATAATATTTTAATATAAGTTCATACACAATAAATATTTTTTATTTTATCTCATTATAACATTCCTATATATTGTTGTCATGTAATTACTATTTTCTACTTTTTAATATTAAAGATTCTCTAATTTGTATTAAGTGATTTCATGTCACATATTTATTAAATTTTATTAATAGTCTAGTTTGCTATCTATAATAAAATGTTGAGTAATGCTACATATACACCAAAAAATCAGCCACCATGTATAGTAATCTAACATTTTGAAACTAGTAATCCAACTTTTATTATTATACATTAATCCAACATTTTCAAGAGTTAGATTACTAATTTCAAAATGTTGGATTATTAAACATAGTGGCTGATGCTGGCTGATTTTATGGTGTACACAAATCATTTCTCTAAAATGTTATGAGTATTATAACTCATCTGCATCGCATGGGTTCAAGCACTAGTGTCGTCATGTAACAAATAGTCGATCAACACTACAACTTACCTTATTATTATCTCATTAGATTATTCACGATAAAGTACAATGATCTAACACATGGTACATAGATTTGCTAATATAAATGGATGGTCTAACACATGTGTATCCTTGATCGATTGTTATTTCATATATGTGAAATAAAGTGAAGAGGAAGAAAGCAAAATCATAGTGATAGTTCCACCATATCCATGGGCAACAGACAGACCAGCAAGGGTTCACACAATGCAGCACCTGGTAGAGAACAAGATCGTGAGCATCACAGGGAAAGTGCAATGCACGAGCTGCCAGCGCAAGTACGAGATGAGTCTGGACCTGGTGAGCAAGTTCCGCGAAGTGATGCGGTTCGTGCGAAGACGCAGGAAAACTATGCATAACAGGGCACCAGAGGAGTGGAAGCACCCTGTTCTGCCCACCTGCCGCCACTGTGGGGCGGAGAATAGCGTCAAGCCCATCACAGGGGACGCTAAGGATCACTCTGTCAATTGGCTCTTTCTGCTTCTGGCTCAGCTGCTTGGCTCTTGCACTTTGGAGCATTTGAGGTATTTTTGCAACCACAATCGCATTCATCGCTCTGGTGCCAAGGATCGTGTTCTTTTTCATACTTATAGTTACCTCATCAACCAGCTTCTTGGCAAAGTTTAGTTATATTCTTTTCATTGTTCTGTTTTTTAGCTAGCTAGGGGATTGATTCATTTATGATTTGATACATTTCTCTATTGCGGAATTACTTTTTCTACTGTTGGTAATAAATGGTTTGATGCAATTTTTTCTTTCCTATGATGATTTTTCATATCTAGTAGTCACAAGCAAGTTTGTTCCAACAATTTGGTTTATAACTATTTGAAAGATTAAATTTACTCTACCTTCCTTCGTAAACACTACTTATAATCATGTCGACAATTGGATTGTATAATTTTTATTGTACATATAACATTCCTATTTCGCAAAATAGACGTCCGAAAATTTTAAAATTTACATTGACCTCTCATGTCAACCTCAAGTGAAATATGAATATTCAATTAATTTGTATTCATTTTTTATAATATTATTGTCATAATATTATCATATTATTTAATTTGTATTAAAAATATTAACTTATTGATTTACTATTTTAAAAATCTTTAAACTTAACTTTTATTCAATATACAAAAACTACATTGGCATTAAGCGAAAATTTATCTCATATAAAAATGTATATGGATCTTAATTTCTCCAAGTGTTTACATCATTAATTTTTTATGTAAAGAAGTTAATAATAATATTATTAACTCTATTATCTTTAATAATTTAATATTAATGGATCAATGCCTCGTCTTTCAATCAAAATTTTCCATTCATGGCTTTTCAAGTGATGAGATAAAAAAAAAAAAAGTAACTATTATGATAAATTCCTCACCATTAAATCACCCCTAATGACTTTAACATAATACTATTATAATATGACTATTAAATGACTCTTATCTTTTATAGTCTTTTGTTTATATTTTGATCCATCACTATACACAGATATTTGTTTATGAAGGAGAAAAAGGGAAAACAAAATCAAGCATTATATTGTGAGGTGACGTATGGCAGGCAGGTTGCACCAAAGTTTGCAGCCCACAGAAATAAAAATAACAAATAACACAAACAGAAAACAGCAAAAGGGCTAAGGGGCGGCTCCTTTCAATTCCCAAGCCAAATTGTTAATCTTACATCCACAGAACCTCACACATGCAAAAATAGTTTATGGAAAGGACTCCTTCACCAACTCATATACTACTTTTTATAACTTTTCACTTTTTTTTCTTTCTAAATACCTATTTTAGTTTTCTAGCAGAATAAATTAATATCTTAGAATTTGAATATCTAACATTGATCTTTCATATTTTAAAAAATAGACAAATTCATCATTTCATATATGTTTTTGCGATAATTTTTATCTGTACAGACATGTACGAAAAGACGAATTTATATATCATCTTTTTTTAATTATAAATGATCAATATTAGACTTTTAAATTCCAAAGAACTAATTTATTCTGCTATATATTTTCTTAGGGAGGATATTTAGTCTTTTTTTCTATTCAGTTTTATAAATAACTCTGCTAAAATTCTTATTAAAAATATTTAAAATAATAAATTTAAAATATTATAGTAAATTTTTAAATTAAAAAATCCCATATTCATGGTACAAATTCCCACTATACTACTAATAATAAACTTGATAAACATTAAAAGTTAATATGTATAAATTTTATTAGGTACCGAATCTCGAATTTATTGATATTAAAAATCAAATAATAATATAAAGATTAGATAAATCTTTTTATACTTTGGCTTAGTGGATGGATTCATTCGATCATTTACTAAAATCAGGATGCTTCCAGCTAAGCATAACAAAGCCGTGCTTCACTCGACAACATATTCATGTACCTTCTTTTCCTTCCACTCCCACTTCCACTTGTTTCCACATTTGACAATACAATATAATATCCCCTCTTCACTCTCACCCAACCAAACTTACCTAAATCAACCCATCATCTATCTTTTTGCACCACAAAATATCCTGTCCATACAATTATCTACTAATTTCATCACTAAATTGTTCAAGAATTCTCCCATATGAACATTAGAAGAATCCTTGTATACTTTTTAATTAAACATACTATTTAGATAAGCTAAAAAAATTGTATTAATTATTGAATTATTTACTTATTCTGTAGTTACCATCTCTGATTCCTTTAAAATGTCTTTTTTCCAATTTTTTATTTGGTCATTTTTATTTATCTCTTTTATAATTTTAAGAATCATTTATTTCTTTTTCTCATTATATTTTTTTATTATTTTAATTCCAACATTTAGATTTTTCAATAGAATCCAATAATTATTTTAATTAATGTGCATAACTAAAAAAGACATTTAAAAGGGACCGTAGAAAATTATTTTTATACAATCAATTGTGTGAGAATACATTTATATTTGAATACTTTAGTTAAAAGGTGTTTATGAATTAATAAAGTTATTGAATTCACTTGAAATGATAGAGATTATAAAATTTTGGGGTGGGTTAGGAATAGCATATTTTGCATCATTCAAATAAAAATAAATATGTAAAAATATTTCATGATTGGAGAAAAGAAAAAAAGTAAGTGTCACTAGCATTCACAATTTCTTTCATTGCAACCCTTATCTGAACATTCACACACACATCAATGCCCCAACTTGAAGCCTACGCGTCAGACGCGGGACACGGTGCCACAAGTCCCACCCACTTGTATCTTTGCCCACTACACTCGCAATAACAATATACTTCTATTTTTATTTTACTTATTTTCTATTATTTTCTTTTATGGATTTCAACACAATATATTAATTTAAAACCGACTCACTCATTAATGTTAGTCTAAACTACATTATTTAAATAATATTAATTAGTTATAAAATATATGAAATCCATAATTTACTTTTATTTTTATCTCAAAAATCACTGAAGACTAGCTTGAACTCCTTCGTTAGCCTATTATTGGTATCATTCACTTTTTAACATTGAATAATTAACTTTCTCTTCATTTATTTATACATTTTAGGTAATACAAGAAATTCTTTTTCAAATTAAGTTGAGAAATTGAAAAAATATATAATAAAAAAGTGATTGTGAAGCTGAAAAAGGATGCTGAAGTGGCAACCAAATCCATATTCAGCACCACCACACCCAGCCTGTCTCTTTCAATTGAAAAAATAATTAAAAATAATCTGCATATTTTTCTCACCACATCAACTATTTTATTAATTAATTTAATTTTGACATTCAAACAGTATAAAGATATTGTATATTTTCGTTCAATCAAAACATTCTGTTTGCATGATTTTTTAGGTAATAAAAAAGAAAAAATATAATTATGACTGATATGACAGCACATGATTGGATGACTTATATAAAAAAATGGTATACTAAAAGTGAATAAAAATTAAATCTTTAGTTAATAATAAAATATTTATACTAAGTAAAAAATTCGTCCCAATTTAATTTTAAAACATGTCTTAATACTTATCAAACGCTCCTAAAAATCAAATCCAAATTATTTGAGTGAAATAAGTTTACTATTCTCTTACAATATTAAAACTATTTATATATACAATAGAATAAGGAGAATTAAATAACTATTAATTAAAAAAGATTATCATAATTTTTGTCGAGTTTCGCCGTCTCTTCCTCTTTATCTCTCTCACATCCTTTTCTGACTCTGTTAACAATAATCCTTCTCCTCTAAGATTCTTTCCCCTCACCATTCTTATATTATCTCAATTCCCAATTCTCAATTCACAATTCTCGTTCCAAAAACCTCTACCTCTTCACATCAACCAGGTACTATTATTTCCTATCTTCTTAATTTTTATTTTTTCTCAGTTTGTTTGATTTGTTATTTATTATATTTTGTTAGAGCAATTAATTAGATTCACCTATTTTTGGCACCCTGGTTTTGTTAAACTTGCGCAAAACCGTTGGAAAAAAGAAAATATTGCAACCTGTATTTTCATTTTTTCCAGCCTTTTTCCAGTTATATACAGTTTCTGCCATCAAACTAATTATCCAGCTTTTCAATTTTCTCTCTCGCAATTTTCTCGGAATCCAAACAGACTCGTAAATTTTTTCATTTAAATCTGGTCAGATTCAAGAGATTTCCGCGATTTAACTCGGATTTTCTTCTCAGCTAGCTTTCCGATTTTATTTTTTGTTTCTATCTTATCGGATTCCAAACAAATACAACAACCTTGATATTTTATTTTTTTTGCTTCTCTTCATTAAATTCAACAGGTTTCCGCGATTTCCTATTCAATTCTCTCTGAATCCAAACAGACTCGCTAACGTCTTTTCTCTTATCAAATTCCAGCCAGGTTCAAGAGATTTGCGCTATTCCTCTAGCGAATCTTACGATTCCACGAAGAAAAGAAAATAAAAAAAAACAAAGGAAGATAAAAAAAATATACATACTCACCAGATCTAGAGACATCCATGGCGGAAGAACATCGATGCCAAGCTCCTGAAGGTCACATACTCTGCGTTAACAACTGCGGCTTCTTCGGTAGCCCAACCACCATGAATCTCTGCTCCAAATGCTTCAGAGAACAAGAATCCACCAAATCCACCATCGAAACCGCTCTCTCCTCCTCCTCTGCCGCCGCCGCCGCTACCATAACCGTTCCATCTCCGGCACCGTCCACGTCATCTCCGCCTCCACAACCAATCACCGCAGAAACCTCAGCTCCTCTACCGCTTGAACTCGCGTCGTCAAGCTCAGTAACCGTCGTCGCCGCCGCGAATCTCGGAGCACCGGTTCAATCGAACCGGTGCGCCGAGTGCCGGAAACGGGTCGGGTTGACCGGGTTCAAGTGTAGGTGCGGGGTCACGTTCTGTGGGACCCACAGGTACCCGGAGAAGCACGCGTGCAGCTTCGATTTTAAGGCGGTGGGACGAGAGGAGATAGCACGTGCTAACCCCGTGATCAAAGCGGAGAAGCTCGAGAGGATTTGATGGTTATTCAATCTCAGCCGTTGGATTAAACGCGTGGGGGGCCGCGATGGTTGTTCAAGAGTATTTTATTTTTCTTTTACTTTCTGGACGGATCCATCGGGACCGTCCACGTGGACCTCATATCAGAGAAAGAGAGATAATGTCATGATGTATTATAATTATTATTATTATTATTATATATAAGAATCCGTTTGATATAATATAATATATGATCTTATCTTCTTTGTTATTAAAATATGATTAATCAGTTTGGTTGCTTTGCTTTGCTTTGTCGTGTTTCCTCTAGAAATGTTGAATAAGTCATGTTATTTTTGTGGCTTTGCTTTTGTAAAAGGGAAACCAAAAAAAATGAGAGAAATAAAATTGATTGAGAATTTGTAGGTCCACCCACTTTTAGATTCAATAATAACACCTAATTAGTATTTAATATATATTATATATAATATGAAATATGTGTTATGATTTTATATTATGTATAGTACATATTAAATATTAGTTGAATGTACTATAAATTTTATTACTTCTAGATTGAGGGGCGGTTGAAAACTTGAAATGAAATTTGATTTGTGTTCATATATATATATATATATATATATATATATATATATGGTGGGAGCTAGCAATTCAGCGTTTTGTGTAGCTTTCGGTAATGAATGTGAAAGTGAAGTTATGAATTATGATCTTGAATGGCAACTTGGCAAGTGGTACTTTGTCATTGTCTTGCATAATTAAAAGCAATTTTAATTATCACCAAAAAAAAAAAGCAATTTTAATTTATCATTCTTGGAATTTAATTGGTAAAGTAGTAATGAGTTGTATCTATCGTCATTATTGTGCAAGAGAATACCTTAAAGTCCATATTTTTGAAGGTTTTTATGTAGGAGTATTTCACCCTTGAAACTTCATTATCATATGGGTTAGTTAGTCATACAAGTGATAATTTGTTTAGATGATTGTGTTAATTGTTTAGTTTTTAACTTTTTATTATAGATTCTCTCCTATGTGCCAAAATTTTGAGTTAATACTTGATCTAGTCTTTAATTTTCAAAAATATCGTGACTATATCCCGTACTACTCTAATTTTACAATTACATTTGTCGTACAACAAGTATCCAACATGTGTTGTACATGATATGAGATGTGTATTGTACGTACTTATGCTATACAAATAGTACATATTCTATATCATATATAGCACACGTTGGATACTCGTTAGACGTATTTTTGTTGTATGACAAGCATTATTGCTAATTTTACACTTTTATTTATTATTATTTTTTTGTATTGAAAATGCCAGTTAGGTGAGGCACCCCATTACCAACGGGCAGGACGCTATAGCCCCGATCCGGGGATCCAGCCAGATATGATGATAGGGACTTATAGGGCTTGGCCTATGTCAAACACATTCACCTCTCCAAATTGGGCCGGTCGAGGCCACTCAGAGGACTCATTGATGTTGCCCCTGAGCGGTAAGGGATCTCCCTACGAATGGATGCCCACCAATTGAGAATTTTGGATGGAAGGGGATTCGAACCTGCATCTCTTGAGAGGCTATACTTTTCAAACCATGACCCCCACCATTTGTGCCAACCTCAATCGACTAATTTTACACTTTATTTATGTCTTATTTTGTTTCATACATCTTAACCTAGAAAATAATTTTTTAGAGCCCAAATATGTACAATTTTCAACCTTAGAGGCATTGGGCCTCCTTTTGTAGAAGCTCAACTACAATTTTCAACTCAAAATAAGCCGAGTATTATCATATAGGCCCAAAAGGCTAAAACCATGAGTTCTACAGAAGGCCTAAAAAATTTTGAAGATTTACATGCTCTTAACTCTTTGTTTTTAAATTAAATAGTTACTATTTGTAGTTGAATTTTGGTTGATAAGCATAATGGCTTTTGTTGGCTACCAAATATGTCATTAATTGGTAGGTTGCAATAATTCTCATGTGTTAATTAAAGCCATTTTTGCCGCAATTTTTCATCCTAAAACACGAGCAAATTTCCTTTTAGTACCATAACGATGTTTGCTACATAAGTCAAATATGTTTGATAATGTTCTTTGTTTACCTATGATGTGACATTAAATTTTCTGAGTTGACAACTAGTTTACTCTACCAAACATAATTGGATATAGTTATATAGTTATATATATCACTAATCTTTTTGTCCCACTGTGGATGATGGACAAAAGGTATACTAATGGATTCCTAAAGGGTGAAGACTTTTTAAAGAAAATAATATAAATGTTATAATTTTCTCCTTCTTTTTATTGAATGCATAGCTTTTTAAAAGCTATCAATGGAAGCTATAAGAACACCTTAAAGCATCGATCAATAGTTCAATAGAAAGCATTGACAATATTTTTCCCCATGAATTATTAATATTCCAAATTTATTGACCTTAATTAATAATTTAATATTTTTGATGAGTTGGTGGGTCATGTTGAGAATTGATAGATTTAATCATATTAGAAAATAGTTAGAGTTGGTTGAGTTTATTAGATATTAGTTATTAATTTGAGTTGTGTTAATTAAGCCAAATGCAACATCAACTCATGCTTAATGTTGTTCATAATCTTTAACAATTACCACTTGCTTATTAGTAAAATGCATATATATATATATATATATATATATATATATATATATATATATATATATAGATTTAATTATTATTGTTGTGGATGGAAACTACTATTGAAGATTGTGATGTGTGGGATTAATTATAAATGGTTTATAGTAGTACTACAGATATAATGCGGCTCATGCCTTAAAGAAGGAAAGGAAGCGTGCCTTATATATCTGAAAAGGCTAATTCTAGGTGGCCAACAAGACAAATTTTGTTTTTACCTAAAATATCCATTTTTAAATTAGAGAGTGATGAGGTTTTATTTTCAAAATTGAAAATCATGAAAATAAACAAACACAACTTTATATATACCTCAATTTCCATTTTTTCTTAATTTGTTATAATTAATAATAATATTAATAACTAAATGACTCTATTTTAATTATTTTAGTAAAATGATTAATGTACACCAAAGGTTATACAATATTTATCTCCATAGGTAGATTTTAGGAGTTTAGATGTAAGAGTGAATCTATATTAAAATTTAATAATGTGAGTGCATGTTGTACGAATTTTGTACAATTTTTTTATCATACACATTATTTCTCATTATTTCAACATGTCTTTAGGATATATTCACTTATTTTAGGCACATGTATATTTTGAAAAATAATATTAAATAAATGGTAATAATTAATTAAATGTAAATTATTTATGTAATCAAATAATATTTGATCATTATTATCTTCTATTATGACAAAAAAAATGTTCATGCTCAAACTAAAAAATAAAAAGATTCATTGAATATAAAAGTGAGATGATTAAGTGATTTTTTAAAAACAAAAGATTCTTCTATGATCCTTTCATGCATCCAATTAGAAACAAATTTCCCAGCTATTTATGAAAAAAATTAAAAGAGGGTTTTATTTTATTTTTTTTGTTTCCAAGTTGTGGTCCCCCCCCCTACCCTTAGAGTTAGTCACTAAAAAAACCTAAAAGAAAATAATAAAAGAAGAAGAAATTATTATGAAAGCCCTAAGCTCACGTGTAGGGTTCAATGCATTTACGGACCGTAATAATGTAAAAAAAATTCATCATTAGCAGTGCAGGGATTGGTATTATGTGAAATCATTATAAATGACCTCAGAAATATAAATAAATAAATAAGTAATGAAAAGATAGATAGATAGACTTAAAGGCTTTTGCAACAAATATATTATAAAATAATAATATGCATTTTATGAAGTCTTTCTTTCAATTAATTGCTCTTTTTTTTTTTTTTTCCTTTTAGTTTCTTCTCCTTCATACATTAACTCTTCAATTACCCTTTTGTGGGTCACATTCAGATCTTTCTATTGCCAATAGTATCACACGCTCACCCATCATGAGAAGATACTAATAAATAACATAATAAAAATATTATTTATACAGCTAAATTTAATTTTTCATTTTAGACATTCACATCATATATTATCAAATATTATGAAGGTAATAATCTCTATATTTACTCCACTCTACTATCATATCCAAGAATATGACCGAAAATCAACTTGATTGGTCAAGTGATCAGCTCACTTAGTCGTTTAAGTAAAGGTTGAGAGTCCAATCTTTGTCTTGTGTATGTGTATGCAACAACCTGTTGGCAAGCGTTAAACTCATAAATGAAACTTCACACCGTGACAGATTAATCCTTGACCTATCGAGCTGAGGATATGGATGGTCCAATAAAAAAAAATGAATATCACCTTAATGTCTCAAATGGAACATTCAATTCAATATAAATAATAATAACAAAATATTGGAGATGAAATTTTGAAAAGGCATTATCACGTGTATTGGTCCTTCCTTCTTGATTCCCATGATGCTCCACAAAATCATAAGTTCATATTCCTTTGGTTCTCATTGGGGTGATGCAATTGCAATCATCTCTCCTAGCTACTTCTCTTTCTCTTTTAATTAATTTCCTTTTTATTTTATTTTTTTTTAGTTTTCCTTTTGGTAAAAATAAAGATGGGTCATTACCACCCTGCATAATTGTAATTATAAGGCAAGGTATATGATGATGGGTATTCATGAGTGCCAGTTTTTTTTATTAAAAAATAATTGTAAAAATAAATAAAAATCTCTTTACCCCTGTCACACACATTTATGAAGGGGGAAAAATATGAACACCCCCTAACCCCCCTCCCTTAAATCATTATGCCCCAATTTTTAATTATTAAATTGACCCATGACTCATCAATATAGCAAAAATAAAATTAAAAAAAAAGGAAATTTTATTTAGTTATACATAAATCTCATCATAAGATATTATATTATAATATTGACTTAGATGTAAATATGCCTTATCCAATAATCTGAATTTAACATGTATTTATTTAATTATAGATGAGAGTATATAGATATGATAAATTTTATTTTAAATAATTAGTTAGAAAAAAGGTTATATATTTAAGAGAACCATTATTGTTGGGCCTTTGCCATCATTGTTTGTTTCTGACGAGATTTTATAACACTCCCTTTTTTTTATTAGATTCACTACTCACGCATTTACTCCTCAATATTATTTTTTGATATTTGCCTCCTTATACTTTAATTTCTTTGACTGTGCCATTAATAATATAAATGTTATTATTATTATTATCTGAATTTGAATGACATATATATAGATTGTTGACCAAGCACATGTTGGGATAGTGAATTATGTTTGAACAAAGAAAAGAAAGATAGCAAGTCATGAATGAAGCCTACAACTTTATAACTTTGTCTAATTGATGAGCTCAGATCACTATAGCCGCACCCCGCAGCTATGTCATGAGTGAACAAAAATAATAATAATAATCAATAATGCTAGCAATATAATATAAATACTTCCAACGAGTATTCAACGTGTGCTATATATATGACATGAAATGTGTGTTATACATACGTGTGTTATTCATATAGCACATATCACTACAACAAAAATGATCATTTTCAACATGCAATTGTCGAAAAGTGTTGATAAAAGTATTGTAAAAAAAAGATATGTTGACATTTGTTGGCAGTTGAAAATAGTCATAAACTATTCTTTGACAATTAATGACTGTTGAAAATACTTATAAATTAGTTTTAAGTATTTTCGATGGCCACTAATTGTCAATATTACTTTTATTGGTAATACTTTTATTGACATATTCAATGTTAAAAATACTTCATTTTCTAATAGTGCATTCAATATTATGTATAATATACGTTGAATAATCGTTTGAGGTATTTTTGTTGTAAGATCATGAATAACAATAGATATTACCACATGTATGCAATCATGCATGCAAATTTGTTGACATACCTTTTTATTTTGATATATTTATGATAAATTGAATCTCAATAATCTTAATAAAAAGGATAAATTATGCTAATCTTTTTTTAGATTTTGTGAAATTCATCTTCTTCCTCTAATTTATAAAGCTTATTTAAGGGGTGTTTTCTTTTGGGTAGAAAATTTAGGAGGCCTTTGAGTTTATAAAGTCATTTTATTGATTTAACCTAAAAATTATGCTAACATCTTCGATATTGTACATAAACAGTGCACTTAAGAGAGATCAATGTCATCACCTATATAAATAGAAATAAATAAATCAAATTAAATAAAAAAGTGATATGTTTAATAACTGCCTAGGAGGTAAAGGTAAAAGAAAAATTGAAGATAAAAAGTAAATCAATATAGAAAATTAGTACATATTAAATAATACACATACTTGCTTGTGTTTGAATCTAACGAGCTTGATTGTGGAATGTGTTGAAGTATAATTGTTAGAAAATTGTATCTATGCAAATAATATTTTTACAAAAAGGCACAGAAACTGAAAAATATAGTCTAATAAAGAATTTTTGGCCAAACTAATCTAAATGCAGAGCACGAGGAAGTGGCTAAGCTAGGCACTAATAATGTTTAATTTCCATTTGATGCTAAAGTTTAGAGCTCAACACAGATAATAATAATAATAATAATCATTATCAGAGATATATATATAATTTTGGGTACATGCATGGTAGTTGTAGTCATAAATTTGGAGCTGTACTATAATATAATAAATAATATACTATTTGAAGGAATATAATTAAGCACTTTTGGTAATAGATTAATTTTTATAAAATAATAAATTTTTTATTTTGAAAAATTTACCCTTATGTTTCCTCTTAAATTGAACATGCACTAAATTTTAAAATTTGTTTCATTAGAGCAACAAAGCATTTTCTTTTTTTATAAGCTATCATAATGTTAAGATGCTAGATTATCTATCAAAAAACATGTCAAGTATAGTTAGTGTTTTTGTCCCTAGGTATAACAAGTAGCATTTTACTTTATGTAGGTCATATTGATGAATATAACCTTTTTAATTAAGGACCAAAAGGCAATTTTAGAAAGAGCTATATATCTAGCTACCCAATGGAATTGAATCCCCACAATTAGACATCATAGGTTGATGCAAACAGAGTCCTAAACAAAATAGGGGACTCAAAACTGATCACACTAAGGAACATTAATGATTGTATAACAGAAATATGTTCAACTAGTATTTAATGTATACTATATATAATACATAATGTGTGCTATAACACATGTACATATATGTACATATAGCACACATTCTGTGTTATGTATAGCACACGATGAATACTACTTGAACATATTTCTATTGTACGACAAACATTATTGATATATAACCATGATGCTTCACGTTTTGGCACTAATAATCCATGAGGGATTTGTTCGGAACAATCATGATTTACAAGTTAATCTCCTGAATCTCGCAAGAATAATAGTGATTTACTTAACATAATGTTCTACGTTAGTTCCCTTATAATTAACGTGACTATATAATCAAAATCAGGTAAAACAAACTAACCGTATGTGAATAATGTTTCAAAACTCCCTATAATTCTTTTAACAATAATGCTAAGTGAACCATGAAAAACCAGCCCATACAGCCAATGAGCCTATTTTGGCTTTGGTTTTGGCCCAAATAATCATTGAGATTGTAATGGGCTGAGTAATTATGACCCAAAATCTTATTTATTGACTGGTTGGACTGATTTTGTATTGTTCATTTAGCATCACCCTTATTTTAATTATCTCATGAGTCATTTTGTTTTGGATGGTAGACGTGAATGAAAAAACAAAAACAATTAAAAGAATAGATTCTTCATAAGGAACAACGTGTACTATAACATGTTTCGGCTTCCTTTTCTTTCTTTTTATTTGCCCCTTTTTGAGGAACTCTTTTAATGGTTTCACGTTTCTTTGGTTTAAAAAGCAAAAGATCAAAACTCTTCTAATCCTAAGCACATACAAATAAATAAAGAAAAGAATATGTGAAGAGTTCTTGGCAAACCCTACACCTTATTTTGCATGCATTAAATTATAGAAATTAAATAAAGAGATTTAATTCGACAATATTATAAATTTTGGTGTATTAAAAACAGATATCTTTTAAAGTGTAGTGAAATTTATTCTATGTATCATTTTCTTTTTCATGAGAAAATAAGATTACGGCAAAGAGAATGATTACATCAAATAATAATACACTTCCCAACACATGAAAAAATGAAAAATGGGGGTCCTAAATATAGAATATATATATAAAAATAAAAAGAAAAGAGTAGTAATTGATGATGATGAAGTAAGGGGAGGGGGGGAGGGTATTGGACCCAATCCAAACCATCATTGCAAATCTTGGGGAAGGCCTAGCCCATCATCATTTTGCAAACGCTAACTGAAAGCCCCCATTATTGTTCCTCTCTTCTCTCTTCTGCCACCATTTTCCCCCTTTTCCTCCACAACCTAAGGATACAAAAAAAATAGGGTCAATTTAATCAAATTCAACTTTATTCTTTTCTATTATTTACATTATTCTTACATTCTCAAAATATATTGTTCATGTCCTATAAAGAAAGATTAGTTCAATTTATAAAAGAATAATTGTGTAAATCTGTACAGAAAATTTTATAAATAGATAAAAGATAAGCTTGATATCACTAAATTTCAGAAAAATTCGATATAATTTACTTAGAAAATCAAGTTAAAGTATATATTCTACACAATACAAGTCACAAAATAAAGTTTTTGATTTTAACTTTAATTTGTCTAAATTGTTGATAATATAAGAAACAGATAAATGTTATTGGTGCTCACAATTTATAAAACATCATATCAAAGTATAAGAGTGTATGAATCCAATATTCCACCAATTATAAACACAACAAACACTAATACTTTTTAAAATATATTAATCTCTAACAAAATCAGTTAAGAACAGATAAAAAAATCATGAACATACGAAACTGTAATTCAAAGCTCACATTTATAATGATAAAAAATGAAAAACTAAACAAGATCTTGTTCACAAGCTAAGCTAAAAAATGTGATAATAATAACTTTACTTCCACTTTAACTCCCTACTATCATTCCACAAGTTAACTCTTCAAACATTATTATGTGACCAAAACCAAAAAAACAGAACAGAAAAAAAGAAAACCAACCATCATCATTCACATGACGCCATAACCATAACCATAACCATGATAATCATAATTCTTCATAAAACCCCAAAATAATAATAATAATAATAAAAAAGAAATCTTTTGATATAGCGTTACTTCACCGGCCGCCTTCCATGCTTACACATTGCATGATTGTTCTGTCAGAAAACAGAGCACATCTCTCTCTCTCTCTCTTGCTCTGTGTCACACTTTTCATCATCTTTTTTGTGTCTCTTCTATTTTCTTACCTTTTTATTTTATTTATTTTTTCCCCTCTCTATAAATTAACCACCCCATTTTGTTCCCTTTGTCCCTCATCACACCACAACCCCTTATTCTGTGTCTCTATCTCTTCTTCTCCTTCTTCTTCTTCACATAATCCACAGATTTTCCTTTTTGCTTGTTCCTTCCATTTTCACTACAACACAGAAGAAAAAAGGTGATCTTTTTCGATAAATTCAGAGAAAGACAAAGGGGGACCCCACCTCAAATCTTTCTCTATTTTCTTATGCTCTTTTATTTTATTTTTTTTCCCTTTTTCATTGTTACTTTCACAAGGAAAGAAAAAAAAACATGGTTTTTTAGATTTGATGACACCCCATTTGAGGCTATATTGCAACTTTATTTATTTTGGTTTTATTCATAAAATTTTTTATATGTTAGGACATGTCATCTTTTTATGCTCTGTCTCTAGCTTCTTCTTACCTTAAGATTTTCAGAGTTTTAGGTACTTTTTGTTCTACTACTACTACTCCTACTCCACCTTGTGTTTTGTGGAAGCAATTTTATTTCCTTTTTCTTTTTGTTTCTCAGTGGGTTCTGTTACATCTATTTTCCCTTATATTTTAATTTTATTATAATCACATTATAAAAAAAAAAGCAATACTCTCCTCAATAGTTTCTTTGTCTTTCTCTGGCTCCAAAATCCAATTTTCTTTATTAATTATATATAATTTCCATTTTACTTTTGCCAACTTTTTTGGCTCTAAAACACACAAACCTTGATCCTTTTCTTCTCTCTTGTGATAGATAACACAAAGAAACCTTTTTTATTTCATTTTATGAATCTTCTTAACTTGCTTTCAAGTGAGTACAGTTTTTGGACAATTGTTATTCCCTTTTTCTTCTTCTTCTTCTTCTTTCTGTATCTTCTAGTTTTGTTTTATTTTATTTTTTTCAGACAACCCCATATGCTCTATTTATTTGACATGGTGGTCCATAAAAAAAAAGAAAAAAAAAAGAAGAGAACTCAATTGTTTTTCTGGCATCCACCTGCTATATGCTTTTTTTCCCCCTCCCCTGTTGTTATTGGCTTCTTGGGTTTTAAGTGTCATAATTATATCTACCAAAGCAAATTCATAAAGTATGAAGCCTTTGCATTTAAATTCTCAACTTTTTTTTTTTAATATTTTAATTTAATTTTTTTCAATCAGTTACTACTAAGGTGGTTGTTGTGTGCTATCTTAATGATCACACACCATCCCTTCTTTTACTCTCTTCAATCATCATATTCTTCTCTTTTTGAGTAACTCAAGAAAATGGAGATATTATAGTATTCATTTATTCATATATATATAGATATATATGATTAATTATTATTTCATTTTGAATGATTATTTAATGGTTTTATGGTTAATAAATTGCAGAGGAATTGAGTGAGAGAGATGGAAAGATTGAACTCAAAGCTGTACTTGCAGAACTGTTACATAATGAAAGAGAATGAGAGGCTTAGGAAGAAAGCACAGCTTCTGAATCAAGAGAATCAAGCACTTCTTTCTGAGCTCAAACAGAAACTCTCATCAAATGGAAAGGGAAATAATAATAATAATAATCAGAAAAATGGTCCAAATAATAATAATACCCTTCTTGACCTTAGCCTCAGCACAAGTTCAAGTCAAAACCCTTCCAATTCCACCAATTAATTAAGAAGAAGAATCATGTTGACCCCACTAGATAATGTATTAAGTTTTCTCTTTTTTTAAGTCTTTTTTCTTTAAAATATATTTGGTGTAAAATCCAATGTTGGAAGTAGTAGTAGTTGTAGTGTTCTGTTCCATAGGACAAAACTAGCATATATCCTCTAGCAGGGTACTATTACTTCTATTTCCATGTTTAATCATATATATATATATATATATATATATATATATATATATATATATATCATCTTCTTTATTTGGGGGGGTTTTTTAGATTTCAATTTCTCAACTACAAGGTTGTATGAATGAATGAATGATGTATCAGAACCTATCTGCTAGAAAGGAATATAAACTTTATTATTATTGTTATCATGTTTAGTTTTTGCTTCCATTATTGCTTTTGCCTCTCTGTTTCAGATTCTCAAAAATTATGTATTCCAATATATATGTAAACAAAACCATTTTCACTTGTTTCGGAATTAATTCTAAACTCCTAAAACCAAACATCACAGAAAAAATTAGTGAATCAATTTTGGGATCTAAAGTTGATTCTAACATTATAATATTTAAATTATTAATTTTTTTTAATGTTAAAATTTGGATATGAATTGGATGACATACAGAGATGGCTTATCATTCAGATTCTGATTTTGAAGAGAGGATCTAATCAGAAAAAACGTCATATAAAAGATTCAGGAATGAAATAAAGTCAATGAGGATTCATTAGAATAATTGATGAGAGGAAGAAGAAGAAGAGCCCACAAAAATATCAGAGTGTAGGATATGACATTGCCAAACAATGAATCATGGCTTATGATATATTTCAGTATGGTTTGACTGACTTTGCTCAAACCAACATTACTGCATGTCAGATTTCAGATCACTTCTCTATCTATATTAATAAAATCTTAAATGTATAAAATGATCATAGTGATTTTAATATTGAAATCAATATGTGAAAATAATCACACTTTAGTTTATAATTATGTAAGCAATAATATTTGTCGTACAATAAAAATATGTTCAACTAGGATCCAACATGTGCTATACATACATAAGACATAATGCGTGTTATATGTATAGCACAAATTACGTCTTATATATAGCACACCTTGAATACTAGTTTGACGTATTTCTATTATACGATAAATATTATTGATTATATACGTGTTATTTTCTTGAATAATATTGTGTGTACACCATAAAATCAGATACAATCAATTACCATATTCAATAATCAAATTTCTCTATTTTCTTTATAACATGCTCCCAAACTCAGAGCAAGAAAATGGGTAAGAGTTCAAATTGCTGAATCTCTTATGTTCATGCAACTGTTAAATTAATATCATGTACTTAGGAAAAAAGGACATGTATTACTAATTAACATCACACTTTAAATTGTTATATATGAATGTTTGGAGGATAATATTAAAAAAGAAAAGAAAGAATAATGTCTAATCAAAATGAAGTGAAATTCACAAAGTTTATTTTTTCTTGCTGTAGCCCTGCATCATCTAACTGAAACTGACCACCTAAGGTCACCAAACCAGGTCACCAGAACCTCAGAATGTCAATTTTGATAATAATAGAATTAAGGACCAAAGGCATCATGACTGAGATTCCCCTTTCAAGACCCATAAGTCAGCAATATAATATAATATATATCTATAGATTCATTTTAATGGGACAAAAATA
Source organism: Aeschynomene evenia (assembly GCA_013621005.1). Taxonomy (NCBI): domain Eukaryota; kingdom Viridiplantae; phylum Streptophyta; class Magnoliopsida; order Fabales; family Fabaceae; genus Aeschynomene; species Aeschynomene evenia. The sequence goes on along the minus strand of CM024264.1, from coordinate 22,970,450 downwards.
AATTATGACCAAATATAATGAGTATCTCCATAAAATAAATAACATTATATAGATCTTTCCATGAAATTTTACACATGTATTTGTCAAATTAACTTAAAAAATTCATACATTTATTAAATTATCACGCAGACCTTTCTTAGAAATTATATTGATCTCTTTTGAAAAGTTTTATTCATACTTCTTAAGTATATTCAGATGAGATCAATATCACTTAAACAAATAAAAGGAAGTTAATTTGAATTTCACCTAGTTTCGAAAAGTGATAGTATAATTTACTCTAAAATAAATAATATATTAAGAAATTAAAGAATAGTTGTGAGGAGTGAAAGGAATTGGAATTATGAAAAGAGTAGTGTATTTATCAAAAAAAAAATGAAAAGAGTAGTGTTAATATAGATTCAAGTTCACGGTGAACCATATACGTGATAATATATCAACCATTTAAGATATAATTAAAAGTTATAACTATAATAATATTATGAAATTTTCTATTGATATGTTGCCACATGTAAGGTTCACTGTAAACTCGAGTCTATATTATCATTTTCCTTACGAACGAGAAGAGAAGCATATGGCTAAACGAGGGAGGTGACACAGAGGAGGGCCAAGATGACCCTACATTCCTCATTTTACCACTGCACCTCATTGGATTTAACTTACTTGTATTAAATGTTTTGTTGAAAATTATATTCTCTTTGTTTCAGAGTATCTGCTGCATGCAGATTCGGCCATCATAACCATATCTAACACTATATACTATATGGAATTAGGAAGCCTTTGATGTGAGAAGTGAAAAATTCAAAAACAAAAACAAAGGTTTAATAGCAATGAGAGAAGAGAGAATTATTACATGCATTAATCTTTCTTAACTTAGATTTTTTATTTATTTATCTATTCTCTTAAGTCTGTGAATAAATTCATCTACATTTATTAAACGATGTGATTATTACATTTATCAAAGGATATCATATATCAAGAGTTTAACTTGTTAATATTTATATTCTTTCCAATTTGTTTCTCCTAAAGTTTTCCGAGGACGTTTTAAGGAATTCCAAGATCCCCAAAAAGTTGAACTTTGTGAATCATCTTGGGGTTTTGAATTGTCCAAGGTCAAGCCATTGTGATTGGTTTAGAGTGAACGTAAGGTCAATGACAAGCAAACTTTAACCCCCAAAGGTGATCTCAGTTGAAAGTGTTGTGAAAAACAAACACTGAAAAAAGTACCTGAGTTCAACTCTGAGTTTTGCTCTAGTGGTAGGTCCTCTCTTGATAAAAAAGAAAAGAACAAAACTATATTGTTATTTGAAACATTTTTTTTTTCTGGTCTCATTTAAATATTGGGAGAGTCATGTGTTGGTTACTATTGTTCAATTACTTTATTAATAAATATGATAAGACTTAAGAGAATATAATAGGAATTTAATGTGGTGACAACATAAAACTTTAAAACCTTGAATACTTCTAAGTCTTCTTGTCTAATATTTACATCTTCCTACCGACATTGCCTTATTATTTTCTCTGCTTCATCTCAACTTTCATAGCATAATTACACTAAAGATCCTTTTTCCTATGATGTTTGGACTACTCAGCTATGAGTTGCCTACAAAAGGAAAAGAAGATTTTTAAAAATTTTACATATTCACAACTTACAAATTTAAGAGGAAAGTGTTTTGAAAGCCTCCATTTTAGAAACTCTTGAACAAAACCTTCAGAAAATTGTAACTTCAAGCAAGTTCACATAAAACTCAAAATGAAAAATGTTTTACTATATAGAACACAGTATGTGCATAACTGAATATTTGCCAAGTAATAATAATTGCAAAAATTATTAACACCATAGTATTCTTATCTAACATCTTCCAATATAAAGAAAACTACACAAAACAATCCAAGAATGGTTTCCTACAAGAATCCTCATCCTCATTGGAGACAATTCTATTCGAGATTTTAAGCTACAATCAGACAGTAATTAAAATTAGAATCATACTACATGTGGAGGACTAAACCCTTCTGCTAGACCAAATTTCGTTAGTATTGCATCCAATATTACAACTATATCATTACAGTAAAAACTAATAGAAGTTAATAACTAAAGCAAAAAAACATAAATAGTTTTCTTGAATAAGAAGAAAAGATAAAAGAGACAAATGGAAAGTAAAACCTTTCCCCTGTATAATTCACTCCTAGTTCTCTCTACTTTTGTCCCCTCCTTCCTCTAACAATTTACATTGAGGAATTTCCTGCTCTCCATGAACAATAACCTTGCCAGCAACTGCAATTATCAGCTCTATCATTGTACAAATGCGGGCCCGTCATCGGGAAAAGAAGCCAAATGAAGCCCAAGAATCCCATTATGAATGCTACACTTACTATCCCTGAAACAGAGAGAAGAAGAAGAAGTGAATGATAGAAGCAGTTAGATATATCTGATATCATAAGTCTTATTTTTCAAATTTCAGTTTAATCAATTCATTAGAAACTTAATACACTTACCACTTCTCCTTGAGTAGAGTACAGGCAGACCCATAAAATTGCAATATATATGAGCAACTAATGGAGCAATAAGATGTCCTGAAAAAACACAAGTGGGAAACAAATATAAGAGACAAGATAAGGAAAAAAATTAGGGCGACAAAACACAAAAGAACCGTGTTGACTTGTCATGAGAACTGAACCTATCCGAGAAAACAATGGGTTAAACATCACATACCAGTCCGAATGAAAAGAAAAGATGCATATGACCCAAAGACAACAGTGTAACCAAGCTGGAGACCTGCAGACACAATTGATTTTTCCGTGAATACCTTTCGGATAGATATTTATCTGTGTAAGATTGTTATCTCAGAACACTATGTAGAATCTAGAAATGACCCAAAGTTTCAAGGCAAGAGATAGCAAATTAGCCAGGGGAGCTTTGAATGAACAAAGTGTTTACCTATAACCATAGCAGCCTTCATTATTCTGTAGTTTTGCTTGGTGTAAATCTCCATGAAATGATTTAAATGTGCTGCAAACCAATCATGTAGTGAAACTTCTATTCATCATTTTCTTGAGCTCTAACTATTGGTGGAATTGTCATTGTTTAAATCCCCAACATTACAGTAATGGGTGCTTGATGATTTCCCTTAAACATTTTTTATTATCAAATGCTAAAAAATTATCACTTATCTTATATATAAACTCAAAATTCTATGCCTACAGAATAACATAGCAAGAAACCAAATACGTTTTCCGGAAGTGACATCCAATAACATACCCAAGCTGAAGAAAATAGGGCAGAGAAGTATGACACTGTATGGTTTAAAACCTCCACAGAGAAGTAAAGGTATCATGCACGCCCTAAACACCAACTCTTCAGTAAAGGGTGCCTGTCCAACAAATAATTAAATAAAAATTACCGAATTTTATGTAAGATGTAAAAATGAACCCTAAAAAAGACAATTTGCTTAAGCTGAATTCACAAATCAGGAAATACAATTTGCTTATGTGCTTGCAACTCTCATAATCCAAAACAAGGTGTAAGCTTGGTGCAATGCTAATGGCAAAAAAGGATCTACATGTTACATAACAATGGAAAATGGTACCAACCACAATATAGTTTCGCCATGCCAAAACATTTCTTGAAGTAGCAGACAGCCATGCAATAAACCTCTGAGTGACATATTTACAGGAATCAATGGAAAGACCGCCACCAGAACTCGTATGTTGCCTCCAAGAACCAAGCAATAAAAGAAACTTGTGGAACAAAGAGCCAGCATACATTAGAGAGGTCAGGGAAAGCGGAAGGACCACTGCTTGCCACTGTTTCATACAGAAAACCGTATTTCAGCAAGGAAATTTTAGGAATGACGATGACCCAGTTTTCCAATCTGCATATCATAATAACAAAGGGTAAACACACTTTTTATTCTATCCCTTCTACCCTACCCGAAACCTTAACAAAAATCAAGTCAAAAAATGCATCGAATTGAACCCGACAACCCGTTAAAAATTGTGATTCTCGATACTCACAATATGATCCCCTCTGATACCATAAACACCAAAAATGTCCAGCAGTTCCTTACTTTGCACCTGCCCACATAGTAAAATAACTTCATGATAACAGCCATACAAAGCACACAACCAAATTAAGCAAAAGGGCAACATAGCCAATAACTCAGAAAATGATGATTAATTACATTACACCCAGCACTTAATTTACTTAAATTACATTTAAAAAAAAAAAAAAAAAAAAAAACTAAAACCTTGTCTTAATCCTTGAAAGATATAGACAACAACAACAACAACACATTGGTGGTGCAAAGGATCATTGAGCAATGCTGCTACATATCCAACAAAACATAACTAAAACCGTTGACAAAATTCATAATGATTGTTGGATGAAATAAAACGCTATCACCCACTTATTCATCCAATGGCTAACAACTATGCTACATGGTTCTGGCAACTAAATACTAAGAAAGTTTCTAGCTTTCTAGCAACTTTTTTTTCTTTCTTTTTTAATAATTATCACCTCATAAATCCCTATAAGATGCAAAACAATTGCAAAATTTGCCTTTTTTTTCAGTTCACCAGTTTAGTCCTCTCTAATGTAGTAGCTATAATCAATTATTAATTATTTTAAAGTTCAGATAAAAATAAGCTAATTTTCACTAAAGTACTTTTAGCAGCTACAAATAAATACCTTAAAAGTAAAGGATTTTAAATTCAATTAAGAAAACAAATGAAAAAAAAATTATGAAGGGAGAATAAAGCATACATACAGGAAGAATGAGGGCAGAGAGGAAGAGAGAGAGAAGGGAGGAAACGACGGCACATAGGAACCGACGAATCATGAACTCTTCCAACGATGAAGGGTTAGGCAATCGAAGCAGCAATGTCGGAGCGTATAAAATTGCAACGTAGAGAAGCGCCATCGATACGCAAGCTACGACAGCGAGTGGCTTCGAAACGACGCCGTATTGTTCTTCCATTGTTGGTGAAGGTCGTTGAAGCAGCTGAAAGAAGAGTAACCCTAGAGAGTGAGAGTGAGAGGGAGAAGGAGAAGGTGGGAAGGGCATAAATGGAAATATAGAAAATATGTGTCTTTGTCTGAGATATCTTTGTAGTTAAGGTTGACTTTGACTCCTTCAGTGTGATTATTAGAGAGGGAAACAAGTGAAGTGGAACTTGCAAAATCATGCTATTAAGTGTTAATCACTTAATCCAACTCTCATTTCTCTAATGGCAAAAAAGATCCAAACCAATAGGAGCCACACATTTTAAATCCCATTTAATCTTATTGAGAGAAAATGACTCGAGTATCATAACGTAATGAATTCCTCAATTTATATACATTTTATTTAATCTATTATTAATTTATATTAAACTCTCTCAAAGTTTAGTGAAGGTTTCCCTTTATTAATCCATACGACATTGATCTTTCCCTTTCCTGAATAAACTGTTTAATAGAAGTTAGTGTAATTAGAGAGGTTCGATTAACAAATTCAAGGACTTCTTGACTAAATTTTACAAACAAAAGAATTGAAATGAATTTTACTAAACCTTAAAATAGATTAGTATAATTTACCCAACAATTAATATATCTAGATATATTATTTTTCTTAGAGTAGGTTTTGAATTGATGGACTAACTCAATGACCACATGAGTTGCACTCCATCTATATTAATGTTTTGACCAAGTTGTGGATTGACCCAAAGTGCTTTAGGCCTAAGAAGTTTAAGAAAGAAGGAGTGGTAATTAAGCTCCTTTCATTTAGTTTGGGTAGAAGGGCTTGTCTCTAGGGAAAGAAAGTTGGGCCCCCACACATAGTGGGCTTATTGCTTAGAAACCAAACAACTTTGGAAAAACTTGAAATTTGACCCCAAGAAACTTATATAAAATAATTAATATTTTAAGGCTAATGGTCAGTCTTGAAGGCGAGTTAGTTCACAAGTTTGTTGGTTGTTGTTTGTTGTTACGGCCATAAATGCTTAAAATTAATTTGATTTATTAGATATGATATGATGATGGCAACAATTTAGTATTCATTCTGTTGAGGTTGGTAGCTCTAAGTTTGACTTCATGTTATGATTTTGGTGAAAGTTTATCAACTACTACTTCTCTATCTTTCATGCTTATATAGAATTTATTTTGTCTATGATTATCGATCGAGTCTAATGCATTTAATTTATTGTCTACCAATCTTCCTACACTAACTACCTATATATGTTAAGCACCTTAAAAATATAGCAATAGGTGTAGACTCAAAGTAGAGGCTGATATCACAAGTTTATGTTTGCACGGTGTAATTTGCACACATGCACCTTTCTTAGATATTTTGATTCAAGTTATCTTACAAAATGTAATATGTTAATTAATTAATGTTTAGACAAAATAAATGAATCATTTTATTCTTAGAGTGCTGCTAAATATACATTAAATTTACTAGCCAAATCAGTCAAAGTTTAACCTTAAATCATATTCGATATGACCTACTAAGTCCATCTATAAAAAGTAGTTTCTTTCTCTATTTATCCTCAAAAATTGAAAAGATGTCAAAAGACTCTATTGACGGGTTGCGGTTGATTGGATATTGTTCATCAAGAATTATTCTTATTTTTATATTATGTACTTAAATACTTATTTTTTTCATATCTTCTTAAGATGCCTAAATAAGATTAAGACATATTATTTGCATGATTTTTCAAGAAACTAATATTAAAACTAACCCTATGTATGTTTTGATAAGACTATATATGATGACTAAAAAAGTAAATTATATAAATATATATTATATATTAATTGATTTTGTTTTCAAAAATGATACTTGTACATACAATAATACAATTCATCCATTAATTTTCCATCAATTTAAAAAGTTGACAACTTTTATGAATATGTTGGCAACTTGTTAACATTTTTATAAAAGTTGCTAACTTTAAATGGATGAAAAATGAGTGAATAACACTATTTTATGTACAAATAGCATTCCTCTTTGTTTTTGCTTGCAATCTAATGTTTTCAACCGAATGGTATTTATAGATTTGACATTAAGGACAAAAACATGCTTTTGTCATCAGCACGAGCTTTGAAATTAAATTATGATGGAGCAGCTATATATATATAATAACAAGAGAGGTTGCTCTGCTTTAATTAATTTGATCCTACTTAATCACAAAAACACCATCTTCAATTTATTTATTTTCATTCTGTTTGACCTTTATTTGTAGATTTGTTGAGGATTGTTCTACTTGCCACCATCCACCAAATTATATCTATATATATATACATCAATATTGCATCCCTTGTTATGGCCAAAAGACAAATAAATATTGTAGCATGATGAGTGAAGAACAGAGAGAAGCTAATTTGATGATGGAAGAGGATGAAGATCTATTTGAGATTGATCTTGATGCACTGAATTTCATTCCTCCACCTCCACCACCTCCTTATTGGGAAAGTTACACTACTAATTCCACAGCAACAGGGAACAATAATAACAATAGCAATAGCAATAGCAATAGCAATAATAGTGCACTTCTTGCAAATTGCTTGATGCCAATTTCAGATATATCAAGTGCTATTCCAGCTTATTCATCACTGCCTCCTACTCTGTTTCCAGGGAATCCAAAGAATAATAATAGTAATAGAGGAGTTGTGATCATCACTGAGCCGGTTTCATTGGGGGAATATCTTAGGCTACCATTCTTGGGGGCTATTGGAATGCTAGATCACAAAACTAAGCCACAATTTTTTCATTTCCAGCTTCACAATTAACTAGTGACACTATATATATATGTATCATCCTTTTTGGTTTGTTTTTTGTTTATTTTTTTATTAGGCTCTTCTGTTTTTGGAAGAGACTTTAGGTGATTGCATTTTAATTTATACAATGTATTCTAGCTAGATTATATTTACTCTTACTTGGAAGAACAAGTAAGACTTATTGTGTTTGCAATTTAGTAGTTTCTTCTTCTCCCATGTGTTCCTTTAATGGTCCTAAAGTATGTGTTTTTTTTTTCTTGCTCTAGGTGGTTTTTGACTATAAAAAAAAATTATTTAGAGGGAAAGAGATGTTGAGAAAAAAAAAACATGAGTGACTAAAATATAATCTGTGTGAGAGCATGAGTAGAACAACCCTAGTTTTGCTATATGCAACTCCTTGTGTGAAGATCAATGAACAATGGTTTTGCATATTAAAAGAGTCTATTGACCAAAAATCAAGAATGAATTGCAAAATAATATATAACCAATAAGATAACTCTCACAATTTATTAGTTATCCAACCGGTAATGATTATTGTATAACAGAATATATACAACTAGTATCCAACGTGTGATATGTATCATTCGTAATGTAGGTCATAGTCTCTTACGTATAACACACATTACATACGACACATAACACACATTAGATGTATATCTGTTGTTATACAACAAACATTACTAGTTAACCAATCAATACTTATGTTAGTTTTCAATTGTGAAAATAGATATCTAACATTAGATAATAATAGACTAAATAAGACGTAAATACATGGAAGACTTATTAAGTACAATAATGCTTCTTGTACACCATTTTGCAGCCACCATCAGCCACTCCATCAATTTCATCAAGTATTATCTTTTCATTTTGATGGGACCCACTATAAAAAAGTGAAGGATGGTTGATGGTGGCTGACGGAAGAGTGTACATATAGCATTATTGTATTAAGTAATTGTCTTAAAATTTTGAGCTCAGATGTACAGTGAACATGTAGTTCTCACTTACAAGTTACAATATTTTGATTCATAATTCTTTATTGTTTTTTATGATCACCTTTAAATGTTATTAATTGATGATCACACACAGTTAACTGTCCCCTTCACCTTCTTTCACATTTCACCATGCTCAATACAAAAGGAATGCTCTTCTTCTCTTTATTAAAGTGTTAATTCAAGTTTAAACTATTATTTTATTACCTATAGCTATCACTATAGTGCAAGCCCATCTATCCATATCTTCTGTCAATTTATTTAACTATTTTTTCACTTTACAAAGAGTATATAAAGGAGGCTAGGAGCTCAATCAACATACATACATATGCACTTTCTGTCCATGTTCTTGGCCATTGTTCACTTCACTTTCAAAAGTTGTATTCTATACTCTTATATGTAGGTAGGTCTAATTTGGGGGCTCATCGGCTTTCACGTGTCAACTTGAATCATTACCACACAATCACTTGAACCTAGTCACTGTATGTAGTTTCTTTCATTTTTTATCTCATTGTTTTCAAATAGTAGACTCTCTTTTCATTTTAACCCCCCTAAATAATAAGAGCTTATTAATAATTAATTAATTGGTTTTAATTTGTTTTATAATTGAAAACAATGTCCACAAGGAAAATGTTTGATGTATAATAATAATATATCCCACTAATATCTAATATATAATATATATTATAATTTATAAATAAAAAAAATAACACAAATTACATATTTAAATAATGGTACATATGTATGTTGTATTCTTTGTGCAATTTCTTATTTTTGTTCAACCAATAATTTCACACATGTAAAACACATATTATATAAAATACATGTTAAATAATTATTAGATGGTATTTCTGTTGTCCAATGTCCAATTGTCAGGTAATTATATACATACAGTTAAAAAATTATATTTAGCTTGATTTGGATTTGAACAATTTCAACAAGTGGTGAGTAAGCATTAATTATGATCGATCCTGAATCAAGTAAACAATTTTCATCATGGGACTAATTTTTTTTAGAAAAATTCTTGAATGCACCAAAAGTAAAACTTTTTATTCCACATTATATCTAAACCTTACTTAAATTTTTAATATAATTTAATTCAATAACACACAATAATTTTTTTAATTGTTTTATAAAATAATGGGTTATGCTATTCGTTAATTTTGCTTTCATTATGACTGAGGACTTACATTTTGCAGCATCATCTCCCTGAAGACATGGTGATGATCGAAATCTCAATATATAATTATCATAATTAAGCTTGAGAACTCGAAACTTATTATTGATTAATGATTCTATATGTATATATATAATCACTGGCAAAACCCTAATTAAGTTTTAAAAATACAAAAACAGAAATAACTAAAGATGTACTCTTTATTTTCTTTCATGTAAAGGCATAGAAATATTTACTTTAACAATATAATGATAATGCAATAATTATTTGAATATATCTTGGATCCTTAATTACATGTGTGAACATTATAATAAATAGAGACTAGCTACAATTATGTTCACACACATACATATATACATGTAGAAAAAGTAAATGTAAAATTGAGACATTTATTTCTTTCTTCAAATAATTAATATTTATCTATTTTATTTCTAATTATATATTTTAATTCACCTTCATACTAGAAATAAATATTTCATGGAATACTCACTAACATACACTCCCAACATTGGCAACAACGCATAATTTTATTATAGAAATACAATAATTGATTGTTACATAATAATACACCATATCATCATCAAAAGTCACATATCCTAATTCAATATAATAGCCATCCAAATCCATTCTACATACACACACCATTAACTCTCTAAACATACATATTTTTCTTTTCTCAAAGATAAACTCAACTAACAACAAGTTATTTCAAGCTAACCCATGTTATGATGATGATGAGCTAGATAATTAATTCTATAGCATTCATCATCATTAAATTAAACTAGTATCCTCCACATACATATTGTACATACTCCGTCGTCCATTCTATACTAATAATCATTTTGATTTTTTCTATACATTAAAAAATTAATATATTTAGACACAAAACACATCTAACTATATTAATTTTTTAATACGTAAAAAAGATCAAACCGATTATTATTAGGGAACAAGAGTATAAATGATGGAAGGTTGTATTTATTCATTACTAATATTGTTATTATTATTATTGCATCAGTTAGCGCCTCCTGGCAGCAGTTTCACGCTGAGCATTGAAGTAGACAGCAGCAACAGGGAGAGAAAGGTCATTTTCAGCAGAGAACCTGATTGTGTTGAACCGATCCCTTGACGATGGGTAGTAATTCACGCTCTGCCTGCTTTTCTGCTTGAACAGAACAAACACGTACCTGTGTATCCCTATATTTGGCCTTGCCATTTCATAGCTCACCAATTCTTTCCCTATTAATTACCCAATCAATAAATAAATAAACCTGTCTAAATATATACATATTTTTCAATCATGTTCTTATTTGAATATCCAAATTTAATAATTAAACGACTCATTACAATATTTGCTTTATTGATCATCTTAGATTTCTAAATTATTAAATTGACTCATTAATTGATTTGACTGTTATTGTTCATTAAGTATTATTGAAAAATTAATGTGGTCATTAGAGCCTAAATATAAAATGCTTGTATTTTTATTATAGGATATATATATATATATATAGTAGGAACAAGTGGAACCTACCAAATGTGGCGTCTGTTGTGCCTGGAATGTCTGTCACTATCCTGTAAAAGAGAGATCAAATTGAACCAATAATTAGACTTTTGAGAGTTTTAGACATATATATAGAACTAGCTAGCTAGAACTGCGGCTCTAAGTAGTTTAGTGTCTCTATCTTTTTAGGGTAGAAAAACTATTGGAAGGGTTTCATGTGTCTTAGCTTGCAGTACTTCTATATATGAGCACAAGTTTTTTTGGGTTCATTTCATTTTTGAAGCAAACCATATCTCATCAGCTCCAAGACATTAACATACATAATCTTGTGATAACATATGTCATTCATGATTTCTAATGTTTTTTATGAGAAAGAACAGCCCAACACATACACAACACTCTCATTTCAATGGACTCTTGTAGTTTGATATATACCTATACTATAATCTCTGCAAATAAATTAATTTAGACACACTTTTTAAGACTTAATTAAATCCTTAACTTTAATATCTCAAGATAACAATAATAATAATAATCTTATTGTTGGATGAAGACTCACCCTCACATTAGGAGTAGTAATTCGGCCCTAATCTCACTTGGCTAATTAACAATATGAATAATAAACAAAATATATACTAACATATAGAATGAATTTCAAGTTATTAATTAATTAATTAATTATCATATATATATATAAATCTATAATAATAGTGATTAATACCAGTGCAAGTGCTCTCTCAGATAAGGATCACTTGGTCCAGGAACATCAGGGTCTGTCATCACCTGCAAGGAAGAACAAAATTAAATTTAAAATTAAAATTAAAGGACAAAAGATTTAATTAATTTATTTTTCTACCCTAATAAGAAAAAGGGGGGAAATTAAAAAGACACAGAGATTAATTAATTGATATTTAATATGATTAAATGAAATGATTACCAGAGTATAGAAAGTTCTCATGTCACCACCATCAATGGAAACCTTAGGCCTTGTGGTAAGAGTGGAAGGGAAGAACTCATGGCCATTGTAGACTTGCTTGTTGTTGTTGTAAGTCACACTCATTTTCACACTTGTTGTGAATGACTCTAGAACATCCCCTATCACTCTTCCAAGAACTAGAGGGTCTGATGAATTATTGTTATTATTCATCTTATTATTAGCCATTAATTATTCTAGTAATTAATAATATATAATGAGAGGAATGAAGAAGAAGAAGAAGAAGAAAAAGATAGAATACAACAAATTCTATTATTTATATTACTCTTTCTTCTTAACTTGTTGCTATGGTAATGAGGGTGTGAAACTCCTTCCATATTTATAGTCTCTTAAAGCTGTTATAATTACTAATAAGATAGTATTTCTTTACAATAATACTAGATGCATAATGAAAAATCAGTCAATGTAGATAATGGGTCTATTTTGGCTTTGATTTGAGCCCAAATAATCATTGAAATTGTAATGGGCTCAGTATTTGTGGCCCATAATCTTATTTATTGGATGGTTGGGCTGGTTTTTCATTGTGCATTTAGCGTTGCTCTTTCTTTATGTCTTATTAAAACGCTTAGGGAACAATATTTTTTCAGACAAAATAGTCAACAAAGCTCATTTAACATTTTATGACCCAAATAACATTTTAATCATGAGTATATATTTTTAATGGGTTGGGTGATTGTGACCCAAATTCCTATTTATTGACTATGACTAATTTTTTATTGTACATCTAGCAATGTTTGTTATTAAAATATAATTTTTAATTATTTGAGTTGTAGAAAAGAGATGAGTTCTATGAAAATTAAAGATAATAATAAATAATAAATGTTACATGTACAATAAAAAATAGCACATTATATATACAATATTTATATTTACCATTGAATTGTAATATAATTTGTTGTTCCATCAAAATTATTATGATCTAAAGATAAAAATTAATCTTATATATACATTATTTAATTTTTTATTGTACACGTCTCCATCATCTAAATAAATAGGAAGGAAAAATAGAAAAAAAAATGAAAAGAAGAAGCATTCGAAGGAATAACAGAAACTGTATATATTCCAGACCAGGTGCTCCCGTCACTGCCAATATGTACTATTTCTTTGGCTCATTTCAATAAGTGCCTTTTGTGGAAATCATTTTTTTAATTTTACATTACACGTGTAAGTATAGGGATAAAATTAATAGAAAAAAGGAGAAAAATGAGAGCATACATGACTAAATGATCGAAGGTGCAACTCGTAAGTTTATATTATTGATACTATTATAATGTAATTTAATTTTTAATATTTTAATATTTCAATTCATTCAAAATATATCAAAATTAACTTTTTGATTAATTTAAATAGACATATTATCAATCAATTATAAAGAAATTTTATCCAATTCTAAATTAAACATGTCATATATAATGACACACATTACATATGATATATAATACACGTTAGATGTTAGTTAAAAGTATAATTATTATACATATACTTTTCCTGATTATTAAACCACACTTTAACTTTGATCAAATACCACACACAAAATTTCTGTTTGTTTATGGGTCGCACAGATCTGAGATACAAATCGTACGGCTCCATCTGTATTGGCCCTTAATCAGTTATTATTGGATGATTTCGTCAAACCTCGCTCAGAAAAAAGCATCATACGTACATGTACCTTATACGGTACGTATATTCTCCGTATATATATATATATATATATATATATGATCAATTCATTACTGTTTACATTGTGGCTTATATTCTTTGCATATTTGAAGCCTTTTTCTACATTAATATTAATAATTATTTAATAATCTCAACTATTCTTTTGTTTCTTCAAAGTGTAAAAGATGTATAAATAATATGTCATAAAGCATAAAAGGCGAAAATTCTATGAATGCTTATGTTCTTCAAAACATTCTTATTTATTTTTAGGATTTAGTTTTCATCTAAAGATAGTGTACAATTTTTTTTACAATCATCCAATTATGTGTTGTCACGTCAATTATGATTTTATTTTCTCTCTTCCATTACCTAAAAAATCATACAAATAGAGTGTTTTGATTGGTTGACACTCAGTGTATCATAATCAAACTCTTTTTTTTATTACAATATTTTTTCTTTTGAAAAATTAAACATGTAATAACGTTTTTCAATTTATTCTTAAAACCTTTAATTTAAGAAGTTAATTTGTTGACTTTATCATAATCTTATTATTTTAAGTTTATTTTTTATATTTATATATCTTGTATAAAAAATCTAAAAAAATAAATAAAAACATGGATGAACATATAGTCCAAACTTCCTTTAGTAATAGTGGAATATAAGGCATCTTACGACTTTTTAGGAATTTTATTTTTGTACCACATAATCTCTATATTTATTTAATCACACATGTAAAAAAAATGTCTCCTCTCTTTCATTATGGAGAAAGAATGAAAAGCCACTAAAACTAATTAAACTATTACTAAGATATTTAAACAATTAATATAAAATTATAAATAAAGTCTCATTATCATTAAAAATTGTATAGAGACAAGCCGGCATTTTTGTTGAATACCTTGCGTGAAGAACATTTCTTGCATTACAATTACATGCACACAAAATGCATTTTGCTGCTTCTGGGAGTGTGATTCTTTCTTTTTTCAAAGAGGCTTTGTTTTTCGAGAAATTTTTTTTTTTACATTTATTTTTTATATATATATATATATCCAACAAGGTGTAAAAGGAGTGATAAAAGAGAATAAATTAAGAAAAAAAAAAGTTAATAGTAAGATTCATGAATGTTATAAGTATAATGTTTGGATGTATGAGATGAATGAACATATATACAAATAATACTATTGTTATTTTTATTAGTTTAACGGTTTTAATAATTTTATAATATTAATCAATTATATAATGTCACGTTAATAAAATAGTTTGACTTACCATATAGCTAGGTTAGTATATGTGATAGATGTTTGATCAACTCTTTAAGTATTATATCCTGAATTCAATCCTCGAAATTATATAAATACATAAAATTATTCTCATCTATCAAAAAATAATCTCTATGAGAGCTGAAAATTAATTATTATTTACTTTTTGATAGATATAAGAAGGAAACTTATTAAAAAAATGTTTAATTTAACCAATTCTTATTAAAAAAATTTATAATTGATTAACCGTATAAAAATCCTTTAAACTAATGTATTAGGATTGATGTTTTTAAATTGATTTTAATAATTTGATATGTAAGAAGATTCTTGATGAAGGGGCATAATTAATGGGAGACCACCAAAAATGCTCAATGCTAGACATGCCTATAATATACGAGTCTAGTGATTGATATATATTATAGAGTGTGGTCAGTGCCTGGCGGGGTCATTTCAGAATAAAAACTGTCTCTAAGAAAATTTGAGACCAAGTTCCAAGATTGGAAAAAGAGGTTTTAATCTTGATCCAGCTTCTTTAACTAGAACAAACCCTACAACCCCAATTTTGTGATACAATAATATTTATAGTTAAATATAAATACGTTGAAGTAATATTTAATATGTACTATATATAATATAAAATGTATGTTATATGTACGTGTATTATATAATATATATATAACATACATCACGTATTATGCATAACACATATATATTGAATACTAGTTGAATATATTTTTGTTGTACGCAAAACATTTGTGATAACGTGTAACCTCAGCGACTTCAATGCATAAGGATCGCAAGTATATTTCTTCATTTTTAGGGGCAAAGGTTCATCAACATAAATGATGGTTAAATTAATCTTTTTATGTCCACAATGATATATACTTGTAGTTTTCCTAACAAGTGTCTCTTAACATTATAAAATAAGAAAAATTATATCTATTGTGGAAAGAAGTGATTTTGTACTTTTCATAGAAGGAAACCACTACAACATTTTAAATCTTATCAAGATTTATTATTTTAAATATTTTTAATAATTAATAAGTATTTGTTAGTGAGATTCTTATATATTTAATAGTATGATAAGATATTAATACTTCACATCTTAAATTAAAGAATATTCAAGATAAAAATAAAAAGACAATAATACATTAACCACTTCATTATGGACAATGTTTATTATACATATTGATTAAAGATGTACATATCTTATATATATTTGATGTGTTTTGAGAGAAATGATAGAAGAAAAAATAGTTAAAAAAAAAGCAAATGATATCTTATATATATTTTGTAAGTTAAGTGTATGAATATATAAAATTGTAGCATGTAAATAGTATTCCTCTAAAAAAAAAAGTTAATATTAAATGTGTCAATAAAAATATTGTCACTAAAAGAAATATTGATAATTAGTGGTCGTAAAAAAATTTAAAATTAGTTTATGAATATTTTCAACGGTCATTAATTGTAAAAAAATTGTGACTATTTTCAAGGGCCAATAAATGTCAATATATATATTTTTTACCATACTTTTATCAATATTTTTCGATAATTACATGTTAAAAATGATTATTATTATTATAGTGTCTTACATTATATGTCAACCAGACTAATTTTAAACAAAAGGGTAATTTAATATGTCTTATTGGCCGGTGATTCTAAAATTTGTTGGTGGTAGAAGCCTTTATTTCCTAGTTTGGTGAGTGTGAGCATTTGCTTTTCCAAATTTCGACAATAAAAGCATTTTTCTTTCTTTTAAACTTTAGTTTTTGTTTTTAAGGAAATGCTAACCTACCTACCATGCTTCTGTTTACTACTTAAGCTAAAGTCATTGATGCTTAAGTAAATAGGCGACCTTGTCATTTTGTGCTCAATTTTTATATATAAATTTTGGAGAATAAAGTGCTTAAATATAATATTTTGAAATTACATATGAAAATATTATGTTTTTTAGAAGATGGCCTATGTTTTTTTTGGTGTGTTATGTTAATTAAAAAAATGTTTTTATAGAATCAAACTTAAGATATAATGTTTATCTTTCTAAATAAATTAAGCATTATTGGTTTTCTTTGACTATAAAGACAGAGTTTATCGAGTCACAGACTTAGTGTTATAAGAGTTAGAGACACAATAATTTAAAAGTTGGTTCCAAATACGTTCTCACATGTATGTTTTCTTTTCAACATACATTAAATCTAAAATTGAAGCGAACAAAACACTACTGGAGTAGAAAATATTTTAAACACTAAATGTGTCAATAAAAGTAAAATTGATAATTAGTGATCGTCGAAAATATTTACAATTAGTTTATGAGTATTTTCAACGATTAACAAATGTTAATATATTTTTTTATAACATTTTTTTACAATTACATGTTAAAAATAACCATTATTATTATAGTAAAAAATTAACAATTTTATATACTGAGATACTATAACTCTATTTTCATCTCCACTATAATTTTCACACAAATTAAAATACTTAACAAAATTATTTTTTAGTAATTTTTAAACTCTATAATCGAAGTTAATGAAAAGAAACACCGTCCTACCATAACAATGGTGTTTATTAAAAGAAAAGTCATAAATTTTCCTCCAGGTACAGAAAGGAAGAAAAGGTAGGGGAATTTCTGGATCCGTACTTAAGATGAAAAGACTAGTTGTGGTTCAATAATTAAAGAGTGTGCAAAATCAATAAAAGTGTTGAGGGGGGCCAACATCAAACAATGTAATGAATCCAGTGACACCTGACATACATATTTCCCTCCCTACTATACTTCTCTTTTGCCATCCATCGTCTATTGTTTTAAGGTATATGCTTATAGTATATGTATTTTAGGTCTACGGTCAATTTTTCCATTCATTTAAATAATGTTGACAGTTTTAATAAATTTGTTAGTAAGTATGTTGGCAGATTTGACAAATTGATTGGTCTACGTCAATTTTTCCATTCATTTAAATAATGTTGACAGTTTTAATAAATTTGTTAGTAAGTATGTTGGCAGATTTGACAAATTGATTGGTAAGTTCATTAAATTTGCCAATATTTGAATGAGTGAAGAAATAAGTATATGGATCAATCAAAATAGATGCAATAAGATTTGACGTACATTAGAAATACGTCTATCAAGCATCCAATGTGTATTATATATGATATGAGATGTACAAATAACACACATCCATATCATGTATAATACACCTTGGATGTTTGATGAACGTATTTATAATTTACAACAAGTATTAAAACCATATGTACTAGCTAGTAGCATTTCTGTCGTTTTAATTTGTTCCTCTTTTTTCATCATTGAATTCAATATGGAATTATGAGATGTTTGTTTTTGTGTCTTGCTTTGCTGCAATTTTTCAGTTGTGGTCACAAGAATCTAGCTACTTCACATACTCTAATTTTTCAGTTGCTGCAATTTCTATAATGATTGTATAAAAATGATTATTATAAAAAATATTATTAAAATAAAATACAATTTTTCAATTTTTTCAAACATACTATAATTCTAAGTTGTGCTTGTATTATACTCGACCCAGGCCAAAATAAGCCATAGACAGAGGGAAACGTGGATATAATAATATTCTTTTTCCTTTTTCTTTTTAAGATGGTCTATTATCACTTTTGAGACCACTTTTTATTTTTCATTTATTTTTCTAATTCTTTAAAGTACGAACTAATATATCCACGGTTAAAAACATCGTAAAGGACAGATTTGATGATATTATTTTGAGGATCATTTCAGATGACGTGGGTTCCTTTGCAATAATCTTTTAAAAAAATATTTGTTTGAGTTGAAAATGAAAGAAAAAAAAAGTGAATATGAAATAAATTGAAAAGAAGAAAAAAATCTTGCTTAGATGTGGAAGGAGGAAAAATGGGGGGAGTGAAAGACTAGTTGCTACTATTTTTAAATATTAACTACACATTTTCAACAATATCAATTTATTGAATCAAATATATATATATATATATATTAATAAAAATATTAAAGTAAAAACAAAGAAATTAAATGAGATTGACCATAGACTAAAAAGGATATAAATGAGTATAATGAATGTCAATTTTTATTATGTTTATATATATATATATATATATATATATAATTTTGATGGATAAAATTATGAAAAAAATGTAATCTTTTATTTCCATTGATTTTTTAAATGAGTCCTTTTTTTATGGTTGAAAATTATATAATAATATAAGGACAAAATTGTTATATGACATTATTAACTTTTTATTATTTCTATACAAACAAATAATAGATTATTTTTTCTTTAACTCAAAGATTAAGACAATGAGCTTATTGGTCATCTACTTCTCCAATCTTACATACACTTCACTTACTTCAACCTCTATCAACATGAAATTTCAACTCACACTTGATGCTCTACAATCCCCTCCCAAATTGAATCACCCTAAAACAATAGACACCCCATTTAGAGAAAATCCTTATGAGAATTTAAGTATGTAAACTAAAATCTTAAACTTATTCAATTGTATCGCTGAAAAATTCACGAAACACGTCGTACGATCTACCTATTATCGAGAATATTTTCGATGTAAATTACTATTCTCTTGAATAGTTGGATGATCTATATCTACCATTTGAACTAATATTTCTTCGAGCCGAATTGATTTAAATCATGATATCGAAAATCAGTAATTGAAATGGGATCATATTGTATTAAGAGAATTCATATTTAAGAGGATATTACTCAGTATTAAATGTGAACGGAAGTTTTAAATTCAAAATAAATTAAGTGTACACAAGATGAATAAATCCATACTTATTACCTTAAGATTTTAAATCAAGATTCAATGTCTTGACTATTTATTAGTGTTATAACTTGGTCTATTAGTTTAAATCTCCCAAAATACTACATTTTCTCACCCCATCATGGATGTGATGACATGCTCTTCTTGTTAACTAGTGATCTAGAATTAAATGTATATGAAAAAATTAATATTAGATGAGTTATGATAATTTCAAATGAAATCATATAAGTGAAAAGTAAAAAAAAAAAAAATAGATTAATTGTGTTCAATCATCCAATTGGTTCTAAAAAAAACCATCTCATTGGTCCCAAACTTATGAATTCTCACCGGTATGACAAATAATAATGAAATAATACAACTACCAATCAAATCTAACACTTTCTCAGATCTCTCTTTTCATCTTCTTCTTCCCAACTTTGCATAATAACATTTTGACCATTTTCAAATTGGGTGCCCTTTTTTTTTTGTTTTCGTCACTCTCACTCTCACAACAACACAATGGCCGCAGCAACAGGAACAGTAAACAACAGAAGAATCTCAGCTGCATCAGCACGAGCTCATACCAGGAAGCACAACAAAACCAATTCTTCTAAACTCACTTCAGGTTGGGTCTGCAAAAATTCTCATCGTTTCTTAATCAAAGTTTCATTTTTTGTTTTTTTGTTTTTTTTATCTGGGTCATCGATTTTTTGGCATGTCATAAGAAAAGTTGTAATTTTTTTTTCTGGGTCAGTGCTGCTAGGCTATAATTTAGTATTAAGGGTAATGATATGATCTCAGATCTTTTTGTTTAGTTAATTTGATGAGCGTAGATAAAGGAATGATAGAATAACAATTCTTGGTTTTGTTCAAGTGTTTCTGCTCTTTGATCAATGTTTGAGTTTTAGTAATCTAAATAGAGAACACTAGCTTTGTAGAGACTTTGGTCTCATAGTAAGATCCGAATCGAATCAGGTTAGTTGGAGTATGATAAATTCTAGGTACATTCGATTTAGAAGGGGAAAAAGAGAGGATAGAAGTTTTAGGAAGAAACTAACCAGAGTACTCTGTATCAGTATGAATAGTTCTCTTTATTTTCTTAGCAGTATAGAGACTTAGGTACAGATTAAATTTTGGGCAAATTTAGATTGACTTCCCCTTTAAGGTTTGATGAAATTCACCTCAAGTTTTATCTATAAGTTTGTCAAATCATTACACCGACCTTCTCTGAATTTCGTAAAATCATTACACTGCTTCCCCCCCTCCATAGGATATTGCACAATGCATTTAGGCAATGCTAGTTTCCCTTGGCCAAATAGAAGGGAGTTGAAATGAATTTCACCGAATTACAAGTGAGATCTGCATAGTTTGCCCTTAATTTTTTGGATGCATATAATTGAAGGTCTTGTATGGCTTTTTAATTCAGTTGTAAGACAGGGGAATGCCCTGAACCTGGAACATTTTCCCACCCATAGTGCCATTCATTCCCTTGGGGACTTAAGCTGTTATTTAGGAATTATGAAAAATCTTCTATTTTTCCTCCCCTTGCCTAGATTCCATTTTTTAGTCCTTCAGAAATATATCCGACATCAAATTTGTCTTGTGAATTTGGTCCCTCAATGTTTACAATTTTACTTTATACCAATGTTGTTGTTTACCAATGTTGTTGTTGTTTTTTGCTTTTTTCTTTTTGCCCTTTAAACTTGACACAAGAAAAAAAAAATCTCAGGAGTGCTTAGAACAACACTGTTAGTGTTGTTTGTTGGGTTTCTAGCTTGGGCTTATCAAGCTATTCAACCACCTCCTCCCAAGATATGTGGCACTGCAGATGGACCACCTGTAACAGCAACAAGAATCAAACTAAGAGATGGAAGGCATTTGGCTTACAAAGAGCACGGTGTCCCAAAAGATGCAGCGAAGCATAAAATCATATATGTCCATGGTTTTGATAATTGCAGGCATGATGCTGTCATTGCCAATACCCTATCACCTGTAATAACTTTCATTGCAACATTTGGATATGGATTGTTTTCTTGTATCTTTGTAGTTTGTACTGTTTCTAATCATGGTGAGTTTTTTCCAGGATGTTATCGAGGACTTGGGGATCTACGTTGTATCTTTCGACAGACCTGGGTATGGGGAAAGTGATCCTGATCCGAATCGTACATTAAAGAGCATTGCCCTAGATATAGAAGAGCTTGCTGATCAGCTCGGATTAGGATCCAAATTCTATATAGTTGGTGTCTCCATGGGTGGACAGGTTGTTTGGAAGTGTCTTAAGTACATACCTCACAGGTATGATTTTTCTTTTAAGAAACAAGAAATTCATTAAAAAGAAGATAAGAAACATACATAGAGGAAAAAGGATAAGAAATCCTCAGAACCAAAAGAAAGCAAATACAAAGACATCAATAAAACAAAGCTTTCAATCTCTTAGCACATCAAATGATTTATTCAGGCCTTCCGTAGTTTCGTTGACACGATATAAGAAATTGCTGTTCTTTTTTCCTTTTGGTAGCATTTGATCTTTTGTGTTGAGTTTGGTTCTAGAGACATGACACAATTACAAGGCAGTGAAGACAAAGGCACAAAATAAAGTTGTGTCCCATTCCGTGTCCCCTCGTCTTACAATTAGAAAAGTACAGAAAATACACAAAATTTGTTTCTTTCCGTCTTTGTATTTTTTGTTCTGTTTCTGGATTGGAACCGGACACAGGCTTCTTGTTTTTACATCTGCTTGCTTTTGCATACATGTTTAGTGGTATGAGATAAAGTTCACTAACAAAGTTTTATTTCAATGCTGACAGGCTTGCAGGTGCAGTTCTTGTGGCTCCAGTGGTCAATTTCTGGTGGTCTGGTCTTCCTGCTAACTTAACTAATGAATTTTATTACCAGCAAAAACAACGAGACCAATGGGCGCTTCGTGTTGCTCACTACGCGCCATGGCTAACTTACTGGTGGAACACACAAAAATGGTTCTCAGGATTTAGTATAATATATCAACCTAAAGATATCC
The DNA here is from genome assembly GCA_013621005.1 of Aeschynomene evenia. Taxonomy (NCBI): domain Eukaryota; kingdom Viridiplantae; phylum Streptophyta; class Magnoliopsida; order Fabales; family Fabaceae; genus Aeschynomene; species Aeschynomene evenia. Next base: position 22,947,347 of record CM024264.1, on the reverse strand, counting down.
TTTCCCATCAAGATAAGGAGATTATTCAATCTAATCTGCATGATAGAAAGAGTTATGCAGTAAGTACCAAGCCTTTAGGTAGTTATGAAATTGTGATTTCTTTTTCCTGAATAGAATTCAGTGGAAGTCATCATCATGGAGTGATTTGCTGATAATTTGTTTGTATTGGTTAAATTCATAAAATTTGATTTTGAAGAATTTTTTATTGTTTTGCTGAAGATCAGAACTCACACACATGAACAAATTCAGTTTGAGGAATATTTCTCAAGGAGTTCAGCCATAGAAACTTTTTTTTTTAACTGTTTAATGCTGCATGTGGATGTCTGCATTTTTTTTCTGTTCGGTTTTGCACGTGATCCATTCTCAGTTTCTCACTACTTGTTATTCTTATATTTTTGAAGTTTTCTTTGATCATGTTTGGTTATTGATTTTAATAGTTATTTGATGAATTGAAAAAGAAACTTCCACACTTGTATTAGAACCATTTTAGCAAGGAAATCTTTTCAGAACACTTGTATGATAAACTTTTGATATTTGGATTCCACAGGCACAGGTAAAACAGCAAGGAGTGTATGAAACTCTCCACCGCGATGTAATCGTTGGTTTCGGAAACTGGGATTTTACTCCTATAGATCTCGAGAATCCTTTTCCAAATAATGAAGGTTCTGTACATCTTTGGCAAGGAGATGAAGATTTGCTGGTGCCTACCACGGTGCAACGATACATTGCGCAGAAACTTCCATGGATTCAGTATCATGAACTCAAAGGTTCTGGTCACTTGTTCAATCTTCTTAATGGTATGAGTGATACTATCATCAAGCCACTTTTAAGTGCAAAATAGGGTTCTATATATGTCAGTCACTGGCTATCTTTGTTTCTTGAAGAATTCAAACTGTTTCATCAGAATGAAATGTATGAATGATCAACTTTGAACACCATTAAATTTTACACTGAAACATTTGTCTACAGTATTTAAAGAGAATAAAAGATGTTATTTAAAGAGAAGCTGGAATATTTGTCTACAGTATCACTCAGACATGTAATAAAATGATGAGATGAATATGATGGCCATAGGCCATGAGTGGTAACTTGGTATTATGTATCTATATGAACTTCTTCAAATAGCTCATAGTTGATTAATTCTACATACATTGATGGATTTATTTGGTGGAGGATTGTTTATCTGAGTTGAGTTTTTTTGGTTTGATCATGGAACTTTGCTATCGTAATAAATTTTGATTGGCTAAAGGAGCTTTTTCATCTATTATTCTTAGGTTATATGTTCAGTTAGGGGTAAAAAATGGGAGTAAGTTTACACATGAAGTTATTTATCTTCATTTTTACTTTCCAACCAAATACCTACTTTAAATGAGTTTTTAGCAAGGTTGGAACTTGGATGTGATATCAACTATTTGTGTATAATTTCCTAGCTTACTTGATGGTATGATTTGGATATTAGTGTAAAAAAATTTGACATTATCTGAACACATAAATTAAACTCAATGAAAATACGAGTTCAATGTCATGAGTAAGATTTGAGAGATAGAGTAGGAGTAGAAAGAAATTCCAATTAAGGGCCGAAGAGAAGATAGAATATCCCACTAGGGGCTAGAAAGAGAAAATGATTTCACAATTGTCATAATGACCATCTATCCAATAACAATCTTACATATTTACATATTTACCTATCCAAAAAGAGTAAGTGTTTGATACGTGGACATTGTTGGTTGGTTTGGTCTGCTAATATATATAGTTTTTGGGTTTGATTTCACTTGACTAATCACTACCTACCAACAAAGGGAAAAAAAAAAATTATTGGTATTTCATAAACTTATAGATTTTTAATCATGTCTTCTTTGTTCTGTAGTGCTGCTTATTATGATGTCCTATTTACTTGGCAAAACACTTAATGATGACTTAGCTTCTAGTTTCTAAAGTAGTGGGGAAATTGAAAAAGTTTGCTGCATATTAGGTTATTGCCACTCCTTTGGGCTTTGTCCATACTTTGTAATGAATCATCATCATCACCATCATATGCTTAAACATTGAACACAACCTTGAAAGCATCATCACCTAAATCCTGCTATATTTTTTGCTTTTTAATTTAATCCATAGGGGATAATGGAATGAGTAGTTCATGCTTATTAGTTTAGTTTCTTTTAACAAGGTAATGTATGAAAATTTCCTCTCCCCAACTCCTGTATTCTTCTCTATTCTCTGTATAAGGTTGGATTTGATAAAATGTATAAGAGAGAAATATATGAATAAAAATATAAAAGAAAGTGTTTGTTCATAGAGATAGACAGTAAATTTGTCTCGAAACAACAAAAAATTGTGTATTACTAAAGACAAATGCCACCAAATTGGTCTTTTACCAATCCCAATATAATATAAAAACTTTGTATTTTTATATTTTTGTCTTCAATATCTTCATATTTTGTCCTGTACTATATTTATCATCAAACACAACCTTATTAACACATGAGAAATATATTGCTTATCTCTCACATGATAATAAATAATTGATAGAACACAAAATGTGATATGATATGGAACAAATGATTTCTCTCATGTGAAAAACTAATGTGACCAAGCTCCACTCCAAGTATGGCATAGTATTGTAACATTACAATAACACAAAAAATAAGAAATACAGACTCATCATAACAAACAAAAAGAGTGGAAAAAAAGAAACCTTAATTAGACCCCAAGACATGACTCATACATAAGCCATAACTCTTAGAAGGTAATGAACAACACAACACAACTAATTTAACTTTCAGTGATTATATCTACCTTACTTTTTTGGGATCAAATTTCCTTCTCATAGTTCCAATCTGCTTAGAACTCAACCCAAAAGCCTTCTGCAACAACTCCTCATCAATCCCTGATCCAAACACAGCAGAAGGAATCTTCTGCATTCCAGGGTTCTGGCTATTGAAACTCCCAAACAATCTTGCAGGCTTGTCACCAACATTCATAAGAAAATGCACCAAACCTCTTGGAAAAACCATAACCTCACCTGGTTCAAGAATTTTATCAAACACCTTGTTGGCAGAATCAACAAAACCAGAGTACACTTTCCCATCAACAACATGGACTAACTCTGTGGCTCTTGGATGAAAATGTGGTGGATTTATGCCACCAACTTCAATGTCTAGTCTTGCAAATGACATTCCTAATGTGTTGAGTCCAGGGAAATTGTTGGGGCTTGCTGATATAACAGCTAGGCCTGTGTCAGAGAAGTTTCCAGAACTTTTCATTCCAGAGAAAACAAAGTCATCAGTGGTTGCCTCTGATGAATTCTTGCATGGTAGAATTGTGAGTGTTCCATGTGAGATTGTTCTGATGGAACCAAATTTTGGGTTTGGTATGCAGAAATCTTGAACTGGATCAGGGTCAGAGGCCAGTATTTTGATTGTGGCTATATGAAGGGTGAAAATTGCAAACACAAGGAAAAGGCTCTTTTCTGACAACATTTTTCTGTCTCTTTTTTTCTTTCCTTTTTAGTGTGTGTTGAAGAATGAAAATGAGAGTAATTTGAGTTGGCTTATATATAGAAAAAAATGCAGTAATAGGACATGGATAACAAGAATACCATTCAATAACTATTAAAACATGTACTATATATATAATATTTGTCATATATAATGTGTGTTATATATATATAAAGTTGATTGAGCAAAAACAGGAAATAACACAAAAAATAATATCATACATACATATGTGTCATTATTAAAATACGTAAAAATGTATGTCACTTCTTTATCAGTCTTACTCCATGTACTTCGCATATACGTACTCCGGGCTTACTCCCGCAAGAAAATACGTTGAAGTCCAGCCCACTACCCGTATTAGTCCATTACCTAACTACCACTTAAAAAGGTGCGGAGAAAAGAACGTGCCTTTATCCATTTTTTACCTAACTGTTTTTGCAACATAGCATTTTTTATTCTTTTTTCTTTTTTCAACTAGAAATTTTTTATGATCTTTCTCTTTTCAATTTTATCTCACTCATTCATTTCTCTCTTTATAGTTGAACAATATTTATTTTTTCACCTCACACATTCATATGTTCATCAAGTTATTGCTCATTTATTTTTCTAAAATAAGGGAAAAAGAGAAAACTAGTCAACATTGTTACTTCAATGGAGGAAACTATTACTTCAATTGGAGAATGTTACACAATTTTATTCACAACATCGATCACAGATTAACACATTTTTCCCACATAATTTTATTATTCTTTTTATATTATTTAAATTTATTTTTTATTAAAAATATATATTTTCATCAATTTAATATTCCATTCAATTTGTGGGTATTTTTACTTATTTTGAATAGATTTATATTAGTTAATAAATTATTTAATAAATTAATAAAACAATTTAACAATTTTTGAAATATAATGGTGTGATTGGTTTCTATTTTCATTTTCTATTTTTATATAGGTATAGAGGTTGTTTACTTGTTCTAGTAGGTAATAGTCATGGTAATTTCATTCAACTCATTTTCTATTTTCACTTTTGGCTGAAAACATAGAAACCATAAAATTTGACATTTTCTTATTTTCAATTTCATTTTCATTGTAATTAGAAAACACAAGTGAAAATATTTGGTTTTATTTCATTGAAAAAATGAAAATAGAAAATGAAAACAGAAAATAAATCAATAACACCCTAAAGTGTACACAAATTGCTCACAATATAATGTATGTTTGCTCACATGTTTTTAACAAGTCGCTCACCTTTAATTGCAAATTTGCTCACACGCTTTACAAAAGTTGGTCACCATAACTTACGTGTTTGCTCACACATTTTATATAACTTACTCATAAAATAATGCAAATTTGCTTACATATTTTACAAATATTGCTCATAGTATAATAGAAGTTTGCTCACAAAATTTTCATATCATTAAATCATTTGTCCTTAAATGTTCTGATAATATAAAAAGTACTGAAGGACCATTTAAGTCCAAAGTCCAAACATCTCCATCATAGAATTTTCCTATAGTTTTAAAATGTTGGATTATTACATATGATGACTGATTTTGTGATGTACACCAAGCATTTCTCTAGGAGTAGTGGAACTTACGCCCCACTAAATTTCAATATTTGTTTAGAAATATATAGATATATTGCCCCATTCTAATATTTGACTAGTATATATATATTGCCTCATTCTATTATTTTACTTGCACACGACACTATAAAAATGTTAAGAAATATCATGTTGTTACAGTATTTTTTTAAAACTTTTTACAAAGCATCTATTTGATTGTTTGAGAAGATAATGTTAGATTGTTCAAAAAGTGTAATGAAAGAAATTGTTAAAAACAATGAGTAATATTCTGAAAAATGATAGCAACACATCAAATAATTATTAGAGCTTTGTTACTTGCATTTATGATTATTACAAAGTATTTTGCATTTTTGTCAGTGTTTTTGTACCTCAAAACATTATAATGATGTGATTAAATTATGTGTGAATTACTTCTTGTAGACAATGACAAAGTCACAAAAAAAACTACCCTCTTCTGATGCTGATGTTCAAAGTGATAAAAAGAAGGAAACAAAAGAGGCTGCAAAGGTAAGCACAAAAGTTGTATACTGTGAGAATTTTTCTGAGAATGTGTGAGTTATTTTGTGTAAAAGTATGAGAAAATAGGTTTTATACCAAGAGCTTTTTAGTATAAATGTGTTATTTGGTGTATATGAAACTGTGAGCAATAAGGTTTAAAATTGTAAGCAAAAATGTTTAAAACTGTGAGTAAAAATGTTTAAAACTGTGAGCATTTATGTAGAAATCAGCTCTTTTACTATTGTTTTTTTTTTGTTGAAAGATGCTTCAAAGGTGAGAACAAAGATAAAAACCCTTGTTATTTTCTATGTAGTATGTTATATGGTTGTTGAATTTTTTGAGAGTGGTGTGTGATGTCGATTTAAAACTGTGAGCATTTGAGTATAAATTAGTGTGTTAGATTGTAAATTTTAATTAAAATTATCTTATATATTGATTTTTTGTTTTTATATGCAGAGGTTAAATACCTCTAGGTGCTCCCCAACAGCTATATTAAGTTTGTTTGAAAAATTATCTGCTGAGCAAAGGTAAGAAATTGAAGATATGTGGTTTGCCGGGCTTGCTAGCTTGACTGATTGGAAAGTCAAGCATAAATTGTTCACATTGAAGTTTCCACATTGAAGTTTCATCCATTGCAGCAAAAATGTGTCTGTGAAAAAAAAAAGAATGGAATAAGAACTGAAATGAAATGAAATGAAAAAAGAAATTAATCGTGAAATCAGAAATGAGAAATAAAGAAATCAAGAATAAGAATGATGAGATTATCTGAGATGTGCATGTGGAGAATAAGAATGAGAAATGAAGAAATCAAGAATGAACAAAAAGATATGAAAAGCTCAAAAAACGGGAAAGAACAGCTAAGATGAAGATGAAAGCTTAGGGGTTGTAGATGAGCTGGACTGAGATGAACAGACGCGTGTTTATTGCACTTGCTTGTGGGCTGAACGCATGTCTACATTAGTGGGATGGACTGGGCGCGTGGGTTACCTATAAGTATTTATGGAATACAATACTTACTCCGTATTTATGGAGTATAGCGGGATTTATCGCTTCTTTATTTATAATAGGTTATGTAGGATAATAATTGAATGTATTATACTGTTCAACAAATATTTCCCTGTTTAAATGTAACACGTACTTGATCTACTTTTAGAAGGTTATTTTGTTTAAAATGGACTACACTATGCTATTGATTGGAATGATTACACATGTTATAATATAAGATGCAAAACATTTATTTAAAGGATCTTAGGCACATATTCTCATAAGTCATAAATTGAGAGTGATTAAATCATAAGCTATTCCACGCCTTGTAGAAATCGGTGCTGACAAAAAACTATTAACTAAAATGATTTAATTAATAAAGAACCTTTACTTTGATTAATTAGTGAGGAAAAAAGCACCATGCGTGCACCACCACTAACAATACTAGGTTGTGTTGATGTTGATTCGTATATTGCATGATGTTGTTCTGTTTTTGTTTGTTTTTTTCACTTTCATACATAATAGCTTTGCTTGTATGTGAAGGGTGGCATGCGTTGGAATTGGCAAAATCAGAATGATGAAATTTTGATCCATGCATTGGTGACGTCATTATCTGTCAGCAATGACACATAGCATATGAAATATTCTTAGTACTCATGAACCATTATTTAATATATGGTCCATAAATATTCATAATCGCATATTTTAATTTATAACACTAAAAGTTTATATAATAAACAAAGATTATAAATTTTTCTGAATCACGTATTAAATATGGTCCTTCATCACCTAAAAATTTCTGTGTAGTATATAATATATAGGTGGTCCTGTTGGAATAGGTTGGGGATTAAGTATTTTAATTTCATATCTTAATTCAAAGAAAGGTTAAGATTTAAGAAATAGGGTTTGATTTGGTTAAATGTTAAGAGATAAATTTTTGATGATATAGTTCTCCATAAGAAACTCAATCATTTTATATCTACTTTTACTTTTCAACTATATATGCACATAAATGGTGTGTTTGTTTGTGAGAACAATAGACATAGAGACACTGAGATATAGATTAATTTAATCTGTGAACTGTTTGATAAGAAGAACAGATTAAATTTGTGGGTACACAAATAAAAATACAAGGACATAAGTTTTGAAGAAATGTGTTTGGTAGTGACAACTTATCGAAAATTTATATATTAAAATAGAAAACTGAGATAATAAGATGAATCCTAAAATAATGATGCTAAGTGGACAATGAAAAATCAGCCCATACAGTCAATGGGCCTATTTTAGCCTCAGTTTTGGCCCAAATAATCATTGAGATTGTAATGGACTGAGTAATTATGGCCCAAAATCTCATTTATTGGCTGGTTGGGCTGATTTTGTATTGTTTATTTAGCATCACCCATCCTAAAATTGAGTAGAATATAAAAATGACACTAGAATCACTTGCCTTTGCCCACATGTGAAACAAACACCACATAATAACTTTTGGGCTTCAACTAAAATACATAAATATGGCCCATTTCTGAGCACAATGTATAGGATAGTATTGGGCCTATAATCCAACTTTTAGTTGGGCTTTAACCTTTGCTTAATCAAAACTCTATTGTTCATTGAATAAGACTAATCATTAAATTGAAAGTTTATATATTATAAATCATTTCCATAAAATTTTACATCAACCTAAAATTATTTTATACCTTTTTAGTATATGTACAAATTGACGTAATATAATATTTTGTAAATATGCATAACTAAAAACTTTTTAATCATAATCTTATAGTTATCTGATATATATATTTTTTAAAATTTAACATGTACAATCAATGATCAGTAGTTATAATTCAACGTTCAGTTCAACATCTAAATTAATAAAAAATATATTCTATTAAAAATTATTATGAAAAAGTTCTTTATGTGATGTAATAAAATTGAATAGAATATTAAAAATATAAATCTGGAAAAGCCTATGTATGTAGCCAAGAAATTAGGGTTGGCAGGAACAAAAAATGATTCACAAATACCAAGATATATTATTGTCGTTCACCATATAATATGATATAAATATATTCATTTTCTTGGTTTGTCGTTGGATCATATTCTTACTCCCTCCACTTTTATTTGTCTAGGAAATTTATTTGTCCATTATTATTTGTCATTTTAGATTTTCAATGAAACATTTACAATCTTTTTCAAGTTTTATCCATACATACACTCTCTTTTTATCTCTTATAATTATTATTGCACAAAAAACTATAAAGATAATTTTATCATTGTACATTTATTTCTATAGAAATTTATGTGTTTTAATCACTTTTTTAATAAGTGTATAATACTCTAAAATATCAATTAAAAGTGGACGGGAAGGAGTACAATTTAAGTCATCATGTTTACACTTTTTATTATTGAAATTGAAATTGAATAGTATATAATTGGTATATAGGGTATGATACGTGTTGAACTCAAAGCACTGACTTCGCCAAAACAAGGTTGAATACTTGACACGTGTCCTAAAACGTGGCTAGTGGTGCAATTCGGCTCTTCAAATTGTTATGTCTCTGATTTATTGCTTTAACTACTTCTACTACATGCATGGAATGGAACAGTCTGAATTTAACTTATGTTATTGAATTTTAATGTATTGATATTTTATATTATCATTGAATTAAAATAATTTATTTATATAATATTTTAGATTATGAGATAAAAAAATATAATCACGACTAACATGACAATATAATATATAATTGATAATTATAAAAAAAATTTACATAATTATTAAAATTAAATCCTATATTATTTCACCAAATATAAAAAAAAAAAGAAATCTCGCATTATCAGAGTAAAAGACTATGGCTTGCATAACTCTTTATATATATATATATAATATAATGATTTAAATAATAGTTATGGCTTTTTGTGATGGTTATATTATAGATGGGGCCTAATGAGCTTCTCTTTTCAAGTTGGAATAGAGAAAGTGTGAAAAAGTCTTGTCTTGTCACTCCTTTAAGAACTCAACACAAATGAAAGACCCTCTTAATTGACCTTCCTCTTCATCATAACTAAGCCACAAAAATCCTTCAAAAAGAAAGTGTTCCTCCATCTTGATCAATAACGAGCTGAAACACACTGTTTTTTTTCAGGTACCTATATCCTTTTTTCTCTATACTTTCAAATCCAATTCCTATGTGGTTGCTTATTACATACTTTCACTTTGTTATAGTTAAATGCATATGCAAGACACAAGTTTCATGCTTTTGATTTCATATTTCTTTTTAATTTTATTTGTTTCTATGTTGAGTATCCGCTTTGTTGTTCCTTGTTCATGTTAATTATGTTTTTTCATATCTTTGTTTACCTTCATTTTTCTTGAAAAAAGAATGGTTTTGTAATGTGTGTATGAATTTTTAAGCCACAAAGTACTTTCATTACTTTTGCAAATGGAATGGAATATAATAAAAAGGAAAAAAAGATTCTTTATCCTTTGATATCCGACAACTATCTTCCTACCCACCAAATATTCCCAAATAGGGAAAGTGTACATACTTGATGCTTAATGCATTAGCCATTATTTTAATATCCCTCCTTTTTATTTGTTTTTTTACTATTAATGTGATGAATAGCCAATAGTAATTCATTAGTACTATATGTACATTATGTATCAGTCATTTTCTGTCACTAACACACTTTTCATCTTGTATCTCACAATATTATTAATAAAAGATAATGTATTATTAGAGTATTAAATCCATTCTTTAACTGCAATTTTTATGGGTGTTCGAAAGTGGCAGGAGATTGGTGTACAAGAAGTATTGAAAGTAGTTTCCATGTTTATAGACAGAAAGTAGTGGTGAAGTTTTAACTTTTCATGTTAGCTTATGATTCTGATAACACTGGATTCTGTTAGTGGGAACACAATGGAGGAGAGAAATAATAATTCTAATTTATATCATCAGTGAGTGGAGTCAAGAATCAGGATCAGGCATAATAATTTAATTAATTAATAAATAAATATGTATATCTCGAACTAATTATTTTGGATAAGGATAACATAAAATATATTTGTAGAAAACATTCTGTTTCACACCCAAAGAAAGAAAGGGAACTGATTCGGGGGGGAAGGGCACAAAACTCCAAATCAATTTCATTGTAATCCTATTTCTATCATTTCAAAGATTTTGATTTTTTATAATAAATCTAAATCATTATTACTAAAGGTATATTGCTTGGTTGTACGTAGTGCCCTTTTATATTCCAAATCCTATTTTAATTAGGTTGGGGGTATAGCAAGTGTGGTCCTTTGAGGTATCTTCTTGTCTCTATATGAGTTTCTCTTTAGTTACACTTTTCTCAAAAGAAAAAGAAAATACATGCTAAAGAGTTGGAAAATATTATTTGTCCTTAGGGGGTGAAAGTAGGTTAGGTTGTGGGGCCCGCAACCTTACCCGCATTAGGTCTGCCTTGGCCTGACTCGTTTATTAAATGAGTTGGGTCAAAATTTTCTGTAAAGTTTATTTAACTAGATAGGCCAAGATGCGGACTATTGAAGAGACCTACAAAGCCTGACGGATCAAGTCTTAAAAAATAATCTATATTATCTAATAATAGGTTAAACTCATACCACATATTTGCACAATAGACTAATCTTAGGCCCGACCCACTTACTCCTGTTTGTCCTCACATTAGATGAGATATTGTGCACTTATATTTTATTTATTATTGAATGAGTATACTCTCTCTAATAGTGGATGAAATGTGAATACATGAGATATAAAATATAATGTGAAGTTGAAATAATACAATTCAAGAGAATAGTGACTACTATGGAAAGTAGTGACATGGAGTGCTAAGAGTTGGAGCATATCCCAACCCTAGTAGTAATTGTGCATGACAAAAGCAAAATAATGGGGTTGTTTCTTACATAAATTTTTGTTTCTCTCTTTATATGTAACCATATATAAGAATAAAAATGAAAACCATAGTAATAAATAGATACATTGAATAGACTTTGTGGAAAAAGAAGAAAAATATCAAAACGGTAGGTAAATTAAATATGCTTGCATCATATGAATATCACTATCATAAAGCTTTTCATTTTTCTAGCTTATCTTTTTATTTATTTCCCTTTTGAGATTTGATTAATGCCGTGAGTCTTTTTCAGCTAGCAGCTTCCAAATCCGTGCAACATTAAAACAACACTACTCAAGTGTTCCCTTTGACCTCAAATTTTCCAAACCCACCATATTCATTAGTTCCTTCCTTCATCACAAAAGAGAGAAAATAAAACAAGAACAGAGGAAAGAAGAGAAGAGAAGAAAAGAAAACAATGGTGTTTCATGAAGGTGATGATGAGGTTGAATCAACACTACTTCAACAACAACAACAATCAAATCAACATCACAACAATGACAGTAACAACAACAAGAATTTGAATCCATTCTCTTCACTTGGGAGACAAAACTCAATATACTCACTCACCCTTGATGAGTTTCAGCACACACTATGCGAAAATGGAAAGAATTTTGGGTCCATGAACATGGACGAATTCCTCAACAGCATTTGGAGTGCAGAGGAGAATCAAGCCATAAACAATAACAACAACAATAACAACAACATCAACAACAACAACAATTTGTCTTTAAGGAAACAACCAAGCCTTCCTAGGCAGGGATCATTGACAATTCCTGCACCACTCTGCAGAAAAACAGTGGATGAGGTTTGGTCTGAGATACACAAAGGACAACAATCTCAATCTCAACAACAAAATCAGAACAATAACAACAAAAGTGGTGTGAGCCAGAAGAATAATGGGAGTGGTATGCAGAATGCCGAGTCTGCCCCTAGGCAACCAACTTTTGGAGAGATGACTTTGGAGGATTTCTTGGTTAAGGCAGGGATAGTGAGGGAACCAAGTGCAATGCTTGTTCAACAATCTCATCAGCAGCAGCAGAACCAGCACCAGCAATATGGTATATATTCAAATAACAATTCTATATCGGGCCCTTCCTTTGTCGGAAGGCCACCGGTGATTGGGAATGTAGTGGCGCCACCGCCTTATCAGGCGATGGCTCATGGTGGCGGTGGCGGTGCAATTGGAGATCCTTCTGGGTATGCTGGGAATGGAAAGAGGAATATTGGGTATCCACCGCTGGCAGCCGTGCCGGGAGTTTGTTATGGAGGGAGGGTGGTTAATGGAGGCGGTGTTTATGCGGCTGCAGCCCCACCGATGGGAATGGCGGTGGCGCCTGTGAGTCCAGTTTCATCTGATGGGATAGGGACAAGTGAGAATTCTGGAGGCCAATTTGGGGTGGTAAGGGGAAGGAAGAGGGCCTTGGATGGTCCTGTGGAGAAGGTTGTGGAGAGAAGGCAGAGGAGGATGATCAAGAACAGAGAATCAGCAGCAAGATCTAGAGCCAGAAAGCAGGTACCTCCCTTGATTTTACATGAAAATATCTAATTCTAGGTGTTTATAAGTTATATATATATATGTTCATATATATATATATATATATGTTCACAATATCTTGGCCTGTGTTGTTATAGTAGTTTCTTAAAATGTGATAATAACTACATTTATGATTTGATATTGTGTATGTATCTGATTCTGGTGCCTTGGCAGGCATACACAGTTGAATTAGAAGCAGAACTGAACCAACTAAGAGAAGAGAATGCTCAGCTCAAACAAGCACTGGTAATATGCTAAATAATCTGAATTCTGCTAATTTATGGTGATTCAATTGTATGACAAGGGTCATGTCTTTATTCTTCAGGCTGAGCTTGAGAGGAGAAGAAAGCAACAGGTAACTAATGATCATTTGATTATCCTACCCTTTCTTTAGAAGCAAGTAGTTTATACATTCACATTCTGATCAATGATCATCACCTGCATGCAGAGTTTTGAGGAGATGAATGTGAGAGTTCAAACCAAAGCTCAGAAGGCTATGAAGAAACTAAGATCATTGAGGAGGAACCATAGTTGCTCTCTATGAACAAATTTGCATTCAAGTCAAACCAGAAGTTTTGAGAACCAAATTTCTAGAGTGATTTTAAGATCAATCGATTAGTTCATGACTATATTTCTATCTTATTGTATTTTTCTGATGTAGAACTAGTTGTCTCTTTCAAATAACAATAACTAGTTAGTCAAATTATGACATTGGTCTTACTTTATTATTATTATTAGTTTCTAATATGAGTAGTAGCAGGCACTCATGCTATATTATTAGCGATGACATAGACAAATAAAGAATAGTTACTAATACAAAAGAGAGAGATAACATTTTATAGTTTATGAATATTTTGATGTTTGAACATTTTATTTGCGTGGACAAAATCAATATCTGATATTTCACTTGAAATGGTAACGTTTATTCTGCTTTTAACAACTACCAAATCTGGCCATTAACATTCCTCAGGTTCAGATGAATATTAGCTATTTAAATACTCGAGAGTTTAAGGACATAATTACAACCTTAGTTTATTTTATTTTTGTTTATAACTAATTAACTATGTCACAAAATCGCCTCTAAAATGCTTAAATAGGATAGGGATTCAGTGGTTCAATCATTTTAGAGGATCCAAATCCTAATGGAAACTTCCCTTTCTTCGTCACAAGTCATGTTCCGGTGATTGAAACGGCAAGCTACAGCACGGTTGGTTGTGCTATGACTTGAGTTGGTGCGCTCCGGTGCGACTTCCTTGCTGCGCTTCTGCGCATCCCGGTGGTAATGCTTGTGCCTTTGCCGTTCCATCCTTTTTATTAGCTCTTGGGAAGACCTGATGATAACCACATAAGAATACACTAGATAAGTGCCCAATGCTCATAAAATTGACTTTTCAAGCACAAGGCATTCAAGTTGATGATTAAATCAATAACAACAAAATTAAATAAAGAAAAATAACAAAAACTAGACAAACAACAATTATCACGTTTTCCAGCATTACATGCAAAAAAACCAGATACCTTTTCTTCCAAGGTTTTTAGAATTTCCTGTTGTTTTTCTACAATTTCTGGATAGAGTTTTTTGAATGACTCATCAGGAAGCTCTCTGAATTTCCAATAGGGAGCAGGGTGTGCACTAGATTTACGTGGATCATGCCTTTCCGAACCAAATGTTTTCAGCATTTTCTTCACAAGATTACCATGATGAGCTCGAACTTTTACATCAGAAGACTGAACATTCAGATTCTTGCTAAACAGTATCAGTGCAATCTCTCGGGCCAGTGGTTCCTCGCCACCTTGAGGATATAGCAACCTAGTTTTAGGAGTCCATAGACCCTGAATCAATACTGCATGCTGCTGCAGGAATTCCAGCAGTTCCTCATCAGAGTATTCAGGAGCGAAGTGCTTAATAGCACAGAAACGATGAAGTGGAGATCCCTGTCATATATATAGAGCTCTTTTAGAGATCTTGAGGTGTTTATTGCATTGTAACTTCACAAAGTTTCACTTTTCTATGAAAAAATAAAAAAAACTTCCTCTTTTAAAAATGCACATACAAAGATTAATACTAATATGAGATTATACGTTGTATATATATTTAAATAAAAGAAGACCGAATTTCAAAATTGCAAGGTAAAAAGTAAAAACAAGACTGTTCCTCTGTTTCTCAACAACAAAGTAAGATGCTACCAACCTCAACAAGCAATTTCTTAAGACGTTCTTCCACAGGCAATGATAGAAGATACCTGAAATAACATAAAGCCATGATAGTCAAAGTCATAAGTTTATTGCAATTGTACAATCAAATAAACAAAATCAGCATAACATTCCAAGAAAGAAAAATATAATTGAGTAATGGGCAGAAACAAGGAGAGAGAAAATAACAAAGGAGAAGGGAGTGAGATGAATCATGGATGCATTTGTAGGTACAAGAGAAAACAAGGGCAAGTGCAATGCGCAAACCGCAAAAGCTAATTGGCAAAATGAAAATCAGAGCTAAATTAAATAAGCTTGCATGCTTGATATGAAAAAAGGACTATACCTCTTAGAAGGTCCCTGATGTTCAATGTTGCGGCTTAATCGCGGACACAGCGTTGAGACATAGTCATACCTTGAACCAAACAGAGATTTACAAACTCAACAAATTTAAATCTTCCCATAAAAGGGGATCATACAAAAAGTATAGTAGGACATCTTCTTACGCGTTTATTGTGAAGTTCATAGGAGAACTTTCATGTGCCACCATTTGCTGCAAACATCTAGAGGAAATATCACTCTTGCTGCTATGGTACTTGAGAGCAACCCAACACTGCACAAGAAATAGAGACAATGACTAATTAGAAAAGGATGGAAAAATAAACAAAATGAAGACAAAAATACTATAGTTTAACAACCACAGAATCACAAAAACAAAGCATTTTCCCATCAGGTCAGGTTCGGCTTAATGAATACCATTGTTTTCTACTGTAAATCTTGTCAATAGACAAGCATTTTATGGTTCAAAAGCTCACAAATCATAATATAAAATTAGATTACAGTTTTAACAATTGTTATACCCCATTATCATCATCATCACACTTTTGCCCAATTGATGACTCCATCTGATGCTTCTGAAAGAAAGAAGACCAATAAATTAGCTGATTGGAGATCTTAAATTTCATCTTGACAGAATACAAACAGCAGATAAGAACACCAAAGCTTTTTTTCCACTAGATAGGCTAACAAGGTCAGCTACACGGGTCAAACAGTATCATTGTGTCCTATCATAGACCATATATACTTAAATGATTAAATCCAAGTCCTTCTCAATGATTTCTAATTTTTTCTTAGTCCCCCACTACCTTTAACTATTGGGTTATTGTTGAAATAAAATATGAGGAATGTTATTCAAACACGTCCCAACGATTTTGTTGATTATTGGACGTTAAAAACTTAAAATATTATTTTTTTCCATAAAATATGTACATAAATGAACTGAATATACATCATACTTGCTTCTTCGGTGCAGGAACAGATTTTTCTTGAATTGAACCCTCAACTTTAAGGGTGGCATTTGCTTCAGTCGAGATAATGTTCTTTATTTTTGAGGCATCAGAGTAAAGATGTTGCAATGACGGTCGGAGCTGCACAATTGCATGAATAGGATGCAAATGTAACTGCAAACAAGAAAGATGTACAGAAATTTACAATTTCCCCCAAACTAAACAATCAACTGAAAGTATTAAAAATCAAACGATTCATAAAAGCCCCATGGCCATGCTATTGCATATAATAGACATGAACACTAAAATATCATAAATGCTGTTTATAGTAAGCAATAAACTACACAGGAAGATCAAATCCAACAAAAAGAAAAACAAAAGCAATGTAACACAATGCTTCAAGTAACAAACCACCATGAAACTAAATTCGACCAACATCGCAGAACAGAATGAAAGGTGTAAATACCTTATCACCCATAAGAAGCCCAACAGCATAGCCATTTGTAGTAGGTGGATTCCACTTAGTTGATAATGTCTGAAGAGAAATAAAATTATTGCACCATACTTACAATCAATATATATATATATATATATATATATATACTTAACAAAACAAGTTATTTACTTATTTTGACACACAACAGAAATAGACAATTCCATAGATCAAATTATAGTCAATTGGTAAGTCAAATTCTGCATACAAGTTACTCAGAGCAGTTTTAAGCTAATGAACACACCTGCTTAGTGAAGTTGACTTTGCTAGCAAACTCTCTGTCAATATTATTCGACTCAAGATCAATGGACAAATCAATCTCCACTTGTGAACTCTCAGGTTTCAACCTCACCTGCACAAGTAACAACCATAACAACAACGACAATGACGAGGAATCAGCACAATTCTCCATTCTTTTCCTAAAACAAACAAACAAAGAATCAACAAACGCATTAACTCCAACCTCTTCGCATCGTTCATCTAGCTCATACGGCCGCCAGCACGGTCTCAATGGATATTGCAAAACGTACAACTAAAATCAAAACGATCAAAAATCGAATTCAACACAAACACATAAGCATAATTAACCGTTTGGTTAAGGTTCTCAGAAGCTGTTTTCTTCAAAAGCAGAATCAATCAGTAGTAGAAACAGCATCAGAACATTTATTTTGCATTTGCATTTGGATATAGTTATACAAAAGTTTTTCTCTCTGAAAATACATACGTACATGCATACATACCTGAGTGTCGTCGTCGATTGAAGGAGTGAAGAACACGTCGATTTCGCGCACGACTGCGTCTTCTTCTTCTTCATCATCCACGGCCATAGGATCGCCTTGCATTGGTTCCTCTTCGGGTTCAGGCTCGGGCTTGGGCTTGAGCTCGAGCTCGAGCTCGGGCTTTGGTTCACCGTCGATTTTGGCGGTGCCATTGGGCTCGGGCTTCGCGTGAGGTGGTGATGATAGCGGCGCAACCGTCTTGCCAACATCGAACTCTTGTGGCTCTGGTTTGGGTTTGGGTTTGGGTTCAGGTTCAGGTTCGGATTTTGGTTTGGGTTTGAACCTGGAAGATTTCGGCGCGAATTTGGAGGCTCGTGAAGGGAGCTTGTTCAGAGCGTCTAAGTCGTCGTCTAGCTCCATCAGTTCAGATTCTGAGTCGTTTTGGCGAAGGTGGAAGGAGTAAAATGAAACAAACGACGGGTCGTTTTGTTCTGTTCGCGGAAGGCTCTTTTGATTTTGGGAGGTTACTTGTTTTGCGCCCTATTCAGTGTGAGGTGGTTACACTTTTGAAGGATGTTTAGTAAGGTGTGTTTATTATCCTGCTAAATCCTTTATAGAGTTTATTTTATTTTATTTGAATTTTAAAATTGATTTGATACTTTTTTATTTTTTTGGTTTTGGGCTATGTTTCGGTTTTGACCTAATTTGTCCTAAAATTAATGTATTATTTATGGAGTAATAATTAGGTAGAATGTAATTTTGGAGAAAATCTTATAAATTAATCCCCTTAAAAGATATCTAGAAATAATAGATAGATATAGGTCATGATTATATATATTTGATTTTTCTAATATAGATATTAAAGGGATTTGTCTTTAGAGCATTAAAATTTGAACAAATTTGTGAACAATTTAAGTTAACATTGAGTTACTCAATAAACTTTTATAATTAAAAAATGAAAATACTATATACTATTCAAAAATATGTCCAGACCCTTTCAAACATACACTAAACCAAAAAAATAAAATCAAACATACACACTAAGCCTCGGGTTGTTTAGTTTGTGATGTTTTTTCTTTCGGGCCTAGGCCCTCTTATGTAAGCAAATACACACAGACACATATGGAGTGGAAAATTTGGGTTCTTTGTGAAATTAGGGTTTTCTGTGAAAATTGGGGAAGAGGGAAACCAGCAGAGGGAGAGCAGCGGAGGGAGTGGCGACCCAAGATCGAAACGCCACCCCACGGCCACGGGTGGAGGAAATGATGGAGATCGAAAGGGAGGCGGCTTTGAGAGTGGGAGCTCGGGCAGAAGGGGAAAGAGGAGAGGAGGGAGCGGCTTCCCGGCGCCAGGGGAGCTGAGATGCGGCCAGAGACACTGTTTCGAAACCCTCTCTCTCTCTGCGTCACATCCATGGAGCAATCGGAATAAGCAATCGGCTGCTCGAAGTTCGTGGCCGGCCGGCGAAGCAGGTTCGGCTATCTTTTTCATCCTAGTGTAACCTATGATTTTTTATTTAATTGTTTTTAAAGAGTAATAAATTATTAATTAATAACTTAAAGAGAATTCGAATAAATTTTTCAATATGTGATCTGATCTCTTGATATGTAATAAAAAAAAAGAATCTTTTGATAACAATAAAAAATCCAAAACTGTGGCTATATATAAGGGTCTTTGGCCACAGACCTTTTCTCTTCGTTTTCTTCCTCTCCGTGCTCACACGCCTCTTCTCTTTCTTTTAGCGCATTTCTTTTTTCTTCGCATAGAATTATATATATTTTTTTGTTGATTTTTGGTCATGAATGATGATCATGTTTCTGCGATTAAGGGTGCTGATGATGGTGAAGATGAAGGAGATTCTTTTTTTTTTATTTATTGATTTTTTTTTAATCTTTTATGAGTACCAGTACTTTATAAACCCGTTTCCCTATTTTTTTTTTTCAAATTTAGGGCTCTTTTAATCAATTTTCTTTTCTTTAGAATTCTGTCAAGAATTCTCTTTTTTTTTCCCCTTTTCTCTTCTTCGTTCTCTCTCTCTCAAGAATTATCTTTTCCCTTTTCTCTTCTTCATTCTCTCTCTGTCAAGAATTCTCTTTTTTTCCCTTTTCTCTTCTTCGTTCTCTCTCTGTCAAGAATTCTCTTTTCCCTTTTCTCTTCTTCGTTCTCTCTCTCTCTCAAGAATTCTCTTTTCCCTTTTCTCTTCTTCGTTCTCTCTCTCAAGAATTCTCTGAAAATACTGTGCTCTGCTCTTCTTTCCAACTCTCTCTGTCTCTCTCAAGAACTGTAACAGGTCTCTCTTCATCGTCTTCTTTGTAACTCTCTCTCTCTCTCTCAAGAACTGTAACAGGTCTCTCTTGCTGATTGCCTTAGGAATAAGTATATTTCACTTTCATATTTTTAATTTTGCATCATGTTTGTATTTCTGTGTGTGATTCTGTCTTTGCTGATTTACTTTGTGTTATGTTTTATGTGTTGATGTATCTCTTTGATTGTTTTGGTTGTGTTTTAATAAGAGAGTGTTTGTTTGTTTGGTTGATCACTTAAATTAATATGTGCCTCCTGAGCATGTATGCCTGGAATGTGTATGGATGAGGAGGGAACAAGTGTCTTGATGTGGGGGTTGGGCCTACGGTCAAGAGCTTCGATTCCTTGTGCAACGGCTATTGGTGTGGGGGTTGGGCTCACGGCCAATAGCTCGAGCCTCCGAGTTTGTACTGCCCGTACATGTGAAGGGGAAGATGCTAGTACTAGCCCGGGTATGGGAACATGGGGAGGGAATTGGGTTCTTGATGTGGTGGTTGGGCCTACTATCAAGAGCTCGAGCCTCCCTCCATACTTTGAGTGCTAGGAACGCCTTACTTCAACTTAGACTAAAAATGAACAAAGAATTGTTGTATTGCTCTAGTGTGTCTTGTCTATCTGTGTTTGCTGTTTAAGTTTGATTGATGTATCTCTTTGATTGTTTTGGTTGTGTTTTAATAAGAGAGTGTTTGTTTGTTTGGTTGATCACTTAAATTAATTTGCGCCTCCTGAGCATGTATGCCTGGAATGTGTATGGATGAGGAGGGAACAAGTGTCTTGATGTGGGGGTTGGGCTCACGGTCAAGAGCTTCGATTCCTTGTGCAACGGCTATTGGTGTGGGGGTTGGGCTCACGGCCAATAGCTCGAGCCTCCGAGTTTGTACTGCCCGTACATGTGAAGGGGAAGATGCTAGTACTGGCCCGGTATGGGAACATAGGGGAGGAATTGGGTTCTTGATGTGGGGGTTGGGCTCACGGTCAAGAGCTTTGATTCCTCGTGCAACGGCTATTGATGTGGGGGTTGGGCTCACGGTCAATAGCTCGAGCCTCCCTCCATACTTTGAGTGCTGGGAACGCATTAATTCAACTTGGACTAAAAATAAACAAAGAATTCCTTTTGGTTTGTTTGCCTTCATGTTTGTGTTTGTGTGTGTGTGTGTGTTTTATCTGTCTTTTATAGCTGAATGGTGTGTGTATGTGTTTTATCTGGTCTTTTATAGTTGAATGGTTGTATTCCTCTAGTCTGTCTGTGTTACAAATAGGATTTGCTACTGTATCTAGTGTTCTTGATATTGTCATCAAGACAAATAGGATAAAATTTCTGCTGCTTTGTTGCTGTTGGATTATCTGTCATGATGGCTGGTTCTATCTATGCTTGCTCTTTTTGGTGGCTGTTGTATTAAGGTTACATAACAATTCATCTCAGCTGCTCTGTCTGTTATTGCTGATGGCAACGATTATCTTTTGTGAATGTTTCTGCTATAAAAGAGCATCAATCTTATATATATTTCTGCTATAGTGCTATACAAAATTCTGCTCAGCATCTCTATCCCACTATAGGATTTTGCTATACCGGTTCTTCCTCATTCTCAAACCATTTGGAATTTCTTGTACTCTATACACAATTTTGCTATTTAGTTATTTATTTTGAACGGTTACCAGTTGGATACTCCTAGAAATTTCTAGTCTCCTTTCAAAGGTTGTTCCATCTTTTGTGTGTATAGAATTCTACTAAGTAGTAACTAGTGCTGACTTTGCATGTATAAGGTCTTTTCTATGCTCCTAGCAGATATACTCACTACTAATATCAAAGGCAATATAGTCTTCAGCTGTTACAGGTATGATTATTAATGCCAATTATTGCTGCTGATATTAGTTCTTATGGTTAAGAGTGTTTGCAAAAGTAGTGTTTATGAATTTTGCAATCATAATTATACTTGATAGAACATTTTGCTAATTTTTTATGTCCCTTTATATTACTATTCTACTTGAGTCTGTCTAGAACATATTTTAGATGTAAAAATAATGTTTATGCATTTTGAAAAGCTAATCATACTCTATTTTGCTTGATTATAACTGCATAGCTTTTTTTAGATGTAAAATTTGGAGGATTCATAATCTCACTTAGGAACGATGATGATCTCTTAAATATTCTTTTCTGTGTTATTTTGCTTATATAGTCAAATTACAAGTATTATGTCATATTTTATTATAAAAGTAAGCAATATAATGCTTACATTACATCCTTTTCCCCCTCATTTTCACTAACCTGATATTTTCCTAACACTAATTAATATGATGGACATGTATCTCGGTAGCTTCAATTACAATATATACTTGTTTAATGTCATATGCTGCCCTTTTATAAAAATAATGACATACTGGTTTAATGGCCTATAATTGTGTCGGGGAACATTAGATATTACAGACAGGTCAACTACATGTTAGACCGCTTTTTTTTTTTCTTTAGTTTTTGTTGTGTACCGTTGCAACTAAATACTCATACATATTTTGAATCTCTCAAATTGTATCGGTATTTGAATGAATATTAAATTTCTCTTTCTTAGGAGTTTTTTATTTTGTTTCGGACTCATAATCTACACGATATAGTAAAAAAGATTACCTTGAGATAACGACTTTTGGGGTTAAAATTTTCTTTTCATTTTCATCCTTATTTACTATTTGACTAAAAACAACATATGGGGTTGAAAAGGTTAGCTTCAAATTCAAAATAAAGTTGTTTTTATTGCAGTTTACTTTTACTCTTTCTGTTAATTGCCTTCATGTCTATTCAAATTTCCTTTTTCAAAGATGTTTGTCTCAAAATCATGAGAGTATTTTTCTTTTAAAGCAAAATCATCTTCAAGGCACATATAATTATTATTGTCACTGAGATATTCTAGGTTTTGGATGATTAGAGACTCTGGAAGATTGGTTGGTTGAGTAATAGGGACTAGGGTGAAGCATTGAATAGTAATGAAAGGGTAATTGCAATTTTTTAGATTGAAACAAATGTTGGAATATCAGCAAACAAATAAAATCATAGAATGAAGGTTGAGTTGGATGCTGAGAAACAAATGTTGGAATGTAAGCAAACAAATTTCTGTAACTGATAATAAGTTATCAAAATCTGTACAGCAACCAGATATACCTTGGTTCTTGCTATACAATATACATAGTGACATCTTAATATATATATTTTCCTCCCCAATTGTGAAAAATTTGGCAATGTCATATCATATGTGTATTGTGTAATAACATGTCCCATGAATTTAGTCTTTCTTTCTACACATGAAGAGGAGAAGTAGATGGTCTTTGATAAGAAGTACCTTTTATGTCACAAGCTCATATAAAGATTCATTGATACATGTTCTAATGTCATTGTTTTAAATCAATGCTTCTTGAGCTTGAGCTTGAGCTACTACTACTAGTTTTGACTGTTTGGTCTTGAGAATTCTCTACTTCACCTAAAGTGTCTTTGGAATCCAAAATTTGTTCCAATGATCTCACCACCTCTTTCATGCTTGGTCTAAGTTTTGGCTCTATAGATAGGCATTTGAGTGCAAGGAGAGCTACTTTCTTTGCTTCGCGTTATGAGTATTGGCCTTCTATACGGTCAAAGTATAGCATTGAATAGTAATGAAATGTTTTAGCCTTTAGCATGGCATAAAGCATGTTACTTGTTACAGGGATACCCTTTGGTTGGATGATGAACTCTGTCCTTTGTTCAATTTTTTTCAGATTTCGGTAGATAATCTCTGTCTTTGTTTTAATGTTCAAATTCTTCAAAGTGCCAATTATGTACCAGGTGACACGTCTTCATTTTGATGTTGCTTACATTGTAGTTTTTGCTTCTAACTCTGTTGAAATAGTTTTAAAATTCAAAGGGGCTTTGTGCATTTTAAGTAATGAATCGTGATTTTCATTTCCAATTTCTTATTGGACTTACAGAGCCACATACTTTGCTATGGTATTTCTGGTGCAGTTTTCTTTTGTCTAACCTTAATACTTTCTTGG
This sequence comes from Aeschynomene evenia, assembly GCA_013621005.1. Taxonomy (NCBI): domain Eukaryota; kingdom Viridiplantae; phylum Streptophyta; class Magnoliopsida; order Fabales; family Fabaceae; genus Aeschynomene; species Aeschynomene evenia. Next base: position 22,923,327 of record CM024264.1, on the reverse strand, counting down.
AACAACCACTTTTCAGGTGCCTATGTTGATGAATGAATTTCTTTGCATATTTTATAGATGTAACTTGTTGAGTAAAAGACTTGTACCTTTTAGTAAAGATTTCCAATTATTTGATGTTTGGATTCCTCATTTTGGTATATACAATACCTCTGAGATCATATCTGTCAAAGAACCAATTGTCCTACCTCATGCCTTACCCATTTGGTTCTCGTTGTGTTATTCACAATTTGGTGGCTTTAATCAGTATATGTTTGTTGATCTTTGAATAGATGTTTGCAAGTGAAGATGACAAATCTGACTTATCTAATAACTTTGTGGTGAAGACATGCCAGAAGTTTATCTCTGTAATAAGTAATGTTCTCTAATCCACTGTTCTCTAATTCAACAAAGCATTAGTTTTTGGCTGCTATTTTTTTTGATGAATTTTATCTTTATTGAATAAAAATGAAATAAAGAAGCAAACATTATGTTAAAGCAATATAAGATAAAACAGTTATTAGTTTGAGTTAACACTTTTTACTTGTAAACAAAAGAAGTCTCATCTATTCTTGAAATTGTTTATTAGAAGGAGGAGGCACCATGAAACAAGCATAGTCTTTCTACAAAAACATCAACCATATGTTATGAAGTTGATTCCTCAAATTTATATCACAAAATCTTCTTTTCTTGTGAACAAAACTTGAAGATGCAGATTGCAAATCATTATACAATACACACACACACATGACACACATTGTCTATTATTTGAGTTCATTAGAAGTAGGTGCATTGTAATGCTCACATCAAGAGATAAAATACTAATGTGCAGATACTATGAACTGTTGATACTAATGTTCTTATGGCAACATCTCAACATGCTTTTTGGTGATTATTTGAACATGCCAATTAAAATACAAATTACACAGAAGATTGAAGTGAAAAACTATTAAAGGAAAAGAAAAAGAATCAGCAGCAACTCCCTCAGTGATTGGCACATCACTTGGTAGTTCTCATCCTCACCTCACATGATATCAATAAATAATATTATATATGAGCTTTGATTCAATGATGATACATCTCTTTATACATTTATAGATGATGATTTGATAGTTTTCTTGTAACGATTATATTATTAAGTTTAACTTTTTGTTGCTCAATGATTGAAGTGGCTGGAACAACCAAACAACTAATAAAAAGCATTCTACATATTCATCACATATCTTAATTAGTACAGAACTACCCAATTAAAATTGTCATCCACGATGCAGGATCCAATTATAATGTGTTCTAGTCCTATAGTTTTTGGTCAGCTCCAAATTTTCAGCCACGTATTTATAAATATATTTCAATCATAAATTTTGTATTGAATCATTAGTACTTAATGTCATATTTCTTTTACGCAGGTGATATTTATTAATGCAAATGTTCCTGTAAGTGATATACACAATACAATAGTGATGATAAATGTTCCTACCAAGAGACCAGATAAGATAATGATCCAGCCTTGCCCTGAATCCTCCTCCTCCTCCGCAACGTTAGGTTTGTGTCATTCTTCTTCTTCTATACTCTCAAATATGAGATACATGATTTTTTATCATGTAGTTTAAAAAACTAAAGACCATATAATTTCAAATATGAAATATAAGTCTTTTGTTAAATAACATAAAATTAAAGACTGTATTTTAAAATATGAAGTTACACACTTTGTGTAAGCATTGTAAAACTCAACACTTACTTTGAGATAAAGACTATACAATGTAGAACTAATTGTTATATACTGTAAATTAGTTTTGAAGAGAGAATGTTACAAGATGATTGGAGGGTCACTGATCCTCCTTAACAAAAGTACAAAAATTTCATAAATATTAAATTTTCAATCTCTCAACTGTTTGAGAGTGAAAGACATCTGAAAAGATTATTAGCTTTGCACCAAATAGAAGCTAAACACCTAATTCTATTCCATATAACTTGATTATCTGAAAAATTATCATTAAAAATTTGTAAATTGTACTTCATCCATATGGTCTAAATGGTGGCTTGTATTGCACACCACCAAAGAGATATGCTATGTTGTTTACTTCTAAAACCAGAAAACTTAGTCAACATAAGTTGATCCTTAGCTTACATGATGTGTTTTTATTGAAGTCTAACAATATTATTGAAGCTTTTGCAAAATATATATATATATATATATATATATATATATAAAACTTCTAATTAATTAATTAATCAATTAAGAAGATCACCCTCCAAAATGTTAGCAATTAGGATGGACCACATGCCAAATAAAGGAGAAAAGTTGTTTGTGATATTAAGGCGAAATTAAACAAGTGAAAAGTCCTTGTATACAACTTCATTCACATTTAGTTACTTAATTTCATATTTTTCATAGCCACTAACATGCTAATCTTATATGTAATCAAGAAGAACACTTCCATTATTTTTAGACATACACTACTATTTATCTTGCAAACATACACTACTTTTATTATTTTTCTAGCAACACAACAAAAGTAAATACTATATTCTTTAAATTATTGAATTACATAATTTTTAGACAAATAGAAATTGAAGAATGTAGACTTTAAAAAGTGAGATTTCACCATTTTTCTAGAAAAACTTTTAAAATAAAGAATATAGTTTTCAAAATATTGAGTTACATATTTTTTCAAATGAATTACATGTTTTTAGAAAAATAGGAAAATCTCACTTTTTAAAATCTATAGTCTTCAATTTCTCCTGACTTTTAAAAGTTATGTAATTAAGTATTTTAAATACCATGTCTTTACTTTTATAATTTTTCTCGAAAAATAGTGAAATCTCACTTTTAAAAGTCTATAGTCTTCAATTTCTACTTTATTTAAAAAAGTTTGCAATTCACTATTTTAAAGGCCATAGTCTTTACATTTCGAGTGTTTTTAGAAAAATAGGGAAATCTCATTTTTTTAAAGTCTATAGCCTTCATTTTCTACAAACTTTTAAAAATTATGTAATATAGTAATTTAAAAACTATAGTCTTTACTTTTATAGTGTTTCTCGAAAAATAGTGAAATATCACTTTTTAAAGTCAATAGCTTTCAATTTCTACTTTGTTTAAAAATTATACAATTCACTATATTAAAGGCTATAATCTTTACTTACCGAGTGTTTTTAGAAAAATAGGAAAATCTCATTTTTCTAAAGTTTATAGCCTTCAATTTCAACAAACTTTTAAAAATTATGTAATATAGTAATTTAAAGACTATAGTCTTTACTTTTATAGTGTTTCTCGAAAAAAAGTGAAATCTCACTTTTTGAAGTCTATAGTCTTCACTTTCTACTTTGTTTAAAAAATTATGCAATTCGCTATTTTAAAGGCTATAGTCTTTACTTTTCGAGTGTTTTTAGAAAAATAGTGAAATATCACTTTATGAAACCTATAGCCTTCAATTTCTACTAACTTTTGAAAATTATGCAATTCACTGTTTTAAAGACTACAGTCTTTACTTTTCGAGTGTTTTTAGAAAAATAGTGAAATATCACTTTTTGAAACCTATAACCTTCAATTTTTACTAACTTTTAAAAATTGTGCAATTCATTATTTTAAAGGCTATAGTCTTTACCTTTTGAGTTTTTTTTAGAAACATGGGGAAATCTCATCTTTTAAACTATAGCCTTCAATTTCCACTAACTATTAAAAACTATGCAATTCACTATTTTAAAGTCTACAATTTTTACTTTTTGAGTGTTTTTAGAAAAATAGTTGTCACGACCCAACTCGGATCCGTGACCAGCACATGGGACACCGAGTCCCATGTCAGCCTTAACCTGTAATCCACACAACAAACCAGCTAAACAACAATAACCACAACTACTGTAACACCACACATCATATAAAATTCATACATAAAAATATGGTTCTCGAGTATCATCCCTATACCCCTAACCCATATAATCCAAACATAACATCCTTCGTAACTCAGAATCAACATAATACCACAAGTCTTAATTAGACTATCTCAATTACACATAACATAGACAATCCTGTTTGTAAACTTATGGAGCATACTACAGAGACAAAAGACAATAACTTAGCGCCTCTAACGTTGAGGCTCACCGAATCTAAGAGTTTGGAGGAACGGAAGGATTCGCCTCCGGATCTGCACCTGAATCTAAAAATGTTTTGTATGAATGGGTGAGTCATATGCTCAGTGAATAAAAAAGTTATAAGCAGTGTATATATGAAGCATATAATAGTACAACGCAATTACAACGCAATTACAACATAAACCAATAACATATATGTATCAATTCCATCGTTCTTATACAATCTCTTTATCTTGGTAGCTTTTAACCTATGAACACCTGGAGCTCGGCCCCGACTCATGTTAATAGGAAGTATGGATGTCCCGCGAGCTATGCCCCTCATCAGACACCATACTGAGAAACCTCGCGAGCTATGCCCCTCATCAGGTTTCCCATTTACGACCTCGCGAGCTATGCCCCTCCTCAGGTCGTTTTACCATCTCTTAATTCCTTCAATTTTTATCTTATTTAGCGCTGTTAGTGGCACATATCATTCATAATCACAACATAAGTAATTCATCATCATCTTCACAACATTTACATAGCACTCATGCATCACCGTTTCATCATTACATCATCAGCATCATATCATAATTACAACGACATCATAAACATCCAATTAATAAGTTTGGGGTAGTGGTGAACGAATGGATTTGAGTAACTAACTTTAAAATATGAAAATTTTGAGTTAAAGTCTTGAAAATTGTGTTTTAGTACAGCTGTAATCGATTACAGACCTCTGTAATCGATTACCTGCTTCAAATTTCGTCCTGAAGAAAATTTTTGCGAAAATTGGCAGTCTGTAATCGATTACAAACCCGCAGTAATCGATTACAGGTAATCGATTACCAATTCGCTGTAATCGATTACAGCCTGGGTCAAAGACGAAATTCTGCAGAAAACTTCGCGAAAATCATCCCCAAATCCACATTTTCACCACAACTCATCCAAATCAAACACAACCAACATGCAATATCAATTATATATCAACCAATCTCAGTCCCTATAAACTATCATGACCAGAAATTCACAGAATCAATCAAAATCATACATAAACCACAAATAACCCATTACTCACAAATTACTCCAATGAGCTCCAAGACACCACCCGGAGCTAGGATGAGCTACCCGGAGCTTCCCTAGTTGAATGAGACCCTAGAAAACACATCATAAACCTCAGATTCTCAACAAAATAAAAAACCCCCAATTTAAACCCTAAAACCCCAAAACCGAGATTGAAGAGAAATCGACATCAATGGAGAAAAAGAAATATTCTACACTTACCCACAATATACTAGATGAGCAATGCTAACTTGAATCTTGAAGTTTAGTGGAGTTTGGGTGAGAGTTGAGGAAGAAGGAGATGAGGAAGAAGAAGAAGAAGAAAAGAGAATGTGAGGGAGAAAGAGATACGGGAAGAATGAGGGGGAAAGGGAGAAAAAGAAAAGAAAAAGAAAGAAAGGGGTGGGGAGGTGGGACCCACGTGGTTCTATCTCCCCAATGCACCGTGATCTTTTATTCAAACTAACTCAGAATACCCGAGGTATTACAATAGTGAAATCTCACTTTTTAAAGCTTATAGTCTTCAATTTTTACTAACTTTTAAAAATTATATAATTCACTATTTTAAAGGCTATAGTCTTTACTTTTCTATTGTTTTGAGAATAATAGTGAAATCTCACTTTTTGAAGCCTATATAGCCTTCAATTTCTACTAACATTTAAAAATTATCATATTCACTAATTTTAAGGCTATAGTCTTTACTTTTTGAGTGTTTTTAGAAAAATAGGGAAATCTCACATTTTAAAACCTATAGCCTTCAAATTCCACTAAACTTTAAAAATTATGCAATTCACTATTTTAAAGGCTATAATCTTTAGTTTTCGAGTCTTTTTAGAAAATTAATGAAATCTCACTTTTTAAGGCCTGTAGCCTTCAATTTTTATTAACTTTTAAAAATTATGCAACTCAATATTTTAAAGGCTATGATCTTTAATTTTCGAATGTTTTTAGAAAAATAGTGAAATCTCACTTTTTGAAGCGTATAGACTTCAATTTCTTCTAACTTTTAAAAATTATGCAACTCACTATTTTAAAGACTATAGTCTTTACTTTTTGAGTGCTTTTAGAAAAATAGGAAAATCTAAAATTTTAAAGCCTATAGCCTTCAATTTCCACTAACTTTTAAAAATTTTGCAATTCACTATTTTAAATGCTATAGTCTTTATTTTCGTGTGCTTTTAGAAAAATAATAAAATCTCACTTTTTGAAGCCTATAGCCTTTAATTTCCACTCACTTATAAAAATTATGCAATTCACTATTTTAAAGGCTATAGTCTTTACTTTTCAAGTCTTTTAGGAAAAATAGTGAAATCTCAATTTTTAAAGCCTATAGGCTTCAATTTCCACTAACTTTTAAAAATCATGGAATTCACTATTTTAAAGGCAATAGTCTTTACTTTTCGTGTGTTTTTAGAAAAATAGTGAAATCTCACTTTTTGAAACCTATAGCCTTCAATTTCCACTAACTTTTAAAAATCATGCAATTCACTATTTTAAAGGCTATAATCTTTACTTTTAGTGTGTTTTTAGAAAAATAGTGAAACTCACTTTTTGAAGCCTATAGCCTTCAGTTTCTACTAACTTTTAAAAATCATGCAATTCACAATTTTAAAGGCTATAGTCTTTACTTTTTGAGTGTTTTTAGAAAAATAGGTAAATCTCACCTTTTAAAGCCTATAACTTTCAATTTCAACTAACTTTCAAAAATTACGCAATTCACTATTTTAAAAGCTATAGTCTTTACTTTTCAAGTGTTTTAGGAAAAATAGTGAAATCTCAATTTTTAAAACCTATAGGCTTCAATTTCAACTAACTTTTAAAAATCATGCATTTCACTATTTTGAATGCCATAATCTTTACTTTTTGTTTGTTTTTAGAAAATAGTGAAATCTCACTTTTTTAAGCATATAACCTTCAATTTGTAATAACTTTTAAAAATCATGCAATTCACTATTTTAAAGGCTATAGTCTTTACTTTTCGTGTGTTTTTATAAAAATAGTGAAATCTCACTTTTTGAAGCCTATAGGCATCAATTTCTACTGACTTTTAAAAATTATGCAATTCACTATTTTAAAGGCTATAGTCTTTACTTTTTTAGTGTTTTTAGAGAAATAGTAAAATCTCACCTTTTAAAACCTATGGCCTTCAATTTCCACTAACTTTTTAAAATTATGCAATTCACTATTTTAAAGGCTATAGTCTTTACTTTTCGTGTGTTTTTAGAAAAATAGTGAAATCTCACTTTTTGAAGCCTATAGCTTTCAATTTTCACTAACTTTTAAAAATTATGCAATTCACTATTTTAAAGGCTATAGTCTTTACTTTTTGAGTGTTATTAGAAAAATAGTGAAATCTCACCTTTTAAAACCTATAGCCTTCAATTTCCACTAACTTATAAAAATTATGTAATTCCCTATTTTAAAGGTTATAGTCTTTACTTTTTGTGTGTTTTTAGAAATATAGGGAAATCTCACTTTTTGAAGCCTATAGCCTTCAATTTCTGCTAATTTTTAAAAATTATGCAATTCACTATTTTAAAGGCATAGTCTTTACTTTTTAAGTGTTTTAGGAAAAATAGTGAAATCTCAATTTTTAAAGCCTATAGGCTTCAATTTCCACTATCTTTTAAAAATCATGCAATTCAAGATTTTGAAGGTCATAGTCTTTACTTTTCGTGTGTTTTTAGAAAAACAGTGAAATCTCACTTTTTGAAGCCTATAGACATCAATTTCTACTATCTTTTATAAAAATTATGCAATTCACTATTTTAAAGGCTATAGTCTTTACTTTTTGAGTGTTTTTTGAAAAATAGTGAAATCTCACTTTTTAAAGCATATATCCTCCAATTTCCACAAACTTTTAAAAATTATGCAATTCACTATTTTAAAGGCTATAGTCTTTACTTTTCGTGTGTTTTTAGAAAAATAGTGAAATCTCACTTTTTGAAGCTTATAGCTTTCAATTTTCACTAACTTTTAAAAATTATGCAATTCACTATTTTAAAGGCTATAGTCTTTACTTTTTGAGTGTTTTTAGAAAAATAGGGAAATCTCACATTTTAATGCCTATAGCTTTCAATTTCAACTAACTTTAAAAAATTGTGCAATTCACTATTTTAAAGGTTATAGTCTTTACTTTTCAAGTGTTTTAGAAAAATAGTGAAATATCAATTTTTAAAGTCTATAGGTTTCAATTTCCACTATCTTTTAAAAATCATGCAATACACTATTTTGAAGGCCATAGTCTTTACTTTTCGTGTGTTTTTAGAAAAATAGTGAAACCTCACTTTTTGAAACCTATATCCTTCATTTTGTACTAACTTTTAAAAATTATGCAATTCACTATTTTAAAGGCTATAGTCTTTACTTTTCAAGTGTTTTTGGAAAAAATAGTGAAATCTCAATTTTTAAAGCCTATAGGCTTCAATTTCCACTAATTTTTAAAAATCATGCAATTCATTATTTTAAAGGCTATAGTCTTTGCTTTTCGTATGTTTTTAGAAAAATAGTGAAATCTCAATTTTTGAAGCCTATAGCTTTCAATTTCCACTATCTTTTAAAAATTATGCAATTCACTATTTTAAAGGCATAGTCTTTACTTTTTAAGTGTTTTAGGAAAAATAGTGAAATCTCAATTTTTAAAACCTATAGGCTTCAATTTCCACTATCTTTTAAAAATCATGCAATTCACGATTTTGAAGGTCATAGTCTTTACTTTTCGTGTGTTTTTAGAAAAACAGTGAAATCTCACTTTTTGAAGCCTATAGACATCAATTTCTACTATCTTTTATAAAAATTATGCAATTCACTATTTTAAAGGCTATAGTCTTTACTTTTTGAGTGTTTTTTGAAAAATAGTGAAATCTCACTTTTTAAAGCATATATCCTCCAATTTCCACAAACTTTTAAAAATTATGCAATTCACTATTTTAAAGGCTATAGTCTTTACTTTTCGTGTGTTTTTAGAAAAATAGTGAAATCTCACTTTTTGAAGCTTATAGCTTTCAATTTTCACTAACTTTTAAAAATTATGCAATTCACTATTTTAAAGGCTATAGTCTTTACTTTTTGAGTGTTTTTAGAAAAATAGGGAAATCTCACATTTTAATGCCTATAGCTTTCAATTTCAACTAACTTTAAAAAATTGTGCAATTCACTATTTTAAAGGTTATAGTCTTTACTTTTCAAGTGTTTTAGAAAAATAGTGAAATATCAATTTTTAAAGTCTATAGGTTTCAATTTCCACTATCTTTTAAAAATCATGCAATACACTATTTTGAAGGCCATAGTCTGTACTTTGCGTGTGTTTTTAGAAAAACAATGAAACCTCACTTTTTGAAACCTATATCCTTCATTTTGTACTAACTTTTAAAAATTATGCTATTCACCATTTTAAAGGCTATAGTCTTTACTTTTCAAGTGTTTTTGGAAAAATAGTGAAATCTCAATTTTTAAAGCCTATAGGCTTCAATTTCCACTAATTTTTAAAAATCATGCAATTCATTATTTTAAAGGCTATAGTCTTTGCTTTTCGTATGTTTTTAGAAAAATAGTGAAATCTCACTTTTTGAAGCCTATAGCTTTTAATTTCCACTATCTTTTAAAAATTATGCAATTCACTATTTTAAAGGATATAGTCTTTACTTTTCAATGTTTTTGGAAATAGTGAAATCTCAATTTTTAAAGCCTATAGGCTTCAATTTCCAATAACTTTTAAAAATCATGCAATGCACTATTTTAAAGGCTATAGTCTTTACTTTTCGTGTGTTTTTAGAAAAATAGTGAAATCTCACTTTTTGAAGCATATAGGCTTCAATTTTCACTAACTTTTAAAAATCATGCAATTCACTATTTTAAAAGCTGTAGTCTTTACTTTTCGTGTGTTTTTAGAAAAATAGTGAAATCTCACGTTTTGAAGCCTATAGCCTTCAATTTCCACTTACTTTTAAGAATCATGCATTTCGCTATTTTGAAGGTTATAGTCTTTACTTTTCGCGTGTTTTTAGAAAAATAGTGAAATCTCACTTTTTGAAGCCTATAGGCTTCAATTTCCACTAACATTTAAAAATCATGCATATAGTCTTTACTTTTCGTGTGTTTTTAGAAAAATAGTGAAATCTCACTTTTTGAAGCCTATAGGCTTCAATTTCCACTAACTTTTAAAAATCATGCAATTCACTATTTTAAAGGCTATAGTCTTTACTTTTCGTGTGTTTTTAGAAAAATAGTGAAATCTCACTTCTTGAAGCCTATAAGCTTCAATTTCCACTAACTTTTAAAAATCATGCAATTCACTAAGATACCGGGATCTCACCTCCGGCCATAGCGTCTAACGTATACTAATCAGGGCGGTGCGATTACTCAAGACAGTCAGCAAGTATTACAATCAACACACTTCATATCATAGGGCTATGTCTATAATTCAATTACGTTCCTTATCTTATTTAGTTACATGTTAACATGGCATATACGGAATTACGTAAGCAATCAGCAATTATCACACAGCCAGCATATATCAATACTTAGAAAAATAAATTTGTACCATTATCTATACTAAGTTCCTAACTATCTAACATATCACTATTCCTAACAACCTAGCATGTTACTAACTAGTACTACTTCTACTACTACAATTAGGTGCACTATTACTTAACTTATTATTATCTTACCTAATTATCTAGTGATCAAACAAACATATATATGCTGTAAATGCTGAACTATATACAAAATCTCCACTCACCTGGATAATCCTGAGGATGAAGAGCACCGTACGCTCCGTCCCCAGCTACTGGAACCGTATTTGCACCTGTCGTGCAAAAGACATATCAGAACCGCTAAACGAAAAAGAAACGAAACTTTGAACTAAAGCTGCGGATCACGCCGTTGCTAGCGAGCTACTACATCTCGCAAGCAAAGGGCTGGTCGCTGGCGAGTTCCTCCTGCTCGCTGGCGACCATCACGCAGAAAAGGGCATAAAAGACTTTTTACACTCACCGTCGGGAATTCGCTTTAGTAGAGTATCCCCAAGACGTAAGGCTCACACTATTCTCAACAAAGAAGGATGCCCAAAGCACAGCTTTGAAAAAGGCTGAGTGTGAGTTGTGAGGTAACATAACCCCTCATATATATAGGGTGAGGAAGGAAAGGCTGAACCAGCTGCAAGCAATGTGGGACTTTAGTCCGATCGCTAGCGACTAACATACGCTCGCTAGCAACCAGCTGCTCGCTGGCGACAGAGGACTGCTCGCTAGCGAGCTCCCTCTGACAGCAACAGAGTTACATTTTTCTGACGGGTCCTGAGAAGAGTCCTTCCTATGGGACACTATGATACAGGGTATCACAATTTTAAAGGCTATAGTCTTTAATTTTCGAGTGTTTTTAGAAAAATAGTGAAATCTCACTTTTTGAAGCCTATATACTTCAATTTGTACCAACTTTTAAAAATTATGCAATTCAATATTTTAAAGGCTAAAGTCTTTACTTTTTGAGTGTTTTTAGAAAAATAGGGAAATCTCACCTTTTAAAACCTATAGCCTTCAATTTCTACTAACTTTTAAAAATTATACAATTCGTTATTTTAAAAGTCATAGTCTTTACTTTTCGTGTGTTTTTGAAAAAAAAGTGAAATCTCACTTTTGGAAGCCTATAGCCTTTAATTTCTACTAACTTTTAAAAATTATGCAATTCACTATTTTAAATGCTATAGTCTTTACTTTTCAAGTGTTTTTGGAAAAATAGTGAAATCTCAATTTTTAAAGCCTATAGGCTTCAATTTCCACTAACTTTTAAAAATCATGCAATTCACTATTTTTAAGGCTATAGTCTTTACTTTTCAAGTGTTTTAGGAAAAATAGTGAAATCTCAATTTTTAAAGCCTATAGGCTTCAATTTCCACTAACTTTTAAAAATCATGCAATTCACTATTTTGAAGGTTATAGTCTTTACTTTTCGCGTGTTTTTAGAAAAATAGTGAAATCTCACTTTTTGAAGCCTATAGCCTTAAATTTCTACAAGATGTAAAAAATTCATGAAATTACATAATTTGAAGTCTATAGTCTTTGTTTTATGGGGTTTCAAGAAAAATTAGTGAAATCTCACATTTTAAAGCCTATAGCCTTCAATTTCTACAAAATGTAAAAAGATCATGAAATTACATAATTTGAAGTCTATAGCCTTTGTTTTATGGTGTTTCTAGAAAAATTAGTGAAATCTCAAATTCTAAAGCCTATAGCCTTCAAATTCTACTAAATGTTAAAAAAATAATGAAATTACATAATTTGAAGTCTATAGCCTGTGTTTTATGGTGTTTCTAGAAAAATTAGTGAAATATCATATTTTAAATCATATAGCCTTCAATTCCTAGTAAATGTAAAAAATCATGAAATTACATAATTTGAAGTCTATAGCCTTTGTTTTTTGGTGTCTCTAGAAAAATTAGTGAAATCTCACATTTTAAAGTCTATAGCATTCAATTTCTACTAAATATAAAAAAATCATGAAATTACATAATTTGAAGTCTATAGCCTTTGTTTTATGGTATTTCAAGAAAAATTAGTAAAATCTCACATTTTAAAGCCTATAGCCTTGAATTTCTACTAAATGTAAAAAATCATGAAATTACATAATTCGAAATCTATAGCCTTTGTTTTTTGGTGTCTCTAGAAAAATTAGTGAAATCTCACATTTTAAAGCCTATAGCCTTCAATTTCTATAAAATGTAAAAAGATCATGAAATTACATAATTTGAAGTCTATAGCCTTTGTATTATGGTGTTTCTAGAAAAATTAGTGAAATCTCAAATTCGAAAGCTTACAGCCTTCAATTTCTACTAAATGTAAAAAAATCATGAAATTACATAATTTGAAGTCTATAGCCTTTGTTTTATGTTGTTTCTAGAAAAATTAGTAAAATCTCACATTTTAAAGCCTATAGCCTTCAATTTCTACTAAATGTAAAAAATCATGAAATTACATAATTTGAAATCTATAGCCTTTGTTTTTTGGTGTCTCTAGAAAAATTAGTGAAATCTCACATTTTAAAGCCTATAGCCTTCAATTTCTACTAAATTTAAAAAAATCATCAAATTACATACTTTGAAGTCTATATAGCCTTTGTTTTATGGTGTTTCTAGAAAAATTAGTAAAATCTCACATTTTAAAGCCTATAGCCTTCAATTTCTACTAAATTTAAAAAAATCATGAAATTACATAATTTGAAATCTATAGCCTTTGTTTTTTGGTGTCTCTAGAAAAATTAGTGAAATCTTATATTTTAAAGCTTATAGCCTTCAATTTCTACTATATGTAAAAATATCATGAAATTACATACTTTGAAGTCTATAGCGTTTGTTATATGGTGTTTCTAGAAAAATTAGTGAAATCTCACATTTTAAAGCGTATAGCCTTCAATTTCTACTAAATATAAAAAAATCATAAAATTACATAATTTGAAGTCTATAGTCTTTGTCTTACGGTGTTTCTAGAAAAATTAGTGAAATCTAACATTTTAAAGCTTATAGGCTTCAATTTCTACTAAATGTAAAAAAATCATGAAATTACATAATTTGAAGTCTATAGTTTTTATTTTATGGTGTTTATAGAAAAATTAGTGAAATCTCACATTTTAAAGCCTATAGCCTTTAATTTTTACTAAATATAAAAAAATCATGAGATTACATAATTTGAAGTCTATAGCCTTTGTTTTATGGTGTTTCTAGAAAAATTAGTGAAATCTAACATTTTAAAGTCTATAGTCTTCAATTTCTACTAAATGTAAAAAATCATGAAAATACATAATTTGAAGTCTATAGCCTTTGATTTTTGGTGTTTCTAGAAAAATTAGTGAAACCTCACATTTTAAAGCCTATAGCCTTCAATTTCTCCAATGTGTTCCAATATCCATTAGTCTAGATTAAATTAGCAAACTTATACTGCTGAAAAACTATTTTTATTGATACTAGATTAATTAGTCTAGATTCCAAAAATAAAAGGTAGGTCATTAGCTATATATGAGGTTAGTTATAATTGAAAATAGACAGAGGAAAAGTAATACTTAAGACCGGGGGAAGTTGGACCTTTGAGAGATGAAATAGGGACTAGTAGAAAAATTGGACATGGAGAATTTAGATTGAAAAGGCAAGTAGGCAGGGGACCTTTCGGAAAATAATTTGATCATTAACAGCAAAAAGAGGGGAAATATAAGACCTGCTTCTGATAGCAATGAAGCCTGGTAGCCCATTCTGCCTCAAGTAATCAAAAGTCTGCATAGCTGACCCATCGGCATGTACCATTGTATACCATCTGCATGCATCGAAGAGGGAACAGAACAGAACAATAATCGTCCAAAGTATAAAAAAGTGTGATGCTGATAGAGATAGAAAGCAGTATGAGGTATATTGAATCAGTGACAACCCAACAATACAAGAGTCAGAGCACTAGGCAGCTCAATTTCCCTAGCCAAAATGATCCTTACCCCAAGATAATCCTCACTCCCTTCCACCCCTCACTATAAGCATATTCTAACCGAATTGCTCTCCTCACTCTCCTACAATTCTGTTAGGATCCTGTGGGCCCACTATGCTGCCCACCTCAACATTCTCTCCTATATTCCCAATTATACCCCTGAACTTCCTACGTCTATACACCTTGAGACCACTAGAGGGAATGCGATCTCTAACATTTCCCCCCTCTTGAACTACCACCTTGTCCTCAAGGTGAAACTCCGGAAAAGCTAACTTGATGTCTGCTGCAAGTTCCCATGAATTTTCGAACTCTGGAACCCCCTTCCACTTGATCAATATCTCCAATTCCTCTTGCTTATTCATCCTGACAGCAAGGACTTCTGCAGGCAGCAGCTTCAACTCCCAGTCAGCGGATAGTCCCGATGGCAGTGGCTGACAGATTGCTCCTGGTGTGAGGCATTTTTTGAGCAGTGACACGTGGAACACCGGATGCACCATGGATTCCGAAGGCAGCAGTAACCTGTAAGCAACCTTCCCGATCTTCTCAAGCACCTCGTATGGTCCATAATACCTCGGGCTGAGCTTCTGATTCACCCGAGACGCCAAGGTCTTCATCTTGTACGGCTGTATTTTGACATAGACCTTGTCCCCAACCTCAAACTCAACGTCTCTCCGCTTCTTATTAGCTTGCTTTTGCATTCTTTCCTGTGCCCGATTCAAATACCATTTCAACTCATCAATAATGGCATTTCTATCTTCTAGCAGCCTGCCCACTTCTTCCACAGCAGAGGCCACGGGTTCTCCCCTTAACAGAATGGGTGGATCCCGGCCATACAGCACCTTAAAAGGCGTAGTATTACTAGAGGCACTGTACTTGGTATTAAACCAAAACTCCGCCCAACTGAGATACCTAGGCCATGACTTGGTTTTAGTACCAACAAAACATCTTAGATATGTCTCCAAACATCTATTCACCACCTCTGTTTGCCCATCCGTTTGAGGATGGTAGGCTGAAGTGTATTTCAGCTTGGTACCCGCTTGTTTGAAGATTTCCGTCCAAAAATGACTCATAAACACTCGGTCCCTATCGGTAACAATGGTGGCGGGAAACCCATGCAAACGCACCACTTCTTTCACAAACACAGCAGCCACCTTCTTAGCAGTGTAGGGATGACACAAACTCAAGAAATGAGCATATTTTGACAATCTGTCCACCACAACCAGCACCGTATCAACTCCTTGTGCCTTAGGGAGCCCTCCCACGAAATCCATGGTTATGTCTTCCCAAACTTGGGACGGAATCGGTAATGGCTGCAGCAGCCCTGCCGGAGAAAGAGTTTGGTATTTGCTCCTACAACACACCGCACATTCTTGGACATACTTGTGAATCATCTTCCTCATCCCTTCCCACCAAACCAGCCCAGCCAACCGTTTATAGGTACGAAAGAAGCCCGAATGGCCCCCCACAACAGAATCGTGAAACTCATGTATAAGAATTGGAATTCTAGGGGAATTCTTTGGAACTATGATCCTTCCTTCAAAATACAAGCGCCCTTTTTCTGACCTCATACCCCTGATGCTTCTCCCCATCTCCTTGGATTAAATCTTGCAAAATGCCTTTCAGCTTTTCATCGGTTTGCACCTCCTCCTCTAAGCCTCCCCAATCTTGAAACGTGACAGCAGATATTGCTGCAAGTTGCTGCCTGGAAAGTGCATCAGCAGCCCCATTTTCTTTTCCTGCTTTGTATTTAATTTCAAAATCAAATCCCAATAATTTGGCTACAAGTCCCTGTTGTCCCTCCCCCATCAGTTTCTGGTCCACCAGAAACTTCAAGCTTTTCTGATCTGAATGCACAATGAACCGCCGCCCTAGTAAATAATGCTTCCATTTTTGAACCGCCATCACAATGGCCATAAGCTCTCTCTCATAAATCGACTTTTGTTGAGCTCTGTCTGAGAGTTTTTGGCTAAGAAAAGCCAAGGGCCGCCCATCCTGCATCAGAACTGCGCCTAACCCCTTCCCGGATGCATCTGTCTCCACAATAAAGGGCTTGGTGAAATCGGGTACTGCCAAAACAGGGAGGCTGGTCATAATCTTCTTGAGCTCTTCAAATGCTGTTTGAGCTTTTTCATCCCATTTAAACCCCTCCTTCTTCAAACATTGGGTGAGTGGCCAAGCAATTTTTCCATACCCCTTCACAAACCTCCTATAATACCC
Source organism: Aeschynomene evenia (assembly GCA_013621005.1). Lineage (NCBI taxonomy): Eukaryota > Viridiplantae > Streptophyta > Magnoliopsida > Fabales > Fabaceae > Aeschynomene > Aeschynomene evenia. Next base: position 22,906,543 of record CM024264.1, on the reverse strand, counting down.
TGTAATACCTAAGAATCCCCGCAACCCCTTCAAATCAGTAGGTACTGGCCACTGGAACATAGCCTCAATCTTGGATGGGTCAGCCTCCACACCTTGCCCCGAAATCAAATGGCCTAAGTACTCGATCCGTGGCTGAGCAAATTGGCACTTCTTCCTGTTAATGAAGAGTTTGTGCTGTCTCAACAATTCCAGCACCTTCCTCAAATGCTCCCGGTGTTCCTCCATCCCCTTGCTAAATACCAAAATGTCATCGAAAAACACCAATACAAACCTCCTCAAATAAGGTCTCAGTACTCGATTCATCAAGGCCTGAAAAGTGGACAGCGCATTCATCAACCCAAAAGGCATAACTAAGAACTCATAATGCCCCTCATGAGTTCTAAAAGCTGTCTTCTCCACATCCGCCTCCCGCATCCTAATCTGGTGATAACCAGATTTAAGGTCCAATTTCGAAAAGACCTTTGCACCTCCTAATTCGTCCAACAGCTCGTCAATGATGGGGATGGGGAATTTATCCGGTATTGTGATCCTGTTTAACCCCCTATAATCAACACAGAACCTCCAGCTTCCATCCTTTTTCTTGACTAATATGACAGGGCTTGAGAAGGGACTGATGTTGTTCCTTATAATACCAGCAGCAAGCATCTCATTAATTATCCTCTCAATTTCATTTTTCTGCGTGAAAGGATACCTGTAGGGACGACAGTGAGGAATGGCTGCTCCCTCTCGCAAATTGATTGCATGGTCACGCTCCCTCGGCGGAGGCAACCCGTCAGGCAGCTGCCCAACATCATTAAACTCAATCAATAGCTCCTGGATCCCCTCTGGTATTACCTCCCCCCGAGCTAACTCAGCCTGCGAACCCCTATCCTCCGTCGTAATGTAATAAGCCTCCTCCTCAGCTCTCAGAGCTTTAAAAACCTTTTTAATTTGGGCCTTGGAGGTGCACAATGAAGGGTCTCCTTGAATGCACTTCCACTCAGCTCCATCCTTCCACTCAATACGGTGTTTCCCAAAATTTGCCTTGATATCTCCAAGGCCAGCTATCCACCCGTACCCCAGAACAACATCCGCACTGCCCAGACTCAGTTTAAAAAATGGCTGCACAATTTCATGGCCTTGGACAACCAACTGCAGATTCTCACAAAGCCCTTCACCATGATCCACTTGCCCTGACCCCAATTCCACTTGGAAAGGAATTTGGGTTGTTCGCACCCCAAGCAACTCGGCCATCCTGCCATCAATGAAATTGCAATCCGCTCCCGTATCCACCAGTACCAGCACCTCGGTGCCCTTGACGGTGCCTCTAACCTTAAAGGATTTATTCACAGTCACTAATGCTTTAAGCGTATGAGTGTTGGCCACCTTCACCGACCTCAGAGCCACCTCTGTCTCCTCCGCCGAGTCGGGTACTACCTCTTCCCCCTCGCTCGCCTCACTCTGTTGTTCCTCCTCGGACTCTTCTACAAGCATAAGCTTGTAGTGCTTAAGCTTGCAAATATGGTCCAGACCCCAACGCTCGCCGCACTAAAACAGAGGCCCTTGCGGCTGCGCTCCCTTATCTCCTCCTGGGACAGCGACTTCCCGGCGCCGCCGCAGTCACGAGCTCCCCCAGTCTCCTTCAGCGCCGCTGAACGTAAAGGAAGGCTGGTAGGGCGAGGACTGACGTAGGGTTTCGTGGATCTCTCTATTGGGCCAGTACCTTCAGCCTTCCATGCATTATTTCGCTCCTCAAGCAATAGGGCCTTGTCTTTCAACGCGTCCAGTGAGCCCAATCCGGAGCTCTTCAACTCAGCCCGAATTGCCCCACGGAGCCCATTTAGGAACCCACTCATTAAAACTTCAGGGTCCGCGTCGAGGAACTGACTGGTTAGCTTTTCATACTCATCGATGTACTCCATCACCGTCCCCTTCTGCCGGAGACGGAACAGGGGTCCAAGACGATCGTTCGCCGTCCCCGGCTGGAAGCGCCGCGTCACAGCCTCCCTGAATCTCCGCCACGACGGATACTCCAAGTGTCTCGCCCACGTTTGATACCAGTGCAAGGCTCTCCCCTCCAACGCCACCAACACATCCCGAAATCGATCATCGCCATACACTCCATTCACGGTGAAGTACCGCTCGATCTTCACCAACCACCCCATCACATCCTCGCTGGCAAAGATCGGCAAGTCCAACTTGCGATCCACCCTGTCACGATATCGACCCCTGGAATCCTTCCGATATCGCTCCCTACTGCCATCGCGGCCCCTCGACTCCTCGCGATGACGAGGCGGTGGTCGACGGTTCCACGGTGTTTGCTCCTCCCAGTGGTGTGGTTGCTCCACTCGCGAACGAGGGGAGCTCCGATCATCTCGGTCGCGAGACCTCGAGTCACGATGGTCGCTGCGGGAAGAAGAACGGGATCGTCGTGACCCGTCTCCCTGCCGAGAACCCTCATTCCATCGACCCTCCGGCGCCACAGGACGTTGAGAACGGGGCGGTGAACGGCCCCGGTCACGTCGTCGGCGTGGTTCCCCCACTAAACGTACCACTCGGTCAAGCTTCCGTTCCAACTCCTCCATTCTTCCTTCCATCGGCACAGTCAACGGAGCGTACAGAGTTCCCGGGAAAGGGCTCTGAATACCAATTGATAGAGATAGAAAGCAGTATGAGGTATATTGAATCAGTGACAACCCAGCAATACAAGAGTCAGAGCACTAGGCAGCTCAATTTCCCTAGCCAAAATGATCCTTACCCCAAGATAATCCTCACTCCCTTCCACCCCTCACTATAAGCATATTCTAACCGAATTGCTCTCCTCACTCTCCTACAATTCTGTTAGGATCCTGTGGGCCCACTATGCTGCCCACCTCAACATTCTCTCCTATATTCCCAATTCTACCCCTGAACTTCCTACGTCTATACACCTTGAGACCACCAGAGGGAATGCGATCTCTAACAGATGCATTAATCAGTAGCAGCTGAAGGAATTAGTCAGACATGGCAAAAACATGTTTGTTAGGTTAGGAGATAGGCATAACTAAGTAACAAAAGAACAATATGAATCGAATATGAGTAATAGAGACGAGTAAAGTAAAGTAGAGTAGTGCAGTGGAGTGGAGTGTGTTAACAAATAGATCAAGATAAGATAGAATGAATTTCTTTAGTTCCTAAAAGCAATCAGTCATTGCTTAGTAATAATAAGTTCATTCAATTCAAATATAATCAGTATACCAAAACAAACCAATACAAGAAGCAAATCAAAGTAAGTAATAACTAAGCAGAGTAACTAATCTTAATCTATCTGTTCAACAAAAAAATTTAAGAAAATTAAGTCCCAACAATGAGGAAGATATTATAAATATATTACACATATTTATCTCTTGGAGAACATTAAGAAACTATGATACTTAGCAATGGCAGCAAGAATGATGTTCAAATAAACATAACATTTTCAAGCAAGGCAAACTACCTGATCCTAGTATCATTTTACGCAAGACCTGACCTATACATTCCTACAGCGACTTAAACGTGATACTAAGGAATCATAGGATATGTAATGTCATGACCTATACATTCCTACCTGATCCTGGTATACATTACGCAAGACCTGACCTATACATGCCTACAGCGACTTTTATTTCACATTAAAAATGCCAACTTGATTAGCATAACCTACACGGTTGCCATGAGTTCACGTTGAAATTACGGCAAATACATATATACTGCAACACTTGCAAGGCAAACAAATATGTGCAATTAAGTTTGTATCGCTACGGAAGAGATCATATACAATCTCATGGGTAAAATATCAAAAGCATAAAAATGTAAAGAGAACTAAGTCGGCCAAAAAAAGTAAAGAAATAGTAAAAAGAAAACTAAAACATGGAATTGACAATAGATACAATTGGAACCACTAACCTTCAACAACGCATCCAATATCCATTTGTGGAATTCTCCTGATGCATCTAGAGGAACACTGTCAAACTAATCATTTTGATTGTGTAAAAATACTCTTTGAGCAACAAGAAAACACAAGTTACATATCACAAAAAGACCATAATCTAATGTGTTCCAAGAGAACTAGTTAAAAATACAAGTAAAATATGCAGTAAATGTGTTCCAAGAGAATTCATAAATTGATAAGCATTTTAAAAATGCATAAGCACTATTTTTCAAAATGCAGTAAATATGATATTGTGCAGCAAATTATTAGCATTTCAAAATGCATAAACACAGTTTTTCCAAAACTCTAAACATAAAACTGATATTGTACCTATACCAACTGAAGATTGCCTTTGATTGATTCTCCTTTGCTATTGAAATTGTGCAACCGTGTCAACACTATTTAGAGGTTATTGAAATGAGAGGATAGGGAGGAGAGACAGAATGAAAGAAGGGTTTGTATAATCACCAATCAGATTTCAATTTGAAAATAGGAAGTGGGTATATATCTGCTAGGATCAAAGAGTATAGATGCATAGGAGATTGAATTTGAAATTCCAAAGAGAGAGTACAGATGCTTAGGAACTTTAGATAGAGCAGCTACCATGACAGAATCCACAACAACAGCAAAACAATTAAATTCTATCTACCTTGATGACAACATCAAGAACTTTAGATAGAGCAGGAAATCCTATTTCCAACACTCCCACAAAACACCATGGGCCACCAATCAAACATAAACACCAATAATCAAACACACACACACAGAAAAAGAAACAAAGCAATGGAACCAAAACTTAATGATAGAGACATGATTAAGATTTATGTTAGCGTATTTTGTTAGTTTTAAATAAATTAGGTGTATGCATCAGGACCAAACATGAAGAGGATGAGCACTCAAACTAATGACCGTGAGCCCAACCCCCACATCATTAGCTCTCGCTCGGGTCTTGAACCCTTGACCGTGAGCCCAACCCCCACATCAAGGACTCAATCCCCTTCCTCCCACACCCGCCTTAGCATCTTCTTCTTCCCATATACCTAGGAGTCATACCCTAGGATGGCACGAACTAATGACCGTGAGCCCAACCCCCACATCAAAAGCTCTGCCGGATGTCGAAATCTTGACCGTGAGCCCAACCCCCACATCAAGAAATCTAGTCCTTCCTAGACCATGACCCTCAGAGATATATGATCCGAAGGAATAGTGTTTTACAATTAAGATTATATATGTTAGTTAACAGAAACACAAATAACCAAAACCAAAACCAAACAACAGATATGAGTTAGTAAAAGAGAACAGAGAAAAGCACAACACCACTACTCAACACAAACGTAAATGCGCAATTCAAACATCGACTCACAAAACCATAACGGAACACAGAAAGATTCAAGAAAGAGAGGGATTGAGTCCTCCCCCTGAAATGTTCCTTATCTCCGGAACAAAGGAAGCCGTGATTGCTTCCCTTTACTAAGAAGCCTAGGGAAAAATAGACAAGAGAGAAGAGACGGAGATGATGGATGGATCGAGACGGAGAGGGAGAGAGAGAGAGAGGAACGAACGGAGAATGAGAAGAGGGGAAAACGTAAGAAAGAATGGCAAAGAAGAAAGAAAGAAAGACAGAAAGAATCGTAAGTGTGAATCTTGGATTGGAATGAAGGGAGAATGAGAAGAGGAAGAAAGAATCGCGAAGAAGAGAAGAGAGAAAGACAGAAAGTGCGAGAAGAGAGATAGAGAGTATGAATCTACACATTACATGATGCTTTTATAAACCTAGTGAGGGAGTGTGTGTGTGTCCGTGGGCTTTGGCTGTTTATATTTTTTTTAAGTGAGTGAGTGGGCTTGGGCTTGGGCTTGGGTTTGGGCTTGCACTAACGCTAAGCATCAGAATTGATAATGGTTGGCCCCAAAGGCAAGGGCTCTGAGAATGACGAGGATGACTACAGAACAAGTGTATGTGTTGGTGTGAAGAAAAGATTAGAAAATTAGATTAATCAAAATGGTAGGCTAGAGAGGTTTAGATTATTTGTTTCTGCTTGTCCAAAACTTTTTAGATTACATCATTTTTTATATGAAATACAAAACTAAAGATAATAATATACAAAACTAAAAATTATACACTTTAAAATTATACTCCTTGAAAAAGTTATAATATATCATATATAATCTTCAATTTATATTGTATAAAAAATAAATAATCTTTAATTACAAAGTGTATACTAAAAATGAAATTACATGATTTTTTTACATATACTACAAGTTGAATGCTATAGGCTTTAAAATGTGAGATTTCTCTAATTTTTCTAGAAACACTATAAAATAAGGAATATAGACTTCAAATTATAAAACTTAACGATTTTTTTACATATACTACAAATTGAAGTCTATAGGCTTTAAAATTTGAGATTTCTCTAATTTTTCAATAAACATGTAAAACAAATACTATAGACTTTAAATTATGAAATTACATAATTTTTTTACATATAATACAATTTGAAGGTTATAGGATTTAAAATGTGAGATTTCTCTAATTTTTTTCTAAAAACACTATAAAATAAAATTATAGACTTTAAATTATGAAATGACATGATTTTTTAACTTATAGTAGAAATTGAAGGTTATATACTTTAAAATATGATATTTCTCTATTTTTATTCTAACACTATTTAAGCACATGTACGTAACACACAATTCATATTATATATAGCACATATTAAATACTGCTTAGACGTATTTTTGTTGTAAAATGAAAAATATTGATAACATAACTACATACAACAAGAGACACGTACCTTTTTCACTTACCATACAAAATAAAAACTATTTTGTGGAGTGACGTGTAACTCAATTTCCCACTCATTCACTTTACTCTCCAATTCTATCCCAAATCTTCCTTCTTTAAACCCCAAAATCAGATTGCAACAGAAAAATAAAAAAGAAAAGAAAAGAAAAAGAACAGACACAGCACACAGAAAAACAGAGCAAAACCAGCAACAACAAAAACAACAGAAATGAAAGAAGAACACCCTTCAGTAAAATCTCATCACCAATCTCCTTCTGAATCTCAACACACAAACAAAATAGAAAACAGAGTCATCATGGATCAAAAACAAGAAGAAGGGCTAATAATGAGCCCTGTTTTGAAGAATATAGGAAACAGAGTTATTGAAGCTGATGCAGAGGATAGTGGAAGAGAGAAGCTGAAGAGGCATAGAGTTTCAGTTGCAGGAAATGTTTGGATTCCTGAGATTTGGGGTCACGAGGATCTGTTGAAAGATTGGATTGATTGCTCTAATTTTGATGCTCCTTTGGTTCCAAGCAGGATCATCATGGCAAGAACAGCTTTGATTCAAGAGGGTAGAAATAGAAGAACATCATGTGGTGGATTAAGAATAGACAACAGGTGTTGAATCTTCAGTTTAATTATTAATTATTATATGGAATTCTATGTTATGTTCTAACAATCATATATGCATTGTGTTTATGAATCCACAACCTTTTTACTCAAGGGAGATATTATTAGTTTATTAGATTCATAGATAAATTTGTGACCAAAATGTGGAACTTCTAATTAGTGAACAAGGCACACTTCATAGTTCATACAATCACTAATTGCAATTGGATTATCATCTTTTATTTATTTATTTATTTATTGCTTAGTGAAAATCACTTAGCACTTTCATACTATTCAAATTTGAGGTTAATGTGTTTATTCAATAATACAAGCATATCATTATGAACAATGTATTAATAAATTAAATAAAAATAATATTTACTGCATATCATAATTCATTTAAAATATTTATAGTAAATTTTGAGCTACCTATCTTCTGTACAATTGATATATGATAATGTACAATTATGTTAAATATGAAACTAGAACGCTCGCACATTCGATAACTTTTAATAGAATATATTTTTTGCTGATCTAACCGTTGAATTACAATTACATATTAAATTGATTGTATGTGCCGAATTTCAAAGAAATAGCACAATTATAAAATTATGCTCAAAGTATTATAAGTTTCACACATTTGTGAACTATTTATTATGTCGATTTATAGACATACAAAAAATATATTAAATAATTTCTTACCAATGTTAAATTTAGTAGAGATGATCTATAGTATATAAGTTTTCAATCCAACCGTGACCTTTGAAAAAAAAAACATATATATTCAATGAAAAGTTATAAACAATGTGATATCAACGCTATGTCTTACACCAGTATAAATGGATCCTTCCTCTATATGTATATATATAATACAAATAATACCCATCTTTACTGACCTTTCATAAATACCAGTCGATTTTTAATTTTATTAACCTTTCGTAAATATCAAACATTTTAATTCCATTAATATTTCATAAAGTCTTACCTTTATTAACCTAACCTTTCATAAATACCAATAGAATTTCAACTTATATAAGTATATTCCTTCCATCTTCTTAAGATGTACACTCACACCTTTGTATCATCACATTAAATACTAAGATTAGTTAAGATTTATTTACGGTACACTTGCTAAAAAGATGATTAGATTGACTTTGGCAAACTTTATTACACTTGTTCTACTGGTTACAAGTACGTTATATTCTTTAATATTCAATAATCTCTTTTTTTAGTAGATATATTATACTCTCTCCTAACCAAAGAAATTGTCTAATTATAATTATGAATGATATTGAGAAAATGATTGAGATCTCATTGATTTAAGATAAAATTATATGATAATAGTAAGTTATCCTTATTTAACTTTTTCTTTTGTAAATTCTTTTTATATTATCACATTTAGCTAAACTATTGATTAGGGGTATTATGGAAAAAATAACTAATAATGTTACCTATGTTGTTTGAACAAACAATTATTTTAGAACAAAAAAATTGGAAGGTGAACAAATTATTTTGATACGAAGGGAGTATTAATATATTCATGTATTTGTTCTATTATCTAATCCCTTCATCAAATGCTATATGACACAATGAAAAATATACTAATTTTGGTAAATCACAAAATTACTTGTATCCGAACACAATATTGGATGAAGTGAGTTTATAGTGATCATATGATAGTTTAAATATCAAAATATATTCTACTTAATTAACTAGCTACATTTAAATTTAGTTCGACTCCTTATGTACAATATATACACATATAATTTATCAATTTAACTAATATTTTGCAGTTATCTCAATAACAAGAAAACATCAAGTGGTTGGCTCGGGTTTTGAGTGTTGGATTGACTTAGATTGCCCATGGGAAAACCACACTTGTATAGTTAGTTGCAGAAATAAACATGGTCTCACAGCCTCAGGAAATTGTTATGATATGTTTTGTTATTGCTACTATACAAAATATTGATCTAATTTATCAAAATAATTAAGAGAGTGTTTGGGGTTTGTATTAGGCCTAATAATGAACAAATGTGTTTGTAATAAAAATCTATTGAGTAGAAAGAACTTATCAAGAAATCCATACTCTTTTATGTACTCGCCTATATTCAATGTCTTTAAAAGGAGTCCAAAGGGAAAGGAAATGAGGATCTTATGTTTTTTTTTTTTTTCCTTAACTGAAATCACTAAGCACTTTCATACTATTTAAATTTGAGGTTAACGTAAGTAACTTGGATTGGTCAAGTGGTTAGCTCACTTGTCCACTTAATCAAGGGTCGGAGATTCGATTCTCGTCTTGTGGCAAACGACAAACCCTTAAATAGGACTCAGATCCACAACGGATTACTACTTTACCTTCCGGACTTGGGGATACCCGTGGGAAACCAAAAACAATTTGAGGTTAATGTGTTTATTCAGTAATACAATTATATCATTATGCTTAGGATGAATGATGATGAAAACTAGATAAAAATGGAGAAAAATGTTATGAAGTGGATGTAAACCACCGACAATGGTGTCCGCTAATATTTGTGTTTTGCTAAATAATTCTAAATAAGACTAATTAGTTCTAATTCATTATATACATCACATAAATAAAAATTGGGTATCATATACTTATCCATCCTTTTCCATATTATTCGTCCTTTCAGATGAGATTATAGGTGGCGAGCATACACCATAAGCAAAAAAAAATAAAATATTAAATATAATACATTTAATAATTATTTTTATTTTTATCTTTAGCCACATTTTTATAATGTAATAAAATGAATATTTTCAACAAAAATTAATATTAAGGACTCAATAAGAAATAATTTAAACTATATAGACACTTCATTCTAAACTTTTAAACTTTAAGGACTGAAATTAAGATTTGTTCAAAATACAAGGATCTCCATTATAATTAAACATTTATTTGATCTAGGTATATACAATGAAAAACTTATTGACTATGAACGATGATTGTCTTTTTTGCATAAAGTATTTTACAAATTAAATGATAATGAACTTTCATAAATACCAAACTTTATTAACTAAATAAAAATTTCATAAAATTTGAGTGATAGTTCCTTCATTAACCTTTCATAAATACGAATCAATTTTACACCAATTATATTCCTTCCATCTTCGGAAGGTGCACACACACACATATTTATATCATCACAATAGAAACTAAGATTACTTAAGATCTATTCACACTACACTTGATAGAAAGATGACTAGGTTAATTTTGGCAAACTTTTTTGCACTTGTTCTATTGATGACAGGTACATTGTATTCCTTAATATTCAATAATCTCTTCTTTTAGTTGATATATTATGCTTCCTTCAGATCAAAATAATTGTTCAATTATATTTATGTATGGTGTTAAGAAAATGATTGAAATCTCATTAATTTAAGATAAATTTATATGACTTTAACAAATTATCATTACTTAACTTTTTATTTTCTAAACTCTCTTTATATTATCACATTTAGCTAAACCATTGATTAGGAGTATTATGGGGGAAAAAAATGACTAATAATGTTATCTACATTGTTAGAATGAACAATTATTTTAGAACAAAAACAATTGAAAAGTGAACAATCATTTTATTCTGAAAGGAATATTAATATATTCATGTCTTTGCTATATTACCTACTTCCTTCATTAAATACTATATGATTCATTGGAAAACAGACTAATTTTGCTAAATTATATATGAACACAATATTTGAGTTGAGATGTCAAAATATCTTTACACATTGATATTTTAATGTACTAGAATTTATTCATTTTCTAATGCATAGATATATTGATGAATGAGCTTATAGTGATCACACAATACTCCAAATATCAAAATATATTCTCCTTAATTAATTAACTATATTTTATGTACAATATATGATATAAGTATAATTTAATTTTCATGGAAGTTTAGTAAATAATTTAAAAATTAAGAGACCTCCTAAATAAATTTTAGTAAAATAAAACATAACATTGAATTTCAATATAATTGAAGAAATACACAATTAATTTTTCTTCTTAATTGATATTTTTTTTGCAGTTATTTCCATGACAAGTCAACATCAAGTGGCTGATTCGGGTTACGAAAAATGGATTGACTTAGATTGTGAATTCACAGTTCTTAGTTGTATAGCTGATTGCAAAAAGAGATATGGTCCCATAGCTCGAGGATATTGTAGCAATATCTTTTGTTATTGCTTCTATTGAATATATTGACCTGATTATACAAGTAATTAAGAGCACACTTGTACTGCGTTTGTTTTTTGACTCTAAGGTTAAAATCAGGGAGTAAGTGAAAAATTGATTCTGTCAAGTGTTTGGTACGAGGATTACAGTGACTCAGTGAACAGTCACAGTGACACAATGAATAAAATTATCAATTTTTTTTTCACTCCAATTTTGGAGCCACTATGTATTGGAAGTGAAGTACAAATATGTGAGAGTGTATTCGGAGTCAATTTTAGAGTCATTATGACTCTGACTTCTGTGATACTGACTTCATGACTCTGACTTCTGTGATACTGACTTCATGACTCTCTTGACTCTGACTCCAGAATCACGGTAAACAAACGCTACCTTAGTTTGTTTTAGGCCAAATGTTGAACGAATGTATTTGTAATAGAAAATCTTTTAATTAAAGACTCATCATAAAGTCCAAACACTATAATGTTCTCGCCTATGTATATATCTTCATTACCCTTTCATAAATACCGAGTTTTATTAATCCATTTGTTGAAGTTATAGAATTTAAATATATAATTCACATTTATATTTATGGCAAAAATATCATTTTGATCCTGTAATTTTTATCTAATTTTGATTTTGGTCCGGTATTTTTTATTTTTTTTATTTTGCTCCTGTATCTTTGCAAACATCAACTATTTTGGTCCTATGTCTAAACTCCGTTAATGCGGTGCTGACGTGACACTAACGGTGCTGACATGGATGCAATGTGGCGTTGACATGGATGTCACATGGTCGTGGTGCTTACATGGAAATAGGACCAAATTGACCTTCATAAAAAAAGAAACAGGACCAAATTCAAAATTGGATAAAAGTTACAGAACCAAATTTAAATAAATAAAAAAGAAAATGGACCAAAATGAGCTTAACAAAAAAATGAAATAGGACCTGCGTAAAATTGGATGTAACAAATAACTTGTCTAATCTAGATAATATATAATGTTACTCAAGGTGTTTTGAATTTGCTTGAAACACATAATTTACTTAATTGCTATAACAATATCTATTCATAATGTGACTAATAAGTTCACTAAATGTTATGTAAGATTTGACTACAGCGAAAAATAAAAAATAAAAAATTGAATATTGTGCGCATGAAGTATGAATATCAACTAAATACATCCAAAAAGTTACTAATAAGTTCATACATATGATAGCAACAAGAGTGCAAAATAAAGCTAAATAGTGTGCAAATATAATACAAGTACCCTAATACGAGATAAAAAAATGTTAAATACAACTACTTCCAAAATGATTTTAGCTTGCACATTTGTTGTTATATATAAACTTATTAATAATTTTTTGAATGTAATATAATTAGTTAATGTTTATTTGCACACTAGTTAATTTTCGGATGTGGTCGAATCTTAGATAACTTTTGTTGAATTTATATATTAGTCATGTTATATATTAATATTATTATAGCAATTAAGCAAATTATGTGTTTCAAACAAATTAAAAGCACATTTGAATAACATTATATATTGTCTAGATTAGACAGATTATTTGTTACATCCAATTTTATGTAGGTCCTATTTTATTTTTTAGTAAGCTCATTTTGGTCCTGTTTCTTTTTTAGTTAGTTGAATTTGGTCCTGTAACTTTTTTTAGTTAATTGAATTTGATCCTGTAACTTTTATCCGATTTTGAATTTGGTCTTGTTTCTTTTTTTAGAAAGGTGAATTTGGTTTTGTTTCCATGTCAGCGCCACGTGGCGTTCATGTCAGCACCATGTGAAATCCACACCAGCACCATTAGTGCCACATCAGCACCTCACTAACGGAGTTTAGGAGAAGGACCAAAATAGTTAATATTTGCAAATTTACAGGAAATATCAAACTTTCATGAAATGATAATGAACTTTCATAAATACCAAACTTTATTAACATTTTACATTTTACATATTCTTTTATTAACATTTAGACACTATTTATGAAAGTTCATTATCATTTTACAAATTAAATGATAATGAACTTTCATAAATACCAAACTTTATTAACTAAATAAAAATTTCATAAAATTTGAGTGATAGTTCCTTCATTAACCTTTCATAAATACAAATCAATTTTACACCAATTATATTCCTTCCATCTTCTGAAGGTGCACACACACACATATTTAAATCATCACAACAGAAACTAAGATTACTTAAGATCTATTCACACTACACTTGATAGAAAGATGATTAGGTTAATTTTGACAAACTTTTTTACACTTGTTCTATTGATGACAGGTACATTGTATTCCTTAATATTCAATAATCTCTTCTTTTAGTCGATATATTATGCTTCCTTCGGATCAAAATAATTGTTCAATTATATTTATGTATGGTATTAAGAAAATGATTGAAATGTCATTAATTTAAGATAAATTTATACGACTTTAACAAATTATCATTACTTAACTTTATATTTTCTAAACTCTCTTTATATTATCACATTTAGCTAAACCATTGATTAGGAGTATTATGGGGGGAAAATGACTAATAATGTTATCTATATTGTTAGAATGAACAATTATTTTAGAACAAAAACAATTGAAAAGTGAACAATCATTTTATTCTGAAGGGAAATATTCATATCTTTGCTATATTATCTACTTCCTTCATTAAATACTATATGATTCATTGGAAAACAGACTAATTTTGGTAAATTATATATGAACACAATATTTGAGTTGAGATGTCAAAATATCTTTATACATTGATATTTCAATGTACTAGAATTTATTCATTTCCTAATGCATAGATAATATTGGATGAGATGAGCTTATATATAGTGATCACACAATACTCCAAATATTAAAATATATTCTCCTTAATTAATTAACTATATTTTATGTACAATATATGATGTTAGTATAATTTAATTTTCATGGAAGTTTAGTAAATAATTTAAAAATTAAGAGATCTCCTAAATAAATTTTAGTAAAATAAAGAGTGAAGTACCAAATTGAACCCCCAAAGATTTTGTCGCTGACAGAAAGAACCCCAAAATATCTTTTCGATAAATTAGCCCCCAAAATATAATTAAATTTTGTCAAAATGCACCACCCGTTAATTTCATTGAACAGATCTAAACGAAATGAATGTGAGATTACCAAATTATCCCTCCTTCTTCTTTCAGATATCTCACCCAGTATCCTCACTCCCTTTATTCTCTCTTCTTCTTCTCGTTTTAACTCACCAAAACCTTCATCTCTCTTTCTATTCCTTCACACAACAAACAACAAACAAAAATTTTGTCCCTTTGTTTGTTCTATTCTCAACCATCTCACTTCAAACACCTCAAAAAGGGGTGACTATGTAAAGGATACACAAAAATAAAACAAAAAAAAAAAGAGCATGAAGATACACACAAAAACTTTGTTCCCTTTGTTTGTTCCTTTCTCTATTTTTTCTCTATTTTTGGTAACAACATTTACATGAGGTGTTTTTTTCTGTGTCTTTTACTTAGTCACTCTTTTTTGTGTGTTTGAGGTGATATTGTTGAAAAAGGAATAAATAAATAAAGAGGACAAAATTGTTGTTGTTGTTTGTTTTATGAAGAAATAAAAAGAGAGTGATATAAAGGTTTTGATGTGTTAAGAGGAAGAAAAAAAGAAAGAAAGGGAAGGAAGGTGAGAGAGACATCCGGAAGAAGAAGAAAAAGAAGAAGAGATAATTTGGTCAACTCACATCCACTCTGTTAAGATTTGTCCAATAAAGTTAACGGTTGGATCATTTTGACAAACTTAATTATCTTTTGGGGGCTAATTTGTCGAAAAGATGTTTTGAGATTGTTTTTGTCAACGACAAAATCTTTTGGGGATCAATTTGATAGTTCACTCTAAAATAAAACATAACATTGAATTTCAATATAATTCAAGAAATACACAATTAATTTTTCTTCTTAATTAATATTTTGTTTTTGCAGCTATTTCCATGACAAGTCAACATCAAGTGGCTGATTCGGGTTACGATAAATGGATTGACTTAGATTGTGAAGTTACAATTCTTAATTGTATAGCTGATTGCAAAAAGAGATATGGTCCCATAGCCCGAGCATATTGTAGCAATATCTATTGTTATTGCTTCTATTCACAATATTAGTGACCTGATTATCCAAGTAATTAATAAGAGCACACTTGGAATGCGTTTATTTTTTCTGACTCTAAGATCAGAGTCAGGGAGTTAGTAAAAAATTGACTCTGTCAAGTGTTTGGTACGAGGGTCATAGTGACTCAGTGAACAGTCACAGTGACACAGTGAACAAAATTGTCAATTTTTTGTTCACTCCAATTTTGGAGCCACTGTGTATTGGAAGTGAAGCACAAATATGTGAGAGTGTGTTCGGAGTCAAGTTTAGAGTCATTATGACTCTGACTCCTGTGATACTGACTTCATGACTCTCTTAACTCTGACTCCAGAATCACTGAAAACAAACGTTACCTTAGTTTGTGCTAGGCCAAGTGTTGAACGAATGTATTTGTAATAGAAAATCTTTTAATTAAAGACTCATCATAAAGTCCAAACACTATAATGTTCTCGCCTATGTATATATCTTCATTACCCTTTCATAAATACCGAGTTTTATTAATCCATTTGTTGAAGTTATAGAATTTAAATATATGTCATTTTGATCATGTAACTTTTATCCGATTTTGATTTTGGTCCGGTATCTTTTATTTTTTTATTTTGGTCCTATATCTTTGCAAACGTCAACTATTTTGGTCATCCGTCTAAACTCCATTAGTGAGGTGCTAACGTGACACTAACGGTGCTGACATGGATGCCATGTGGCGCTGACATGGATGCCACATGGTGCTGACATGGACGCCACGTGGTGCTTACATGGAAATAGGACCAAATTGACCTTCCTAGAAAAAGAAACAGAACCAAATTCAAAATTGGATAAAAGTTACAGAACCAAATTCAAATAACTAAAAAAGAAAATGGACCAAAATGAGCTTAACAAAAAAATGAAATAAGACCTGCGTAAAATTGGATGTAACAAATAACTTGTCTAATCTAGATAGTATATAATGTTACTCAAAGGTGTTTTTAATTTGCTTGAAACACATAATTTACTTAATTGCTATAACAATATCTATTCATAATGTGACTAATAAGTTCACCAAATGTTATGTAAGATTTGTCTATATCGAAAAATAAAAAATAAAAAATTGAATATTGTGCACATGAAGTATAAATATCAACTAAATACATCCAAAAAGTTACTAATAAGTTCATACATGATAGCAACAAGAGTGCAAAATAAAGCTAAATAGTGTGCAAATATAATACAAGTACCCCAATACGAGATAAAAAAAAGTTAAATACAACTACTTCCAAAATGATTTTAGCTTGCACACTTGTTGTTATATATAAACTTATTAATAATTTTTTGAATGTAATATAATTAGTTAATGTTTATGTGCACACTAGTTAATTTTCGGATGTGGTCGAATCTTAGATAACTTTTGTTGAATTTTTTAGTCATGTTATATATTAATATTGTTATAGCAATTAAGCAAATTATGTGTTTCAAACAAATTAAAAGCACATTTGAATAACATTATATATTGTCTAGATTAGACAGATTATTTGTTACATCCAATTTTATGTAGGTCCTATTTTATTTTTTAGTAAGCTCATTTTGGTCTTGTTTCTTTTTTAGTTAGTTGAATTTGGTCCTCTAACTTTTTTAGTTAATTGAATTTGGTCCTGTAACTTTTATCCGATTTTGAATTTGGTCCTGTTTCTTTTTTTAGCAAGGTGAATTTGGTCCTGTTTCCATGTCAGCGCCACGTGGCATCCATTTCAGCACCATGTGGCATCCACGTCAACACCATTAATATCACATCAGCACCTCACTAACGGAGTTTAGACGGAGGATCAAAATATTTGATATTTGTAAAGTTACAAAAAATACCAAACTTTCATGAAATGATAATGAACTTTCATAAATACCAAACTTTATTAACATTTTACATTTTACACATTATTTTATTAACATTTAGACACAATATTTATGAAAGTTCATTATCATTGTACAAATTAAATGATAATGAACTTTCATAAATACCAAACTTTATTAACTAATTAAAAATTTCATAAAATCTGAGTGATAGTCCATTCATTAACCTTTCATAAATACAAATCAATTTTACACCAATTATATTCCTTCCATCTTCTGAAGGTGCACACACACACATATTTATATCATCACAATAGAAACTAAGATTACTTAACATCTATTCACACTACACTTGATAAAAAGATGACTAGGTTAATTTTGGCAAACTTTTTTACACTTGTTCTATTGATGACAGGTGCATTGTATTCCTTAATATTCAATAATCTCTTCTTTTAGTCGATATATTATGCTTCTTTCGGATCAAAATAATTGTTCAATTATATTTACGTATGGTATTAAGAAAATGATTGAAATCTCATTAATTTAATATAAATTTATATGACTTTAACAAATTATCATTACTTAACTTTTTATTTTCTAAACTCTCTTTATATTATCACATTTAGCTAAACCATTGATTAGGAGTATTATGGGAAAAAAATGACTAATAATGTTATCTACATTGTTAGAATGAACAATTATTTTAGAACAAAAACAATTGAAAAGTGAACAATCATTTTATTCTGAAGGGAATATTAATATATATTCATGTATTTGCTATATTATCTACTTCCTTCATTAAATACTATATGATTCATTGGAAAACGGACTAATTTTGGTAAATTATATATGAACACAATATTTGAGTTGAGATGTCAAAATATCTTTACACATTGATATTTCAATGTACTAGAATTTATTCATTTTCTAATGCATAGATAATATTGGATGAGATGAGCTTATAGTGATCACACAATACTCCAAATATCAAAATATATTCTCCTTAATTAATTAACTATATTTTATGTACAATATATGATATAAGTATAATTTAATTTTCATGGAAGTTTAGTAAATAATTTAAAAATTAAGAGACCTCCTAAATAAATTTTAGTAAAATAAAACATAACATTGAATTTCAATATAATTGAAGAAATACACAATTAATTTTTCTTCTTAATTAATATTTTTTTGCAGCTATTTCCATGACAAGTCAACATGAAGTGGCAGATTCAGGTTACGATAAATGGATTGACTTATATTGTGAAGTTACAAGTCTTAATTGTATAGCTGAATGCAAAAAGAGATATGGTCCCATAGCCCGAGCATATTGTAGTAGCAATATCTATTGTTATTGCTTCTATTCAAAATATTAGTGACCTGATTATCCAAGTAATTAATAAGAGCACACTTGCATTGCGTTTGTTTTTTTTTACTCTAACATCAGAGTTTGGGAGTCAGTAAAAAATTGACTCTATCAAATGTTTGGTACGAGGGGTACAGTGACTCAGTGAACAGTCACAATGACATAGTAAACAAAATTGTCAATTTTTGTTCACTCCAATTTTGGAGCCACTGTGTATTGGAAGTGAAACACAAATATGTGAGAGTGTGTTCGGAGTCAATTTTAGAGTCATTATAACTCTGGCTCCTGTGATACTGACTCAATGACTCTCTTGACTCTGACTCCAGAGTCATTAAAAACAAACACTACCTTTGTGTTAGACCAAATGTTGAACGAATGTATTTGTAATAGAAAATCTTTTAATTAAAGAACTCATCATAAAGTCCAAACACTATAATGTTCTCGCCTACATATATATCTTCATTACCCTTTCATAAATACCGAGTTTTATTAATCCATTTGTTGAAGTTATAGAATTTAAATATATAATTCACATTTACATTTATTTTAGACAATAAGGGTTAATGACTGTACACGATGGAATGCTAATCCCCACAACTTCATATTTTCTTTTCTATGTAAGATTTCTCAAACAATAAAATATAAGGGGTTATTTAAAAATAATTGTGAAGAATGTATTAAAATATAAAATTAAAATAATAATTATAGCATATATATCATTATTCATTTGAAATATTAATCGTAAATTTTGAGCTACCTAGCTATACTCATTACATGTTACATATGATGATGTGCTATTACGTAAATTATGAAAGTAGAATTTTATAAAACTCAAATTAAATAAAAAAGCATTTTATAGAAAATAATTTCTAGGGGATAATTTAATAAATAAAATTTAATATCATCAATTGCATAATATTTAATCATATTCAATAAATAATTAATTAAAATACTTATTTATTATTTTGTAATATATTATCTTCGTACGTAACTATCAAACCTGTCACATTTTTACTTTATTTATATATAATAACTTTTTATAACAATAATGATATCATTAATTAAGTGAGAGAAAATGAACTAGTAATTAATATGATTATAATAAAATTACAAATTACTTCTCCCTCAACCTCCCTTAAAATACCTCTTTAAACCTTCATTATCACACCAGCACCGTCACTCTCTCTCTTCTGTCCTCTGATATGTTTTCTTGTCCCCCAAACCTCCATTGAAACACCCCTTTCAATCTCAAGATTTCATTGTTATACCATCATAATAGCTACCCAACCTCAAGACTCCATTTTAAAGAGATGTTTTAATGGAAGTTGAAGGAGAAGAACCAATTAGGAAGAAGAGGATGGAGGAGCGGTTGTGGGGGTTTGCAATGGGGGTTTAGGGTTTCAAATGGGAAAGAAAAGAAGAAGGTAATCAAAGATTTGCAAAATGATACTGTTTTGTTTCAAGGGTTAGGGACTAATTTGTCCACTATTAGAAACTCTTGGGACTGATTTATCCCCTGCTATTAGAAACTCCAGGGACTGATTTGTCTCTTATTAGAAACTCCATTACACACGTGTCACTTAACGTCCACGTAGGACAAAGTTAACGGTCCACATAGGACTACTCTGTCACTCATTAACAGAGGATTTAACGGAATGACGGATATGTCTCACGAAATTTAAGTTCAGGGACTGCTATATGCGGGACTAATAAAATTTAATCAGGGGCTGAAGTGACCACTGAAAAAAAGTTCAAGGACGGATTTGGATATTTACTCTAGAAAAAAATAATTTAAGCTATATAGAGACTTCATTCTAAACCTTTAAACCTTAAGGACTGAAATTAAAATTTAGTCAAATTACAAGGATCTTCAGTATAATTAAACATTTATTTGATCGAGGTATATTCAATGAAAAACTTATTGTGTATGAATGATGATTGTCTTCTTTTGCATAAAGTATTTTCAAAATTAAATGACAATACAATGAACTTTCATAAATATCAAACTTTATTAATTAAATATAATATTCATAAAATTTGAGCAATAATTCCTTCATTAACCTTTCATAAATACGAATCAATTTTACATCTATTATTTTCCTTCGATCTTCTGAAGGTGGCACACACATATTTATATCATCACACAACATATACCAAGAGTAGTTACATTTGCTAGAAAGATGACCAGGTTAATTTTGACAAACTTTTTTACATTTGTTCTTGTTCTTCTGGTGATGACAGGTACATTGCATTCCTTAATATTCAATAATTCTTTTTTTAGTTGATATATTATGCTTAATTCCTTCGGACCAATAATAATTCAATTATATTTATGTATGGTATTAAGAAAATGGTTGAGATCTCATTAAAATAAATTTATATAACTTTAATAAATTATCCTTATTACTTAACTTTTTCTTTTCTAAACTCTCTTTATATTATCACATTTAGCTAAACCATTGATTAGGAGTATTATCGAAAAAAATGACTAATAATGCTACATTGTTCGAATGAACAATTATTTTTAAAAAAAAATGGAAAGTGAACAATTATTTTAATCTTAAAGGAATATTAATATATTGATTATATTCATATCTTTACTATATTTTCTCCTTCCTTCGTCAAATATTATTATATGACTCATTGGAAAATAGACTAATTTTGGTAAATTATATATGAACACAATATTTATGTTGAGATGTCAAAATATCTTTACATATTGATATTTCAATATAGTAGAATTTATATTTCTTAACACGTTAGATAATATTAGATGAAGTGAGCTTATAGTGATCGATCATACAATGCTCCAAATATTAAAATATATTCTTCTTAATAAATTAACTACATTTTATGTACAATGTATGAGATGTTAGTATAATTTTCATAAGAGTTCGGTGTAATAATTTTATAAATTCAAGGACCTCCTAAATAAATTTTAATAAGATAAAGCAAAACATTAAATTTTATCAAAATTCAAGATATACATATGTAATTTTCTTTTTAATTAATATTTTGCAGCTATTTCTATGACAAGTCAACATGAAGTGGCTGACTCTGGTTATGATAAATGGATTGACTTTGATTGCCCAGTTACAAGCCTCAATTGTATAGCTGATTGCAAAAATAGATATGGTCCCATAGGCCGAGCATATTGTAGCAATGTATTTTGTTATTGCTTCTATTCGAAATATTATTGACTTGATCATCCAAGTAATCAAGTGCACACTTAGAGTTTGTGTTAGGCCTAATGTTGAACCAATGTGTTTGTAATAGAAATCTTTTAATTAGATAACTCATCTTAAAGTTCAAACACTATCATATACTTGCCTATATTCAATATCTTGAAATGGAGCCAAAAGGGAAAGGAAAGGGGGGTCTCCCATGCCAATGTGTGGCAAAAAAATATCGACATAAGAATATGTGATATATGTTATGCAAATCATGTAATATATGATATGTATGACATTTAATATTCGTTATACATTTTATATTATATATGTTATGAACAATCTGTTGACTTTTTACCATTTTTTTTTGTTGGGTGATACTAAATGAATAATACAAAACCAGTCCAACCAGCAAATAAATGAGATTTTGGGCCATAATTACTCAGCCCATTAGTATCTCAATGATTATTTGGACCAAAACCAAAGCCAAAATAGGTCCATTGGCTGTATGATCTGATTTTTTTATTGTCTACTTAGCATTATTGTTTTTTGTTGTACATATAGCAATGTTGATCATAATTTCATTAACATATAAACATTATTAATTCATCGTCTCATGTATTCACATATCCTTTAATTTCATGATTAACTTTCATGATCAAATTTCAAATACGAATCATCATCATGCAATACCCATTACCAAATTCATTAACTTCTAATCAAGCTCAAACAATGTCATAAATCAACAAAATAATCGATCTATGGTAAATAAAATCAATTCCAAACAAGATTAATTTTTTCTAATTCATTATATACATCACATAAATAAAAAATGGGTATCATATACTTATCCATCCATTTCCATATTCGTCCTTTCAGATGAGATTATAGTCAGATGAGATTATAGTTGGCGAGCAAATGACACCATGAGGAGATGAAATTACATTACTTGTTGCTTTTTTTTTTTTTATTATTCTTTTGCAAGACTAGATTATAATGTTTATGAGGCCGGTGATGTTTGTATATCTAATTAAGTTCGGGTCTTCATGGCCGGCAACAAGATTCTTTTAATTACTTGCGATTGATCATTAAGCATACTATGGAGATTTGGTGCTAATTCCAATAAGAAAATTTTATGGTCACTAGTAGATTAAAATAAATTAAAACTAATAAAAAGAAAAATAGAAATGATTAGAAATAAAATTATGAATATAACATAAAATTAAAAGAAAAATTAAGTAAATTAAAAATTAAAAATAACATAAAATAAAAATAATAAAAATTTAAAAGATAGCTAATTTAAAATACTTTCTGTTATTTTTAGTTTTATTCTAATTTTACTTAAAAATAAAAAAATATAACAAAAACTAATTAATTAAAAAATAAATTTAAATAGAAATACAACATGGAACAAAGTAAAGGTCATAAGCAAAAAAAAAATAGTAAACATAATACATTTAATTAGAATTTATTAATATTTTGTATTTTTATGTTTAACCATATTTTTATAATGTGATTAAATGAATATTTTCAATAAAAATTAATGTCAGGGTTTCAATAGAAAAAAATATAATTATAGAGACTTTATTCTAAATTTTTAAACTATAAGTACCGAAATTAAAATTTGGTCAAATTGTAACGACCTCTAGTATAATTAAATCTTCATTTGATCGAGGTATATTCCGTGAAAAACTTTTAAATGACAATGAACTTTCATAAATACCAAACTTTATTAATTAAATAAAAATCAGTAATGTTCGTTGTACAACAGAAATACGTCCAACTATTATCTAACATATGCTATACATAATACGTAATGTGTGTCATATGTACATGTGTTATATATATGACACACATTAAGTATTATGTATAGCACACGTTAGATACTGGTTGAACGTATTTTTGTTGTACGACAAACATTATTAAATAAAAATTTCATAAAATTTGAGTGATCATCCCTTCATTAACCTTTCATAAACAGGTATCAATTTTACACCTATTATATTCCTTCCATCTTCAGAAGGTGTGTGAACACGCTATATAATCACAATAGATACCAAGATTAGTTAAGATCTATTTACACTACATTTCGATAGAAAAGATGATTAGATTAACTACGGTAAACTTTTTTACACTTGTTCTTTTGGTGACAGGTACATTGTATTTTTTAATATTCAATAATTTCTTCTTTTAGTTGATATATTATATTTCCTTTATATCAAAATAATTATCCAATTATATGTATGTAAGGTATGATGAAAATGAATGAGATCTCTTTAATTTAAGATAAATTTATATGACTTTAACAAATTATCCTTACTTAACTTTTTCTTTTCTAAACTCTCTTTATATCATCACATTCAGCTAAACCATTGATTATTAGGAGTATTATGGAATAAAATGACTAATATAATGTTATCTACATTGTTCGAATGAACAATTTTTTTTTAAAAAAAATTTAGAAAATGGACAATTATTTTAGTACGAAGGAAGTATTAATATATTCATGTCTTTGCGATATTATCTACTTCCTTTATCAAATATTATATGACTTATTTGAAAAACAGACTAATTTTGGTAAATTATATATGAACACAATATTTATGTTAAGATGTCAAAATATATTTACAAATTGATATTTCAATATACTAGAATTTATTCATTTCCCAATGCGTCATATAATATTTGATGAGGTGATGAGCCCATAATGATCACACAATGCTCTAAATATTAATATATATTCTCCTTAATTAATTAAATACATACAATATATGATGTTAGTATAATTTAATTTTATGGGAATTTGGTATAATAATTTTATAAATTAATAGACCTCCTAAATAAATTTAAGTAAAATAAGGCAAAACATTGAATTTTATCAAAATTCAAGAGATACACACATAATTTTTCTTTTTAATTAATATTTTGCAGCTATTTCTATGACAAGTCAACATCAAGTGGCTGACTTGGGTTTCGATCAATGGATTGACTTTGATTGCCCAGTAACAAGCCTCAATTGTATAGCTGATTGCAGAAAAAGATACGGTGCCCTAGCCCGAGCATATTGTACCAATGTCTTTTGTTATTGCTTCTATATGCAATATTATTGACTTGATCATCCAAGTAATTAAGAGAACACTTGGAGTTTGTGTTAGGCCTAATGTTGAACCAATGTGTTTGCAACAGAAATCTTTTTAATTAGATAACTCATCATAAAGTCCACACTATTATGTACTTGCCTATATTCAATTAGAAATATTTGACGTATAACAGAAATACGTTCAATTTGCATCCAACGTGTGTTATCCATGTTACAGGATGTGTATATCCCATATACGTATAGCACACATCCTATAAATATGGATAGTACACGTTGGATGCAGATTGAACGTATTTTTGTTGTACGTCAATATATTCAAAAGGAGCCAAAAGGGAAAAAGGAAAGGAGCTAATAGGGTCTCCCATGTTAATGTGTGGTAATTAAAAGAATGTTGACATAGCAATATTCATGTCCCACACACGTAAGAAGTGTCAATACACCATTTTTATCATGTTACCAATGATGAAACATTAATTTAAGATTAAAATGAAAATAATTTAAGTTTAAATGATTAAATTGAAAAAAATAAAAGACAAAATTAAAATTTAGTGATGTGTCATCACGTAATGCTTAAGTTATGCAATTTTTTGCTAACTTAACTTGTCGATGAGTATTAATTATGAATATGAATCCATTTACAAAATTATATTGTATAGTAAAGGAAACAATAATAATATTTGTTGTACATAAAAAATATGTTTATCAAGTATTAAATGTGTGTTATACATGATATGAGATATGTGCTATTTATATAGCACATGCACATATAACACACATCTAATATCATGTATAACACATGTTGAATATTCAATTAACGCACGTATTTCTTATGTACAACAACATTATTGTATATACAACTACTTGACCATTTTCTCTCTCTCTTTCTGTTATTTGTTGTAATATATGCTTCACATATACATTGGAGAAAATGACGAAATGCATATTTTGTACTTACATTTGTAAGTTTTATGTGATATATACCTTTTTTAACTTTTCATAAAAACCAACAAGTGATATATATATATATATATATATATATATATATATAATATCTTCATTAACCTTTCATAAACACCAAATTTTATTAATCCAATTGTTGAAGTTATAGAGTTTAAATATATAATTCACATTTACATATATTTTAGACAACAAGGGTAAATATCTGTAGACAGTGAAATGCTAACCTCCACACTTTCATATTTTCTTTTCTGTGTAAGAAATTCTCATCAAACAATAAAATAAGAGGCTATTTAAAAATAATTTTGAAGAATGTATAAAAAATAAAATTAAAATAATATTTATAGCATATCATTATTCATTTAAAATATTAA
This sequence comes from Aeschynomene evenia, assembly GCA_013621005.1. Classification (NCBI taxonomy): domain Eukaryota; kingdom Viridiplantae; phylum Streptophyta; class Magnoliopsida; order Fabales; family Fabaceae; genus Aeschynomene; species Aeschynomene evenia. Next base: position 22,880,105 of record CM024264.1, on the reverse strand, counting down.
TCGTAAATTTTGAGCTACCTAGCTATACTCATTGCATGTTACATATGATGATGTGCTATTACGTAAAATATGAAAGTAGAATTTTATAAAACTCAAATAAAAAACATTTTATAGAAAAGAATTTCTAGGGGATAATTTAATAAATAAAATTTAATATCATCAATTTTATAATATTTAATCATATTCAATAAATAATTAATTAATATACTTATTTATTATTTTGTAATATATTATCTTCGTAACCATCAAACCTGTCATATTTTTACTTTATTTATAATAACTTTTTATAACAATAATGATATCATTAATTAAGTGAGAGAAAATGAACTAGTAACTAATGTGATTATAATAAAATTACAAATTTATTTATCCTTAAATATTTATATATAAGTTTGTTTAGATAAAAGGGTGTGGATTTCCCCTTTATATACATAGTTTTTTATGGCTCTACTAAAAGTATTTTTCTAAAATGATTTAATTTTCAAAGAGAAAAAAGAAAGATACATAGGTTTTTGAAGAGAGAGAGAGAGAAATTTAAACTTAGTTGTTGGAATAATAACTATATTATATCATACATTGACATGGGATCGAAAAGAAAATTAAAAATAATAAAAATTTAAAAGATAGCTAATTTAAAACATATTTTGTTATTTTTAAATTTTACTTAAAATTATTTTTATATTATTGTTTTATATATTTTAATTTACTTGTCATAATATACAAAAATAAAACAAAAAAATAAATTAATTAAAAATAAATTTAAATAGAAATAAAATATAGAACAAAATAAAGGTACATAAGCAAAAAAAATAAAATAGTAAATATAATACATTTAATTAGAATTTAATAATAATTTTTACTTTTTATCTTTACCCACATATTTATAATGTGGTTAAATGAATATTTTCAGTAAAAATTAATGTTATGAACTCAATAAAAAATAATTTAAACTATAGAGACTTCATTCTAAATTTTTAAACCATAAGAATTGAAATTAAAATTTGGTCAAACTATGTGGACTTTCAGTATAATTAAATCTTTATTTGATCGAGATATATTCAATGAAAAACTTATTGTGTATGAAAGATGATTATCTTTTTTTTGCATAAAGTATTTTTAAAATTAAATGACAATAAACTTTCATAAATACCAAACTTTATTAATTAAATAAAAATTTCAATAGTCCCTTCATTAACCTTTCATAATTATGAATCAACTATACACCTATTATATTCCTTCCATCTTCTGAAGGTGTACACACACATATATTTATATATCATCACTTACCAAGATTATTATCTATGATCTATTCATACAACATTTGATTGGAAGATGACTAGGTTAACTTTGGCAAACTTTTTGATACTTATTCTATTGGTGGCAGGTACATTATATTCTTTAATATTCAATAATTTCTTCTTTTGGTTGATATATTAATTATACTTCCATCGAATCAAAATAATTGTCCAATTAATTATATTTATGTATGATATTAGGAAAATAATTGATATCTCATTAATTCAATATAAATTTATGACTTTAACAAATTATTCTCAATTAAATTTTTCTTTTCTAAACTCTCTTTATATTATCATATTTAGTTATACCATTGATTAGGAGTATTATGGGGGGAAATGACTAATCATTTTATCTCATTGTTCGATTGAACAAATTATTTTAGACAAAAAAAAATTGGAAAGTGAACAATTATTTAAATTTGAGGAGAGTATTAATATATTTATGTCTTTGTTATATTATCTACTTCCTTCATCAAATATTATATGATTCATTGGAAAACAGACTAATTTGGGTAAATTATATATGAATATAATATTTGTGTTGAGATGTCAAAATATCTTTACATTTTTTGATATTTCAATGTACTAGAATTTATTCATTTCCTAATGCATAGATAATATTGGATGAGGTGAACTCATAGTAATATTACAATACTCCAAATATTAAAATATATTCTCCTTAATTAATTAACTACATTTTATGTACAATGTATGAAATTAGTATAATTTTCATGGGAGCTTAGTGTAATAATTTTATAAATTTAAGTACATCCTAAATAAATTTTAGTAAGATAAAGTAGAATAATATTGCATTTCATCGAAATTCAATAGATACACAGTTTTTTTTAATTAATATTTTACAGCTATTTCTATGACAAGTCAACATCAAGTACTAGCTTTCTCGGGTTACGATAAATGGATTGACTTTGATTGTCCAGTCACAAGCCTCAATTGTATAGCCGATTGCAGAGAAAGATATGGTGCCCTAACCCGAGCATATTGTAACAATGTCTTTTGTCATTGCTTCTATACACAATATTATTAGCTTGATCATCCAAGTAATTAATAGTATACTTGGAGTTTGTGTTAGGCCTGATGTTAAACCAATTGTGTTTGTAATAGAAATCTTTTAATAAGAGAACTTATTATTATTGGAAAAATTATAATATAGACTCGAGTTTTCGATGAATCCGTCTACATACACGTGATAACATATTACATGTAGTGGTCATTATGAATCTTTTACTTATGTCTTCAATAGTTAATATGTTGTTACGTGTAGTGTTTACCGTGAATCTGAGTCTATATTAACACTACGTACCCATCGTAAAGTCCAAATACTATATATCATCTACTCGCCTATATATATTTAATATCTTCAAAAGGAGGTAAAAGAAAACAATAATATTTGTTGTACATTGAAAATTTCTCTTCAATCAATAAAATGCATATATATACAACTACTTAACTATTTTCTTTCTCTTTTTTGTTATTTGTTGTAATATGTGCTACACATCCATTGGAGAAAATGACGAATTGCATATCTTGTACTTAAGTTTTATGTGATATATACCTTTAACTTTTCATAAAAACTAAGTGATATATATATAATATCTTTATTAACCTTTCATAAACACCAAGTTTTATTAATTCAATTGTTGAAGTTATAGAATTTAAATATATAATTCACCTTTTCATATATTTTAGACAACAAGCAAGGGTTAATAATTGTATACGGTGAAATGTTAACCTCCACATCTTCATGTTTTTTTCTTATGTAAGACATTCTCAAACAATAAAATAAGGGGATATTCAAAAATAATTGTTAACAATGTATTAAAAAATAAAATTTAAAATAATATTTATAGCATATCATTCATCATTTGAAATGTTAATCGTAAATTTTGAGCTACCTATACTCATTGCATGTTATATAATATGATGATGTGCTATTATGTAAAATATGAAAGTAGAATTTTATAAAACTCAAATAAAAAAAGTATTTTATAGAAAATAATTTCTGGGGGATAATTTAATAAATAAAATTTAATATCATCAATTGCATAATATTTAATCATTTTCAATAAATAATTAATTAATATACATATTTATTATTTTTTAATATATTATCTTCGTTACTATCAAACCTGTAATATTTTTACTTTATTTAAAATATATTTTTATAATAATAATGATATCATTAATTAAATGAGAGAAAATAAACTAGTAATTAATGTGATTATAATAAAATTACAAATTATTTATCCTAATATATATAAGTTTGTATAGATAAAAAGGGTATGGATTTCCCCCTTTGTATATATAGTTTTTTATGGCTCTACTAAGTACTTTTCTAAAATAATTTAATTTGTAAAGAGAGAAAGAAAAAATACATATGTTTTTGAAGAGAGAGAGAAATTTAAATATAGTTGGAATAATAACTATACTATATTATATTTGTATAGATTTGGAATAATAATATAATAAATTGTATGCATGCATGTCCACAAAAGAAAGTGGGATAACGTCATATAGAATGAAGATAATGTTCACCTTAATTTACTTTTTATAAATATCGATCAATCGACGTATACTTTCATAAATACTAAACTTTATTAATTTAATTAACTTTTCATAGAGTTTGACCGATAGTATATTCATTAACCTTTCATAAATATCATCAAATTTCATTTTATTTATGTTCCTTCCATCTTGTAAAGTTGTACACACACACATATATTTATATCATCATGACATGTATCATGATTAGTACTTAAAGATTTATTCACACTATACTTGATACTAAGATGACTAGGTTAACTTTGACAAACTTTTTTACAGTTATTCTCCTAATGACAGGTACATTGTATTCTCCTTAATACTCAATTATCTTTTTTTTTTTTTTAGTAAACATGTTATATTTTCTCTCAACCAAAATCATTTTTCAATCATATTTATGCATGGTATTATGAAAATACTTAAAATCTTATTGATTTAAGATAAATTTATTTATTGTAGTAAATTATTTTACTTAACTTTTTCTTTCCTAAACTCTCTTTATATTATCACATTTAGCTAAATCATTGATTAGGAATATCATGGAAAAAATAACTAAAAATGTTAGCTATATTATTTGAATGAACAATTATTTTAGAAAAAAAAATTTGGAAGTGAACAATTATTTTGTTGTGGAGTATTAATATATTTATGTTTTTACTTTATTATCTACTTCCTTGGTCAAATGCTATATGACTCATTGGATAACAAACTAACTTTGACAAATTAAAAAATTATTTTATATGTACACAATATTTGTATTGAGATGTCAAAATATATTGATGCATTGATATTTTAATGTTCTAGAATTTATTCATTTTCTAAGATGTTAGATAACATATATTAGATGAAGTGAGCTCACAATGATCAAATAATACCCGAGATATCGGAATATATTCTCCTCAATTAACTAGCTACATTTTATATATAATATATACAATGTTAGTATAATTTTCAACAAAGTTCGATATAATCATTTTATAAGTTTAGGGACCTCTTAAGTAAATTTTAGTAATATAAATCAGAACTATAAATTTAATCAAACTCAAAGTGATACACATATAAATTTTTATTTTAATTAATATTTTGCAGCTATCTCGTTTACAAGTGAACATCAAGTGACTGATGGCCCAGGTTTCGCAACTTGGATGGATTTAGATTGCCCACGGGAAAACCTCAATTGTATAGTTAATTGCAGAAATAGATATGGTCCCTCAGCCAAGGGATATTGTAATGATGTCTTTTGTTATTGCTACTATTCGATATATTGACTGGATTCATCCAAGTAATTAAGAGCGCATTTGGAGTTTGTATTAGGCGTAATACTAGATGAATGAATAATATTTATTATACAATGGAAATATATTTAACTTATATTCAATATATGTTATATGTCATACATAATGTGTATTATATTATAGTTATGTGTTATGTATAATACATATTACATATGATACATAGTACACGTTGAATACTAATTTGATATATATATTTATATTATACAACAAACATTATTGATAAATGAGTCTGTTTGCAAAAGAAACCTATTAATTAGAAATGTGAAATCCATACATTGTCATGTACTCCTCTATATTCAATATCTTCAAAAGCATTCAAAATTATGAATATGACTCCATTTACAAAATTGTATAGTAATAAATAAAATGTCATGAAAGAATGTGTGCATGATGTGTTTAATGAGAGGGTAAAATTTATTCAAATTCAAACAAAGTTTATTCAACGCATAGTACTAGAGTATATTTCACATAGAAAATTTCTAATCGATCAATGCATATATACAATTACTTAACCATTTTCTCTCTCTCTTTCTGTTATTTGTTGTAATATATGCTTCACATACATACATTGGAGAAAATGAAGAAATGCATATTTTGTACTTACGTTTGGAAGTTTTATGTGTTGTATACCTTTTTTAACTTTTCATAAAAACTAAGTGATATATATATATATATATATATATATATATATATATATATATATTATCTTTATTAACCTTTCATAAACACCAAGTTTTATCAATCCAATTGTTGAAGTTATAGAGTTTAAATATATAATTCACCTTTACATATGATTTAGACAACAAGGGTTAATATTTGTAAATGATCAAATGCTAACCTCCACCCTTCATATTTTCTTTTCTATGTAAGACATTCTCATCAAACAATAAAATAAGGGGATATTTAAAAATAATTTTGAAGAATGTATAAAAAAATAAAATTAAAATAATATTTATAGCATATCATTATTCATTTGAAATATTAATCGCAAATTTTGAGCTACCTATACTCATTGCATGTTATATATGATGATGTGCTATTACGTAAAATATGAAAGTAGAATTTGATAAAACTCAAATAAAAAAGTATTTTATAGAAAATAATTTATGGGGGATAATTTAATAAATAAAATTTAATATCATCAATTACATAATATTTAATCATTTTCAATAAATAATTAATTAATATACTTATTTATTATTTTTTTAATATATTTTATCTTCATTACTATCAAAACTGTAATATTTTTACTTTATTTATAATATCTTTTTATAATAATAATGATATCATTAATTAAGTGATTGAGAGAAAATAAACTAGTAAGTAGTAATTAATGTTATTATAATAAAATTTCAAATTATTTATCCTAATATATATATAAGTTTGTTTAGATTAAAAGGGGTGTGGATTTTCCCTTTGTATATATAGTTTTTTTTATGGCTCTACTAAGTATTTTTCTAAAATAATTTAATTTGTAAAGTTAGAATATGCATATGTTTTTGAAGAGAAAGAGAAATTTAAATTTAGTTGGAATAATAACTATATTATTATATTATATCCGTGTAGATTTTGAATATAATAAATTGTAGTCCACAAAAGAAAGTGGGAATAACATCACATAGAATGAAGATAATGTTCACCTTAATTAACTTTTTATAAATATCGGTCGATATATACTTTCTTAAATACTAGACTTTATTAATTCAATTAATTTTTTATAGAGTTTGACCGATAGTATCTTCATTAACCTTTCATAAATACCATCGAATTTTATTTTATTTATGTTCCTTCCATCTTGTAAAGTTGTACGCACAAACATACACACATATATTTATATCATCATGATATCATGATTACTACTTAAAGATTTATTCACACTATACTTGATAGTAAGATGACTAGGTTAACTTTGACAAACTTTTTTACACTTATTCTTCTAATGACAGGTACATCGTATTCTCCTTAATACTCAATTATCTTTTTTTTTTTTTTAGTAAACATGTTATATTTTCTCTCAACCAAAATTATTTTTCAAATCATATTTATGCATGGTATTATGAAAATACTTAAAATCTTATTGATTTAAGATAAATTTATTTATTGTAGTAAATTATCTTTACTTAACTTTTTCTTTCCTAAACTCTCTTTATATTATCACATTTAGCTAAATCATTGATTAGGAGTATCATGGAAAAAATAACTAAAAATGTTAGCTACATTATTTGAATGAACAATTATTTTAGAAAAAAAAATTGGGAAGTGAACAATTATTTTGTTGTGGAGTATTAATATATTTATGTTTTTACTTTATTATCTACTTCCTTGGTCAAATGCTATATTTGTGTTAAGATGTCAAAATATCTTGGTACATTGATATTTCAATGTTCTAGAATTTATTCATTTCCTAAGATGTTAGATAACATTAGATGAAGTGAGCTCATAATGATCAAATAATACTTCAGATATCAAAATATATTTTCCTCAATTAACTAGCTATATTTTATATATAATATATACAATGTTAGTATAATTTTCAAAAAAGTTCGATATAATCATTTTATAAGTTTAGGGAACTCTTAAGTAAATTTTAGTAATATAAATCAGAACTATAAATTTAATCAAACTCAAAGTGATACTCATATAATTTTTATTTTAATTAATATTTTGCAGCTATCTCCTTGACAAGTGAACATCAACTTACTGCTGAAGGCCCAGGTTTCGCAACTTGGCTGGACTTAGATTGCCCACGGCAAAACCTCAATTGTATAGTTAATTGCAGAAATAGATATGGTCCCTCAGCCCAGGGATATTGTTATGATCTCTTTTGTGATTGCTACTATTCGATACATTGAATTCATCCAAGTAATTAAGAGCGCATTTGGAGTTTGTGTTAGGCGTAATACTAAATGAATCAATAATGTTTTTTTTACGATGAAAATATATTCAACTAATATCTAACATGTGTTATGTGTGTCATACATAATATGTATTATAGTTATATGTTATGTATATAATACACATTATATATGACGCATAGTACATATTGAATACTAATTTGATATATTTCTGTTGTACAACAAATATTGATAAATGAATATGTTTGCAATAGAACCTATTAATTAGACACAAATACTTGGGGCACAACAAAGAAAATCAGTCAAAACAGCCAACTAAGCTCATTTAACACTTTATGGCCCAAATAACACTTTTAATTATGGGTATATTTTTAATAGGCTGAGTGATTGTGGCCCATCCAAATTCCTATTTGTTGACTGTTTTGGCTAATTTTTTTGTAGTGCCCTACAATTAGAAATGTGAAATTCATGCATTGTCATGTACTCGTCTATATTCAATATCTTCAAAAGCAGCCAAAATTAAAGGGAAAGGAAAAAAGGGTACAGTAAATAAAAACAAAAATGTATTATGAATATGACTCCATTTACAAAATTGTCCAGTAATAAATAAAATAATAATGCTTGACGTATAACAGAAACACGTCCAACTTCTATCTAATGTGTGTGCTATCCAAGTTACAGGATGTGTACTATACGTATACATATATACGAATAATTAACACACATCCTGTAACATGGATAACACATATTAGATATAAGTTAGACGTATTTCTGTTGTACGTCAAACATTACTCATATATAAAATTAAATGTCAAGAAAGTATGTGTGCATGATGTGTTTAATGAGAGGGTAAACTAAAGTTTATTCAAATTCAAACAAAGTTTATTCAATGCATATAGTCGTCCTAGAGTATATTTCACATTGAAAATTTCTAATTGATCAATGCACATATACAATTACTACTTAACCATTTTCTCTCTCTCTTTCTGATATTTGTTGTAATATATATGCTTCACATACATTGGAGAAAATGACGAAATGCATATTTTGTACTTACGTTTGGAAGTTTTATGTGATATATATATACCTTTTTTAACTTTTCATAAAAATTAAGTGATATAGATATATAATATCTTTATTATTAACCTTTCATAAACACCAAGTTTTATCAATCCAATTGTTGAAGTTATAGACTTTAAATATATAATTCACCTTTACATATATTTTAGACAACAAGGGTTAATATTTGTAAACGGTCGAATGCTAACCTTCACACCTTCATATTTTTTTTTTTCTATGTAAGACATTCTCATTAAACAACAAAATAAGGGGATATTTAAAAATAATTTTGAAGAATGTATAAAAGAATAAAATTAAAATAATATTTATAGCATATCATTATTCATTTGAAATATTAATCGCAAATTTTGAGCTACCTATACTCATTATATTGCATGTTATATATGATGATGTGCTATTACGTAAAATATGAAAATAGAATTTTATAAAACAAATAAAAAAGCATTTTATAGAAAATAATTTCGGGGGATAATTTAATAAATAAAATTCAATTTCATCAATTTCATAATATTTAATAATTTTTAATAAATAAATAATTAATATACTTATTTATTATTTTTTAGTATATTATCTTCGTAACTATCGTATCAAATCTGTCATATTTTCTATACCAAAAAAATCTGTCATATTTTAACTTTTTTTATAATATCTTTTTATAACAATAATGATATCATTAATTAAGTGAGAGAAAATAAACTAGTAATTTAATGTGATTATAATAAAATTATAAATTTATTTATCCTAATATATATATATATATATATATATATATATAGTTTTTTATGACTCTACTAAGTATTTTTCAAAAATAATATATGATTTAATTTGTAAGGAGAGAAAAAAAGATATATAGGTTTTTCAAGAGAGAGAGAAATTTAAATTTAGTTGGAATAATAATATTATAGAGTTTGATTTCAATTCACTATTACTGTAAAATAATTACACAGACATCCAATTATGAATTGATACATCAGTAAAAGTCTTTAATTCAACCACCCATAAATTAAAACATGACACAAATCAATAAATGTGATTGACTGACAGTGTAAAATTCAGTGAAGCATAATTAAACTCATAATCATATTATATTATATTATATTATATTTGTATAGATTTGGAACATCATAAATTGTATGCATAAAAGAAAGTGGGAATAACATATAGAATGAAGATAATGCTTACCTTTATTAACTTTTTATAAATACCGATCAATATACTTTCATTTAAATATCAAACTTTATTAATTCAATTAACTTTTGATAGAATTTGAGTGATAGTATCTTCATTAACCTTTCATAAACACCAATGAAATTTTTATCTATGTACGTTAATTCAATTAACTTTTGATAGAATTTGAGTGATAGTATCTTCATTAACCTTTCATAAACACCAAAATTTTCATCTATGTACGTTGCTTCCATCTTCTAAGTTGTACACACAAACACACATACACATGTATATTTATATCATCATGATACATACTATGATTAGTTAATTAGATTTATTCATACTACACTTGATAATAAGATGACTAGATTAACTTTGATAAACTTTTTTATACCTGTTCTCCTAATGTCAGGTACATTGTACTCCTTAATACTCAATTCGTATCTCTTTTTTTAGTAGACATGTTATACTTTTTCTTAACCAAAATAAATTTTCAATTATATTTATGTATGGTATTACGAAAATAATTAAGATCTCATTAATTTAAGATAAATTTATATTATTGTAGTAAATTATTCTTACTTAACTTTTTCTTTCCTAAACTCTCTTTATATTATCACATTTAGCTAAATCATTGATTAGCATGCAGTATCATGGAAATATAACTAAAAATGTTACCTACGTTGTTTGAATGAATAATTATTGTAGAAAAAAAAAATTTGGAAAGTGAACAATCATTTCGATCTAAAAGGAGTATTAATATATTCATGTCTTTATTTTATTATCTACTTTCTTCGTCAAATGCTATATGACTCATTAGAAAATACACTAACTTTGGTAACTTAAAAAATTATTATATATGTAAACAATATTTGTGTTGAAATATCAAAATAGCTTAACACATTGATATTTCAATATTCTACAATTTATTCATTTTTCTAACATGATAGATAATATAATAATATTGAATAAAGTGATCTCATAATGATCAAACAATGTTCCAGATATTAAAATATATTCTCCTTAATTAACTAGCTACATTTTATGTACAATATATATGATATTAGTATAATTTTTAGGGAGTTTAATATAATATAATTTATAAATCAAGGACCCTTAAGTAAACTTTAGTAATACAATCATAAAAATTTAAGAGATATACACATAATTTTTCTATTTTAATTAATATTTTACAGCTATTTCGACCACGAGTCAACATCAAGTGGCTGGCGGCGTGGGTTTCGCAAATTGGATTGACCTAGAATGCCCACGAGCAAACTTCTATTGTATGATTGATTGCAGAAGTGAATATGGTCCCTCGGCCAAGGGATTGTGTAATGATGTCTTTTGCTTTTGCTACTATACGATAAATTGATTTGATTCATCCAAGTAACTAAGAACGCATTTGGAGGTGTTAGGTCTAATACTAAATAATGAATCAATAATGTTTTTTTACAACAGAAATATGTCTAACGAGCATCCAACGTGTACTATACATAAGACATAATGTATGCTATATGTATAACACACATACATATAGTACACATTACATCTTATGTATAGCACACGTTAAATACTCATTTGACGTACACTAGAAATACTTACTCACATGTACTCCATACATACATGATAAGTAAGTAAGTAACTAACTAATTAATTAACTATTCTTTTTTTTTCACTTCTTCTCCTCTTTCTCTATCTTTTAGTGAGAATAAGTCTAATATATATATTATTGAAGTACAAGGAGCAATGCTCAATTAGAAAGAACTCACGGTGAAATCCATGCATTGTCATGTACTAGTCTATATTCAATATCTTCAAAAGGAGCCAAAATTAACGGGAAAGGAAAAAAAGGTCTCCCATGCCAATGTATGGTAAAATAAAAATGTTGACATAGCAATATCCATAATCTGGTCCACAATTAAGCAGCATTAGTTCACCATTTGTATCATGTCATTGATGACCAAACATTTATTTAAAATTAAAATTATTTAAACTTAAAGGATTAAATTTAAAAATAAATGACAAAATTAAAATTTAGTGATGTATGTGCCACTTTATTGCTTAAGTTGATGTCAAAGGGAAAAAGTAAGTTGCAATTGTCAATTTCTTAAGATAACAATAAAACATATTCTTATATGAAAAATGAGATAAGTAGAACCGTCATCTCATGCATTGAATCATCCGGTAAAATGACTACTCATTGAGGTTAGGAAACGATGCAAGGCTATTGATAGAACGAGATTATTAGTATTTTTATGCGCTTATTTGATTGATTTAATGTTGATTCCTTCTTACTTTCCATGTAAATTCACTAGTTTCGTCTTTTGTGTTTCAAAATCAATTAAAGATAAAACATGTTATATATTTTGCCCTAATTTTGAGTTAATCTTTACATTGATTCAAACAAATTCCCATATATATTATCTTTTCTTTGTGCTTTTATAGTGAATTATAGGATATTGGGACAAATCAAGAGGCACCACAAGAACATGGAAGCAAAATTAGATGAAACAAGAACATTGGACCAAGACTTGAAAACATGAAGATGCATTGAGACACACATTTAGAAACATTTATTCACATTAATTCATTGGTGCAACATAGAGCGAGCACAAGTAGAGTAATAATGTTTGACGTACAACAAAAATACGTCCAACTTGTATCCAATGTGTGTTATCCATGTTACAGGATGTGTGCTATACGTATAATTTTTATACGTATAACACATATCCTGTAACATGGATAGCACACGTTGTATACAAGTTGAACATATTTCTGTTGTACGTCAAACATTATTGCAAGTATAGAGTAAACAATGACGAAGGCAAAAACTAGGACTAATCTTGATAGTAATCTCAATTAATCTTCCAAGGATGCATGGTGTGGATAGATATTAACTCTCATAACTTGGAGGTTGGTTGATATTGTTGATATCTCATGTATATATAGTGGGATGCGATGTTAATCATAACAATTAATTTTTTAACAACTTTAATTTTATTCAAGGTGTTTAATCTTCCATGAATGATTGGATGAGTGTGTTAATCCCTTTTTCGGTAGAGTAATTAATTTAAATTAAGAAGTGGATTTTAATTTGGTGTGAGTCTACGCTAGATATATATATTTGGTTCTTAAACTAATTTAGATTAACTAAGTGGGTAGTTGATGCACTTTCTTATCAATAATGTTTGTTATATACTATAAATACATTCAATTGACATCCAATATGCTATTTGTCATATGTAATGTGTTATATATATAATATATATTACATATGACAATTAACATGCATATGTTTAAATGATTAAATTGAAAAGAATAAAAGACAAAATTAAAATTTAGTGTTGTGTCACTTAATGCTTAAGTTAGGCAATTTTTTGCTATCTAGCTTAGCTTTGTCGATGAGTATTATGAATATGACTCCATTTACAAAATTGTATAGTAATAAATAAAATGTCATGAAAGTATGTGTGCATAATGTGTTTATTGAGAAGGTACTTTAGTAATCTTTTAATACATTCAGGGTAACCGCGAGGCCGGCTAGGTGATCCCTACCCTGTGAATCTATCTCAAGGAAATTTAAAGCAAAAATAGGCTCATTGACTGGATGAGCTGGTTTTTCATTGTTCACTTAGCATTATTGTTTTTATTATCACCATTTCCACAAGGGAAAAATCCCTCCATTTAAGGCTAAATTAGTAAATTTAGGGCAATTCTCGTGAAGATCCTAATATATATAGCAGGGGACTATTTTGTCATCACCAGCTAGTTTATCATTACTTCGCGGATTAATTTATTGTTTTGTATTCTTAAGAGGTGTTTAGCTAGCAACATATTAGTAATGTCAATTGAGTTGTCTAACTCAAACATAAAAGACGAGTAAAATTTATTCAAATTCATACAAAGTTTATTCAATGCATAGTCCTATAGTATATTTCACATTTAATATTTCTCATCGATCATCAATGTATATATGCAATTACTTAATCATTTTCTCTCTCTCTTTCTGTTATTTGTTGTGTAATATATATATATGCTTCACATATATTGGAGAAAATGACGAAATGCATATTTTTTACTTACGTTTGGAAGTTTTATCTGATATATACTTTTTTAACTTTTCATAAAATCGAAGTGATATATATATATATATATATAATATCTTCATTAACCTTTCATAACGCCAAGTTTTATTAATCCAATAATTGTTGAAGTTATATAGAGTTTAAATATATAATTCACCTTTACATATATATAGTTTTTTATGACTCTACTAAATATTTTTCTAAAATAATGATTTAATTTGTAAAGAGAGAAAAAATATACATAGGTTTTTCAAGAGAGAGAGAAATTTAAATTTAGTTGGAATAATAATTATAGAGTTTAATTTCAATTATCTATGAGTGTAAAATAATTTTATACAGACATTCAATCATGGATTGGCACATCAGTAAAAGTCTTTAACTCAATCACCCACAAATTAAACTAAAACATAACACAAATCAATGAATGTGTGGCAGGCACTCCTATATTTCTTGGTTTCAATAGGACTCCTTACGAGCGTTGTTTCTATCTACTATTATCTAAAAATAATCAAGTTATTAATGACCGGACGAAACCAAGAAATAACTCCTCACGTGCGAAATTATAGAAGGTCCCCTTTAAGATCAAACAATTTCATCAACTATTTTTATATTGTCAGTACGTCATAATTAAACTCATAATATATCATGCATGTATAGATTTAATTTGGAATATAATAAATTGTATGCATGTCCATAAAAGAAAGTGGGAATAACATATAGAATGAAAATAATAATGCTCACCTTTATTAACTTTTTATAAATATCAATCAATATGTACTCTCATAAATATCAAACTTTATTAATTCAATTAACTTTTGATAGAGTTTGATCTGATAGTATCTTCATTAACCTTTCATAAACACCAATGGAATTTTCATCTATGTATTCCTTCCATCTTCTAAGTTGTACACACAAACAAACACACATATATTTATATCATCATGATAGATATTATGATTAGTTAAGATTTATTCATACTACACTTGATAATAAGATGACTAGATTAGTTTTTGCAAACTTTTTTACGCTTGCTCTCCTAGTGTCAGGTATATTGTATTCCTTAATATTCAATTACTATCTCTTTTTTTAGTAGACATGTTATACTTTCTCTTAACCAAAATAATTTTTCAATTATATTTATGTATGATATTATGAAAATAATTAAGATCTCATCAATTTAAGACAAATTTATATTATTGTAGTAAATTATCCTTACTTAACTTTTTCTTTCCTAAACTCTCTTTATATTATCACATTTAGTTAAATCATTGATTAGGAGTATGATGGAAAAATAACTAAAAAATGTTACCTACTTGGTTTGAATGAATATATAATAATTATTTTAGAACAAAAAAAATTTGGGAAGTGAACAATCATTTCGGTCTAAAAGGAGTATTAATATATTCATCTCTTTATTTTATTATCTACTTCCTTCGGCAAATGCTATATCACTCGTTGGAAAACACACTAACTTTGGTAAATTAAAAAATTATTGTATATGAACACAATATTAGTGTAGAAATATCAAAATAGCTTAACACATTGATATTTCAATGTTCTACAATTTATTCATTTTTTTAACATGATAGATAATATAATATTGGATGAAGTGAGATCATAATGTTAAAAAAATACTCCAGATATTAAAATATATTTTCCTTAATTAACTAGCTACATTTTATGTAAAAATATATATGATGTTAGTATAATTTTTAAGAAAGTTCAGTATAATAATTTTATAAATTAAATTCAGGGACCTCCTAATAAGTAAACTTCAGTAATACAATCATCAAAATTTAAGAGATATACACATAATTTTCTATTTTAATTAATATTTTGCAGCTATCTCAATAACGAGTCAGCATCAAGTGGCTAGCCTGGGTTTCACAACTTGGATTGACGGACATTGCCCACGAGAAAACCTCAATTGTATAGTTAATTGCAGAAGTGAATATGGTCCCTCGGCCAAGGGATTGTGTAATGATGTCTTTTGTTTTTGCTACTATACGATACATTGATTTGATTCATCCAAAAGTAACTAAGAACGCATTTGGAGGTGTTAGGCCTAATACTAAATAGTGAATCAATAATATTTGTCGTACAACAGAAATATGTTCAACGAGTATCCAACGTATGTTATACATAAAATATAACGTGTGTTATATGTAAAAAACACGTACATATAGTACACATTACGTCTTATAGTAAAGGCGTATTGTATCATGTCAATGAATGATAAAAAAAATGTTGACATAGCAATATCCTTATATATCTGGTCCACAATTAAGCAGCATTACTTCACCATTTATATCATGTCGTCACTGATGACGAAACATTTATTTAAAATTAAAATTAAAATCATTTAAATTTAAAGGATTAAATTTAAAAATAAATGACAAAATTAAAATTTAGTGATGTATGTGTCACTTTATTGCTTAAGTTGATATCAAAGAAAAAAAAGTAAGTCACAATTGTCAATTTCTTAAGATAACAATGAAACAAATTTTTATATATGAAAAATGAGATAAATAGATCACTCATCTATCTCATGCATTGAAATCATCCAATATATGATGTTATATATATGACTACTCATTTGAGGTTAGGAAACGAAGAAAGACCATTGATAGATCGAGACTATTAGGTGTTTTGTTTGGTTTCCTTTTTTTATTTTCTGTTTTTATTTTATATTTTCTCTGTTTTTAGTATTTTCTTCATACAATTTTATATTTTCTCTGTTTTCAAAATTGTATGAAGAAAATACTAAAAACAGAGAAAATAGAAAATAAAAACGGAAATCAAATAACACCTTATTATTTTTATGTGCGCTTATTTGATTGATTTTATGTTGATTCCTTCTTACTTTCCATGTAAATTCACTAGTTTCGTCTTTTGTGTTTCAAAATCAATTGAAGATAAAACATGTTATTTTGCCACAATTTTGAGTTAATCTTTACATTGATTCAAACAAATTCCCATAATATCTTTTCTTTGTGTTTTATAGTGAATTATAGGTTATATTGGGACAAATCAAGAGAGGCACCACAAGAACATGGAAGCAAAATTAGATGAAACAAAAACATTGGACCGCACAAGCGATGAGATCTAAATCATATGTTTTGAACTTATGCAAAATTAAATTACATCACACTTTGGACTCAACTCTCTTAATCCAAGGGCCTTAGTATATTATTTGTTCATCGCTATATTGATACATTGTTTTTTCTTAAAGTTTAGTTTCAATATAAGTTTCACAATTTCAATTCAATGATTCCCATATGGTTTAATTACTTTATATTGCTCATTTGTTTCCTTAATCCAACTATCATGATTTGTTAGTCATGGATAGATGATGTGGATGGATAAGTAATAATCTTGACAAAGGAAGGTGTGGATAGATATTAACCCTCATAACTTGGAGGTTGATTGTTAATTATGGTTGATATCTCATGTATAGTGTATTAATCTTTCATGAATGATTGAATAAGTGTGTTAATCCCTTTTTCGGTAGAGTAATTAATTTAAATTAAGGAGTGGATTTTAATTAATTTGGTGTGAGTCTACGCTAGATATAATTGGATTTTAAACTAATTTAGATTAACTAAGGGGTAGATGATGCACTTTCTTATCAATAATGTTTGTTATATACTATAAATACATCCAACTAGCTAGTATTCAATGTGTGCTATTTGCCATATGTATAATGTATATTATACATAATAGGAAAATACTTGGGGCACAACAAAAAATCAGGCAAAATAGCCAACAAATTGTGCACAACATATATAATATAAAATGCACAACGTATATTATACGTAGTGCACAACGTATATCATTTATTGTGCACAACATATATCACATATTGCAACATCATCTTTCTTTGCAACATGTTATATATGTTGTGCACATCATGTGCTATATGGTATGCACAACATGTAATATTCGTTGTGCAATTTATGTTATATACGTTGTGCATAATTTGTTGACTGTGTTGGCTGTTTTTTTGTTGTGCCTCTATCATTGCTCTAATATATTATATGTATAAACATATATTACATATGACAAATAGCATATGTTGGATGTTAGTTAGATATATTTCTGTTGTACAACTAACATTAATGTTTTCTTATTTATTGAATTATGATAACTGTCATGACCCAAACTAGACCATGACCGGCGCATAGGGGTACATCCCCTAGCAAGCCTTCCTTAAACCAATTCTCCACAAAAATTGACAGAGTTTCCTCTGTTTTTCAGACATTCCCCAAATATATAAACCTGTTAAACAATCAATATCCAACCAGCATAATATATAATCATATATCTAAGCTTAAACACATCAATCCAGCATAATTTCGTACTTTAATTCTTACACATTCCAAAACATAAACTTGTCTTATACACTACCCAACATAATAGATCCAAGGACCTTGTCTGTGACAATATGGAGCACTAAACACGACAGAACGGGTTCCAATTAAAAAACATATATGGCCCTTGAACAAAAAGGGCTCACCAAAAGTAGAAAGATCCTATTGCAAGGACGGAGGGATGGAACCCGGGTCAGCACCTATATCTGAAAAAGTTTAAATAACGACGGGATGAGTTTTACAACTCAGTGAGTAGACAAATGTCCATAACCCACACAAGATAGAATAATTGCCTTAAATGCAGTAATAATATCTCAAGTTTATAATCAAGTTCCAACATATATTCATCAACAGAAATTTCATATTTATCATAATTATGATATAAAATGTAATTTCACGAGAATCACCAATTCCAGGATGTAACAAGAAAATCCATACTCCGGTGGCCAAACCTTCGTATGGTTCTAAAACAGGACGGACTTACCCCATCTCGTGAGTGTAGCCGTAAAACAGGAGGATCCACAGTGTGGTCCTAAATCATATAGTCAAGGTGCACCAAGGCTAACGCCTACTGTCGTTAGCTACAGTATCCTGGCAAAGGTTCTTCCAAAACATATATACTAAAATACTTTCTCATAGTACTCAAAATTCAGAATCCAAGTGAAACCTTCAAACCATACATGTCATTTCAGAGTCAATTACATTTCAGAATAGGGACTTATGCTCATAGCTCATCAATCACAATCATATTTATTCTCACTTCTCAAATAACTATATAACAAATATATTTCATCACTTCAAAATTGGTCTTCAATTTACTAAAATTGTAATCCAAATATACTAATTTACTTACTCTCTCAATATATAAAAATTATCAATATTTAAGAGCAAAATATCATAATTTTAGTTAGGTAAAATATACATATTTCACAAAATAAGTTTTCTCACAGTTTTAATATGAAAAATAAATTCCATAATGAATATAGCATGCAATAAAATGATCATAGACACCATATCTACTCACAAATGGTTCTAAAGAACCGAAGAGCAATCTTCAAGAGCCTCCAAAAATACCGATTGATGTCCAATCGCTCTAGAACTCTAGGAACAAAATAATATTGATAAATATAAGCTAATTATATCATCAATTAGAGTAAAACAGCCCCAAATTCTAGGGTTCCTAAATACACTAATATTGCTAAATAAATAAATAAAGAGTTGATAAATTAAATAGAGTAGATTAGAATTATCATTATCACTAGATAAGTAGGAATGATGATGAAAATTGCTTCAATCTCCCCAAAAACTCCAAAACTCTCTAATGGAGTTTAGAGAGAAAATGAAAGTGATGAGAGAAAATGATGATGATGAAAATAAGAATAAAGAGATGAATATAATAGTGATGATTGGTGTTAGAATAAGAAAATAAAAATGGAATTTGGGTGGTGGAGGGAGAGAGATTCGTGAGAGCAGAGAGGAGAGAAGAGAGGAAAGAAAGAAAAAGAAGTTGAGGAAGAGTGGAAGGGAAGTTTACGGGAGAAAGAGAAAAGAGAGAAAAGAATCGAATTTTAAGTGGGGTGGGTCCCACCTATTATATATATATTATTATTATTTTTATGGATACTACAATAACTTTACGGAGTTTGAATGCCTCTTATGATATTTTGTAGATTTGAATTGCTTTATTTCGTGTAGTTTTTTATTGATTTGATTTGAATTTTAATTGTAGTGATATTTAGGAAATATTTTAGACTTAAACGTGTATTAATGGTTGACTCCAGACTTAATTGCAATGAATTTTAAATAGACATTGTACATATATATTCAGTATAACTGTATACTATATGTTGGCTCCCTTGTTGAGTACTATTAGTTGTGTTGTGCATGTAGCAAAATTGTAAAATAATGACTAGTGTTAAAAGTCTAGAATTTGTTGACATAATACACATCTTGATTAACTTTTCAATAAATCCTAATTGATTGGTATCTTCATTAACCCATCTTTCATAAATACTAGATTTTATTCCGTGTAATTTTCATAGATACTAGATTTTATTAATTCAATTAACTTTTCACAAAGTTTGAGGGCCCGTTTGAATTACAGTACTTCTGACTTATCAGAAGTTACTCTGTCGTGTTTGACTATATAACTTATGACTTCTCGAGAAGTTATTTCAATGCTTTTAGAGAAGTCAGAATATTTGACTTCTTTAGAAGCACTTTTCAAAATAATTGAAATAAAAAATTTTGTTATTTTATATCCACATACAAAATAACTTATTCATAAGTTACTTCTCAAAAGTTACTTTTATATAAGTGTTTAAATAAGTTATTTACCCAAACTGACCCTGAATGATATAACATTTATTAAATTTTTCATAAATACTAATTGAATCTCCACATATGTATACTCTCTTCATCTTCTCACTTTGGCCACATATACAAAGATTAATTAAGATAGAATCATTCAAGCTAGCTTGCTAGGAAGATGACTATGTTAACTTTGGCTAACTTTTTTGTACTCATCATGCTGGCAACAGGTTCATTGTATTTTTTAATATTAATAATTTCTTCTTTTTATTAGATATATTATTCTTTCTCCAGACTAAAATAATTTTCCAATTATAATTATGTACAATATTAAAAAAATGATTGAGATTCCATTGATTTAAGATAAATTTTTATGTTTCTAGTAAATTATCTTTACTTAACATTTTCTTTCCTACACTCTCCTTTAAGTTATCTCATTTATCTTAATCATTTATTAGGAGTATTAGGAGAATGTATATAATATATTGCCTAAGATTTTTTGAATGAACAAACATTTTGGAACAAAAAGAATTGCAAAGTAAACAATTATTTGCTATGGAGAAGTTTTAATATATTTATGTCCTTGATCTATCATCTATTTCATTCGTAAAAAACTATCAGACATGTTGAAAAATATACTGATTTTGGTAAATTATAAAATTAATGTATCTCAATAAAATATTTCTGTTGGGACGTCAAAAATATCTTGATGCATTGATTTTTCAATATATTAGAATTTATTCATTTCCTATTATGTCAGATAGTATTGAATTAATGGAACTCATATTGATCACACAATGCTCTAGATACCAAAATGTCTTCTTCTTATAATTAAATAGCTTCATTTTAATTTAGCAGATTCCCCTATATTTCTCAAGGTGACATTGACTTGCTACACTAAATATCCTATTTACATACAATATAGGAGATGTTAGTATAATTTTTAGGATAGTTTGGTGTAATAATTTTACAGATTCAAAAATCTCTTAAACAAATTTTGGTGATATAAGGTAGAAATAATAAATTTTTCCAAAATTTAATAGATACACACTTAATTTATCATTTTAATTAATATTTTTCAGCTATCACTATGATAAGTCTTCATCAAGTGGTTGGCTTAATAGTCTTCGATTCTTGGATTGACATGCATTGCCCATTGGTGGAATTTAGTTGTAAGATGGACTGCAAAACCAAACATGGTTTTTTCTTATCCTTTGGAGTATGTAAGGATATCTTTTGTGTTTGCTACTATGAATTAACGCACTGATTTAGCCAAGTAATTAAGAGCATTTTGGAGTTTGCATTATATAATTATGAATTTTGCACTCATATTGAGGTTTCTATTGCTCTTGACTACTAATTGTTGGATCATTTTGATATGTATACCGTTCACTATTGTTGGAGTTTTTTTCCTCTAAATTAATATGATTTGTGTGTTTATATGATGCACTGAAGAGCTGCTCTGGAATGTGAGAGTATTTTTTTTAATTAACTTCTCATAATACTAAGGCTTGGTTTGGTAATGTTGTGACTCTGAAAAAGTTGTTAAGCTCTTTGAGCTCTCGATCAAAAAGCTATTCCTAGTGGCTTATAGGAGCACCCTTAATTCTCAAAAGTTATGAGCAAAAGCTCCTTGACTTTTTAAGTTACCAAACACAAAAAGAGAGCTTATGCTTTTTAAGAGGAGGAACACTTACTCAATAAATTTTACCAAATTCACACTAAGTGATAAGTAACTTCGTTAATCTTTCATAAACAACTAGTTTTATTAATTCAATTGTCTATAGTTATTAAAATTAGCTATATACACCTTCATTAACTTTTCATAAATACTAAGTGATACATACATACATCCATCCATCAACCTTTCATATCATGTTTTATTAATTCAATCATTATATAGTTATTGAAATTAATAATCATTATATAGTTATTGAAATTAATAAGTTATTGACTTATACATATATTTTAGACAATACATCAAGAATCAAATCTGGAAAGTAGTTAATTTTGATTTTGAATGACCATAATAAATATTAATGTTTGTATCTTATTTATATATATATATATATATATATATAACGAGTAAATTAAATTATAATGGAATATCACTTTTTAAATTTACTCGTGTGCCCTTTGAATAATTTTGTCAATAACTATCATTTGCATATTTTTGATTATATATATAGTTGATTATACAACTTTGAGCATAAAAGAGTAATGAAACTCTAAATTGATCCTTCATGACAATAATTTCAGACCAATTAATTTTCCAAAAAAGAAAAATCCTTTTTAATTTATCATGATTTAAAATAAATAGAATAAATTAATTAGTTCATCCTTAAATTTTTGGTGATTTTTTGTTCTATTTTCATTTTTTAAACATCAAGCTAAGCTTAACATATTTTTATAAATCATTAGGGATTATTTTATCCTATTTTAATAAAGAGAATAAAAAAATATATTTATTCCTTTTGATAAGCTAAGTAATTTATCTAGTTATTTCATGAAAGATCAAACTGAAATTTTGCTAAAATAAATAAATAAAAGATGTATGTCTTGGAATGAATATTCTCCACACCTATATATATCCTCTCTATCTTCAGAAGTTACATATTATCATGACAAGTGTTATATATTACCCAAAAATGGTGACAAATGGAATCATTAATTATACTTGTAATTATACTTGTTAATGCGATGAAACAACTATCAATTGTACATCAAAAAGAAAAAAAAATGGTTAGCTATGATAAAATAACTGTAATAAAATAACTGGTGCCATTTGCATAACTAACTTTAGGTTTCGCCTAAGATGGGTGCATAAGATTATATTCTTACCATTTTCTATACATAATCGACTCCTAAACTCAAATATGATTTCAAAAATATCTATTTTTAATTTATTAATGAAAGGTTTTTCCATAATTTTTTCAATTTAAATAAACTTGGTGGCGAATCCACTATTTATCAATAATTTTTAATCTCTTTTTCACCGTTCATGTGGTGATCCCGATTGCGACAAAGAGACAATTTTTTGAACAGAGAAATATAAGTTTTTGTTGGAATAATAACCATATTATATCATATTTCAAGACCAAAGATATAATAGAATTTATGCCTACAAAAATGAACGAGAATAACACACATCTTTAACAACTTTTCATAAATACCAATCGATTTGTACCTTCATTATAACCTTTCGTAAAATCCATATTTTATTAATTCAATTATCTTTTCATAAAGTTTGAGTGATATACCTACATTAACCTTTCATAAATACCAATTAAATCTTCACCTACGTATACTCCCTTCATCTTATAAAGTTGTGTGTATATATATATATCATCACAACATATACAAAAATTAGTTAAGAATTATTTACGTGCTAGAAAGATGTCTAAGATAACTTTGATAAATTTTTTTGCATTTATCCTGCTGGTGACAGGTTTGTCCTATTTCTTAATATTTAAAAATATCTTTTTTCTAGTGTTTATATTATACTTCTTCTAGACTAAAATAATTGTCCAATTATAACTATGCACCATTTATTAGGAGTTGTAGGGAAAAATAATTAATAATTTTGCCTAAGTTTTTCTATTGAAAAATTATTTTGATAGTAGTAGTAAATTCATGTTCTTGCTTTATTATCTACTCTTATTTTGTCAAATATTATCTTCAAATTGCAAAATAGAATGATTTTTGTAAATAACAAAATTAATGTATCTAAGCATAATATTTATGTTGAGATATTAAAACATAAATGTTTGGGGCACAATAAAAAATCAGTCAAAACAGTCAATAAAGTCCAATTAACACTTTATGACCCAATAACACTTTTAATTATAAGTATATTTTTAATGAGCTGAGAGATTGTGGCCAAAATTCCTATTTATTGGCTGTTTTAACTGATTTTTTGTTGTGCCTCTAGCAATGCTCATATTAAAATACCTTGATACATCAACTTTCAATGTATTCAATCTATTCATTTCTCTATCAAACAATATTGGAGGAAGGAACCTTATACTTATCACATAATGTCTAGATATCAAAATATATTTTTCTTAATTAACTAGTTTCATTTTAATTCAGCTTGAGACTCTCTCAATTTGTCTAAGTGAAATCAGCCCGCTACACTAAATGCATTGTTCATGTATAATCGAGGGGATGTTAGCATAACTTTTAGGGGGTTAGTGTAATAATTTTACAAATTTAGAAATATCTTAAGTAAATTTTAATAATATCATGGAGAAAAGATAATTTCACCAAAATTCAATAAATAAACACATAATTTGTCCTTATAATTAAATTTTTGCAGCTATCTCAATAACAAGTCATCATCAAGTGGCTGCCATGAAGTGTGTTGACCATTGGTTTGACATATTGTGTCCAGAGGACGAAATCAATTGTATGATGGATTGTAGAAAAAAACATGGTTTTACGGTAGTGGGAAATTGTATCGGTATTGTTTGTGTTTGTTACTGTGAATGAAAAATGCGCTAATTATTCAGCAAAGTAGTTCACAGCACAATTTGAAGTTTGTATTAGGCTTGATTAAGAATTTTGTACGTACTCATTAAGAGTTTGTGAATGAGAGAGCAT
Source organism: Aeschynomene evenia (assembly GCA_013621005.1). Lineage (NCBI taxonomy): Eukaryota > Viridiplantae > Streptophyta > Magnoliopsida > Fabales > Fabaceae > Aeschynomene > Aeschynomene evenia. Next base: position 22,854,481 of record CM024264.1, on the reverse strand, counting down.
TTCTTATTAACCAACTTTATTTTAATTCAACTAATTGAGACTTAATTCCTTTCAATTTATCTAAGCGAAATCGACATGCTACGCTAATTCATTTTTCATGCATAATTAGATGGAATGTTAGTATAACTTTTAGGAGGGAGCTCCATCTAATAATTTTATAAATTCATGAACATCTTAAGTAAATTTATAAAAAAATAATTTTATTAATTAAAATTCAATAGATATATAAACATGTAATTTATTTGCCGTTAATAATTAAAATTTTGCAGCTATCTCTAAGACAAGCTATCGTCAAGTAGCTGCGATGGAGTGTATTGAGTATTGGTACGACATGTATTGCGATGTGGACGAAATCACTTGTACGATGAATTGTAGAAACAAACATGGTGTTACAGGCGTCGGAACTTGTAGCAGTACTGTGTGTAGTTGCTACTATGAATCAATAATGTGCTAGTTAATCCGGCGAAGTAATTCACATCATACCTGAAGCAGTAATGTTTGTTGTATAACATAAATATATTAAATTAGCTAGTATTTAATTGTGTTATATGTCATATGTAATATATGTTATATGTAATAAAGATTATGTTGACATATAACACATATTAGATATATACTAGTTGAATGTATTTCTGTTGTACAACAAACATTATCTTACTTGAAGTTTGTGTTAGGAGTGATGATTATAGATTTTGTACACCATATCGTGATGCCTGTTGATCTTGGCTATTTCTAATGCCAAAGCATAAAATGTTATACTCTCTCATCTCTATATTTACTGTATAATTTAATTACTAAATTATAAAAAAAAATTCACTTTTTATGCAATGAAAAATCAGATTTCTTGCCTAATATAATATTTTAAAATTCATAATTAATATAATTCTATGCATGATTCTAACACTACCAGTTACCTATATAGCTAAACCTCATATGCTTTTGATCTCATCACTAACTTTTCAATTACAATAAAAAGCAAAATGATTATTAACTTCTAGATCAATAATATTTATCGTACAACATAAATACGTCCAACTAGTATTCAACATGACATAATATGGAAGGTGTGTTATATGTGTAGCACACGTACGTGTAGTACACATTTCATATTATATATATCACATATTAAATACTAGTTGGACGTATTTCTGTTGTACGACCAACATTAATGCCTCTGAGAAATGTTTATTGTACGACAAAAATACATCCAACTAATATCTAACGTGTGTTATGTGTCCTACATAATGTGTGTCATACGTAACAAATATTATGTATGACACATATTACAGATGATACATAACACATGTTGAATCCTAGTTAAATTTATAATTGTTGTACATATACTAGCTATTACCTTACCGACAAAGAATTGCTAAGATTTCTACATGAAGCACCTTATTATTCACCTCCGAGTTCTTTGATTATGCGATCTTAAGATTATGACGTGTGATCATCATTTGTCATTGACTTTATCCCAAAAGTGTGAATCTACCTATACTATGTCGATTTTCACCATTAGGAGCAATAAAGCATTATGGTTCGTTTGTTTTATTCATTTTTTATTGATATGATCTCTTACCTTTATTATTTTTTTTCTAATTTGGTCCCCTTGTGTTCTAAGTCGCTTTTCAACTTGATTGATTATTGTTGTGATGCCCTTCAATAATATATTTTTTTGACAATATTATTTATGCTAGAAATGGTTGGAATATATGTGACATGATGATTTGAGAGGTTTGATACAATTCTAGTAGTTTTTCGGGCTCTAGTTATTATTTTTCTTAAACAATTTAATTTGCGACGAGGAAAAACGAGACTCAATTTTATTTTTAAGAGAGAAATTTAAATTTTTGTTGGAACAATAACCATATTATATCATATTTACGTATAGATCAAAGATATAATATTTTATATCCATAAAATAGAATAAGAATAACACAATATAGAATCAGAATATTATACATCTTCATCAACTTTTCATAAACACTAGTCGATTTGTATCTTCGTTAACCTTTCATAAATTCCAGAAATTAAATCAAGTGATAGTACCTACATTAATTAACCTTTCATAATAACCAATTGAATCTTCATATATATATATATATAGAGAGAGAGAGAGGGAGGGAGAGAGAGGGAGGGAGAGAGAGGGAGAGGGAGAGAGAGAGAGAGAGTATAGAGAATTAATAACAATGATGTTACTAAACTAACTAACCATAACAGAAGTTAGCACATGTAGTTAGAAGTAATTAAGCTTAGCCTCATTGTATAAATACCTCACTCAATGTATTAGTTACTCATCTAATCACATATTCATCTTCTCTCAAGACCTTCCTTTCTTTGAGCTTAGCATCTCTATTTTCTTCTCTATTCCTTTGCACTTGCATTGCTACAAAGATGACTAAGTTAAATTTGACAAACTTATTTGCATTTGTTCTACTGGTAACAGGTTATCATATTCCTTAATATTTATAATAAATCTCTTAGTGGATATACTTTTTTTAGACCAAAATAATCGTCCAATTATAATTATGCACCATATTAAGAAATTGATTGAGATATCATTGATTTAATATAAATTTATATGATTGTACTAAATTATCCTTAGTTAATTTTATCTTTCCTAAACTCTCTTTTAAGTTATCACATTTTCCCAAACCATTTATTAGGAGTATTAGGAAAAAAAATATTGTTGCTTAAGTTTTTTGAATGAGTAATCTAATTATTTTGGTCTGGATGAAGTATTAATAGATTTATATCCTTGTTTCATTATCTACTTTCTTCGTCAAATACTATCTTAACATTGAAAAATGGACCGATTTTCTTAAATTACCTTGATACATTGATTTTTAATATACTATTCCTTCCATTAAAAAATAATAGACGTTTTAGGGAGAAAAAAAAATTCCACAATAATAGTCATTTTCAACTTTCAATGTGAATTTAACTTTTTCATACATATTATACCCCTAATATCATTTCTCTTTTTTTCTTGAATATACCCCTAGTCATCTTTCTTTCTCATTAATGCTTTAGGTAGTTTAGTCATTTTAATATATTTTTTTATAAAATTAAGAATATTTATTAAATTTCTTAATCTATGTGCAAAAACCTTAAAAGACTAATATTTTAAAATGGAGGGAGAAGAATCTATTCATTTTCCAACGTGTCACACAGTATTGGAGGAAGGGAGCTCATACTTATCACACAATGCTCAAAATATAAAAAAAAAAATCTTCTCCTTAATTAAATAACTTCATTTTAATTCAGCTTTAGACTCCTCTTTATTTGTCCAAGTGAAATCGATTTGCTACACTAAATGCATTAATTCAATTATCATAGAGGGGTTGTTAGTATAATTCTTAGGGGGAGCTGCACATAATAATTTTACAAAATCAGGGACATCCTAACTAAATTCTAGTAATATTATTCGAGAAAAATAATTTCACCAAAATTCAATAGATAAACACTTAATTTGCCATTAATTAACATTTCACAGCTATCTCAATGACAAATCATCGGCAAGTGGCTGCGATGGAGTGTACTGACCATTGGATTGACCTGAATTGCCTATTGGACGAGATCAATTGTATGTTGGATTGTAGAAACAGACATGGTATTACAGCCCTGGGAAATTGTATGGGTAATATTTGTGTTTGCTACTATGAATTAAGATTGTGCTAATTCAGCGAAGTAATTCAAGTTTGTGTTAGGCCTAATTATGAGTTTGTACTCATTGAGATTCCTGTTTTTCTTGACTATTTCTAATGCCTAATAAAGCACAAAATTTTATAATACTCTATCATCTCTATATTTATCATCTAATTTAATTACTAAATTATCAAAATCTTATTTTTTTTTCTTTTTCTGTCATAAAAAATCAGATTCCTCGCCTAATATAATATTTTAAAATTCATAATTAATATAATTCCATGCATCATTCTAACATTACCAATTACTTATAGAGTTTAATTTTGATGCACTGACAGTGTAAAAATATTTTATATTATTAGCCAATCATTAGAACATTTTATTTGTATGACTTTCCAGATAGTGGGAGAGAAATTGAAAACACAATCATAACTGACGTGATAGCACGTGATTGGATGACTGTGTAAAAAAGTTGTACACTGTCGGTAAATAAAAATTAAATTCTTACTTATATAGCTAAACCTCATATGCTTCTCACTAACTTTTCAATTGTAATAAAAAATCATTACTAAATTCTAAACTAGTAAGCTCAATATATATTCAGCAATATTTGTTGTACAACAGAGATACATCAAACTAGTATCAAATATGTGTTATACATAATACGAAATGTGTATTATATCTACGTGTGCTCTTATGCAATTACGAAAGGAGGGAGATTTCATATTTAAATAATTCTGAATGAATGTGTTTATAATAAAAATCTACAGATAGAGAGAACTTTCAATGAAATCCATGCACTGCTCATTTACTCGATCGTAGTATATCTTCAATGTATTCAAAAGGAGGCCAAAAAGGAAGGGAAAATGGCTCCTCCTTAGACCTACATGCAAATGTATGATCGAAAATGTTCATATGAGACCAAAATCAATAATGTTTGTCGTACAACATAAAAACGTCTGACTAATATCTAACATGTGTTATATATGATATAAAATGCGTGTTATATGTACGTGTGTTATACATATAACACACATTGGATACTAGTTTGACGTATTTCTGTTGTACGACAAACATTATTGGACCAAAACAGAATAAGTATTAAATAGAATAAGTATATTAGTTTGAAAATTTCAGGGATGTGTCACTTGATGCTGAATTAATGAAATTTCTTGCCAGCTTTTGTCGATGAGGTTTTGATTCATGCATGGTGTTAATTGTCAACTTCTTAATTAAGATAACAATGACAGATTCTTATATGACAAATCAACCTGTTGTTGTATGACAACTTATTATTGTGGTTAGTAATTTGGATATTTTTAATTTGGGGGTAATATGGCTTATAATGATGTTGTTGCTTGGCATAATAGCCAACAAAATTCCTTCACAATTTTATTATTGTTATATGAAGGTTCATTGTTGCATTAACTTTATAGTTAACAATGTAAACTTTTATAAATACCATGTGAGCCACACATTATTGATTCATAGTTAATAATATAGTCATATAAATAATTATAACAATTGAGTTGAAAAAAAATAAATTTGGTATTTATGAAAGGTTAATGAGTGTCTGAATTGTTTGATATTTATGGAAAGTTAATGAAAATATATAGTATTAAAACATTCATTAGTTTTTCATAAATTCTAAACGATTATTAGACATTTATTATTAGCCTTTCATAAATATAAGATTTTATCACTTAACTTGCCATAGTTATTTAACTTTGCAATAATATATATCTTCATTAACTTTTCATAAATATCGAGTGATACATACTTTCATTAACCTTTTATAAACACCACTTTAATCTCTAACTATATATTCTCCTTCCATCTTTTGAAGTTACATATAGATCATCATAACAAATACCAAGATTGATGAAAGAATTATTTGCTTTAAACTTATTGGAAAGATGACTAAGTCTACTTTGGCAAATTTCTTTACACTTGTTCTTCTAATGACAGGTTCAATCATATTGCTTAATATCCCATATGTTTTCCTTTTTTTTTTTTGGGTACTGTATATATTAATATATTTACGTTCTTATTGAATTATTTACTTCTCAATGTGTTAGATAATATTAGATGAAAAAAAGTACATGCTGAACACACAATGTTCTAAATATTAAAATACCTTCTCTTTTAACTAACTTTATATTACTTTAAGGTAAATTATATTGACCTACCCTGAGATCTAGTGAAATTTAACCCAATTCCTCTCGATTTGGTCAAATGACATTAATCTTCCCTAAATGCATTGTTCAAAATGATAAAGGGGAGGTTATTTTAATTTTTAGTGAAGATTAGTACTGTAATAATTTTCAAACTTAGAGACCTATTAAATATTTTTTTTTGAAAAAATGAGACTCAAATAATTTCACAAAATTTAAGAGATACAAATGTAATTTTTCATTTTAATTAATATTTTGCAGCTTTTTTAATGAAAAATCCTCATCAAGTGACTGGAATAATGTGTTCAGATAGTTGGGTTGACCCAGAATGCAAAAAGGAAGTGGACGGTATTGACAAATGTTTGAATGATTGCATAAATACATATGGAAAAACAAGCTGGGGATTTTGTGTTAATGACACTTGCTTTTGCCAATATGAATGTCCTTATTGGCCCGGTAATTAAGAGCACATTTAGAGTTTGTGATATGTCTAATTATAAATCTTGCACTAAGGGTCCTATTTTTCTTGTGTACGGATGATTATTGTATCATTTTGATATGCTAATGTTTGTCGTATAATAGAAATACGTCTAAAAAGTATCTAATGTGTGATATACATAATATAGAATGTGTGTTATTTACTTATTTATATAGTATAAATACGTATAGCAAACATTCCATATCATGTATAGCATATATTGAATACTTGTCGGATGTATTTCTGTTATACGACAAACATATTTCTGTTATACGTATAGCACACATCCTGTAACATGGATAGCACACGTTAAATACAAGTTGGATGTATGTGAAGCGCTTTCCTTGATGACAATGTTGATGGGACTAATAATAGTATACAATATAGTTAACTTTTCATTGTTACTAAGTGATATAATTAAGCACCGGCTACGTCCGGCCCACAAGTAAGTAGTTTCAATGTGTCATTTGTGTGATATCACCAATGATAAAAACATCAATTTAAATTAAATTGAAAATAATTTTAAATTTAAAAATTCAAATAAAAAATAGAAAATAAGAGACAAAATTAAAAATTCATTGATGTGTCACTTGATGCTGATGTTATTCAATTTCATGTCAGCTTTGTCAATAAGTTTCTACTTCACAATATTGACATCAATTGGAAATTAAAAAGTAACAAGTTAAAATTGTTCATTTCTTAACATAACAAGGATACAAAATTTTATATGAAAAATAAGATAAATAGAACTCCGATCTCATGTATGTTTATTGTACAACAGAAATACGTTCAACAAATATCTAATATGTGCTATTCATCATATGAAATGTGTGCTATTTGTATAGCACACGTACGTATAACACACATTGAATACATATTGAACGTATTTCTATTGTACGATAAACATTATTGTATAACTAATACTCATTTGATATTTTATTCGGGTGTTGTTGCGGTGCTCTCCCATATTTTTTTTTGTAAAGAATAAAATTAATCAATTTATAATACACACCCATATCTACAAATAATGAGAAGTGCTAATAAATGTCTAGAATTCGTTGCCATAATATTTATGCTACGAACAATTGGAAAATATGTGCATGATTTGAGAGGTCTGACATGGTAGTTTTATAGTTTATGTTAAAATGGACACAATGTTTTATGAGGAGAGTGAAATAGACACAATATTTTCTGAAGAGAGAGGAATATAAATTTACGTTGAAATAATAATCATATTATATCACATTTGCTACCATTTGAAATATAATATAGTTTATGTCCATGAAAGAGAATGAGAATAACATGATGAGAATAATACACATATTCACTAACTTTTCATAAATACCAATAGATTTGTACCTTCACTAATCTTTCATAGATATTAAGTGAATCTCTTCAACTATGTATACTTTCTCCATCTTACCAAGTTGTATGTGTATATATATATATATATCATCTTAACATGTATCAAGATTAGTTAAGAATTATTCGCATTGTATTTGGTAGAATGATGACTAAATTAACTTTGGCAAATTATTTTGCACTCGTCTTGCTGGTGACAGGTTCATCGTATTCTTTAATATTTAATGATCTCTTTAGTTAGTATATATTTTATACTTCTTCCATAACAAAATAATTGTCCAGTTGTAATTATATGTGGTATTAAGGAAAAGTTGAGATCACATTGATTTAGGATAAATTTATATGATTTTAGTAATCCTTATTTAACTTTTCTTTGCTAAACTCTCTTTAAGTTACTTTATGGCATTTACCTAAACTATTTATTAAGAATATTTGAGAAAAAATAACTAATATTGTCACCTAAGTTTTTGAATGAACAATTATTTGCAAAGTGAACCATTATTTTGGTTCAAAGAGAGTATTAATATATTCATAGCATTGCTCTATTATCTACTTAATTCTTTCATCAAATACTATATATGTGACACATTTAAAAATAGACTAAGTTTGGTAAATTACAAAATTAATATATTTGAACATAATATTTCTTTTGAAAAGTCAAAATATCTTGATATATTGATCTTTATGTACTAGAATGTATTCATTTCCGATTGTGTTAGATAATATTGATTACAAAAAGCTCATACGGATCACACAATACTCTAGATGTTTGTATAATTAACTAGCTTCATTTTAATGAAGCCTAACTCCCCTCTATTTATCAAGATGATCGATATCAACATGCTACACTAAATTCAATGTTCACGTATAACATAAGGATGCTTGTATAATTTTCAAGGGAATTCATTGTAATAATTTTATAAATTGAGGGATCTCTCATAAGTAAATTTTAGTAATATAAGATAGAAACAATGAAATTCACAACAATTCTAGAGAAACATGCATAATTTTTCATTTTAATTAATATTTTGTAGCTATCTCGATGACAAGTCATCATCAAGTGGCAGCCATATTTGGATTCGATTCTTGGATTGACATTAATTGCCCATCAGACAACCTCAATTGTAATATTGATTGCATAAACAAACACGGTCTCACAGCTTCAGGAAATTGTAATGGAGCCATTTGTTTTTGCTACTATCAATTATGGTATTGATTCATTCAAGTAATTAAGAGCATCGAGCTTCCTATCGTTCTTGGCTACGGATTGTTAGATTATTTTGGTATGTACTCCTTTCATTATCCTTGATGACAATGTCCAAAGGATTAATGATATATACATAGAATGATATATAGCTAGTACTGAATTTTTTTTGTCTCCCTTAATTAATTAGATTGGTGTTTTTATATAGTGCATTATATTGATGAATTATTGTTAAAAGTTTTGTCTGTGTAATTCTATGTGTTGTATACTTGTATCATTTTCATTTTGATTTTTATCACTCTAATTTATTTCATAACACACATTCCGTATTATGTATAGCACACATTGAATACTAGCTAGTTGGACGTATTTCTGTTGTACGACAAACATTATTGTTCTTCCATGGAATAGTATATTTCATGTTACATGATACAAGGCACAATCACTTGTGATTGATAATAAAGTTAGAATTAGTTAGTTTAGCTAATTATGTTATTAGTTCTAGTTATAGTTTGTTAATTTTGTTTATATCATTAGTCAGTACTTGGAGAGAACAATATGATCCTATTGAAGACACATTGTATATAAGCTCAATTTGTACCATAACTATTCAAAAGTGTAATTCATTACTTCGATACAATCTCAATAATGTTTGTCGTATAATAGAAATACGTCCAATTAGTATTCAACATGTGCTATACATAATACAAAATGTGTGTTATACGTACGTGTATTATACATATATAACACATATTATGTATTATCTATAACACACATTGATACTATCTAGTTGGACATATTTCTATTATATAACAAACTTTATTGCTTCAATTCTCTCCTTCTTTTTCTTCTCCAAATTGAATGTGCAACTCCCTTCTCTTTTCACATTTTACACTAAAAATTTCTTATTGATCAATGCATATGCGCTATTAACCATTTTTCTCCCTTTGTTGTTAGTTGTAATTATATGTGTTTCACATACAACGGAAAAAATGGCAAAATACATGTTTTGTACTTAATTTTCAAAGCTCTACACTACAAGACTTAAGTTTTTTTTAGTTATATTTGTTGTTACTAAATGCATTGAGTCGCAGGAAGAAACACTAATGCTAACAATAAAATTGTTGTTGCATTTCGTTATAAAAAATGTTGTTGCGAAAATTTTTGCAATTATCTTTGATATCACCGTCAAAACATTTTTCTCAACAACAATTATCGCTAGCGTAACCAACTTATGCTAAAAACTTTAGTTGCGGCCTTAGATAATACTAAAGTGATATATATAATACCAAATTATCATATATAAGTGATATATAATACCTTCATTAATCTTTCAAAAATACCAAATTTAATTATATATCTAATAGTTGAAGTTATAAAATTTAAATATATAATTCACCTTTACATATATTTAAACAACAGGGGTTAATTATCAAATAGATGTGAATTATTATCAAATGTCACTAACATAACTTCAAATAACTATATATTACACTATTCAATAACTTTTTATTGAGTTAATTTTTAACAAAACTCACCTTAGAATTAGAAATTCACACTTCACATTATATTGATGATATCTATAATTTTTCACATTAATCTAAACATATTTGGTGTTGATTTATAAACATAAAAATTAATGTAATGCATATGTTTAAAATAAATGAAAATAAGAGCTATATGAATGTATTCTTATTAATGTTCAATATTTATAAAATTTGGCACAAGTAATTTTTATTATTAGTTGTTGTCATTCAACATTTGAATCAACAAAAAGTCATTAATCTCATCGATGTTCAATATCTATAAAATTTGGTACAAGTAATTTTTTTTAATTATTTGTTGTCATTCAACGGTTAAATTAACAAAAAATTATTTAAATCTCATCAATCATTTTATATGTTATATATTACATGACTACTATTTACTCTTCTGATATCAAAAAATACATATACCCATATATATATATATATAATTTTTTTATACACAGTCATTCAATCATGTACTGACATATTAGTTATGATTGTGTTTTCTCTCTTCTACTGTCTGAAAAATTATACAAATAGAGTATCTTAATTGGATGACAATATACAATATCATTACACTGTCATTATATATATATAAGGAGGAATTCATTGAAATCTAAGACTTGTTACACTTATACCATCAATAAGTTTTAATAGAATATATTTTTCATTAATCCAACTTTTGAATTATTACTACATATTATGTTGATTGCTTGTGTCAAATTTCGGAAAAATCGGACACAGTATGATATATATTGTGTTTCTCTTCATTAAGGATATTGTATTGAAGTATTGTGAAAGTTTGGTCTCTACAATGACATATATATGTTGTATCATTTTCATTTTGTTTATTATTCATTCTCGTTTATTTCACATTTTATTCATCAATATTGTTAAATAATGTATCTTTTACTTATATTTTGAGAGACAAACATATTTTATTATAAGAATAAAATTAAGAGATTATTTATTTGTATTGATTTAGGGTCTATAAATAATTTATTTAAGTTTTCATGTAAAATTAAAGTATCTTATGAAAGTTAACTTATGAAAACGTTTTGTATTTAAATATATAATAATGAAAATATTTATTTCAAGTATTTTGAAAATAAAAGAAGTTAAATGAAAGTTTATTAATCTTAGTTTAGAAAAAAATGCCTTATATTATCATTTTAGCTATATGTACCTAAATATTATAATAATAGAATTCATATATATATATATATATTAAAATGACAATTGTGGCAGTTGGAATATATGTGGCATGGTTTGAGAGGTTTGACACAATTTTGGCAATTTTTCTAGCTTTATTGAGTGTTTTTCTTTTTTATAAATTTAACTTGCAAAGAGAGGGAAAAAGGCACTCAATTTTTAGTAGAGGGAGAAATTTTAATTTTAATTGGAATAATAATTATATTTTGTCATAGTCATTTTGCATGGATCAAAGATATAATAGATTTTAAGTTCACAAAAGAGATTGAGAATAACACAATATAAAATAAGATTTAATAATACACGTATTCATCAACTTTTCATAAATACCAATCGGTTTATACCTTTAATAACCTTTCGTGAATACCATATTTTATTAATTCAATTAAATTTTCATAAAGTTTGATTGAATAGTACTTATGTTAACCTTTCGTAAATATAAAATGAATTTTCACCTATTTATACTCCCTCTATCTTCCAAAGTTGCAATATATATATGCCAAAATTACTTAAGAATTATTCATATTGCACTTGCTAGAAAGATGTCGTTTAAGTTAACTTTGGCAAACTTTTTTTCAATTGTCTTGCTGGTGACAGGTTTATTATATTCCTTAATATTCAATAATCTCATTTTTTTAGCAGATATATTATACTTGTTTCAGATCAAAATAATTGTCCATTTATAATTATGCACGATATTAAGAAAATATTTTACATTACATTAATTTAAGATAAATTTATATTATTGTACTAAATTATTCTTACTCAACTCTTTCTTTCCCAAACTCTCTTTGAGTTGTCACATTCATTTATTTGAAGTATCAAGGGAAAACTAGTTATTATTGCTGCCTAAATTTTTTGAATGAACAATTATTTTTGAACAAACAAATTTTCAAAATGAATAAATATTTTGATTCAAATAGAGTATTAATATATTCATGTCCTTGCTCTGTTATATATCTACTTATTTCTTTATCAGATAATATCTTATACATAGGAAAAAATGCTAATAATTTTTGTAAATTACAAAAATTAGCATATCTAATTAAAGACAATATTTATGTATGTTGAGATGTCAAAATACCTTATTACATTGATATTTCAATGTACCAAAATTTATTCATTTTTCAATGTGTTAGATAATATTGAATGAAGGGAGAGCTCATGATCAGATCAATGCTCTATATATATATATCAAAATATCTTCTTCTTAATAAATTATTAGGTCCATTTTAATACGGCACAAATTCCTATTTTTTAATAGACAAAGAATGAGCATGAAAAAAATGGGCAAAACTCATGAGTAAGGTGCAATGAAACCACACCTACAGGATTTATAAAAAAATAGTCTCATTAAAAAACTAAAAACTTCATAAACTTATTTGAGAAAAAAGAGTACTATACCAATAACCAATAAAGAGGAGTGACATATAACCAACTATTTTAAATATAAAAGTAAGAGATTTGAATGGATGAGATCATAAAATTAACAAAAGATTGATTAAAAAAATTGGCTCCAAATTAGTTATCTTTTATAAAAGAGTTATTTATTTAATTTTTAATTAAATCATTTAAAAAATAATACATGTATTGTTATTTAATTTAAAATTTAGTTAAAACTTGGTAAAAGAAAATTATAAATGTATAAATTTGAAATAATGAAAATTTAGTGAGAGTACCCTAGGAATAATTTTTTATTAAAGAGTTCAATCTACTTAATTCTCTGATTTTCAGTCCACCCTTATGTAGATAGACACAAAATTTGAATCTCTCATAGAACACAAATTTTTATTATTTTATATCTTTGTCTCAGCAACCAAACATGATTTGTCCATTCATGATTATGCCATTTTAAGTTTAGCCTACTTTGGAGTTGAGACGCCCTCTCTATTTGTTAAGGTGATCGATATCGATGTGCTATACTAAATGAGCTATTCACATACAATAAAGGGGATGTTAATATAATTTTCAAAAAAACTTGGTGTAATAATTTTGAAAATTCAAGGACCTTCTAAGTAAATTTAATGATATAAATAAAAATAATTAATTTCATTCAAATTCAAGCAATAAATATGTAATTTGTTGTTATAATTAATACTTTGCAGCTATTTCAATGACAACTCATCATCAAGTGACTAGTGAAGAGATTTTAGATTCTTGGATTGATATAAATTGCCCACTGGACAACTTCAATTGTAATTGGGATTGTGTAAACAAACATGGTGCCACAGCCAATGGATATTGTAACGGTAACATTTGTTGTTGCAAATATTTTCTACATTCTTGATTCAACCAACAAGAAAGTTAAAGCACTTGGAGTTTGTGTTACGCTTTATTATGGATCTTGCACACATACATACGCCTATTACAATAATGTCGATGGGATTAATACTACAATAATAAGATTGGTGTATTTATACAGTGAATTGATATGTCAATAAGGGTCGGTACATCTAGTTCAGTCTTGTATGTCTTATGTGCAGCTAAGCATGACTTGAGTTTGAATATTGGAAAACTCTCTTTGATAGACGATATGTAATTTCCACCATATACTCTTATTGAAGTTGATGGTTTGTCCTAGCTGTGCACGAGGATGTGTCTTCCTAATCTAAACTTTTCAAAAAAAAATAAAATAAAGTGAATTAAAATAACATAAAAGTTTGGTTTGGAAAGCAATATATATTGTATCATTTTTATTTTGTTTTTTGTTTATTTCATACTTTATGTATCATTGTTGTTAAATATTGTATCCATTACTTGCCTTTATATATACCAATCGATGTTGATCTTAATCTTGATTCGAAGTTACCATAATGTTGATTATAATCAGAGTAAAGGACAAATAAGTCTCTATCGATTTTTGTCGTGGACACATAGGTCCCTAACCAGTACAAATGTTAGACTCATAGATCCCTCGATTGTATTGGTTAGGGACATATGAGTCAAACGTTAGTCAAACGATGAAAGTAACCGAGGGACCTATAAGTCTAACATTTATACTGGTTAGGGACAATTTTACTATTTATTTTGGTTAGGGACCTATGTGTCCACGACAAAGATCGATAGGGACCAATTTGTCCTTTACTCTTATAATTATAACTCACATTCATTAATTATTTTAAATTATTAGACCATATTAATTAATAATATCAAATAGTTATATCACAAATTAGTTATGCCAAATACTAAATATGAGCCTACTAGCAACAAAAAAATAAAAAAATACTAATATGAGGCAAGTTATTAGTTAGAGTAAAATATTAAATTGATCTCATACAACTTTTTTTTCCAAAATTAGCAAATTAATCTCATACTTTATAAACTACTATAGCGGCGACTTGGCAACTTGGCAGGGACTACTGTGACTATCAAGTCACATTTCTACTGCTTTAATGAAAATAAGTGTATTGTGTACTCTTTACTTTTACAATGTATCTAAAAATTAGAATAAATATCATATTTTAAAGTAATTAACCTTCAATTTATATTTTAAGTAAAAGTCCTAAAAATTTAAAATTTTAAAGACTATGTTTTAACTTTATACTCATTAAAATAATTATACTATATCTGATTTTAAAGTACATAACCTTTAATTTAATATTGTATAAAAAAATGAGTAATGTGTAATTTCAAAATATACTATCTTTATTTTTATAATGTGTAAAAAAATAAGTATAATTTCACAATTTAAAATGTATAGTCTTCAATTTCTATTTTATGTAAATTGCAAAAAGATAGATCTAAAAGTAAAAACCCAATTGAAACTCATTAAGGACCTCACTTTTCCATAATCTCAACAAATTTCATGAATTTGCTAACAAGTAAATAGTTGAAATGGACTGAGAGCTAGAAGTTTATCTCAAATTGTGTAATACCTGGGGTAGTTTGAGTAAGAGATCTCGGTACAACCGGGGAGATAGGACCACGTGGGACCCACCTCCCCACCTTTTTTCCTTCCTTCCCTTCATTTTCCTTTCCCCATTCTCGTATCCTCTTTCTCTCTTTTCTTTCTCTCCTTCTTTTCTTCTTCTTTTCTACCCCTCCTTCTCAAATCTCTCTCAAACCCCAACCAAATTCCATTAATCATCAAAGATCAAGTTAGCTTTGCTCATCTAGTATATTGAGGGTAAGTGTAGAGTATTTCTTTTTCTCCATTGGTGTCTATTTTCTCTAATTTTCGGATTTGGGGGTTTAGGGTTCCTAATTGGGGTTTTTGATTTTGTTGAGAGATTGAGGTTTGTGATGTGTTCTCTAGGGTCTCAACCATCTAGGGAAGCTCCGGGGAACTCATCCTAGCTCTGGGTGGAGTCTTGGAGCTCTTTGGAGTAATTTGTGAGTAATGGGTTATTTGTAGTTTATGTATGATTTTGATTGAATCTGTGAATATCTTGCTATGATAGTTGATAGGGACTGAGATTGGTTGATACATAATTGATATTGCATGTTGGTTGTGTTTGATTTGGATGAGTTGTGGTGAAAATGTGGATTTGGGGATGATTTTCGCGATGTTCTCTGCAGAATTTCGTCTCTGACCCAGGCTGTAATCGATTACAGCGAATTGGTAATCGATTACTGTAATCGATTACCAAAACTCTGTAATCGATTACTGCGGGTTTGTAATCGATTACAGACAGCTTATTTTCGCAAAAATTTTCTTCAGAACGAAATTCGAAGCTGGTAATCGATTACAGAGGTCTGTAATCAATTACATCAGTATGAAAACTCAATTTTCAAGACTTTAACTCAACATTTTCTTATTTTGAAGTTAATTACTCAAATCCATTCGTTCACCACTACTCCAAACTTATTACCTAAATGTTTATAAGGTCATGGGATTTATGATATGATGTTGATGATGAAATGATGAATTGATGAGCTACTTAGACTGTGATTGTGAATGATGTGTGCCACTAACAGCGCTAATTAAGATAAAATATTTGAATGAATTAAGAGATGGTAAAACGACCTGAGGAGGGGCATAGCTCACGGGGTCGTAAATGGAAACCTGAGGAAGGGCATAGCTCGCGCGGTTTCGCAGTATGGTGTCTGAGGAGGGGCATAACTCGCGGGACATCCATACTGCCTATGAACATGAGTTGGGGCCGCGCTCCAGGTGTTCATAGATTAAAAGCTACCAAGATAAAGAGACTGTATAAGAACGCTTGAGTTATATATCTGCTGTGTTGGTGTATTTCTATGCTTGTTGATTCATGATATATCTGCATACACTGCTTATAACCTGTTTATTCACTGAGCGTATGACTCACCCATTCATACAATATGTTTTCAGATCAAGATGCAGATCAAGGGACGAGTTCATCCGTTCCTCCGAGTTCTTAGATTTGGTGAGCCTCGTGTGTAGAGGCCTTATATATTTCTTTTCTAGTGTATGCTCCTAATGTTACAGACAGGATTTCCTTGGACTAGGATAATGTTATGGATGTTGTATAAGTCTATGTAAGACTTACTATTGTTGTGTTGGGTTGTTAGACTTAATTATGGATTAAATTGAATGTTATGACCAGATTATATGTGTGGAGATTATGTATGAATGTATGTTATTGTAGTTGTGGGTGTTGTTGTGTAGTTGGATTATTGTGTGAATTACATGTTAAGACTGACATGGGACTCGGTGTTCCATGTGCCGGTCACGATCAGAATTAGGTCGTGACAAATTGTATTATCAGATTCTTGTTACCTATTTTGGTGAGTGTAATGGTTGACTTAGAGGATAACAACTAAATAGTTGGAATGCACTGTGTGGATGTTATTGTGGGAAGTGCTTTGAGTATTTTTAGTGGTAACATGATTTATAAAGATCAAGAATGCTTTTTATACAATGGAAATACATTCAACTAGCATTTAACGTGTGCTATTATATAATATGTAATGTGTGTTATATGTATAACACACATTCTGTATCATGTACAGTATATGGTACACGTTGGATGCTAGTTGGACGTATTTTTATTGTACAATAAACATTATTGTATAAAGATGTAGTGGCTTGGCATAATAACCAACAACATATATAGCTCGACATTTTAATTATTATTATTATTATCGTTAGGAGACTTTTGTGTGGATGTGTATAACCATTTATTTTGGTGATTTTCATGTGAAACTTTTTATGATTCTAGTAGTTATTACATCTTTCAATAATACTTCTCCATCCTAAAATTATGATGTGTAATAATCATTTGCCTCTAATTAATTTTATCCCAAAAGCGTGAATCTATCACTCTTTCAATTTTTATCATTTGACAAAATTGAAATTTTGGTCTTTTAGTTTTATTCATTTTTTTTTATCCATATGATCCGTCCCTTTCTTTTTATTTAATTTATTCTATTTTGGCCCCTTTATTCTAAATCACTTTTCAATTTGGTCAAATGTTATAGTCGGCTGTCGTTGCATTGTCCTCCAACATTTTTAATTTTGGAAAAAGAATGAAAAAAAATTCATTTATATAATACATACCATGTGTTAAAATAATGAGTAGTGCTAGACTTATAGAATTTGTTTCCATAATATTTATGCCATAAATAATTGGAATGAATATGCATGATTGATAGGTTTGACACAATTTTTACTGTTTTTTCTAGCTCTACTAAGTATTTTTTTAAAATAATTTATTTTTAAAATAATTTGATTTAAAAGAGTGACAAATTTTAAAGAGCGAGAAATTTAAAGTTTAGTAGGAATAATAATCATATTATATTGTATTTTGGATAGATGGAGAGTATAATAAATTTTATGCCAACAAGTGAAAGTATCCATAATATTGACAAAATAATATGTACTTTCATTAACTTCTAATAATAGATAATACCAATTGATTTATACCTTTATTAACCTTTCATAAATACCAAGTTTTATTAATTCAATTAACTTTTCATAAAATTTGAGTGGTAGTATACGTAGTTTCATTAGCCTTTCATAAATACCAATTGATTCTCCACTAATATGACTCCTTTTATCTTCCAAAGTTGCATATATTCACAATACCAAGATTAATTAAGAATGGTGTGTCTATGTGTATGTGGTCATGTATCATCACAATAGCTACTAAAATTAGTTAAGAATTATTCTCTATACACTTCCTAGAAAGATGACTAAGTTAAGTTTGACAAACTTTTTCAGACTTGTCTCACTGGTGGCAGGTTCATCATTTTCCTTAATATTCAGCAATCTTATATTTTTAGTAGATATATATATACTCCCTCCTTACAAAAAAATAATTGTCTAATTATAATCATGCATGATTTTAAGAAAATGATAGAGAACACATTGATTTAAGATGAATTTAAATGATTGTAGTAAATAATCCTTACTTAAATTTTTCTTTTCTAAACTCTTTTTAAGTTATCACATTTATCCAAATCATCAATTAGGAGTATTAGGGAAAGAGTAACGATTTCGTCAAAATTTTTTGAATGAATAATTATTTTGGTAAAAAAAAAATTGTAAAGTGAACAATTAGTTTAGAACATAGGAGGTATTAATATATTCATGTCCTTGCTCTACTTTCTTCGTCAAATACTATCAAACACATACATTTGAAAAATAGACTAATTTTTTATAAATTAAAAGGTTAATGTATCATCTGAACGCAACATTTGTGTTGAGATATCAAAATACATTAATACATTGATCTTTCAATATATTAAAATTCATTTATTTTCCAGAGCGTCAGCTAATATTGGATGAAGAAATCTCATACTAATACAAATGCTCTTAATATCAAAATATATTCTTCTTGATTAAATGCACTATTCAAGTACAATATAAGAGATGTTAATATTACATTCAAGAGAACCAGGTGTAATATATAATTTTATAAAAATAAATGATTTAGCCAACGCTATAATCTCATTCATCCAAAACTCTTGCATTTTGCATTTGGATGGATGAGAACATAGAGTTGATAAAATGTTGGCTAAAAGAGTTGGCTCTTAATTAATCACTCATTTTTTATAAATTTAGTTGGCCTCTTGAGTAAAGTTTAGTATAATATAAGATAAAAACAATGAAATGCACCAAAGTTCAAGAGATATTTGTGTAATTTGCCATTTAAATCAATTTTTTTTTTTGCAGCTATCTCAATGACAAGTTATCATGAAGTGTTCGGCATGATTGGCTTAGATTTTTGGATAGACCTTGAATGTCCAATGTACAACATGAGTTGTGTTATGGATTGCAAAAACCAACATGGCTTCACAGCCTCGGGATATTGTAGAGATGTCTTTTGTTATTGCTACTATCAAGTAATGAATTGATTCAACCAAGTGAACAATCATCATTGTCTTTTGTTATTGCTACTATAGAGTATTGAACTGATTTTGCCAAGTAATTAAGAGGTTCTTATAGTTATTGACTACTAATTATTAGATCATTTTGGTATGTATATTTTTCATTATCCTAGATTACAATGTCAAAGGGATTAATAATGGATTGAGATATATAGAGTTGCAATTTTATCCCAAAAGTGTGAATATACCCCTTGGTTGATTTTCATCATTTGGCAAAGTGGACACTTTGGTTCATTAGTAGTTTTATTTGTTTTTTTATCGATATGATCCGTTAACTTCTATTTATTTCTCTCTAATTTGGTCCCATGTACTCTAAATCATTTTTCAATTTGGTCCAACTTTTTTTTTCAAAAAATTAAAAAATCTATTTATATAATACACCATGTCTTAAAATAATGAGTAGTGATAGACGTTTTTAGACAATATTTATGTTAGAAACAGTTGAAATATAAGTGGCATGATTTAAGAGATTTGACATAATTCTTGCAGTTTTTTTTTTTCTAGTGCTACTAAGTATTTTTCTAAAATAATTTTATTTAAAAAAGGAAAAATGAAACAAGTTTTTGAAGAGGGAGAAATTTCAAATTTGAGATGAAAAAATCAATCAATATAATGAAATTGAATTATTTTTTAAAATTTATTAATTAGTATTGAATTATTTTTTAAAACACATATTATAATGAAAGTCTGATGCGAAAAATCAGGACAAATATATTTTGTCGTTCAAATAATAAAATGGAGTATTTAAGATTAGGTTTATGTACCTACTAGACTAATCAATCAATCAATATATTATTAATCACTTTTATGCAATTATTGAAATGTTAAAATACAGAGAATAATTGAGAAATGAAAATTAAAAATATGAAAAAGCACTTAAACTAAGTAGTTAGAAAAGTTATGATCAATGGAAGAAAAGTGATTGTAATTCAATTAAGTTGAACTTTGAAGATTGCAGTCTCCATATTTCAAAGCTTCAACCTTTCCTTGCAATTCTCTTCCATTCTTCTATTTTGAGCTTTGATAAGAACATTTTCTATAGAGTTCCTCAACTCTTTCATTCAAAAGCTCAAGTTCCATCCTTAAAATAGAATCTAACCTAGCTAGATTTTGGTGCAACATAAGGAGGAGCTCAATTCCTATATGCCTCTAATGTTGTGGTATGAAATATTCTAAGGCGAGCGGATGAGGTTAGAGCTGGCTTTTGTATGCATATGTGTAATTATTTATCTTGGAGATTTTTTGCGAAACTTTTTTTAGTGTATTTATGAGTTGTATTTTGGAAAATAAAGAAGGAAAGAAAAAGATTTTGAGAGATTTAATTGTATTTGTGAGTTGTATTGATGAGCCTCCAAAAACCTCTAAACTCCATATTTTCAAATTCTTTTCAATTTGGAGTTTTAAAACTCACAAATAAGAAGAGGTTATCTCATTCAAGTTTTTTTATTTCTTTCATATACCTTTGTGATCCCTCCCCTCTTCTCCAAACTCCCAAAGACCCAAACAACGTCTTTGTGATTTTAGGGGTCAAATCTTAAATGCTTTTCCTAAGATTATGATGTTTGATAATCATTTACCACTAATTTTATTTCATAGTTTGAATCAATCATTGTGTAGATTTTCATCATTTGGCAAAATAGGCATTTTGGTCCTTTAGTTTTATCCATTTTTTATCAATCTAATCTCTTACCATTTTTCTAATTCGGTCCCTTGTGTTCTAAATTATTTTTCATGGTCTAATAATTTATCATTGTAGTGCCCTCTAATATTTTTATTTTTGACAAAGAATAAAAAAATATTTATTTATAATATATATCATTTCTTAAAATAATGAGTAGTGCTTGACGTCTAGAAATTTTTCTAGATCTACTAAGTATTTTTCTAAAATAATTTAACTTGTAAAGAGAGAAAAAAAGACAGTTTTTTGAGCAGAGAAAAATATAAATTTTATTTGGAACAATAATCATATTATATCATGTTTGCATAGATAAGGATATAATAGATTTTATGTTCACATAAGAGAATGAAAATAACACAATATAAAATGAGAATAATACATATCTTTACTAACTTTTCATAAATACCAAAAATCAATTTGCCTATTTAACCTTTCATAAATACTAGATTTTATTAATTCAGTTAACTTTTCATAGAGTTTAAGTGATAATACCCCATTAACCTTTCATAAATACCAAGAATTGAATCTCGACCTATATATACTTTCTCCATCTTCTGAAGTTGTACGTATATATATCATCACAACATATACCAATATCAATTAAGAATTATATTCATACTACACTTGTAAGAAAGATGACTAAGTTTACTTTGACAAACGTTTTCGCACTTGTCCTATTGGTGACAGGTTCATTATTTTGCTTAATATTAAATATCTCTTTTTAGTAGATTTATTGTTTTTCTTCGAACCAAAATAATTTTTCAATCATAATTATGCACATTATAAGAAAATTATTGAGATCACTTTAATTTTAGATAAATTTATATGATTGTAGTAAACTATCCTTACTCCATTTTTTCTTCCCGAAACTCTCTTTTAAGTTATCACATTTACCTGAACCATTATTAGGGAAAAATAACTAATAATCTTGCTTAATTTTTTCAAAAGAATATTTATTTTGGAACAAAAATATCCAAAGTGAACAATTATTTTGATTTGGATGAAATATTAATATATATATATATATATCCAAAGTGAACAAAATCAATGTATCTGAACACATTATTTGTGTTAAGATGTCAAAATATCTTATTATAGTGATCTTTCAATGTACTAAAATTTATTCATTTTCTAAGTAAACTCATATTGAACACATAATGCACTAGATATCAAAATATTTTCTCCTTCATAAATTAGCTCTATTTTAATTTAGCTCATTCCTCTATTTGTCGAGATGATATCAACCTACTATACTTAGCTTGATATATTTTTCATGTACAATATAAGGGATGTTATTGTAATTTTAAAGGAATCTCGGTCTAATAATTTTATAAATTCATCATGTTTTGAGTAAAATTTAGTAATATAAGACATAAACAATAAATTTTACTAAAATTCAAGAGATACATATACAATTTATCATTTTAATTAATATTTTGCAGTTATCTCGATAACAAGTCATCATCAAGTGACTGGCATAACGGCTTTTGATTCTTGGGTTGATTTTTACTGTGCAACAGACAATTACAATTGTATAATGAGTTGCAGAAACAAATATGGTATTACAGGCAGGGGCAATTGTAACGACGTCTTTTGTGTTTGCTTCTATAAGTTATTGAACTGATTCAACCATGTAATTAAGAGTACTAGCTTGGAGTTTGTGTTAGGCTTATTAATTGTGGATCTTACGTACACTCACACTCGTATAGGTTGCGTTTGATTGCACAGACAAAAAAATATAATACAGAAATACATAGACAAAAAATACACATACACAAATATTTCTGTATTTTGTATCATGTTTGTTTAGTTGTATAAAACAATATTATTTGTGTATTTTGTATTATGTATTGTGTTTGTTATATCATGTACATTTTTTACTTATATTGCAAAAGACCTAATTATCTCTATTATACATCATACCCAATTTTGATAAACCCCATCCTTCCTCTCACCGTCTTCCCCTCCCCTCTCGTGGTTCCAGTCGGAGCCACGACAGCCGCGAGGGTCAACCCCACCATTAACCGCCATCACAATGTATTTCAATAACAAAATGAGATCCATATTCTAAAGATACATTGGTCACATTATTTTAAATAAATTTCTGTATTTAGATTTATGTATTTGTGTATCCATTTTAAATTTAGACAAAAAATACATAAATATTTATGTATGTGTATTAGTAATGATTGATCTTATAATATGAGTAAATTAAAATATAATTAAATATACTTTTTAAATTGATCCCGGCCACTTTAAATAATTTCTTTGATAATTTATACATGATTATATAACTTTGAGCATAAAAAAAGAGTAATGAAACTCTAAATTGATCCTTCATGAAAATAATTTCAGAGAAATCAATTGTGAAGAAAATGAAAAATCCTTTTTGCTTTCTCGTGATTAAAAGTATAAAGAACAAATTAGTTAACATTTCTTTGGAGTTATTTGCTCTCTATTTTCATTTTTTTAAAATGTCATTTTAACATATTTTTATAAATCATTAGAGACTAATTTATCCAATCAGAATAAAGAGTAATAAAAAATTAATTTATTTCTTTTCAAAATCTAAGTAGTTTATTGATAATTCATCAACATGAGTTATCTTTGTTTAATTTTTTGAGTTGTTTTAGTTTGAATTATTTAGAAAAGAATGGTCGAAAAATTATGATTTTATATTTTGAACCTATTGATGTGTTTGTTAAGTATTTTTAACCTACTATGATTTTAAATGTAAAAAATAATGTAATTTCATAATTTAAAGTCTATAGTCTTTGTTTTTCAGTATTTCTAGAAAAATTAGAAAAATATCACATTTTAAAGCCTATAGCCTTCAATTTGTAGTATATGTAAAAAAATCATGTAATTTCACAATATAAAGTCTATAGTATTTGTTTTATAGTGTTTTTAGAAAAATAGAGAAATCTCACATTTTAAAGCATATAGCCTTCAACTTCTACTATATGTAAAAAAATCATGAAATTACATAATTTGAAGTCTAAAGCCTTTGTTTAATAGTATTTCTAGAAAAATTAGATAAATCTTACATTTTAAAGCCTATAGCCTTCAATTTGTTGTATATGTAAAAAAATCATGTAATTTCAAAATTTAAAGTTTATATTTTTTGTTTTATACTGTTTCTGAAAAATTGGAGAAACCTCACAATTTAAAGTCTATAACCTTTAATTTGTAGTATATGTAAAAAAAATTATGAAATTTCATAATTTAAAGTCTATATTCTTTGTTTTATAGTGTTTCTAGAAAAATTAGAGAAATCTCTCATTTTAAAGTCTATAGCATCAAGTTCTACTATATGTAAAAATTATGCAATTTCATAATGTAAATTTTATAGTCTTTATTTTATAGTGTTTATAGAATAAAGAGTAAAAGACAAATAAGTCTCTATCAATTTTTATCGTGGACACATGGGTCCCTAACCAAAATAAATAGTAAAATTATCCCTAACCAATACAAACGTTAGACTCATAGGTCCCTCGGTTGTATTGGTTAAGGACCTATGAGTTAAACGTTAGTCAAACGGTAAAAGTAATCAAGGGACCTATGAGTCTAACATTTGTATTGATCAGGGACAACTTTACTATTTATTTTTGTTAAAGACCTATATATTCACAACAAAAATTTATATGGACCAATTTGTCCTTTATTGTGGAATAAAAGCAAAATCTCACGTTAATTCAGGTGGACAGGATAGTAACTCAAATTTTCTCCTAAAAAAACACACAGATTGAATAAAGCAGCTAAATTTTCAATTTTTCAGCTATACCAAAATCACACTCTTCGTTTGCTCCCTAAGCCGCCGCACCAGCACCAACCACCAAGCATCGATCGAACTTTTACTTTTCGAGAATGCGCTTTCTCTCTGCAACAACTCCTCAATCCTCCACCAACGCTCATTCTTCTCTCTTCCATCGTTGTTTCGTGAACAAGAAGAAGAATAACTCACCAATCTTCTTCAGAACCAATGACCTTCGTTTTCACCCTCTTTCACATTCCAGTAACTATCTGCAATTTCTCTGTCGATATTTTCAATTTCTCTCTCACAACTTTCTAATTCTTTCTTTTTTTTGTTTTTTGTTTTTTGTTTTTTGTTTTTTACAACTCAACAGAAAAATTTGCAGCTTCTATTCAATGTGCTGTTCGGTTTCGCCCCTGCATCGATATACATAAGGCACGCCAATCCACCCTTTTACTTTTTTCAGCATTTTTTCCTTCTCCTTTTTAGTGAAAATAGCGTCTTTTTTGTTTTTTAATTATCGCTACATTGAAATTCCAATGAGGGTTTTTGTTGCTCTTGGTGATGTTAATCACTTAATTGACAATTTGTGTCCATGGTAGAGTTTAGTTGCGTGTGGAATGGTAAAGGATCTGGATTTCATATGATTTTTACTCCACCCATTTTACTTTCTCCACATTTTTCATTCTTCTTTTGTTAAAAATGGCATATTTTTTTAATCACTAGATTGAAAATTTCAACTAAGGTTGTTGTGGTTTTTGGTTTTATCGACTGACAATTTGTTATTTGTCACCATTTTAATGTTTAGTAGCTTGTGAAATGATAAAGGAGCTGTTTTTATGTGATCTAGCTTTCTGGGTTATGCTATATGATGCTGGAGTTCATGTGATTTTTTACGATTATGGCAGGGGAAAGTGAAACAAATAGTTGGGTCAACCCTTCAGGATTTGAAGGGGGATGGGTCGAATCCGGTGACCAATTTTGAATCTGACAAATCAGCCGCTGAGTATGCTAGTCTCTACAAGCAGGATGGACTAACCGGTGGCCATGTGATCATGCTCGGCGCGGATCCTTTGAGCAGAGCTGCTGCACTTGAAGCATTGCATGCTTACCCCGGTATATTTTACACTTTCTCAATTTGTCATGCTGATCTTGAATCCGGATGCAACCACTTATTAGTGGCATGTTTGTCTGATTTTTGCAAGTTTGCAACTTGTTAGTTGTAGAATATATGAAGTTGATAGAGGTAATTATTTATCTTGGATTCTTTATTTGAAAAAATAAAACTATACCATACCAAAGCCTTATCCCACTAGGTGGGGTCGGCTACATGAATCAAACAACGTTATTGCGCCGTGTTTTTGCTTTGATCCATCCCAAAGGATTCGACAAAGTTTTACGTTGGCTGTCGAAGAACTTTCTTGTTTCCCTCCACTGTAGAAAAGTTTATTCCGGTTGTGAGCTAAATTTCAAATTTAAAAGAAAGAATGTGAAATAAAAAAGAAAACTGCTGAACTTGGGCTAATTGAGGACATAAACAATATGGCCTGTTTCTAATTCCACATTTCATAATTCTTATACGACTTTTTTGCTGCTTGGACCTTATATGGCAGTTAACCTTGATATAATGTACACGCTTTTCCCTGATTCCATGCTTAAAATTATCAGCATATCATGGGGAATGGATGCATTCAAGTCATGTTTGCATCTCGTCTGTCCTTTATGGTTGATGAAATGTTTAAAACTTACAGATTTTTCCTCTGCTGAACTTACTGTGGAGGACTGGTAAAATTTAGGCGGTTTGCAAGTTGGAGGCGGAATAAATTCTGACAACTGTTTTAGTTACATTGAGGAAGGAGCAAGCCATGTCATTGTCACATCTGTAAGTTATATCACTTATCTCCTTCTTTGGGTTGTTCAACTTTTTTAATCATCATTAACTATCAAGAAAGCATTTCTAACTAAATTTGTTTGTCATGTGGCAAGAAAAGTACATTAGTTTGCACAGGGTTCTCCAATGTGATTTGCATTATTAACTCACCCGACCAATTATGTTACTGAAGAATATTGTTCAAGTGGCATTTTTTTTTATGGAAATAATTTTGTCATGTTATTGATGTCTCTATTTACAGTATGTGTTCAACAATGGACAAATGGATCTGGAAAGGCTAAAAGATCTTGTTCGGATTGTTGGAAAAGAGAGGCTTGTGTTGGATCTCAGTTGCAGAAAAAAGGTAGGAATGCTTTTTTTGACTTTTTTTGTTGGCTACAAATATTCAAATGCTCAGGAAATATCCCATGTAATCTGAGGGAGGGAAAGTAATTAGGAAATAGTTTCATATACTGAAATTTTGATACTCATGTAAAGAGTAAAAAAAAGAAGTATGTTGTTATGTAAAGGTTCTTGTATGTATTTGATCATGTGGTTGAAAACTTGAAATTTTCTTTTTGATTTTGCATTTATGGTTTTCTATGTTCAGGAAGGTAAATATGCAATTGTCACTGATAGATGGCAGAAGTTCAGTGATGTGTCACTTGATGCTGAAGTAATGCAATTTCTTGCCGGTTTTGCCGACGAGTTTCTGGTTCACGGTGTTGATGTTGAAGGGAAAAAGTAAGTCACTATTGTCAGTTCTTAAGAGAATAAGGGCTAAACAGAACTCATACCTCATGCATTGAAATATTCTGATGTTAGATAACTACTCATTGTAGGTTGGGAATCGATGAAGAGCTTGTGGCTTTGCTCGGCAAGCATTCACCGGTCGGTAACTGTCTTAAGCTACCTTAATTTTATCTCTGCCTGTTGAAGTTTTATGTTGCATCAAGGTTTTCAAGCCAGTTTATATATATATATATCCACAATTTGAAAGGCCATGGTTCTCGAACATTTGGTTTTAGAAAACGGTTTTCATTCACCAATTTTTAGGATTTTGTGAAGGAAAAATTGAAAACTGTTGTCAAAAACCTAACACACCCTAACTGACAGTAATAACATCTTAAGTCGATTTTATTTCTTATGAGATGTCCTTATTATTGATACATTTTGGTTATCTAATCTCAGATTCCTGTTACTTATGCCGGCGGTGTGACTGTAATGGCGGACTTAGAAAGGATAAAAATAGCTGGAACGGAGCGTGTGGATGTTACTGTGGGAAGTGCTTTGGATATTTTTGGGGGTAATATGGCTTACAAAGATGTTGTTGCTTGGCATAATAACCAGCAGAATGCCTCCTAAGCTTAATTATTGTTATATGATATGAGACTTGTTTTGTGTGTGTAACCATCTATTTTGATGACTTTTATATCAAACTTTTTATGATTCTAGCAGTTGCATGTTTAATTATTTATGATATTATGACTAGTGATCATCAATTGCCACTATTTTATCCCAAAAATTGAAATCTAGAAATATGTTGATTTTCTTGATTAGGCAAAATAGGCAATTTGGTCTGTTCTAACTCATTCAATTTGGTACAATATTTCATTTAGCTTTGCTTGTGGTGCTTCCAATATTTCTTTTGGCAAAATAAATAAATAAACTAATACACCATGTCTTAATATATGAAAAATATATATGTACAACACATAATATATATATATATATAGTACATCCATAGTATATATATGCTATTTATTTATTGTTCACTTATAAACTCTTTTTCTATGTTTTTCTTTTTTCTGTTTCGCTCTCATTCACTCTACTCTTCTTTCCCTTCTTTTTTTCTTCATCATTGTTACTATTATAAAGTGATTTAATTTGCAAAGAGAGTGAAAAAATACACACATTTTTTTTGAAAAGAGAGAAATTTAAATATTAAAAATAGTAATAACCATATTATATTATGTTTGTATATAGATAATATATATAATCGATTTTATGTTTAGAAAAGAGAGTGAGAACAATACCATATAGAATGAGAATAATACACACATTCTCACTAACTTTTCATTAACACCAATTGATTTGTACTTTCATTAACCTTTCATAAATACTAGTATTTATTAATCCAATTTAACTTTCACAAAGTTTTAGCAATAGTACTTTTATGAACATTTCATAATTACCAATTGAATCTCCACCTATATGTATATTCCTCTGTTATCTTCTGAAGTTGCATATCTATTATCACAACAAATATCAAGATTACCTAAGAATTATTCACATTGCATTTTTGAGAAAGATGGTCGAGTTAACTTTGGCAAACTTCTTTGCACTTGTTCTCCTAGTGACAGGTTCATTTATTTCTTAATATTCAATAGTCTGTTTTTTTAGTAGATATATTATACTTCGTTTGAACAAAAACAATTGTCCAATTATAATAAATCACACTATTAAGAAAATAATTGAGATCACATTGATTATTTCAAATAAATTTATATAATTGTAGTAAATTATCCTCACTTAACTTTTTCTTTCCTAACTCCTTTTAAGTTATCACATTTATCTAAACTATTTAATGGGAGCATTAGAGGAAAAATAAATAATAATGTTTCACAAGTTTTTTAAAGGAAGAATTATTTTCTAACAAAAAAATTGTAAAGTGAACAATAATTTTGGTTCAAAGAGAGTATTAATATATTCATGTTCTTACTCTATTATCTACTTCCTCTTTTAAATACCATCTGACACATTGGAAAATAGACTAATTTTAATAAATTACAAAATTAGATCACACAATACTTTAAATATCAAAATATTTTTTCCTTAATTAATTAGCTCCATTTTATTATAATTTGATTCCTCTCTATTTATTATGGTGACATTAACAATTTGACATGCTACACTAAATGCACTTCTCATCTATAATAGAGGAGTTGTTATTATATTTCAATTTTTAGGAGAGGTTCAGTGTACTAATTTTATAAATTCATGAACCTCTTAAGTAAATTTTGATTATTATTTTGCAGGTATTTCAAAGACAAATCCTTATCAAGTGGTTGGGGTAAAGGTTTTCGATTTTTGGGTTGACATGAGTTGTGAATTTGGCGATATCAATTGTGAGAGGGCTTGTAGAAACAAATATGGTTACACAGCCATGGGATATTGTAGTGGTATCTTTTGCTATTGTCGTTATGAAGCTTCTTGGTCCAAGTAATTTAATTAATTAAGACTACACTTCAAGTTTATATATGCTAGGTTTAATTATTGATCATCTTAATTATATTGTATGTCAAATTGAGCTTCAATTTTTTCTTGGCTACTGATTATTAGATCATTTTGGTATATATACATTTCATTATCCTTGATGACATATCGAATATTGAAATTTTGATTTTTTATGTGTTTCTTTTAATTAATAAGGTTGGAAGTATTATGAAAGTTTGGTCCGTAGGACGACATATGTTGTATCATATTCATTTTGTTCTTTAATGGACCGATATTGTTGAATATTGTTTTTTATCTATCTTAAAATTGTCAAATATCTTTTATTATAAAAATATAATCAAAGCAAGATAGTATATATTTTTATTGAATTATTTTGACATAATGAAATTTATTTATCAAAGAATTAACATCTCCTCCTTTTCTCATTTAACAATCACATTTAATATGTAGAATTTAGGGGCCATTTAGGTAAATAGTTTATTTAAGTTTTTATATAAATTTAACTTAGGAAATGTAACTTATGAATAAATAACTTTATATATTTGAATACTCACAATCGTAAAAATATTTATTTTAAGTATTTTAAAAATTGTTCATCTAGATAGAAGTTAAAAATAAAGTTTATCTATCTTAGTTTATAAAAACAAAAATCTTATATTGTCATTTTAGTTATGTATCTAAATATTATAGATACTCTTGAATGGGAGATTGTCTCTGTTTTTAAAAAGCTTTTCATAATACTAAGTGACTAAGTGATAAGTACATTCATTATTCTTTCATAAACAACTAGTTTTATTAATTCAATTATTCTTTAGTTATTAGGTTTAGCCATATATACTTTCATTAACTTTTCGTAAATACTAAGTGATAATATATATATATATATATTAACCTTTCATAAACACCATGTTTTATGAATTGAACCATTATATATAGTTATTAAAATAAATTAATGGCATGTACATATATTTTAGACCATAGATATTAATGATAATATCTTACATAATGAGTAAATTAAACTATAATGGGATATCACTTTTTTAATCAATAATATTTGTTGTACAACAAAAATATATCAAACTAGTATTCAACATGTGCTATGTGTTATATACGTAATGTGTGTCATACGTAATATTTCTTACATATGATATATATTACATATGACACATAACAGACGTTGGATATTAGTTAGATATGTATTTCTGTTGTACAACAAATATTACTGCATTTTTAATTGATCTTGTGCTCTTTAAATAATTTTTTATAACTATCATTTGCATCTTTGAGTTTCTTTTTTTTTATGTGTTGCATCTTTGATTTTCTATACATGGTTATACAACTTTGAGAATATAAAAAAAAAGCAATAAAACTCTAATAAATTGGTCCTTCATGAAAATAATTTTAAACACACTAAAAAAATGAAAAATCCTTTTTAATTCTCATGACTTTAAATATATAGGACAAATTAAAGTACTTCACCCTTAACATTTCATTGGAGTATTTTTTTCTATTTTCATTTTTGTAGACATCAATTTAAATCATTTTTATAAATCATTTGGGATTAATTTATCCAATTTGAATAAAGAGTAATAAAAGTTATATGTATTCCATTTGGAAAGCTAGTAATTTGTAAGAGTTATTTCATGAAGGATCAAATTGAAAATTTGTTACAAATAAATAAAAGATCTCATGGAATAATGAATCTTCACACCTTTATATATCCCCCTCCATCTTTTGAAGTTGCATATTATCATCACAAAATACCAAATTGAGTGCAAATCATTCACACCATGCTTGTTAGAGAAATAGCTAAAAAACTTAACTTTGACAAATTAAAAGGGAGTGAAAATATGTTCATAAAAAGGAATGAGAATATAGTAATAATGATAGATAAACATCTATATAGGATGTATGAGATAAACATTCATAATGATTTGACATCAGAAGTCATTATTTTGGCAGCACGATACTATTATTTGACATCAATTATGAATGTTTAACTCATACATCCTATATAAATGTCAACCTATCATTCTCTGTGAGAATAACACCATATAGAGTGAGAATAATACTCACACTCGCCAACTATTCATAAATATCAATTGAGTCACTTTCATTAGCCTTTCATAAACACTAGAATTTATTGATTCAATTAATTTTTCATAAAGTTTTAATGATAGTATCTTCATTAACATTTCATAAATATCAATTGACTCTCCACTAATGTATACTCTCTTCATCGTTAGACGATATCATCACAATATAAAGTGTAGCTAAGAATATTTACATTATACTACTATAATGATGACTAAGTTAAATTTGACAAACTTCTTTGCATTTGGCGTACTAGTGACAGGTTCATCGTATTTCTTAATATATAGTAATCTCTTTTTTCTAGTAGCTATATATATTATATATACTTCATCCGAACTAAAAATAATTATCAAATTATAATAATGTACAATATTAAAAAAAATGATTGAGATCACATTTATTTAAGATAAATTTATTTTATTGTACTAAAATATTCTTATTTAACTTTTTCTTTCTACCTAAAATTCTCTTTAAGTTATCACATTTATTTAAACCATTTACTAGGAGTATTAGGAGGGAAATAATTAATAATGTTGACAAATTAAAGTAATCATGGAGGGATGTAAACATGTCCTTGCTCCATTATTTACTACCTCCGTTAAATATTATTTATTTGACGCACAGAAAAATAAACTAATTTGAGTAAATTATAAAATTAATGTTTATAAACACAATATTTGTATTGAGATATCAAAATATTTGGAAACATTGATCTTTCAATAATATACAATAATAATTTATTTATCTTCCGACACGTTAGACAATATTATATGAATATATAGAGCTCATATTAGTGACACAATTGTCTAAATATCAAAATATACATTTCTTAATTAACTAATTAGTTCCATTTTTTTAATTTGTCATTTCATTCAAAATTTTGTAGCTATCTCGATAACAAGTGATCATCAAGTGGCCGGAATAAAAGTTTTCAATTTTTGGATTGACATGAGTTGTGAAGTGACCGATATCCATTGTATAATGGATTGCAAAATCAAATATGGTAAGACATCCGTGGGATATTGCAAGGGTATCTATTGTTGTTGCCGCTATGATGATCTTTGGGCCAAGTAATTAAGAGCACATTTGGAGTTTTTGTTAGACCTTATTATGGATCTTGCACTTAGGTTGAGGTTCATATGATGTTCTTAGCTA
Organism: Aeschynomene evenia; assembly: GCA_013621005.1. Taxonomy (NCBI): domain Eukaryota; kingdom Viridiplantae; phylum Streptophyta; class Magnoliopsida; order Fabales; family Fabaceae; genus Aeschynomene; species Aeschynomene evenia. The sequence goes on along the minus strand of CM024264.1, from coordinate 22,820,779 downwards.
CTAATTAAGTGTTAGATCATTTTGGTATGATATTCGTTTAACAGAAATACGTCCAACTAGTATCTAACGTGTGTTATACAGAAGATGTAATATGTGTTATATGTATAGTACACGTCCGTATAATACACATTACGTTTTATGTATAACACACATTGGATACTAGTTGAATGTATTTATGTTGTACAATAAATATTAACGTTTTGGTATGTATACCTTTCATTTATTGATGACAATGTAGAAGGGATTAATATTATGAGATATATAATTTTTGGGTTTTTTCTCTTAATAATTAATAAGATTGATGATATCTTTATATGGTGTAGTGAAGTATTGTGAAAGTGTTGTATATAGGATGAAATTTGTTGTAATTAACACTTTCATTTTGTTTTTATTCATTATTATCATTTATTTCATATTTTATGTACCAATATGGTTGAATATTGTGTCTTTTACTTGTCTTTGAGAGTAAAATATATTTTATTATAAAAAACAAAAGATTATTTATTTTGATTGGATTATTTCGTAAAACTCACACGTTATGAAAATTATTCATCAAAGAATTATTGCGCTAATTTGGTTAAACTTTTGGAGCAAAATAAGTACTTTTAATTTAGTTGCATATTTAATTTATTTGACAAGTAGTTATGGTTAACTTTCTCCCATTATCAAAAGCAACCGAAGAGAGATAAAATATTAATGTTCCCACAAATTTTTTAAAATGACAAAAATTAACCTTTCACTAAATTAAATCATGATCACTAAAAAAACCTTATCATAGTGTAGTTTATTTTTGGAACCATATTTATATATAGTATAAATTTATTATCATTCAATGAATTAAACAAAAAATGATTATTTTAAATCTTCTAAACGTAACTATCTTAATGAATAATATATTTGTAATGAGGATTATAATTTTTGGTATTTTCTTCGTAAAATTCTTAAAACAAATTGAAAGTTGAATACTATTGTTTGAAACCAAGTGTGACGCCCTAACTTAGAGTTAGAAGTTTAACTGAAATCATATTCTCAAATTCTTGTTGATGAGAACTTGAGAAGTGCTTTAGATATCTTTAAGGCTAGCAAGGCTTATAAAAACGTTGTTAGGCAAAATAACCAAATGTAACAAAAAAAAATGCCTAATTTAATTAGGAGTATTAGCAAAAAATCGGCATTTTAATTGGTCCATTAGTTTTATTCATTTTTTCAATATGATTTTATGATCCCTTACCTTTAATTATTTTTGTGATTTGATCCTTTGTGTTTTAAGTCACTTTTTAATTTGATCAGAATTAAAAAAAATCCAATTATAAGACACATGTCTTAAAATAATAATTAGAAGTGCTAGATGTCCAAATTTTTTTAACAAACTATTTATGCCAAAATTTTTGAGAGGTTTAACATAATTATGACAGTTTTTTTTTGTTGCTAAGAAGAGAGCACAAATTAAAAGAAACACAATTTAATGAAGAGAGAGAAATTCAGTTTTTAGATAGAATAATAACTATATTATCATATTTACATAAATCAAAGATATAATAGATTTTTTTAGTATAACCAGGAGGTGTCCATTATCGACAGCAATGTCTAATCCTCATCGTCTCAAGAGTTCACAGTAGGCGATAAAAGACTTGTCAAAATAAGCTTTTCATTCTCATGAGTTGAGAATCGAACCCCTAACCACATGGTTAAGGGGCAAGATGAACTACCACATTTAATTGCCACCTCTTGTGGTTAAAATATAATAGATTTTAGTTCCACCAAAGAGACCGAAAATAACTATATATATATATATATATATATATATAATAAGAATAATATGCACTTTCACTAACTTTTCATGAATACCAATAGATTTGTACCTTCCTTAACCTTTCCCCAATGCCAAATTTTATTAATTCAATTATCTTTCATAAAGCTTGAGTAATAATTAACCTTTCATAAATAACGATTGAATATAATTTTCACCTATGTATATTCTCATCATTTTCTAAAGTTGCATATATATCATTACAACATATATCAAGATTGATTAAAAATTATCACATTGCACTTAGTAGAAAGATGGCCAAGTTAATTTTGACAAATTTTTTTGCTATTATCCTTCTTATGACAGGTTCATTGTATTCCTTTATATATTCAATAATCTTTTCTCTTTTAGTGGTACATTATATTTTCTCTGGACTAAAATAATTGTCCAAATATAATTGTGCATAAAATTAAAAAAAAAAATTGAAATCACTTTGATTTAAGATAAATTTATATAATTGTATTAAATTATCCTTAGGTAACCTTTTATTTTCTAAATTGGCTTTAAGGTATCACATTTACGAAAATCATTTATTAGGAGTGTTATTACTAAGTTTTTTCTTTTAATAAATTCATATCTTAAGCAAAACTAATTTGCAAATTGAAGAAATTTTTTGATCTAGAGGAAGTATTAATATATTCATGTTCTTTCTCTACTAATTACTTCCTCCATCAAATACTATCTAACATGATATGATGGAAAATAAGCTAATTCTTGTATATTAAATAATTAATGTATATGTGTTGAGATGTCAAAATATCTTGATACATTGATCTTTCTATGAACTAGAATTTATTCATTTTCGAACGTGTTAGATAATATTGGATGAAAGGAGCACATATCGATCACTAAGAAGAATATTTTAATAGTTTATTCTTAATTAATTAGTTCAATTTTAATTCAGACGGACTCCCTTATATTCGTCAATGTAACATTGATCTACACTAAATGCACTATTCACATAAAATGGAGGGGATATTAGTATAATTTTCAACGAAGATTGATATAATAATTTTACAAATTTAGGGATCTCCTAACTAAATAAGTTGTAATGATATAATTGAAGAAGAAATAGTGAATTATAACAAAGTTCAAAACAAATGTGTGCATAATTTTCCATTTGAATAAATATTTTGCAGCTATGTCTATGATAAGTCATCATCAAGTGGCTGGTGTAACGTGTATCGAAATTTGGACTGACTTAAGATGCAAATTATATGATGGTGGTTGTTGGTATGATTGCTTAAAAAAGTATGGTGGCGCAAGCAGGGGACATTGTCAAGATGACTATAATTGTTTTTGCCTCTATGAATGTCGACCCAGATATTTAGCTAAGTAATTGATGGGTTGCTTTTGGGCTACTTAATTTGATATTTAAAATTTATGTTTTATTGAATTTATCTTGTACTAAGCTTCATATCTTGTCGAGCCTTGTTTTAAACATTTATAAAAATATAATGTGATCTCATATGTATTCATTTGCTTTCACCTTAAGTTATTATTTGATCAATAATGTTTGTCGTACAACATAAATACGTCCAACAAATATTCAATGTGTGTTACACATTATATGGAATGTGTACTATTTAGTTTTGGTTTGCCTAACAATCATGGATGAAGCCCTATCATGGGGCAGCCAACCAATCATTCCGCGTGGTTTTGAACTTCGATCTCAAATTTTATTAATTCATGGTCAGTTGGAATTACATAATTTGAAGACTATAGTATTTGTTTTATAGTGTTTCTAGAAAAATTAAAGAAATTTCAAAATTTAAAGCCTATAGGTCTTCAATTTTTACTATATGTAAAAAAAATCATGAAATTTCATAATTTGAAGCTTATAGTCTTTGTTTTATATTGTTTCTAGAAAAATGAGAGAAATTTCATTTTTTAAAGCCTATAGTCTTCAATTTTTACTATACGTAAAAAATTTATGAAATAACATAATTTGAAGCCTATAGTCTTTGTTTTATTTTGTTTCTATAAAAATTAGGGAAATTTCATATTTGAAAGCCTATAGCCATAAATTTTTACTATATGTAAAAAAAATCATGAAATTACATAATTTGAAGCCTATATTATAGTCTTTGTTTATTAGTGTTTCTAGAAAAATTAGAGAAATTTCATATTTTAAATCCTATAGCCTTCAATTTTTACTATATGTAAAAAAATCATGAAATTACATAATTTGAAGCCTATAGTCTTTGTTTTATATTGTTACTATAAAATTAGGAAAATTTCATGTTTTAAAGCCTATATAGCGTTCAATTTCTACAATAAGTAAAAAAATCATGAAATAACATAATTACATGCCTATATAGTCTTTGTTTTATAGTGTTTATAAAAATATTAGAGAAATTTCAAAATTTAAAGCCTATAGCCTTCAATTTTTACTATATGTAAAAAAATCATGAAATTACATAATTTGAAGCCTATAGTCTTTTTTTATAGTGTTTCTAGAAAAATTAGACAAATTTCAAAATTTAAAACCTATAGCCTTCAATTTTTACTATATGTAAAAAAATTATGGAATTTCATAATTTGAAGCCTATAGTCTTTGTTTTATTTTGTTTCTAGAAAAATTAGAGAAATCTTACATTTTAAAGCCTATAGCCTTCAATTTCTACTATATGTAAAAAAATCATGAAATTACATAATTTGAAGCCTATAGTCTTTGTTTTATAGTGTATCTAGAAAAATTAGAGAAATTTCAAAATTTAAAGCCTATAGTGTTTGTTTTCTAGTGTATGTTTCAAAATTTCAAAATTTAATTTCATTATTTCAAGTCTATAGTGTTTGTTTTCTAGTGTTTCTTAAAAAATTAGAGAAATTTCACATTTTAAAGCCTATAACTTCAATTTGTAATATATGTAAAAAAAATCAAGTAATTTCATAATTCAAAGTTTATAGTCTTTGTTTTCTAATATTTTTAGAAAAATTATAGAAATCTCACATTTTAAAATCTATTGCTTTCAATTTGTAGTATATGTAAACTAATCATGTAATTTCATAATTTGAAGTCTTTTTTTTTTGTTTTATAGTGTTTCTAGAAAAATTAGTGAAATCTCAGATTTTCAAGCTTATAACCTTCAATTTATAGCATATGTAAAAAATTCATGAAATTCATAATGTGAAGTCTATGTTCTTTATTTTATTATATTTCTAGAAAAATTAGAGAAATCTCACGTTTTAAAGCCTATAGCCTTCAATTTGTAGCATATGTAAAAAAATCTTATAATTTCATAATTTGAAATCTATAGTCTTTGTTTAATTGTATTTCTCGAAAAATTAGTAAAATCTCAGGTTTTAAAGCCTATAGCCTTTAATTTGTAGTATATGTAAAAATATAATAAAATTTTATATTTTGGAGTCCATATTCTTTATTTTATAGTGTTTCTAAAAAAATTTAGAGAAATCTCAAATTTTAAAGCCTATAATCTTCAATTTGTAGTATATGTAAAAAAAAATCATGTAATTTCATAATTTGAAATTTATATTCTTTGTTTTATAGTGTTTCTAGATAAATTAGAAAAAATTTAAATTTTTTTGCTACTTCACTCATTTTTTAATAATAAGATTATGAATTTATTTCTAATTTGTTCAATGAATCTAACATATTCAAATCAAACTTTAATATATGAGTTCAATTTTGATGAACTGACAGTGTAAATATAATTTATATTGTCGTCCAATCAAAATGCTTCGTTTATATGATTTTTCAGATAGTGAGAAAGAGAAAACACAATCATAGTTGACGTGACAGCACTTGATTGAATGACTGTATAAAAATAAAACACTGTTGTCAGTAGATAAAAATTAAATCGTTAATATATATATATTGTTAGTTAAAATTTTTGCTTTAAGTGCCAAAACTACTTAATTGTCCACCTACAAGTCTACAACATGAATATACCTCATCAATTTTTGACATCACCCTTTAATTTCATCCACTACCACATACATTGTCCTAGCTCGTTTTCTTCCACAACCATTAAATTTTACCATCACCTAATTTTTTGTCCTATGCTATGAAGGAAGCTCGTTTAATTTTCTTCAACTATACCAACCATTTATTTTTCTTTCCCTCCTTCATTAAGCAATTTTTTTATAATATTTTTATATTATACTCATTTGTGTTTTGTGCCTATATAAATGGTTATGTATTGTGTATTAGCCAAATTAGTGAATGAAAATATTTCCCTTCCGATATCATTGTGTTGTGCTTCGTTGTATGAGCTAGAAAGCAAAATATTGGGTAAGTTATATTTGTGTGCCTCTTATTATTATATCTTATGCAATTGGTTTAGGGTTATTTTCCAAAACATGTCAAATTATTGCAAAAATTATATTTCGATCTCTAGTTAGCATATTTTTTAGTACTTACATGATAATAATGTTTGTTATACTTTAATAGATTTCATGAATTATTATAGAGGATCCTTTATTATTAGTTTTTATTCTCCAATTGTGATGTATCCTACTTTAATTGTGGAAAAATATATCTATTACACTTTTTTTTTTTCATTAAAAACATGTTATATTATAATCTAGATGAAAAGTAATTTCTTTTTTTTTTATTCCCCCAGGATATTCACCAGAACGATTCTGGTGACTAATCTTCCGTCGATTTGAACATGCACTTCAAGGATGAGATAGCTGACCAATGTCCTCTCTGCTTATACACTGTCTCTAGAATCAAACTCGGGACTAAATTCTTAAGCCGCCAAACCACTATCATTTGTGGTAGGGCTTTGGTTAAATGTTATTCCTTGTATTAACTTATTTTTTTGGCACAGACTATTATAAACATTTACAAAATACGATACAAAAAAGTGATTGGGCTAGCCCAGTTTATAGTACACATAACCCTACTTTATAAATACTAAACTAGCCAACTAATTAGGTTTCCTTTGTTTCTTTTTATTTTTATTAATATTGAGACCAACCATAGATGACACGTGCAAATAAAAAAAAGTAAAACCAAAAGTTTTTTAACCTATGCTCAAAAATAAAAAAGTTTTAAACCCAAAAAAAGAAAAGTGAAGCTAAACCCCATACAAAGAATTAGTAAAAAATATATATAGTGTGTTATGTCAAAAATTTAAGACTAATTATTATATATACAATAAAAAAATTCAATTAAAGTGGTCAATATATTTTACACAATATATATAATATAATATGCACAATATATATTACATATTGTGCATATTATATATTACATGATGTATATAACATATATCATATGTTACAAAGAAAGATAATATTACAACATGTAATACATATTGTCCATAATATATGTTGACTATTTTGATTGATTTTTTATTGTATATAAATATTTATCAAAATTTAATATTGATATGTAGACAGAAACTAAACTATATATTATATTCACTATAAACGAGTTAAAGTTGATTTTTCTTGAAAAATCAATTTACTAGAAGACCCCAAAAACAAGAATCACGTTGGTCACATGGGACCAAAAGGCAGAAGACAATGAAGATGAAAAAATCAGATGATTATGTACTTGCCTCAATTCCAAAATATCTATCTTTCTCAAGTTAAGTGTCTCTGAATCTGCCAACTCAGCTTTGTACTCATAATCTATAGTACCTAACTACCCATATATCTATCTCATTGGCCAAACACATTGTCTATCAAAATAAAATTTAAAAAAAAATCATTTTTATATGGTTTAAAAGCAAAAAAAATAAAATAAAAAACTATAAAGTCTTACATATAATATAAATTCAAGCCTATTATAGACTTACAAATCTTCTTAAAATTAATGATAAATTACATTAATCTTCTATACAATTTAATAAAATTCATCCAACCTTTTTTATTTATTTATCACCTTAACATTTATGTTTTTTAATTTATTATTTCTATTTCATATATAGTTAGAGGGAAAATTGGATGAGTATATAAAAAAAAAAATTATACTATTAATATATAGAAACTAACCAATGGAGCGATATAATGATTTTATAAATTTAAAACTTTCTGAAAAAAATTTAATAAATAGAAAAAAAGTATATTTACATTTAGCTTTGAAAAGAAAACAAAAACAGAGTGAGAAAAGAAAAGAGGCCATAGGTAGCCATGGCTATGTGTGGAGCTCTGAGCGTCTCCCAATTCTCAGTGAATGGGTCTCTTTCATTGCCTATCAGGAACTCCTTTTGCATCAGAGCTATGTCAGAAGCTTCTTCTTCTTCTTCTGCTTCAACTTCTTCTTCAGTAACATTTGCTCCTCCGCCAAATTTCAAGGCCCCTGAACCCAAACGCTTTGGTGTGAGACCTGATAAGACTGGTCAAGTCATTGGAGCTTCTCTTCCTCTGTTCCTTCGATTTGGTTCTGGAGTTTTTGTTAATGGGTAACCCTATTCCCTCTCTATCTCTCTGTTTCTATTCTTTTATCTGTTCTGTTCTGTTCTGGGTTTTACCACAATAGGTCATTGTCATTTTTAATAGATATGTTCTGTAAGGATATTTTAAGTAAATTTTATAAGGAATTAGTTTTCATTCACAGTACAATCATCCAATCATATGTTGTTACGTTAGTCATGATTGTATTTTCTCTCTTCCACTACCTGAAAATCCATACAAACAGAGCATTTTAATTGGATGGCAGTTTAAAAGTCTTTTACATTGTCAAAGTATTTTACACTGTCAGTGCATCAAAATTAAACTTATTTTATAAATAGAGAAAAAAAGTGGAGTAAATTTTACCAATTTAACAAAATTTTGAGGGATGTTAGTGTAATTTACTCTGAATTCAAAAGTTGATTTTTTGTTTTTTAAGAAAGAGGTATTAGATAATTTGAATCAAGAGTACTACCATTTGTAAATAGTGATTGTGGACAGTAGACACCCCTTTTTAATCATGTATGATTGTATGAATAAGTGAGGATCTTATTTAAGTGGTGAATATGGTGAAAGGATTTCTTATACATGATCAAATTATTACCTTATACAATTCAGCCATAATTACCTAAATGGACTGTGTTTATGTATGAACATATCAAAATATTGAAAGAAATTCTGTTTTTTCTTTGTTGTGTTTCTGCTATGCCATTTCAGGTATTCTTTTTCATTGGTTTCTAAGGACGAATTTCCGCCAAACCAATATGCTTTGGATTTTGCGGGTAACACCTTCATTCTCTTATGTTTGATGCTCATTAGCTTAATCAGGTCAACTGTCAAATAGTAGTTAATTATCTTGCTGAACCGAAAAAGTTGTATGCCCAATTCTCAGTGGTTATTGACAAACAACTACTTTTCTCTTCGGTATCTTTCTTTCATGAAATTCTTCTGCAAAATTCATGTTCTTAGCTTTCTTACTGGAAAAAGAAAGTTACTTTTCTTAAACCATACATATCTCCTAAGATGGTAGTGCTTGTAAGCAAGGTTCCCCATTATGAAATTTCAAGGATGCATCTTTTTTATCACTTCATTGATATACAGTTTGGAATAAATTCTGAGAATATTTTATATATGGCAACATATTTATGTTTAGCCTTTTTTTCTCAGATCTATTTCTGTATTCTCTTGGTAACCTTAGTACTTTGTTTCCAGGCTACAAGGTAAAAGAAACAGGAAAAATTGGTCCTCTTCCAGAGAAGCCTATTGAGATATATGAATTTGTGGGGTACTTATTTTTACCCTGCCAATTTGTTTAAAAAGATGATAAGTTAGTCAGTTTGTATTTGTTCATTGGACTGAATAGTAGTTTCTTCTTTTCCTGAAGCGAAGTTAGAAAACTGAAAAATTATTAGGTGCACCGAGAGCAAGAGATTCATTTGTTTTGCACAATTCATTGTATGACACATAATCTAAAATGTCAACTATAGTGGGGAGAGAGAGGGTTAAGTTTCAAACAAGGGAATAGAATAGTTGATGTGTCAAAATATAAGCGGTACAGATACAGAGGCAAATAAATCTCTTGCCCTTGGTGCACCTAATAATCTCTTAACTTTTAGATATTTGACTTTTGACCAAATAAACTAATTTCATATATTGTTTCTTTTTCTCTAATTATGATTGTCACGGGTCGTGTGCAGATGCCCATTTTGTCGAAAGGTATGGATTTTAGTTTTGAAACGTTTGCATTAAACTTTGATCTTGAGAATTTTCCTTCTTCTTCCTCGTTTTTCCAAGAATTTGTTTGCACTTTAATGGAACAAGTATGTGATAGCCTTCAAAATCTAATTGCTTCATTGGCTAATAGTAGCATTCTTCTGTTACTGTATCAGGAAACTTTCTTCTTGTTGTGGACTGATATTTTGGCTACTTACAGGTTAGAGAAATCGTTGCGATTTTGGACCTTGATGTTCTTTTCTATCCTTGTCCAAGAAACGGCCCGAATTTCCGTTCCAAGGTTGCTCAGATGGGTGGTAAACAACAGTTCCCCTACATGGTAAGATTGAATACCTAAAGCTTAAAGGTATCTTACATAAAACTCTATTGAAAAACAATGTAAAGTTGTAAAAATTTTTCTCTTTTTCTGACGCTGCTGAAACCTTTGCCATAATTTTCAGTTGTTATGTTTGTAATATGTGTATCTTAGATAAGTAACATTTTTCTTATGTTTCTTGCATTCAGGTTGACCCAAACACAGGTGTTTCGATGTATGAATCAGATGACATAATTCGTTATTTGGTAGACAAATACGGTTAGCGTCTTCGTATTCATCCTTTTCTGTGTTGTGTACTTCTGCTATGACTCAGTTCATAACCAATAATACTTATTGTACAACAGAAATACATTCAACTAGTATCTAACGTGTGTTATATACCATGCCATATGTAACGTGTTATATATATAACATACATTACGTATAGTATATAACACACATTGGATATTAGTTGGATGTATTTCTATTGTACAATAAGCATTGTTGGTTCATAAATTGCGTCGTTGATCACTTAAATCATAAGCATAAAACATCGGCAAGTTTAGACTAATTCCTCATTTTCCAATTCTCATATACTATCATGCTACTTTGAATCATATATATGTTTTGCATTCTGTAGCCACTAGCCACATGATGTCTTATTGTTGAGTCTTGACAATTCATTCTCTGTTCTATGTAGGTGATGGAAGTGTTCCTTTATCTCTGTCGCTTGGAATTTTAACGGTTAGAACTCGACTCTACTATCAGTGGTTTTTCACCCAGAAAGTTAAATTTGATATCATTCTTGTAAGCATCTAAAGTTCAATTTTTTCTTCTCCAGACACTGACTGCTGGTCTTGGTATGCTTGGCCGAGCCGGAAAGGTAAAACTATGTTTACTAGCACGTGTCATTTACGTGGACCTGATTGAATTTCTTTTAAATACTATATAACCTTTTTGTTTTTCAGGGATCAATTTATACTCCAGCAAAGTTACCACCAAAGCCACTTAAAATATGGGCTTATGAGGTTAATAATAAACCAAGTTTTAATTATAACTAAATTTTACACAGATATGCTATGCATTACCTGATGTTACAGAATTTTATAAAATTTGAGGTTCTTTCTTTCTTTCAGGGTTCTCCTTTCTGTGCACTTGTGCGCGAAGTTCTTGTAGAGTTGGAGCTGCCACACTTGCTCATCAAGTAAAGTCCCTATTTCCTGAGCAGCCATTTTTTAGATTTAATATCCTATGCTGAACATGCTTTGAAATTTTGCACTAACTTCCCAAGAGATTTAGTAAAATTCACTACGCCTCCCCTCTTTTTTGTCTAATTTGCTTAGGATTATCCCTAAATTTCTTAAATTATTACACTAATCTCCTTTAAGAACTACACTTACCTCCCCTCTATAGACTATAGCACATGAACAATGCATTTAGAGGATGTTTGTGTCACTTGGACAAATAGTGGGAAGCCAAGCTAAATTTCGCCTAACCTCATAAGAGATCAATGCAATATACCTAATAATTAATTAATTATTGCCTTCCATCATGTTACATTACACAACTAAATTTATCTTGGTATGCAACATCCTTTAGGTTCTTACTAGTTAGTTTTCATATGAAAAATCAGCTATAGTTTTGGTATATATTTGTTGTGCCTCACATAAACATTTCTTTTGGTATATACTTGTTCTGCCTCGCATAAACATTTCATGAAAATTTTCCTTATATTGTTAATGCATGAAAATTCATCTCTTTACTACTACTATATATAACTTTTGTTTGTCCATGTTACTAACTTGAATATTTCATTTTAGTTGTGCTCGTGGTAGTCCTAAAAGACAGATATTATTGGACAAAACCGGACATTTCCAGGTACATTATTTGCTCTTTTATAGTGAATTTTTCACTTTTGTCAACTTTACGAGTTATCTATAACACACGTTGGATACTAGTTGGATGTATTTTTATCGTACAACAAACATTACTACTTTAGAAACATGCATTTCCTCCTTCTAGATCTAGATGCATTGAAAAAATGATTGGATATTGTATTCATTGCTAGATTTATAACATGATGTTTGGTTAATGTTAATGTTGCTAGTTATGTTTTACAGGTACCATTTCTAGAAGATCCAAACACTGGCATTGAAATGTTTGAGAGTGCTGAAATTATAGAGTATATAAAAGCAACTTATGCTCTTTAGTTAATGTGTGTTTTCTCAAAGAAGCTTACAAGGAGCTAGTTTTAAATCAATATCATAATACTGTAAATCTCTTCCTTTATTTTCTTTTGTAAATGTAATTGGAAATGACATTGACATTGAGATAGATAAATTTGTAGCTATACACAAATATCAAATAGTGGAAGTGGAATCAAGTGACTCAACATTCAGCACATGAATATTATTCTTATGATTAAATTAGTAGAACAAGTTGGTTTGACTTTAAAATATTGATTAATAGAGGTGACTTCACATAGAAAATCAAATTTCAGATTGCTTAATAATATGGTGTCCATAGAAGTAGATCTATGCCTATGACCCACAAAAAAGGCACAAAATAGTGGGAAACTGAGCTAAATTTCACAAGACATTGAGATTGTATACCATTCTCTAACTTTTGATCATTTCTCAACAAATACATCAACATATCTGAAGCTAATAACCACTTAAAGCATGGGCTTTTAGGGTGTGTTTGTGAGTTTGGGTTTGGAGGAGAGGGGAGGGGAAGGAGAGATTTTGAAGAGTGTAAATGTGTTTGGGAGTTATATTGGGAGGGAGGGGAGGTGTTTGAGAGAATTTTAAAATCCTCCAAGATCTTCCAAACTCTTCAATTTTTAGTTCCTCAAACTTGGAGAATTATCAAACTCACAAGCAAAAGGAAGATCTTGTCTCCAAGCCCCTTCCTCCCCTCCCCTTTCCTTTCCTTCTATAACTTCCACATTCCTTCCCCTCCTAACTCACAAACAAAGCCTTAAGGTTGCTTGAAAACATGATAACAAACCAAGCTTTAATTATAACTAGTAAGTATACCCGTGCAACGCAGGTGATATATGTATGGATGGTATTTGATGTGTACACTTGACAATATCATTGTTTTTTATATAATAGATATCCAAACTATTGTTAGTTTTAATTTCATTTAACACAATATATTCAACAAAGGGTACGTAGCATTGAAAAAGTAAAATTAATATACAATCATCGTTTCATTTCATATCACTTGGTCAAAAGTGTCAACATTAATATATACAATATAACATAAATATGTATTTAACAATAGGCCTAACCAAAAAGCCACAAAAATATTATTTTAATATTAGTAATTTAACATGATCAAATGTAAACCCATAAAGCTAAGTGGTTATTTTGTTATTTTACACCTTATTCAAAAGTCACATACATTGAAGAACCAATGTTTCTCTTAAATGGATTTGAACCCTGCTTCAAGCCTCCAACCCAATTTTTTTTTCTGGAGCTCTCTCGAGATCCCTTGCCAAACTTTGCTTCAATAGAAATGAATTTTCTTTAACCATAAAAGATTTAAATTTCAAGCAAATTATTCCTTGATTTCTATTAGTATCAACCTTTAATTCTTCCAATTGAAAGCAACATCGTCAATAGATAATGATTGTAGTCCAATATCACAACTGATCTTTCTTCATCTAACCACAATTATTTGTCCTTGTTCCTTCAAACATGAGAAAAAAAATCTCATATTTTACCATCCTAACTCATTTGATAAAAAAAATAACAGATCTTTCATAACTAAAACATGAGAAAATTAAATTAGTAATTTGGAGATAATATAACAATATCAATCTTCGTCATGACTTGATGTTTCACACATAATATAACAATATCAAGTAGTAATAGTTCTTATCTTCTTCATGTACATTATACTTCTTATCTTCTTCGTGACTTGTTTTACGCATAACATAACAATATTAAGTAGTCATAGCTTTTATCTTCTTCATTTACATTGTCCATTGGAAATGGAAATTCTCTCACTCATCACTCTTTAACCATGTTCAAAGTCTCTTTCCACTCACCTACTTTCCTTATTTTTTAAGACAGTGAAAAGAGCTTATTTGATGTCAGTAAATAAAATGTCATCGTACGTACGTAAAAAAGAGAAAGAAAATAACAAAAATACAAAGTCATTGATTTGCATGTGCCAATTTGATATTGTTCTCAAGAATTATTCTACTTTAAATTTTGCTCCTTTGCCTTTCATAGTACATTGGAACATAAAACAAACATAAAATTGTCAACAATCTTATACAGGGAGCCATGAATTAAAGGACCATTTCTATCATATACTACACATGTCAAAATCCAAATCTAGGCAGAGGGTGATGTCTCTTTTTCGTAGATTCCACTAATGTCACTTTATATAGTGTCCATCAAAGCAAGCTCACTCCAAGAATGATCAGATTCACCCATAACAAAAGAAAGATATTGTAAATGCTAGAAAGAAGTGTATGGATAAGCTCATAACTATATAACCTACAACACAATGACACAATTATAGTGCCACTATATTTGGTTTACACAGCTAGCAAATAGAGAGCCTAAGAGTGAAATCAATATCTTAACATACCAATTATACTCCTACTAATACATCTTAACAATAAACAATATGTTTCAAGACTATCAATAAACATTTTAACTGAGAAACACAACAGGTATATGCTCCTTCTCAGATCAAGATGGAATGAGAATGAGAATCACATACATAATATAAAGAATGTTGAAACACCAATCATACAAATACACATCCAAAGATACCACATATACACATAAAACACCAAAAAATAAATGAACACACCTATCACATGAAAAACACTCGCACAACACAACACCGAATCTACATCAACAACTAAAATACTTCCGCCCTCCCTATAATTTGCTTATGTCATCATTCCTAGAAAGCATAAAAGTACATGCACACCATGAAAGTTGAAAATGCAATAAGGGGCTGATAAAGCATCAACATGTAGAGCCACAACAAACAAAAATTATAAAAAAATGTTATTATGAACCACATCAATATGTATCATTCCAAATCCGATAGAGTTAATAATCATTCAAAATTGAAAATCATATCCACAGTATCATAGAAGACATATAGTATAAAAATATGAGTAAAATAAAGCAAGAATGAAAATTCACAAAAGCAAAAGTACAGCACATAACAGAGTACATAGAGAACAAAAACCACTTCAAAATTACTATTGGGAATGTACCTAGAAATTGTTTTAATACAATTATAATGAATTTTGACCCCTTCAATAATATTGTCAAGTTAATTTTTACTTATTCATTGTATTTACATCTAGATAGGAAGGAAAAACAAATACATGATTCCATAAAATAATGTAAGGAAAGAAAAGTAAATTTAAAAAGTAGAACTACAATTATGATTATACTTTTTTGTTGAAATAAAAATAAATTTGGCTGAGCAAAGAGCAACTATTGATGAAGAAAAACATGAAATTCCTAAATTATCCCCTATCTTTGTCAAACAATTTCATCAAAATAGAAAACTCTAAGAGGATCAGGAAAACTATTAAAAGAAAAGTCATGTAGATCAGATTAATAGAATTTTATTTTATTGCCAGTAGGACATTATTATTCTGTAGATCCACACAAAGAAGCAACACTACATGTGTACTTCGGGCATTATTAGAAGTAAGTTGCAAACATTAGGAGAAGATAAAGAAAGTCTCATCACACCAGCAAAAGCAAGAAATAAAGCATCTTGTGTATTTTGCAATAAAACTTAATAAGATAAACCTATTCTAGAGTAAGTACTATCTTATCAATCCCAACTCAAAACTGCCTAATAAGGAGATCAAATATGAAAATTCTCTTGATAAGATAAATCCATGCACAAAGAACTAGATATGAATCCATAGTTTTATAGTTGTGCATTTAAATACTTGTAAATTAAAAGAGAAAAGAAATGACACAAACCTTGAAAGCAAGAACCACAATAAGGGGCATAGTAATAGATATCTTCAACCTCCTACAAAGTCAACACAAAAATCATAAAACACATATACAACATCCATATGTATCTTCCCAAAATATAATGCATGCATAAACATGATTTTAAACTCAGTTTCAGCCAAAAATCACAGACTTCAGCAACACATTGACACAAACACTTAGTTCACAAATTCCAAATCCAGCACATGCACATACTCAGCCACAATTCATACATCCTAATGATCTAACATTGTCCCCTTTTATTCGCAAAGTATGACTCAATCCTAACCAATTACATCCAACTAACTATTATTAACTAAACAACTAACTTTGCCCTCAAGGTACACAAGCTAGATACTATTACATTCAATCAATCAGTAATGTACTATCTACATTCTGCTATTTACATTGATTACATCAGTAAAATGCTTTTTAAAACAATCATAGCAGAATTGAGCCTTTCTTCTCTTCATCTCACAAAGTCTTCAAGCCACTTTGGAGCTTTCTTTTCCCTCTTTGCTCTGCTGCATGTATCATAAGTATCTGTAACAAAACAAGACAAGTAAATAAACGTGTGGCCATATATTAAAATATGATGATTTATCTGCATGCAAGCTATATTACCTCCAGAGGCCTCATCATCCTCTCTGTGGCTGAAAACAATGGTATGTCTCAGCAACTCAGGATAACGACTCTCCTTGAGGCGCCCCGGCAAGCGGAAGAGGCGATTAACCATTACATCGACCTCTATGAACCTATCGGCCTCCACCTCCTTCGGGGACCATGACACAGCAAACACAAGCACCCAAACGATAGGATCTGACACATCACGGAATACATCCATGAGAGCACAAACATGGCCGTTGCCAATGTCGACGAATTGAGCATCGTCCCAACCCTCAAATGATGGGTTTCGTAGCCCGAGGAAGAATTCGTCCAGCCGTTGTTTGCGTAGGACAGAGCAGTCCTTGCTATCCAGCAGCAAGGCGTAGAACTTCGCATATAGATGACGACGTGTGTCTTCATAATTCCAAGCTATCGCGACCATTCGGTCTAGGAGTGGGAGGGGAAGTGGCACCGCCATGATCAACGGCTCTAACTCCGACTTTGCATCCATTTCATACCATTTCTTGGCTTCGTTGTCGAAGCCGTACAGATGGTACTTCTTTTCATCCGAGTGAAAGTCTCTAAAGAACAGCTTGTCATGGACAGCGAAGAACTGTGGGGGATAAAAGTCCGGATTTACGGTGGGGGTACGATTTTTGAATTCTACATTGGCAACCGGGGGAGGAGGCTCCAATGGTCGCCACTCCCGAGTTCCGGGCTCTAGAACCCAAGATTCATGGTTTCCCCCCTCAGACTCATTATTGTATGCTAGGAAGTAAAGCTTACCTTCAGCATGTACCGTGAAAGGGGAGTGGCAGAAGGCAGGGTCAGGCAGCGTAGGAATGGAGTCGTCCGGCGGCGGCTCTGATATCAACGGGAGGAGCTTGTTGTTGTTGTTGTTGTTGTTGTGGCTATCCTCATCGTCGTGGTGGAAGGCCAAGCGGTAGATTTTGGAGGATAAAAATTCTGAACCAGATTGTTCGCCAAAACCCAAGAAAAGCTTGGAACCGTGAGGAAGGGGACGGAGCCTGCTTTCAGGAACAGAATCAAAAAGAAGGAAATCAGAAGGGAAATGTGGTAAAGAATTCCAATCGATGACCTCCTGGTTGGGATCATCCCTCCCCAATTGCTTCAAATGGTCGATGGAGATGCCATAGATAGTTTCTGTTCCCAAAACCCACAGGCAATCCATCATCTGCACCCACTAGGTTGTTTCTGTGTGTGTGTTTCTGAAGAGGGGAGGGGGAAAGAGAAGCTAAGGAACTTGAGAGAGAGAGAAGAAAATGCAAGGAATTGTGAAATGGTGTGATGAGAAAGGCAGAGTGCAGAAGAGAAAGCAAGAACCAAAGAAATGAATTGTTGGACTCATATACTCACTTTTACGGGTGATAACTTATTTATACAGCAATCAGAAACTTGTAGAGGAAAGAAGCTACACTAGGCGCGGCTTAACAAACTCTAACAAACTGCTCACTAGGATAACAGTCTAAGCAATTGCTGAGTGAAGTGCTGGCTACACTAATTGTGTCTGTCTGTCTGTGTTTGAACTTTGAAGGAAGACAAAGGGGAGAGTTGTGCGTGCTGTTTGCGTTGCACCCAGAGTCTGGCCTCTGTGCTGTGGGCTGAAATGAAAGGGCATGTTTTTAATCTCTTTCTCCTGTTTGAGTTGTGTCTTATCTACTTTAATACTAATGTATTGCTAAATTTTACTCATTTGTGGCCATCAACAATCATCATTTCAAATTTTCTAAATCATTCCAATAGATAATTAAATCATAATGTGAGATTATCAATGCTGAAATAAAAATCTTAATTGCTATTAGTCACATTTTTTATTTTTTAAGAGTTCTAATCATTTTTTTCTATTTTTATTCCTTCAATAATTACTAAGAAACTAATGAGAGAAATGGAAGTTTTTATTTTCTCTTAGAGGTGGGGTTGTGGTGGTTAAGTGTGGGATATTATTTAAAAAGTAAACTGCTATAGAAGTAATTTTGTTTTTTTATTTTTTTATAGTAATTTTAGAGTCTAAATACAAAGTTTTTATTACTAAATTCTCCTTATATAAGCACTAGATTATTGTGTTTACCTCAAAGTATATATAATAACTTAATGCCTTCTTCTAATAATATTTATCCTTTTTGTCAAAGTATTTAGTGTATCTTATCTTAATATATTGTAAAATATAGAAAAGGCGCAATTTTTTTTATTCTTTGTATTTTTAAAAGGTGAAAATATTGGGAATAAATTTTATACGTTATCTTTCGATATATTTCATCGTCTCTATTTGTTCTTATTATCTTTCTATCTATATATCTCTATTTCCATTCCCTAGTGTAGTGTGCATGTTTTGTGTCTCTACTGTCTATTAATATCTAAGTGATTTCCAAAGAGTTACATACAAGTCAACATATTTTTCATATCATATATGCATATCCTATGCATCAATTACGATTCTTGCATTGTCACCTAGAAAAATAAAATAAAATATTTTTTTTCATATTTTTCAGTGAAAACCCATTGAGCCTCTATTTGTTCCAAAATCCTATGCTAAAATTCTAACTTAAGCATAAAAACATGGCAAACAGCATGTATTATATTATGTAATGCTATCTATGATTCTATAAACTACAAAGGTCTTCATTCATAAGTAACCCATGACAAAGATTATTGAATAACCAAAATATATTAACTTAACTAATAGCGCACTAGTATGCAACAACTAAATGAAAACCAGAATTTTAGTATCTCTATCACAGTGGCACAGTGCATAAGCTATTCTGATATTCATCATCCCTAATAAATATCAATATCAATAATCTATTATATATCCAAATCTATTAGGAAAATGCTACTTGTACATGCAACAATACACATTTTTGGCTGCGTGGAAAATAGGTGGATGACACTGTTATATGTACAAATAGCAGTCCCCAATCTATTATTATATATAATCACAGAGTAATAGTTTCTCTTAATTAGTCCCAAGTAATCAATAAAACTCTAAATCACTACCATACTGAACCATGTCACATAAATACATGTAAGTAAAGAAAAAATGAAAGTTAAACACTCATGCTTAATTAGATGCCTTAAAATGCCACTAATTAAGAGATTAAGCAAAGTTAAATTACTTCAGACCTATAAACTCATTATTATAAGATGAATAGTTATTAGTTTCTTAGGATTCTAATTTCTGATTACCGGGTACCGACCTGTTCGGTTGCCGAGGAGAGTTCCCGGCGGCAGAGACAACGATCGCTTTATCCTCCTCTCCGGAGGCGAAATTCGCCGCCGTAGACGGCAGCGAGTTCCCAACGATGTGCTCCATGCGCTTGAACCAAGGCCAGTGACTCAATGAGATGCATCCGCTGCTGATCCTGTGCCTCTTCTTCAGGTTATCGACCTTGTTCTTGCACTGTTCCACGCTCTTCGATTGGTTCTCGCACCGCTCCGAAACCACCGCCGCAACCTCCTCCCACTCTCTTCCCCTCAGATTCAGCTGCGTGAACTTCTCCGTGTAGGCTTCGAGCAAGCACACACACTATCGCGCTATCGCTCCACTCTTCTCTGTCCTTCCGGTACTCACTAGAGCCGCTGGAGGTGGCTCCATCTGCGGCGGCGGCGGCGGTGCTCGAAGAAGGCTTCGATCGTTTGTTGAAACCGTACAGCGTAGATGCGTCGTTGGTTCCAATCTCATCGCGATCTTTTCGCTTCTCGGCGGCGGTTTCATCGTCGAGGGGGTTAGTGTAGTCTTCACTTCATCGGCGACGGGTTTAGGTTGTACGGAAGTTGCGGCGGCGGTAACGGTGGAGGAGAAGTGGTGATGATGGTGGTGGTGGTGCGGTGGCGTGTAGGGTTGGTGGTGGTGATGGAGGAGAGAGAAATCATCGTCGTCGCATCGCAAGAGGCCATTGAAAAAGGAACCGTTAGGGTTTGGGTCGCGGCGTTTGGAGGGTGAAACGGCGTTTAGATGCGAAGGGAAAATGAAAAAAAAAATATATGACTGAAAATTGAAAAGTATTGATTAATAGATATGACTCTGTAGAAGTAAATCTATAGGCTATAGCCCACATGTGAATACTGAATTGGGCTGATATAAATATTTTTAGTAATTGTCAGAACTTAAAACAAAAATACCATATGATAGCCTTTTTCTGAGACAATGGCCTATTTTAACATCACAGTTTATAAGAAAAAATGGATTTTTTTTTATTTTTTTAAATTAATGCAAGTAAATCAATTCTACACTAGACAAAATTAAAAGGAAACCTCACAAAAAGATGCATTAAGGGTGTATTTGGATGGAGTATTTTTGAAATTTTAAGGAATTTAAAATTTAAGTAATTCTAAATATATTATTTGAATTTTTTTAATATCAAAATATTTTATTTAGACGGAGAAATCACATTACATTATTTATGAAATATTTTGTTTGAATGAGGTAATTATAATGATGATTTTAGTTAAAAAGAAAGAGAATCAAATAATAAATAGAGAAAAAGAATTTTTTAAATTCTCTCATTTTAAGTGAAAATAAGAATTCTCGTATTTAGCTAAATAAAATTCTTTCTTGAATTTTATTGGATTTTACAACCTTACCTATTTTTAACTAATATCTTTTATTGTTATAGATATAGATATCAAAGATAAAGATAAATCCCTTTAATATCTATATTGAAAAAACAGATAAGGGGATTAATTTATAAGATTTTTTCCGAAAATTATACTCTACCCTAATTATTATAAAAGAATATATTAATTTTGGGGCAAGTTAGGTCAAAATTGAAACATAGCCCAAAACAAGAAAGAAGGAAAAAAAAAAAAGATAACATCAAATCAATTTTAAAATTTAAATGAAATCAAATAAACTTAGAAATGGATTGAGATGGATAATAATCAAATCAAATAGGGTATAAAAGATAGCAACATCTTCCTTTCTTTTTCACTCTTCCCACCTTCGCCGAAGCGACTCTGAACTGATGGAGCTAGACGGCGACTTTGACGCTCCGAACAAGCTCCCTTAATGTATACTCCTATATACTTGTTCTTGGAATGTTGTGCTGATTTTGATTATTTGATTGTTCAATTGCAATTAGCTTATGACTTTTTTTACTATCGTGGCTTTATGCTATTTTAGGTATCTGGAAGAACGCCTTAAGAAATTGCTTATTGAGGTTGGTACTATCTTACTTTGTTGTTGAGAAGAAAAGGGGCGTTCAAATCTTTGTATGTTTGATATGAATCTATTATTTACTGCTCAAATTCTTCATTTAATATTTTACTTTTCAATAATGTTTAGTGTTCAATGATAAATCAATTAATAGACCTATTTTGCATTGAGATAGTAATTGGTTGAACAATTGTGACCCAAAAACTCATTTATTGGCTGGTTTGACTGATTTCTCATTGTATATTTATTATCGCTCTTCAGGTTGCATTTATTTTTTTAAGTCAGAGTTAAGAGTAAATGAAAAATTGACTCTATCAAGCGTTTGGTGAGAGGGTACACGAAGGTACACTGAACAAAATTGTCACCGAACAAAATGTCTAACAAAATATTAGTGACTCTTCAGTCAACTCTGACTCCCTTTACTCTCCTTTATTGTAACTCTAGAGTTACTCAAAACAAACACTTTCTTATATTTTTTTTTTTTTTCAATTTTCTGTTCTTTGCAATTATATTGGCATTTTTAAAAGAGAAAGTTTGAAGAAAAGTGAAACTTTGGAGTTTACAATGCAATAAACACCTCAAGATCTCTAAGTAACAGAGTTCCATATATATGACAGGGACCTCCACTTCTTAGTTTCAGTGCTATTAAGCACTCTGCTCCTGAATACTTTGATGAGGAACTTCTGGAATTCCTACAGAAGCATGCAATATTGATTCATGGTCTCTGGACTCCAAAATCCATTTTGCTATATCCTCAAGGTGGCACGGGAGTACTGGTCAGAGACATTGCACTGCTACTGTTTAGCAAGAATCTAAATGTTCAATCTTCTGATTTGAATTTTCGAGGTGATATCAGTGATCCAGTGAAGAAAATGCTGGAAACATTTGGTTCTGAAACCCATGATCCTTGTAATCCATATATTGGACATTCAAGAGAGCTTCCTGATGAGTCATTCAAAAATCTCTATCCAAAAATTGTTGAAAAACAGGAGAAAATTCTAAAAGCTATGGAAAATCAGGTATCTTATTTTTGTTAATCTTCTTGATTTATTTTTGTTGTTATCTTATGATTGAATCATCAACTTAATTAGATAAAGAGGATAACTAGAGACACAATAAAAAACCAGTCAAAACAGTCAACAAATAGGAATTTGGGTCACAATCACCTGGCCACCCGGCTCATTAAAAATGTACTCCTGATTAAAAGTGATATTTGGACCATAAAGTGTTAAATTGACTTTGTTGGCTGTTTTAGCTGATTTTTTATTGTGTTCCACGCATTTATGTTAATAAATAAGTCAATTTGAATGCCCTGTGCTTGAAAAATCAATGTTATGAAAGTTGGGCACTTATCTGGTGTATTCTTATGTGGTGATCAGGTCGTAAGATATATTGGAAAGGGTGGAATGAAAAGGCATTGCCGGCAAGAAGCAAATTAGATGTGTTGGATGGATTGCTTAAACAAATATGGTAGCAAAGTTAAGGGACATTGTGAAGATTACTACAAATGTTTTTTTGCATCTATCATAAATTTTACTTATCACATTTATCAGTGAAATCCTATATTTAAAACTAAATGTGTGAGAAGAATATTTATTTACTCTTGTCCGTTGAAAATATATTGTTGACTAATGAATTCCAAATTCCATATTTTGCCATGCTTGCTTTATTTGTTTCTGACTTTATGTTGAATGAGCTTTTCCACGTAGCAGCATGATGATTTTTATTATATACTAATAATTATTATTATTATATTAAATTAATTAAATCAGTGGACCAAGGTATGTATAAGTATAACCATTGACGCCTTTGATTTCAAACCTAAATTATATAAATGCTAAAGTTCTCCCCCATTGACTATTTCTTCCAATAAGTTGAAAAAGAAAATCAAAATAATTAAACATGAATTTAATATCCAAGCACTTCTGATAGTATAATAGATTTTTACATAGATTTTTTCATTATCATTCAATCGTGTATTATTATATCAGCTATAATAATTAATTCAATCATTCATTATTTAAAAGTTATATAAATAAAAGTTTTTAATTAAATAATAACATAAAATAGTTTTTTTATACTCTAACATGCATAAAATAGTTTTATAAGTGTATCAAGATTAAAATAATAAAACATCATATGTGTGAATGTGTAATTATGTAGCTTGTTATATTTGGGATAGCGTTGGAAAAATATTGCAGTGGTTCAACATGGGTTAGCTTTTTTGAAAGAATTGTAGTGGTTGATTAATAATTCAAACCTAGTACGGCAACAACTACCTATATATTATATAGTATTCCTTAATTTCAAATCCACTTCAAATTTGGTACGTACGATATGATTATAATAATATTAATTAAACCATATATATATGATCATAACTTTCCTTAGTATCATTAAAATATAATACATCTTCATTCTTCCAGCATAAAATCATATATTATATAACTATCATTTTGACGAGAAAAAAAAAAGGATAGAATGCTTTAATTTAGCAAGTGGTTTATAAAAGTTGGAAACTAACGAATTTCAAACATCAATTACATATCCAAAATAGTGACCTATCAAAGATTAAATACTCAATAATACTTTTCTACCAACAATTTGATTTAACAATAATTGTTGTTTTGTATAGACTGTGAATGTATGTATTCCATGCATTCCCCTCATCAAATTATAATAATAGATATATCAATAAAAATACATATTCATTCATGAATAACATCCATCATGTTTAATTAATACATGGAATATAATTAAATTGACTTTATTATTAAACATAATATCTGAAGTTTGACTCAACTTTGAATCATGAATTTTCCTAAGTTTTTGGGGGTGGAATCGTCAAACAATAAACTCAGCTGATTGTAACAAAAATTTACAATGCATTAGAAATTATTACTTCATGCATGCTATATGGAGCAGCACACATATACTATACTAGCATATTAAGGTTTAGGTTCACTCAAAGTCATAATTTACTATTTTAATTTTAATTAATGATAAAGTATATACGTTTATTGTTTTATCATTTATTTAAACTTTCAAAAATAAATAAATTTTTTTATGTGAAAAAAGGGTTACCTTCAAATAAAAATTATAATATTCCATAACATGTTATATTCTTATATAATAGTTTAATTTCTTCAATGACTTATATCGTGTTACTTGCTCATTACTTAGATCCTATAAATTTTAAACCTTTTAATGAAAATTTGATATATGAATAAAGAATTTAAATAATAAAAAAATAGTTTAATTTTGATGCACTGGTAGTGTAAAAGTATTTTATATTATTGTCCACGATTAATATAACATTATATGATTGGAAGACTGTGTAAAAAAATGATACAGTGAATAAAAAATAAATAAAAAAAAATGCTCGAGACACACAATTTTCAGCCATGTAGACATTTCTTTTCACACATATTAATATTTACAAAACGATGTCGTTATAGTCCAAACAGATTTTATCCTTTTTTATTCTCTTCGGTAAGAAAAAAAAAAGGTTAAAAAAATACTAATACATTCATTCTACTTACTATCTTCTAACAACAACACTAGCAACTGCAAAGGAACAGTTACAGTTATTCAACGCGTGCCACGTCATCAACCAACGACTATTTAAACCGTTTTGCGGCTTCATACACTCAATTGCCGCCAACCCAATTTGAACGGCGCCAAAACCAATAATATTACGCCACGTGGAAGCCCGAGTCAGCCCCTACACCTAACTACATCCATGGCTCGGACCGCCTCCCAGACGCGAACCGGTTCAAGCTACCCAAACCGGGTGGTGCGCTCGAAACTGAATCCTCAAACGACGCGTCGTTTTGTGTCGAAACTGTGTTAACACTATCACCGCCACTATTACCTCGCGCTTTTCTGCTCTTATTCTTCTTCTTCTTCTTTGAAGTTGAATCCTCCGAAGCAAGATCGTTTTTCTGAACCGATTTTCTGGACCGGAAAATGGCGCGAACGCTTTCGAAAAAACCGGTTCTGCGTCTTCCTCTTCTGGAGGATTTTTGTCTTTCGACGGCGGCGGCGGTGACGGTGACGGCGGCGGCGGCGGCGGAGGAGGAGGATGAGCTTCGCTGGCGAGTTCTCAACCGGCGGTTCCGGTCGCGCCTGGATCTAACTCTCCCGATGCACGATACCTTCGGCGACGACGGTTCGAACACGGCGGCGGCGATGGATTTTCCGACGGAGGCGCTACGCTTCGGGAAAAGCGTAGTGTTTCCCGGCCGGTGGTGGTGTTGATGTCGGCGGCTCATAGTGGCGTCGGCGAACGCCGATTTCTGAGATTTCGGTAAGCCTATGATCGCAGCCTTGGATTTGAGATTCTTGGAGAATCGCTGTGAATTCGAATTGCTGGAGTTAGGGTTAAGATTCGTGGAAGAGGAGAAGATTGAGCTTCCCTTCGTGGATTCCTTTCGCTCGTAAACGACGGCGTTCCGGTCCCACCAGTCGTACTCCGCGTCGCCGGAGAGCCAGATCGATTCCGGCGGCCAGTCCTGGTCATCGCCGGCGATGGTCTCGCAGACGACTTTCCGGTCGGAGTTACCGCCGGCACAGGACGAAACGAGAGATTCAAAGTCTACTTGTGGCATCGAATAATCTTTTGTATGTAGTGAGAGAAAGTTTTGAAGACTGAAGAATTGGAGAGAAATTTGTAGTGAGAGAAAGTGGTTTTGGTTTGTTATTTAGTTTGTTGAGTGGTTTTTGGTGAGTGTGTGATATTTATATGAAGGAATGAATGAACATTCTTTCTCTTATGGCTTTCTTTTTCTTCTAGAGTGTCTCTTTTGTTCTCTCTTATTAGCTCTCGTCAAAAGAATACGAAAGCAATGTCAAAGCATAATGCATACTAGTAGTATAATAATAATAAGAAGAAAATAATGTTATAAGTGTATAATAGTACTTCATTGTACATCAATATATAGATCTATCAATCTTCCATCAATCAATCATATTATGCTATTTTTGGGCCCACCATTTTAAGTAAAATCCAAAAAACTTACACATATCTCTCAATCGCCGATTGAAATAATATCTGATGAATGCTTGATGAATAAAAATATGATGTACGTCTATCATTTCTTTCTCAGTTTGTTCTAATTTGTTGTAACTATTATTCTCTGTTTTGCTTGCTTGAATTCTATATTAACAAATTTTGGATTTTGGCCCTTTTTTCTAGAACAACCATTTGCTTTTGTGTATGCCTTGGCCCCTAGTAACTTTGCTTCAATTATTCTATACATATTCCATTTTTAATGATGCTAAAGTAAGAAGGTTGAGAAAATTTTGATCTTAAATTTAATAATTTAACGATTTTTCAGCATTAAATTTAATTTTTTATTTAATTTTCATCCACTGACAGTGTACCATTTTTTACACAGTTATCAAATCATATGATGTCACGTCAGGATAATTGTGTTTTCTCTCTCACACTATCCAAAAAGTCATACAAACGGAGCGTTTTGATTGGACAACAGTGTAAAATACTTTTACACAATCTATGTATCAAAATTAAACTCTAAATTTTAACATGTACTTTACTCTTATATTTAATTTTTTAATTAAAATTCAATAATAGAAAATAAATATGTAATGTAAGTTATTAAAAATTAATTATTTTCTATTAGTATTTCTTATAGAGCAGTATATATATATATATATATATATATATAACACATGTATGACATAGCTTGGTTCTAAATATATTAACAATAATAAAAGGTTATGAATACGTGTTGGCCTAAGTTTACTAAATTAACTGAAATCCACACAACATATATAAGATGTTTTAGAAAGTTAAGTGGTACTAGTACTACTTTATACAGTAACTACTTAATCAAGTTTTGGAAATTTCATAGTTAATGAATGGTTTTGAGAAAAAGTACGCGCGGTATTTGTTGATAATTGATGAGGATTGAGGGGTTGAAAATGCTTGACTTAAATAGGTGAATTAATTAATTAAGATACCATTTTATTGACTTAATGAGGTTCCTTCAAAAAAAATTATTAGGTGCATTATGAGCAAGAAGATTTTTTGCTGTGCACCATTCATTGGGTGACACATAATACAAAAAGTCAATTATAGTGGGAAGGGAAGAGATTAAGTTTTCAATAAAGGGATATAATTGTTGATGTATCATATAATGAATGGTGCAGAGCAAAAAATTCTCTTATTCTTAGTGCACCTAATAATTTCTCTTGCTTGGATCCATATATATCACATAATACTAGTTATTGATAGGATGAATGTTAAATATTTAAATTATGAATAATGCTACATCACAATTTATCACTATATATATATTAGAAAAAAAATTGATTTAATTACTAGAGTTAATTAACTACTACCTTTAGAAAAAAGAACTTGTGGTGCGATGAGACTTTTATTTGATTGTTACGTTGGAGCTAGTAATAAGTAGGTAATCTTATTAACTTTTACTAGTACTAGTAGTAGTATTAGGTTTGTTTAGGTTTCAACTAAAAGTTCAAAATTAAAAAACCAATGAATATGCAATATCGATCTACACACTACAAAATAGGTGCACCCCTTGTTTTGGCTGCATATCCCGCCAACAGTAAAAACTTAAAACCAAGACATAGACTAATACCTAACATTGGATTCTAATTAACATAATATTTTTTGTACAACGTAAATACATTCAACTAGTATTCAACGTGTGTTATTTGTGCTGTATGTAATATGTGTTATACTTAATATATGTTAAACATATAACTCACATTACATACGATACAAATTATGTATAGCATATGTTGAATATTATTTAGACATATTTCTATTGTACGATCAATATTATTGTCGTGACTCCTTTAGAAAAATATATATTATTCACTCTAGGAACTATATATGAAGATTAAAGCAAGTTATGTAATTATGGATTGAGTGCGTAAATCACGTGGTAAACCAAAAAAGGCCAACATTACGTGATTCTCGTGTCCAAGAGCTTAATTTGCAAAGGATGATGCAATATGTATTGTTCATTGTGTAGATTACGATAATCTCTTTTGAGATTTATTAGTAAAATTCAATTGGACCTCATTTTGTTTGTTTAAATGACATTAACTTCATTAAATAAACGGTTCATATATAGAAGGTAAGTAAATTAAAACAAATTTATAAATGCAATGATATATCTTGAGTAAATTTTACAATTAAAGAAGATGTATAATAAAAGTAACTTATCAAATTTAATTATTTGTTTCTAGAAGTGGTCGAGAACAAATAAAGCAGAAAGCTAATAAGAATGAAAAGCATTTGGAGAGTTGAATAAAATACTGAGATTGGGACTTGTTTGGAGTGTAGTGCTAGCTAGTGCTGAAAGTGTCAATCCATGTCAAAGCACGTTTAGGTTTACTATTTGTTTTTCGAGACCCAAAAATATTAATTATTAAATAAATAAATATGTTCTAGTAGTATACATTTTCAAGATTACAACCCTGAGGTAGGTGCCCACGAAGCTCCTAGCAGCCTCTCCAAAACACATAGCCATTACATAGTGATTCAACTTTGCTTCATAGACAAGCATAATATAAATAATTAAAAAATAGAAAAAATTATATATATCTCGCATTTCATAGCCAATGACACTACATGTATATCATAAAATCAGTTACTATATATAATATTTAGTTTTATATAATAATAAAAACTGGACAAATATTTTTAATAAGTTTAATTATTATATATAATGACTATAATAATCATTTCTCATAACCGAACTATAAGAATCAAATAGACAGTGGATATTTTATTTTGTCCTTTTGGTCTTTGTCTCACGATACACACTCCAAATATTATCTTAAAATATTTTTTTGGGAAATTTAATTTAGTATTTAACTAAAATAATATTAACTTGCATGGAATGCTTGACAAAATAGGAGGAAAAAAATTGTAAAAACATAAAAGTCTTATATAGCTGTAAAAGGCCTATTACATATAATGCTTATATTATTTTATCAAAAATAATGCTTATATTATAAATTATGTTATAGTACTGTCCTTTTAAGTTTTAATAATATATTTTTCGTAAGAATATAATAATATATAATAACAAATGGATAGAATCGAAAGGAAAAAGTATATGTACAGTTAATTATGACCGTGTGAGTACTACTAATTGGTCTCCGTGATGAAGCTTCTTATCTCAACCTACATTCTAGAAGATAGAGTTTATGATAATTAATACTAATCATTAACAATATAATCTCTCTCTTCTTGCAAGTTCTAGCACGAATTTGTTTCTTATCTAATAAACTGTGTCCCCTCCCAAATTAACATTTATTTTCAGTATGTTTTTTCATTAAAAAATTGAATTCGTTGTAAGTGAAGACGAGATTGTTGAATATTTTTGGAGTTATTAATTAAATAAGGGTGGAAAAACAAAAAGGATCGAGGACTTCTCAATTTTTGCTAAAGAGAAAAATATATTTAAACAATTAATTAATTAACAGATAATGTATGTTATCCAAATAAATAATTAAATCTCATGAGTCATGATTCATGAAATTATATGTTATGCCACATAACTAGTATAAATAGGGAATAAGTAAATTTTATTGGTAAGTCATTTGTGATATATCATTTGGAAGTTTTTAAGTGCTTTCTCTGATTTCTCTCGATAAAACTTGATTTAAATCTCGTCTAAGAGGTCAATGGTTCAAGCTCTTAATCTATTTCTCTATTAATTCTTATAATCCAAACACATCTCAATTATCCTCCATAATGTAGGTGCTTTCATTGAGAGTCATATGAAAGAAGAAAAAGAAGCTCTTATGGAGGATATTGATTACTAATTTACTATGCTTTAACTTGTTTATTAGATAATCGGGCTTGTTTATTAATATTTTCTATGCTAGATTGATTGAATATAAGTTAAGCCTAATAATATTATGTGCTTCAATGCTTTATTTAATATGTGTAGCATTATATTTTTCTCTTGGTCGTCATTTGTAGATGGAGCATCAATGGTCAATATAATCTCTCATAGTTTTTAACCAAATTCCTAAAATTCTATAAAAAAAATTTTATAGCCCCGATTGGCCCATGGATCCTCATCATGTGTCCATTTTTGAGAATGATTAGATTGTCAATCCTCATCTAGAAATGGGCTCTCAATTGGGTCTAATCTAAGTAGTTCATTTTGCTTATAAAACAAATCAAGTAGGCTATGATCATAAGGAGAAAAAAAATTGAAAACTAGACTTCAAAATTCGAACCTAATCTCAACATTTAACCAAGAAAAATTAGTTTATTTGACCCAAGAAGAGAGAGAGAAAGTATGGTTGAAAAAAAAACCTTCCAAAGAATACCTAGACTTCAAATCCTAGAATTGTAATGGAGAAACAAGTTGCCCTATAATGAATCTATTTGGAGTACTTGATTAATTAATCTATACAATCACTTTAATGGATTTTACTTTTTTTTATTGCTCAAGAAAGTTCTTCTATAGCAGGATAAACTATCCAATATATTAAGTCTCGTGATTATTTTATGATCCAATCAAGATTATCAAACTCTCACTCGAATTAACTCGTAAACTCTTACGTGTTTATAAAGTTATAATCTTAATTGAGTCAAAAAGTTTACGAATAAACTGAGTTTATAATTTTGACATTACTATTCAAATTTTGAAAGTTCCGTAAATTTATGTAAACTCAACCTTGGGTCCAATTGATAATTTCATGGACCTTATTAAACCTAAATTAAAGTGGCTCTTCCCTTTTGACTTAAATTTACTTTACCTTTTCAAGAAAAGAAATCACACTACAAAGCTCCGCAAAATGTTAGGCAAGGTAATATCACGTGACTGTCACGTGGTCATAAGGTTTAAGGACCATGGTCGTGTCTTAGTGGAAGCTTTCACACCTTTTTCGTGCGGCACGTGACAATAGCCGCCTCGCACGTGCCACTGTCATAACTTAACTTTGTGTTCCATTTTTTTTATTTCTCTTTTTCATTATTTTCCTTCTCAAGTTGACACTTTTCTCTACCTCTTCTTCTTCTTCTTCTTCTTCTTCTTCTCTCTTCCTCTCTCCTCAGTTCCCCCACTTTCTCTCTCTAGAAACCAGCTCCATTTTGCAATTGGCTCAACCGTAATGTCAGGGAAAAGGAGGAGGAAGTTGAAATCGTAAGCTTCTTCTCATTCTTAATCCTAAATTCTCAATTTTAGCACAAGCATACCCACTTTATTTGCTTTTAAAAAAAATTCTGTTTAATTGTAGGAAAATTTGTGAAAATTTGAGGGTTTTTAATGATGGATCAGTCTTGTATTGATTTGTTACATGTTGGTGTTTTTAATTTGGTTTATGATATGTTATATGGAGTCTGAGTTTTGTAAAAAAACGGTGGGCTTGTTTTGAGCTGGATTTGGTTTGTGGTTGTGAATGCACTAGGGCTTTTTGATCAGTGTTGAGTTAATTTGTAAGAAATTGGGGTTTTTATTTAAAAAGAACTGGTCTCTGTCTTGTTAATTAGTATGAATTTCAACAACAGAGAAAATAGTTGGTTAGTTTTGAAGTTGATTTAGTTAATGGTTGTGACGGGCTAGGGTTTATGGATCAGATCAGAGTCTGGCTTTGGCAAATTGGTTGAAGAATGGGTATCCTAGTTTGAATTTTTTGAAAAATGGAGTGTTGTATTGTATATATGCTGTATTTAACTTTTAACCATGTGCTACAATTGTGCTTTATTTTGAGCAACAAACTAGTAGCTAGCAGGTCTAGGTTTTTCAATTGGATGAATTTTTCAGGCCTTTTTTTCCTATGCTTGATATAGTGTTTAGTCTAACATTTTCATATGGACCCATATAATCAGTTTTTCAAGAGTTTGTAATCATGGTGATATTATCTAGATTTCAGTATGTTATGTACTTGACATGATTTAAGTCCATAATTTAATGTAGCTCGTGCGCATTGGTAGTTTTGTTCCACTTCCATCTTAAATGTAACTCTTGTTGTGTAGGTTAAGCGATACAATCGCTGATAGCAGAGTTAGAAGAGCAGCAGCTGAGGTGAAAAGTGAAAGTTTGGAGCTGCAGACCTGGTCCGATCTACCTGCTGAACTCATAGAATTGATCTTGTCTCGTTTAACGCTAGATGATAATGTCCGTGCTTCTGCTGTTTGCAAGAGATGGCATTCTGTAGCCACTGCCGTACGTGTAGTAAATCAATCACCATGGCTTATGTACTTCCCAAAATTTGGTGATTGGTATGAATTCTATGACCCTGTGCAGCGTAAGACCTATTCCCTCGAGTTGCCAGAGTTGAGTGGATCTAGAGTTTGTTACACAAAAGATGGATGGTTACTGCTTTACCGACCAAGAACCCACCAAGTGTTCTTCTTTAATCCATTTACTAGAGAGGTGATCAAATTGCCAAGGTTTGAGATGCCGTACCAAATAGTTGCCTTCTCTTGTGCTCCGACATCACCTGACTGTGTTCTGTTCACTGTTAAGCATGTTAGTCCTACTATTGTAGCCATTAGCACATGTCACCCTGGGGCATCAGAATGGATAACAGTTAATTACCAAAACCGTTTGCCCTTTGTGAGTAGCATATGGAATAAACTTGTGTTTTGTAATGGACTCTTCTATTGCCTAAGTCTCACAGGTTGGTTAGGTGTGTTTGACCCATCTGAACACAGTTGGAGTGTTCTGTCAGTACCTCCTCCCAAATGCCCTGAGAATTTTTTTGCCAAAAACTGGTGGAAGGGGAAATTTATGACAGAGCAAGAGGGAGATATCATAGTAATTTATACATGCTCTAGTGAAAACCCCATTATTTTTAAGTTAGATCAGGCCATGATGGAATGGGAAGAGATGAGAACACTGGATGGAGTGACCCTTTTTGCTAGCTTCTTGTCTTCTCATTCTAGGACTGAACTCCCTGGAATGATGAGAAACAGTGTGTTCTTCTCCAAAGTGCGTTTTTATGGAAAACGTTGCATATCATTCTCTCTTAATGACCGTAGATACTATCCTCGTAAGCAGTGGCATGACTGGGGTGAACAAGACCCTTTTGAAAACATATGGATTGAACCACCAAAGAACTTCCCTGGCTTCACATGAAGAATCCTAGTTAAACAAGTAAGCATTTCAGAAATCAGTTAATGTATAATGCTATTTGTTATCACTCAGCTTTTAACTTGTATAACTGTTGTTTATGCACAATAAGGTAGTTTATGTTTATGCTTTGTAACTTTGTTAAGTAACTATGTATACTTGGAACTCTTCATTAATGTTATTATTTATTTGATTATCCTCG
Organism: Aeschynomene evenia; assembly: GCA_013621005.1. Classification (NCBI taxonomy): domain Eukaryota; kingdom Viridiplantae; phylum Streptophyta; class Magnoliopsida; order Fabales; family Fabaceae; genus Aeschynomene; species Aeschynomene evenia. The sequence continues at coordinate 22,786,499 of CM024264.1, read as the reverse complement.
CTTGTTAAGTAATCTAAGATGCACTTGTTCTGTCATACTATTCAATGCTAAAAAGTTTTTGTTTCAATGGACGCTTGTTATTTTTTCCCCTCAATACAGCTCTCACTGACAAAAGTTAAACATATAGCAATAATCCTAAAAATTTTGCTCTCCAATTTAGCAACCTTGTCTGAGCAAAACTGTGTTGAACCAGTGTAAATAGTTATTTTTCTTTGTCAAAGATGGTTTATGTCATGGCTTCTCTTTCTGCAAATCTTATGATTGAGTTCCCTTTTTTTTTCAGTTGAAGTGGTTTGCTCAATCCTTTATTCAACATATACCATTTCTTAGACAATGAGAGGTGAAGCCAATCTCTGCAAAACTATATTTGAATGCAGCATTTTCATTCAACTCTCTGGGTGCAATTATATGAATCTACATCTAGAGCATGAAAATTTCCCCATCCTTGCAGTTCCAGAGTTCCTTGCCTAGTTGTAGTAGATAGATTGTGCTGTAGCAGTTCATTGGTTAAAGCATATTTGGTCACTAGAAATTTGAATATTCTGCCAAACACATTAGTGGGGTAGGACTTATGCAGAACAATTTGATGTCATAGTAGGATTATTGAACTAATAATTTTGGGCTATTGGTTTACTACCTCAATGGTTAATTTTCTTAAAATTTTATGTTTGGTTTCACTGCTATCAACTCAATTTAGCTGGTCAGTGGAGTGCGGCACATACCCCGCATGCTAACGCCGGTGCTGATGGTCTCCGGTGGCGGTTGGCGTTGTCTCGGATGGAGATTGCCCCGTTAATCCAGAAGGAGGAGGAGAGCTCATCAGTTTCTTGCTCTGTATTCTTTCTTACATTACCAGCAAAATTAAGCTCGGTCTAAAGTAATTCTAATGAACTTTAGTGAGGGAATTCACATTCATTTCGATGAATGTTGAAGGCATATTTGCTAATGACTTAGTGTTGAGAATTTTGAAATCACCATATAATAATCTTGTACAAATGTTAACATTATGTATTAGTGACCACAAGAATCAAACCAGGTTATGCCTCCTCTGAGTTAGGGTTCATGAAGCTGCACTCAAGTATTTCTAAATCTTAAATCATAAACCCTAATTTTTAATTTCTCCAACAAAGAAAATGAACCCAAAAAGAAAAAAAAAAAACTCTTCAAACCATGACCATGTTAGCTCCTTTTTACCTTTAAATATTAAAAACTGAAGAGTAGTATTTTTTTTATTAGATTAAACATGAAAGTACTTAATTCTAATCCTGTCAAGATTAGTATTTGCCATTGTCCTTGCTTCTTGTGATCCTAAATTATTCAAAGTCAAAAGACACAAGTCATATTTCAATAATCAATTTTTTTTAATATCAGAAAGAAAAATTAAAATATTACAAACTATTGTGAAATGGGTAGGGAAATTACCATCAATTAATATATCACCACAATTGGTCAATCAATCAACACAAATAGATTTTTTTTTTCATTGTAGAATAGTAACATCTCAACATTGATAAAGATTCCACAACTTAACATATCCACATCCTGCAATAACACACCAAAAAGATGACTTTGTTTGAAGACAGAGAGAGAAATTGTTTGATTTATAAGGAATCAAATGAACCAACTAGTTTCCCATTTCATTTTCACACAAATCACATCACATTTTGGATTGTGAAATTTTAACGATTTAAAACAAGCACAAGTGTACAAGAAGCCAATGCCACTTTGAACTTGTTCATGCATGCATGTGGTTTTTATTTTGGAAAATGCAAAATGTACATAGTACAATACCTCTCCACCTATTTTTCACCTCATCCAAATGTTGAAAGCTTTGATGAATATATTTACAATTTGTCAACATATTTATCAAAGTTGTCAATATTTGAATGAGTGAAAAATGAGTGAAGGGGTACTTTGCTATGAACTACTATCACTCTTTTTTTTTTTTTTTTTTCATATGAAAAGGGCACATGATTAAATGTACCTGTTTCAAATAGGGATTGGTTTGAAGAGATACAAACAAAGAAGGTACACTTGTTGAATGGAAAAGGAAGAAACTTCCTTTCATTCACAAACACACAAGAGATGAAGGAAAACGCATATTCTCCAAACATATCCATTGCATATTCTTCTTACACAGCCCACCTAAGATTATTCTCAGTTCACAAGTTAGCATTTTTTGTCTGTAAATCAATGAAGAGATATTTTGAACAATTTTTTCTCTTATAATCTTATGTCTTAACATTAATTATTTTTACTCCATACATCTAACAATAACCATTTGATATAATTAAATATTATATTGGAAAAATAACATGTTATTAGATGAATATAGTAGTATATATATATATGAAACTTAAACCAAAACTCTAGTTAAGAAAAATAAGCATTGAACCACTTGAAATAACTAATCAATAATGGTCAATGAAATACTTTACTAGCTTCCATATTTATTTTGTCTTAGTACACAAGTGTTAAATCATTCAAATTTGACATCCAAATTAATCTAAAATACATCTTAAGATTGCTGAATAAATCATCCATGTTAACAATATATAACATCTTATGGATCAATCATTCCACTTCTATGTACAAAGATCACCTTGTGAATCAATCACTCCCACCCCTAGTTCCCTTTTCTAAGTACCAAAAAGGATCATTTAATCATTCAATTTCCATTTCTTCATCAAAAACACAAATCACACCAAAAAACAAAAAATGTCCTCAATTCTTCTTCTAAAACCTCATCCTCCATTCCAATTCCAAAATCATCATCACCACCCTCTAAAACTAACACAAATACCCAAACAATTTTTCTTCCCAAAATACCCTCCACCACTACCACCACTTTCCTTCACTAGAATCCACAACTCCACCAACACAACCACCACCACCACCACCACCACCAAAGACCCTTCAAACCCTAAAAAAAACCAAACTTTCGAATTCCTAAAACCTTTCCTCTTATCGCAGCACAAACCCATAATCTTGGGGTGGCTATGCAGTGCAATCTCAGTGTATTCTCTCTCCCAGCTCGTCTCAAAACTCGGCAAATTCAACGCCATAGATGCAACCCAATTGAGGGGACAAGGTTTCTTCTTGTTGGCTCTTGTTGCTGCACGTTTGGTCGCAGGTTACGGGCAGCATGCCCTTCTTTGGGACGCTGCCCTTAAGGCCGTGTACGAGGTTCGTGTCCACGTGTACGATCGTGTTCTTGAGAGGGAATTGGGGTATACTATTTTATTTTTTTCTGTTATATTCTGTTATGATTTAGGGCGAGTTTGCTGAAAACTGATTATTTTATCTAACTGAAAAAAAAAGCACTTTTTTATAGAAGCTATTCATATCAGTTTTCTACTAAAATACAAAAAGCAGGTTAGTTAAGCAGTTTTTAGCTTTTGATAAGAAGCCGAAATGAATAGCTACTATGTATTCATTTTTATTTTTTTAACTAAGAAAACATAACTTTTCTGTGTAAAGGACAAAAGTGATTGTTTCGGGATCTTTTCACAGAAAATTGATTAATTTTTTCTAGTTAAAAAGTTGGTTTTTTAGAAGCTATTTATATCAGCTTTTACTCCAAAGCTAAAAGCAACTTAATTTAAGCAATTTTTGGCTTTTGAGTGGAAGTTGATGACATGATGTGAATAGCTTCCATGAAATGTGATTTTTCTGCATGAAATAAAAAATCACTTTTTTGTTTAAAAAATCTGAAACAAATGCGCACTTAATTTGATTTGAAGTTGCCTTAGTTTTATTATGACTCAATGAATAGGTACTTCGAAGGAAGGAATGGTGGTGCCTCAGCTGGGGACATTGCATATAGAATCACTGCTGAAGCTTCTGATGTTGCTGACACTCTTTATGCCGTTCTCAATGTGGGTAACACTCTTTTTCGGTTCCATTTATGTGCCATAGAATGATTCTAAAGTAGATTCATAATTCCTTTTTTTCTAATAGTTCTCTGATAATAAGCCGCCCCTGTTTCTGACAGACCATAGTACCCAGTACTCTCCAGTTATCGGCAATGATGGCGAATATGTTAGTTATAAGTCCTGTCCTTTCTTTGATTTCAGTCACGGTGAGTGAGGAGCTATTGTATTGATTCATCTATCTAAATGTGATCAATGCTAGATGTTGATGGGGTGTTAATTTGTGTTGCGTGTCTGCGAATTTCAGGTTCTCCCTTGCATGTCGCTTGTTGTTGCCTATCTCGGTCAAAAACTTCGGAAGATATCCAGAGAGGCACATCTTAGCATTGCTGCTCTCTCAGCATATTTAAACGAGGTAAATTTACATGAAATTTCACAATTTGGTATTATATTCAAAAGATCATGGCTATTGCTTTTTGTATGCCAATTTTACTAATGTTGTTTTCTGGTTTAGATGCTCCCTGCAATTCTCTTTGTGAAAGCGAACAATGCTGAGCTGTGTGAAAGTGTCAGGTTTAAGAGGCTGGCTCAGATCGACTATTCTGCAAGGCTGAACAAGAAGAGGATGAAAGCAGTAATTCCTCAGGTCATACAAGCTATTTATTTTGGAACCCTCGCCATACTATGTGCTGGTTCGCTGGTTATTTCAAGAGGTTCATTTGATAGCCAGAGCTTCCTGTCATTCGTGACATCATTGCTTTTCTTGATTGAACCAATCCAGGTATTTTTATCGGTAGAGATATTGTCAATTTTCAAACCATCATTTTGCTTTGCCTTTTCCTCTCACTTTTTTTATAGGTATAGAACTTCCATTCCAGTAAAGCAAAAATATTTTAAGCTGAAGTTTAGGTATTGATGTGATTTTAGCATTGATCTGTTCATCAAGTGATTGAATTCCATGGACCTTGTTGTGGTGTTTTTACAGGATCTATCTAGTTGAGTGGATTTTTTTATTATTATGTCGGTCCTTGTTTTTTCTGATTATTATCCGAATTCTTATCATGGTTCAGCTTATGAGGAGCTGTCTTTGGTTATCAATCTGAAAATAAAGAATCACGCAGGATATTGGAAAAGCTTACAATGAATGGAGGCAGGGAGAACCGGCTGTTGAACGCCTGCTTGCTATGACCATGTTCAAAGATGAGGTGATTTTATGACATAATCCACACACACTTTTTAATTTTCTTTTCTGTTTTTTAATATAATAATTATTTTTGAATTCGAGGGAACTTCTCTTTTAAAAAAAATTGATAATCATAAAATCCTTACTAGAACACAAAAATACAGAATGATTGTTGAGCACATAGTCCACTCAATAGTTCTCTCTTTAAATTTTTAGTAAACTTAATATGTTGCACTTTCAATAATAGATCGATCTATTGTCAACAATAGGTGGTCGAGAAACCGGATGCTGTTGATTTAGACAATGTTACTGGGGAGCTGAAATTCCATAACGTCTCATTTAAGTACAACGATGACATGCCACAAATTTTAAATGGGCTGAATCTCAACATTAGTGCTGGAGAGATAGTTGCTCTTGTGGGTCCTTCTGGTGGAGGGAAAACAACACTTGTAAAACTGTTGCTTCGGCTTTATGATCCTACATCTGGTGAGTTAATAGGTGTTAAAATATAAATACTTATTTTTATGCTTACAGCCAATAAATTTAATCAAATCTAGATCAGTATGGGGATGATGATTTATCATCATTTACATAGAATAGATAAACTGGCTTTAGTTTTACTGTTATTCATCATCTTTCTTATCAATGTCTTGTGCTTGCAGGCGGTATACTGATTGATAACCATAACATCCATGACATTCGGTTACGTAGTTTGAGAAGACATGTTGGTCTTGTTTCTCAAGATATAGTAAGTAGTGACTCATGCCTTTATATTTTTCTTCGTTATGTATGCAGAATTTGTATGATCATTTGGCTCATAAGAATTTAAAGTGTGCTTGTTTTGCAAGCTCAAATTTTCGGCACTGTTGGTGACAAGCTTTTGGATAAGTGTTATCATGCAACTTTTTTTCTCCCTATTATATGTTAATTCAGCTGTCTTGAGCATTCTTGTTCTTCATTGATAGCATGAATAGTTTATGCTACTGTTACCTTCATTTGATACTTCATAAATTTATACGTTATGTGAACCCCAAATGATTCAAATGGAGTATATTTGTCTCTCAATAATGCTGACATGTACTCTAGACACTTTTTTCAGGTACAATCGCCGAAAACATTGGTTATAGGGATCTGACAACAAAAATTGACATGGAGAGGGTAAAGCATGTAGCGCAAACTGCTCATGCAGATGAGTTTATTAGTAAACTTCCAGAAGGATACGAAACCAACATTGGACCGAGGGGCTCAACCTTAAGCGGAGGCCAAAGGCAGAGGTAACTTTTCAAATTGAAATTGCATTCTGTAATCTGTTCTCTTGGAAGGTATTGATTAATGTAAAGAACATATATAATGGATTGGATATTTATGAAACGTCATCTCTGACTTATCACTTCCTTCATTGATCTATCACTTCATTTTCGCTGTTTCTCCAAATTACAGGCTGGCTATTGCAAGGGCACTCTATCAAGATCCTTCTATTTTAATTCTGGATGAGGCGACTTCGGCTTTAGATAGTAGATCTGAGTTATTGGTGAGAAAAGCCGTAGAGCGGTTGATGGAAAATCGCACGGTAAGGCAACTAGCCTTTTCATTCCTATACATGATACGTTATAAGAATTGCATGACTAAAAAATGATATCTTTTGACAACAAGTTAGTCCTAACAAGTCATGACTAAAAGACCTTCCTTTGATGACCATTTTGATCAATGTTGCTAATTTTTCCAAGTCAAAATTGATGTTTGGGAAATCTTTTTGGGAACTAAATTTAGGTTTGCAATGCTTTTTAATTAAACTCTTGCATCTTATTTTGTTACTTTTGATTTACCCACCTTAATCATCGACAATGGTAAGGTTGTTGCCTTGTGACCTAGAGGTCACGGCTTCAAATCTTGACAAACAGTATTTTCGCAAAGCAGGGATAAGATGGGTACATCTACCCTCTCCAAATCCCACTTGGTCGGGGTGGGAGCCTCGTGCGCTGGGCCACCTTTTTGTAGTCATCAATATACTTTACGTGTGGCCTTGACTATATATATTGGTCAATTTTTCGCGCATTATTGGTAAATTACACAGCCATCATTCCTTTGTTTATACATTGTAGGTTCTTGTCATTGCTCATCGGTTGGAAACAGTTTTGATGGCTAAACGAGTATTCCTTATGGATAATGGGAAGCTACAAGAGGTTCCAAGATCAACTATGTTGAATGGTCACAAGGATTCATTGCTATCATCAGGACTTGTTATTTGATTATTCTTTGGTAGGGTTATATATATATATATATATTCACATTTAGTGTCAAAATAATGGGACCCTACATGAAATACTTCTTGTAAAGGTTGGTGATGTATTCTCATATAGTTTCACATCAATAGAATATCTCATTGTATAAATAGCTTACTTTTCCTTTTACTTATGGAGGTGGGTTTGGGAAAATCTTGTACATCCCTCTGTAATTATAAATTGACTTTGATTGAGAGGTTTTACATATATATATATATATATATATGCTATTAGAGGTCAATAATCATGGGACATCATGAAAGTTTTATACACATATGATTAGCATTTCTAGCTGAATACTATTTGTTGGGTTGAGTATTTATTTCATAACCCAAAAGTATGTGTTTACTAACTCTTACAAAAAAGGGGTAAGAGACCTGAAAGCAAAAACAAAACAAGTTCATTGTAGGTAGGACAAATCTCAATGAACTTTTTCAGATCTCATTGGGAAAGTTAGGTCATTTCTCTTTCAACTTCTTGGTAATGGCAAAAGCAGCTCCTGCTAAAGCCACAACTATGCCTGAGATTATTATGGCTGATTTAAGTGTTTGAAATGCATCCTTCTTTTCAGTTTCCTTTTTCTTCTGTTTGGCCTCAGCTTGTTCCTTCAACCAACCAACCAAACAAATACATAGCAATAATAAGTACATGGTACATAATAATACATACAACATAGAATATATAAGTTTTGAGTTCTTCAAACAAGGCTAAAAATTCCACCTAATATACCAATAACAAAGGGATTATTAGTTTTATATTTGATAAACCTAAAAGGAAAAAAAATATTTTCCCTAAGACATTTGAAGGATGACATTTTTCTTACTTCTGCAATAGATACTTATTGCATCTCAAAAACTTTAAACCAAACACACACTTACAATTTATTTCATTTATTGCTCAAATAAAAAAGTAAAAAAATGCGCGACTTCATGAGGCGCGTTACTTATCAGAAACCATGTATGTTTGTTTACGATGCGAAATAATCTAGATTGCCTACATGTCCTTTTGTCTTTATACAAGTTTGAGTTCGTAAAGTTTTTCTTATCAAATGAGATCGATTACATAAACCAAATATCGTCATCATATTCTATCAAGAAATTATGTCTACAAAGAAGTCATTCAAATAAACCCACCTCACAACAAAAGAAATCTGATATTCCAATGACATGTTTATTTTCTTATAAATTAAAGGGAAAAAAGTATGAATATACCTTGATTTCCTTGGCAGCAGCTACCTCAGATGATATAGGATCAACTTGAACCTGAGTGTTAATCCCAGGATTCAATTCCCCAACAATATCTGCAGGTGGAAACATTTTCAATCTTCTTCTTCTTCTAACTTTCTAAGCAATAGTGTTTATGGTATACTCTATTATTATTATCTATTACCTTCTTATCTAAATTGTTGGGAGAGAAAAAAGAGAAGAAAATGGAATCACTCATACATTATAAACAAGGATTCAATGAATCAATGCCAAGATGGTTGTTCATTTTTCAGCTGACACGTGTCAATGTTCCAAATGTTAAGGTTGTTATGGTTTTGTGGGTCTGAATTGCATTCCCTTCTTGCTTTCAAACTAGCCGTGATAGTTGCTTACACTTTTGCTAAACTTAGTTAGGTAATAAAAAATATATACATAGAGTAAGTCTAAGTGAACTATTTTTACTTTGATGTAATATTCATCAATACCTTATCTATTATTAAATTGAGTGTTGTTATACGCAGAAACCGATCAAAATATGACAATATAGAGATTTTGGATCGCAGTTACTTAGTCTATTAAAAACTAACATTTTAAAGGGAACTTTTTTTGGGTCAAAAAGTTGTCAAATATATCTGTTGGCCGATCTGACTGTTTTTCTATTATTCATCAAATATTATTATATTACATAAGGTCATCCAATAATAAATAAGATATTTATCTGATACATAGATAAAAAAAATTCAATTATTATTTTTTGCATGTAATATTAAAAGAAAAAGACTTACAATAACAACACCTAAAAAAGTGATCATTAATTACTAACTAGTCATTTACCCGTCCGCTTGGCGGGCTGCATTTTATGTTTGCTATTTGACTTTTTTGTTTGCAATGTTCTATTGAGAGTGGGGCGTAGAATTGTTTGTTGTTTAAAAAATGAATATTTTATTATCGAGTTCATATCTTAAATTGGGTATTGTCTTTTTCTGTCACAGTGAATATTGTTGTTAATTATGTTTAGTGAATTTCCTAGTATGTAATTTAGAAATAGTTGATGAAAGGGTTTCTTAGTACATATAACAGTCTATTAGAAACGTCCATATGTTTTCATAGTAGTGAAAAAGGTGTACCTACTAATGAAATGAAGAGTTCATTCAATCTCCATACCATGTAGTGAAAAAGGCAGAGTTGAGAATCCATTTGGAAATGATTCTGTATGTTGATTGTCTTGCACATGAGGGTGAGGAGTGTAAGATGCATATTGAACCGGTATAGTGACAATATCATCACTAATTAATTGAATAGAAGTTGTTGCTGTAACGGGAGAAGAAGTTATGAATGATTTGAAGGGTCGGTTATCAATGGAAGGTTAAAAAAACAATACAGAAGTTTATGTAAAATAATTGAATTTGATGTACTATTCTGATTTAAACATATTGCAAAATATGGGAGTATATGACTAAACTGCAGTTTAATAAAAACTTTTGATTTTACACAGATGATAATCTTAAATGGTGATTTTTTTAGTATATGAATGTTTCAAATAGTTGCAAATTTAAGTGAAAAACAATTGCAATATTTCCAGTAATTAAAAGTGTCTATTTAGAAGGAGTAACTTACTTTGGATTGGTGAAAGTACATTTCCGGTGTGTTCCGTAGACAGACATGTACTTTGAGAATCAGTGGGAGTTTTACGTTTTGATTGAGTTTCTTTGCAATCTGTTAAATCATTGAATGGTAATGGAAGATGTTTAGCAGATTATTGATGACAGTGAGATCACAGTAATAGATCAAGAGAAATGTCGTCATCTTATAGTAAACCAAAACTGAACACCTATGTAATGAAATAGATGAAATGAAAAGGCTTACCTCTAATGTTAACTTGCGATGCTCTCAATTGTTGAAGAACAGGCGAACAGTGGGATGAGTATATGGCTGAATGATTTATGTGTCGTGGATGGAGTAGGTGCGGTATGTTCGAAAACACTGAAGACCGAAGTGGGGGTAGGAAAACGTGGAACAGAGTTTTCTTCATGCTTGGACCGTTTGGGTTGAGACATTGGGTTTGCGATGGAAGCGTGCCAAAGTTTAAGTGGGGGTGGGGTGTGAAGAGATAGTGATAAACTCACGGTGATGGAGTGAAAAATGCAGTGAATGATAGATGAAAAAGTAAGCTTAAGAAAAAATAAGAGATAGACATGTTGACGATAGAGAAAAAATAATTGAATTTCTTCTTGATACAATAATTTGTTTTTTGTGTATAAATGTTTCAAAATAATTTGTCTGTGTGTTAATAAATTGCTGTGAAGCATTAATTGCTGTGAAGTGAAGTATGAGTACTATGGATGAAAGTTACGGATTGCTTGGTGCTTAGTGGTGGGACTGTAGCAATTCAGTTCCATGAGTGTGTAATATATTAGATTATATTAGATAACACCCTATAAAAGTGCTAAACCGAATCCATTAGCAAAGTTGGGTTTTTTTTTGCACTTCTTGTTCATGTTCTTGGCTTCTTGCTACACAAAACACAACAACATCAATAACAATAACATTACTTTCGTACAATGTATGCATGATTCACAATCACATGAACTACCTCCAACAACAACAAAATACTAAATTTCTGGATCCGACAACAACAACAACATCAACATCAGCATCATCAACACAACCATGGAATTCACGTTTAGCAGAACTAGCCAAACAGCACCAATACCCAGAAGCCCTCACACTATACCGCACTATGCTCCGTTCCTCATTCTTCCCAAACACTTTCACTTTCCCTTTCCTCCTCAAATCATGCGCTCTCCTTTCCCTATCCATCACTGGATCACTGCTCCATGCACATGTCATCAGAACTGGGTGTCATTCCGACCCGTATACCCGAACCTCCCTCATCACCATGTACTCAAAATGCTCACTTCCCAATAGCGCACGTAAAGTGTTTGATGAAAATCCACTGTGGAAAATCCCCACCATTTCTTTCAATGCCATGATTTCTGGGTACTCCTTCAATTCAAGAGTCTTTGATGCTCTGTTGTTGGTTAGGAGGATGATGTTGGAGGGGTTGAGGGTTAACTCGGTCACTATGCTTGGTTTGGTTTCTGGGTGCAATGTTCCGGGTTATTTGAGTGTTGGCCTGTGTCTTCATGGTTTTGGCGTTAGGTTGGGTTTGGATAGTGATTTGACTGTGGGGAATTGCTTGGTTACAATGTATGTGAAGTGCGGGGAGATGGATAGTGCGCGGAGGGTGTTTGATGGTATGCCGGTGAGGGATTTGATCTCTTGGAATGCAATGATTAGTGGGTATGCGCAGAATGGGCATGCTAGGCGCGTTTTGGAGTTTTACCGTGAGATGAAGTCGGGTAGGATGAGTCCTGATCCTGTGACCCTTTTGGGGGTTCTTTCATCATGTGCTAACCTTGGCGCGCAAGGAATTGGTCGCGAGGTGGAAAGGGAGATTGGGCGATTGGGGTTCAGTTCCAATCCATTTTTGACGAATGCGCTGATCAATATGTATGCTAGGTGTGGGAATTTGGTGCGTGCTCGTGCAGTCTTCGATTCCATGGCTGACAGGAGCGTTATTTCCTGGACGGCTATAATTGGTGGGTATGGGATTCATGGACATGGAGAGGTTGCACTGGATCTTTTTGATGAGATGGTTGAGTCGGGGATCAGGCCAGATGAGACGGTTTTCGTGAGCGTTCTTTCTGCATGTAGTCATGCAGGATTGACTGATAAGGGCTTGAAGTATTTTGAGGCGATGGAGATGAAGTATGGTTTGAAGCCAGGTCCAGAGCACTACTCTTGTGTCGTGGATCTTTTAGGCCGAGCAGGCAGGTTGGAGGAAGCTATGAATCTCATAAAGTCAATGAAGGTTAAACCCGACGGTGCTGTATGGGGAGCCCTTCTTGGTGCTTGCAAGATTCATAAGAATGTTGAGCTGGCAGAACAGGCCTTTCATCATGTCATTGAGCTTGAACCTACAAATATAGGTTACTATGTTTTGTTGTCAAATATATACTCTGATGTTGAGAACTTAGAAGGGGTTTTGAAAGTTCGAGTGATGATGAGGGAACGAAAGCTTAGAAAGGAGCCAGGATACAGCTATGTTGAATATAAAGGAAAAGTGCGTCTCTTCTATTCTGGGGATAGAAGTCATTCTCAAACTCAGGCAATATACAGAATGCTAGAAGAATTGGAGAATCTTGTGAAGGAGATTCATAAACCGGATGAAAAACACAGAGGAAAGAGTGAAGAACTCTCAATTGGAACAGGGGTGCACAGTGAAAAATTGGCAATTGCATTTGCTCTCTTAAACACTAGGCCTGGAACAGAGATTACTGTCATGAAAAACCTTAGAGTATGTGTTGATTGTCACTTGTTTATTAAGCTGGTTAGCAAGATTGTGAATCGCCAATTTGTCGTTAGAGACGCGACTCGTTTTCACCATTTCAGAGATGGTGTCTGTTCTTGCAAGGACTATTGGTAAAACCAATGCAGCATCATTTCTGGAATGTTGGCTTTCGATACAGCACAATGACATCAATGTTATTGATGACTGATGAGAATACACAAGCTTCACTGTGGGGGTTATGACATTCTAGAAATTCACAAGGTTCAAATTTGTGCCTTTGAGGCCCTTCAATTTTATATGGGAAAGAGTTTTCATTTGGATACAGAAGCTATTCCTCCTAAGTTGTGGTTGTACCAGGTGATATTCTCTCCAATTTTATCATCCCTAACAAGAAATTAAGATTAAAGGGTTCCTATTTTTGTTGAAAACAGAATATGACTGAATATTGAGAGTTATTAATGTTTGATTTTCAAAAAGATTGACATTTTAATCAAATAAAATCACAAAAACAATTTTGATATGATTACTTAGTAAATGAATCAATTAAGTTTGACAGCTTATCCTTTTTTTTTCCTGTTGGTGAAGAGCATTCAAAATGTTGTTATAAAGGTTTATACACAGGAAGTTTTTGTTGTCTTTTCACAACAGAAGGGAGATCTATGAATTTGACACAAGATACATGATATAAATTTTTCAAAAAATAAATATAAAAAATACTACAAGTAATATTTTATTTCAAGCAGGTGCAACAGCACCAATTACAATGGCAAGTCAAATGGCAACAAGGTAAAAATGGAGCACTAAAATAAATTGGAAACCTCTAATTCCAAAACTTCCATTTCATTACAGAAGATATCATCAATCACAGTTTAATAGTCTAGCCAGTCCACCAATAGCTACAGCAGTGTCAGTTCCTGAAATACATTCATCTTCAAAAAATGGGATTGTTCTCCTTACTGTCAAATTCAATGGAATGCTTCCTTTGCCTGAAAACAATAAAACATGAGAATGTAGCTACCACTCGGGTGTGTTTGATTGAAGGGTAAAATTACGATATAACTTAGTAAATGAGATCATAACACATGAAACTCGTCCATGTAATTTTTACTGTCCAACCAAGCATCATACACTTCAACTCATAATAGTTGCTCAAATAATCCTTACTAAATCAAATGTTGAAGCCACAAATTGTCACAACTACAAATGTGGCTGCATCTATGTGAAATACAAAATAGTTTAATATGCAGCCACTTGGACTCTGATATTGTGCAGGTAGCATTGATGCAATATCAACATACTCCTTTTAACATAAAATAAGACTTAGTTGTTACTACCTCTGTTGATGTTTTCCTGTTCTGTACAGATGGCAGCATAATGAGAGCCATCTAATTCCAGAAGCACAAACTGCCAATTGCTTGAAGGATTCTCTGTTTCATCAGAAGGCTCAACAGTGATTTCATGTGTCTGACAGTACAGTAAAAATGCTAAAATCAATCAATCAATAATTCAAATGCAAATGTATAGTATGTTAGTAGCAAACCAAGGGCAAGGATTCATAGACTATACTACAATTTGTTACTGAAATTTAGCCGATATACCTTAACACATGCCCCTATGAGGGGGAAGATGATTCTAGAAGAAGTATCATCTCATGAATATAGAATATCTCTAATTAAGATCTTTTTATATTTCATGTGTTGTGAAAATGGAGCATACCTTAGAAATTGCATGAGGGAGAAGTTGGATTCCTCCTGTCGAATGGTCTCGTAATCGAACAGTAAAAGTCTTAAATGGTGAAGCTGAGAATCCCTTCCCTATTGCTTTTACATAAGCCTCCTGTAAATGGAAAATATCTCTATAAGTAACATGACAAGTTATGCGCTCTCACAAAAAAGATTGCAACTCAACATCAGTAATAAGATTCAATACTTTTTTCTATGAAAAATAAAATTGAATACTTATTAACCTTCAGAGTCCATAATTTTATAAACTCCTGCCGCCGAAGTTCAGGGTCTGCAACGCCAGCCAGCACCTCTATTTCATGGCGAGAAAAGTATCGTCGCGCAAACGCTAAAATATCATTCTTTAATCTCCGCTGTTTCTCTTCCACATCAATACCAATCTACAATGAAAACAGCAAGTTAAATCAATTCGAGTGTCAATTGTCAAATGTTCTTCAGAAAGAAAAATGAAAAGAAGAAGAATAAAAAAAGTAATGTAATGATTCATTTGCCCAAAAACAAATCTTCATAGCAGAATACATACAGGAGAGCCCACAGTTACTCCACAAGCTATCAAAGAAGAAGTGTGTGAGATATTAAAATGCAGTGGTGGTAGGTTCCAATCGTCACCATATTGCCAATCCACCTGTTCAAATATGCTACTAAAAACAATGAGTGTTTACAAGAATACTCAATGAATAATATATGTCAATTAAGCGAGCAAAAGAGGGAATCATACACATGATTATCAAACTTTCGAGTTAACCCAAGTTTAGACCCCCTAATCGAGTTTTTAAGTTGAGCTTTATGATTCAAGTTTACCTAAACTCATGAAAGCTCCAAGAGTTTAGGTAAACTTTCGAGTTTAATAGCTTCAATCATACAAAAGTTAAAGGTGATAAAACAACAGTTTAAAATAAAAACACACCTCTGGCTTCCCATAATTGTTCTTCCGAAACTTTAGGGATTTTGGATCAATCTGACAATTTGTCTGGTCTAGCAATAAATTATACTGTTTAGATGTATGAGTGTATGACCTCAGTCACAATATACAAAGATCAAAAGCAAATGATGCAGAAAAGGAACAATATTGGTCCATGAAATGTGTAGGTTTCCATAAGATTAAGGGACCAAATCAAGCAAATATTTAGAAGAATCAGAAAACCTAATCCTGTTAGTTGCTATGGTAGTACCAACCA
The DNA here is from genome assembly GCA_013621005.1 of Aeschynomene evenia. Classification (NCBI taxonomy): domain Eukaryota; kingdom Viridiplantae; phylum Streptophyta; class Magnoliopsida; order Fabales; family Fabaceae; genus Aeschynomene; species Aeschynomene evenia. Next base: position 22,770,683 of record CM024264.1, on the reverse strand, counting down.
GCATACAAAACCACAAGGCTTTGATCCATCAAATACTAAAACCTTACTGAAGACATGTATGATTTTCAATAAATCCCAAAAAAGCAAAATCTATAACTTTGTGGATTGAATATCTAGGAACAAAATTATACAAATGACAGTAATAGGATCATAAATCTTACATCTTGCTAACGTCGTGCGAACCAACGCACGAGCTAGTAGGGCTCTTTTCTTCAGATGTTCCCCATTCATGCGAAATACATTCTCTTTCTCACAAGGAGATAGAATCTCTAAATATCTGTTTAAAAGGTCTTTGCTCTTTACCTCATCAGGTAAAATATACCAAAAATGAGCTTCCCTGAATTCCAACATAACAGATAGGTAAGATTTTCAGAAGACAAAGAAGCAGCATAACATTTTCTAGCTTAAATCAGAAATGGCATCAACTAGAACTAGAACTAGAAGTCTAGAACTAATAGCATGTTATATGAACAAGTTCATAGTAAATAACAAAACACTAACAAGGAGTTAAATACTGAATCAAATAGTCTTAAATCTTAATACTTTTGTGCTGGAATTTGAACAGGACACAAAGTGGATGAAGCAGTGACAAGATTCCTTCCAAAAGAATGTAAATTCATCATGAACTGTGCTTTGTCACGCAGCGAAATCATGCATGCTTCGGACCAAACTTAGGTACAATTTTCTTCCAAATCAGTTCCTCATAAGAACAATACAACTATAGATGCATCCTGGGAAACAATAAGATGATTAAAACAGGAAAAAAAACAACTTCTGAAGCCATGAATCCCAAAATATGACAAACCCTGGATTTCCATCTCGATTTTTTTTTCAAATAGCACAATTTTAAACCCCAAAAAGAAAAAATTGTGAAAAACAAAAACGCAGATGTTCCACAAATTCCAAAGGTTGATGCCTCTATCGAAAAAAATTAAAAAAATGGAAGATTTTGAAGAAACAGGAACAACATTGAAACAAAATGAAATTAAGAGAAGAGAGAAAAAAGGGAAAAATATTAATTAAAAAAAAACTTACTGAGAGTGAAAGAAAAGAGAGAAAGACGGAGAAAGCTGAACTAGCAGCAGAGAGTTATACCAAACTCATATCAACTCTTATTTTTTATTTCATTTTCCTTTTTTTCTTTTTTACTAAAACAAAAAGCCCAAAATCAACCCTTTTTTTTTTCAGTTCATCATCTTTGAAGCCCAATTATTTTTTATTTTATTTCTTTTTTAATTTCTTAAAAAAAGGCATTCTGTTTCTGCATCTTGGCAGCTTTCCATTAACATGAACAAACCTTAACACAATAATTAATTTTTGGTTTAATTAATATGATAATTTCAATAGTTTTATTAAGTTTTTGATACCTATAATTTAAAATGTTATATTTAGGACCCTGTAGTGAGTATTTTTTAAATATTAAGTACATAATTGAAAATTTAATAAAACCCATGAAGATGAGTTAAATCCTTTTTCTTTCTAGAGTTGGAGTTCATTTCTGCACATTTTTCTTTCATAAGTTCATCAAAACAACCTCTTCAAATTTTACACTTTGATAGTGGTAGGGGGGATGTGTGCTACTCCTTGGTAGAACACATTTACACAATGGAAACCGATACGTTTACACAATGGAAAATCGGACAGATTAGGAGACCAGTTCACCAATTTTCAGGTCGAACCAACTAATCCGGTCCAAGTTTAATTACTAATTTACTATGCTCTTCATCGAAGCTCATAGGTTTATCACTTGGGTTTGGAACATAGATTAGTCTTGTGTTAACAACTTGTCATTCTCTTTCAAATGGAGATGAAGTATGTGATTGATAAGGCTAGCATATTCATTTTTCTTCAAAACTTGTCATAATCTTAAAACAAGTGGAAGTTTGAAAATAAATTCAATTACTTTGGATATAGCATTGGAATCGACTCAGAGATAGAACTACATTATGAATCCACCATGGATGAAGTAAAGAAGAGTAAATTATGGTTTTAGAAATAGAACTATCATATGCCATGTTTAAGCCTCACCAATAGAACCAATGGTGAGAAATCATACATGAGAGAATCCATTAACCTAAAATACCTGCTATTTTGCTTCCATGACTTATCCATCACCCTACTCTTTTATTTTTCCAAGTAAAGTGTTCATTTTAACTGTTGTGATCCCCAAGAATATGATTATTACTTCATGTTTCAAATGTGAAAAAGGAAGACAAAAACATAGAACATGACTAGCAAGAAAGTAAGAGCTAGATTAAAAAGCCTTTTTACTTGTAGATAGGTACCAATTTTGAATGTATAACCCAATAACATGTTACTCTAAGTAGCTACATAATTCAAACACACACACATAGAGATTCAACCAGGAAATACAAATGTTTACACTAAGCATAAGTCATCATGATCTGTTCACAGGTTCAAGCGCCTCGACAGTGACCACACTATTTCCTCTGATCACCTGCAGCAGTAAGAGAGACTAACGATTTAGAAAACCGAAAAACAAAGGATCGAACCCTAATAGAAGCTAGTTCTTGACTATTGAGATTAGACTGAGAATGCAAAGAATGAGGACTCACCACCATCCCTATGTCATTTTTCTCGTTGCCGTTAACTTCAACGGTGTTGTCAACAACTAAGTTCATAAACTGGTCAAAACCTCGGAGAGTACCAACAATCATCCGATTCGCGTTCAGCTTGACTGCCAATTGCCAAAGAACAAAAACATATTTCAGCATAACCTCTCCCTCAAACTCGGTAAAACATTTTTCAAAGATAAATCCGTATAATTTATGATCATCAAACCCTAAATGTACTTAGGAACATATTAACAAACTAGAATAAGTAGAATTCACAAATCATAGACCAAAGTGATAGTCTCAAGCTTTTACCTACTCACACAAACTTGTCACACTTTCCACCTCATGCACCAAATCTTAAACAATCATACTCAAAGATAGACCATATAAACTAGAATATCCAATACAACAAAATCAACTTCTTTTGTAGAATTTTTAAAAGAGAAAATAATTACAGATAAATCATCTGAACTATGCTTCAGATCATCATATGAATCACCAAGTTCCAACTTGCAAATAACCCCTTCAATTATCAAGTAAAATTGAAACTACTCAACACACACACACACACACACAAAGCAAAAATGACCAATGGACCATCATGACATTGAAAAATTCAGTTTTTCAGAGATATTTATATGGACCGATATTTGAAAAACAAAAAAGAAAAATGTAAAAAAAATATCTAATTTGATGACAAGCCAGAGTCAATACTAATATTTAGCTTAGAGTGGATTACAGCAGCTAGACCAACACGGAAAGGAAATCTCAAACACACAGAGTATTATGTAAATGAAAAAAAAAAAAGGAGAGGCAGAAAGAGTAAAAACTCACTCTGAAGCTTCTTGTCCATGTACCTGTCAATTTCACATTTAAAAAAACAAATTAATAAGAGATAATTAGTGATGAAGTGAAAAAAAAAAAAAAACTGAAAAAGGATTTGAAAGAGAAACAGAGAAATGCTTACTTCTTCAAATCTGGGGGCTGACCTGATCTGCTCATGGTGAAAAAAAGATTCAAACTTTGAGAGCAACACAGCACAAGAAGATGATTTGAGACAACACAAATCTCAAAAAACCTCAACTTCTTCTATGAAGTATGAACCCTAATTCATCTGATTTTGCTATTCAGTTTTCTTTTTTGTTTTATTTTCTATGTAGGCCCAAAAGAAATTGAGGGGAAGCCTATAAAAAAATTAAAATTGTTAAGATGGGCCCGTGAAGAAAATCATAGAGTAATATAAAAGGGGGCTTATTAGCAAAAAAACATATGAAAGGGGTGTTGCGAGAATCGAACTCACGACCTCTCGCACCCGAAGCGAGAATCATACCACTAGACCAAACACCCGATGTTGTTTCTTGGAAAACTTATACATCTTTGGATGTACAAACAAAACTGTTAATAATTCTAAAAAATACCTATTTGTATGTGAAAAAAATAAGCTTGAATTTGGAATTTTTTTTAAGAAAAAGTTTAAATGATATTCAAAAGAAAATTGACAATTTTTTTTCACAGTCATTCAACCATGTACTGACACGTCAGCCATGATTGTGTTTTCTTTGTTTCACTACCTGAAAAGTCATACAAACGAAATATTTTGATTGAACGATAATGTAAAGTATTTTTGTACTGTTAGTGCAATCAAAATTAAACTCAAAGAAAATATCCAATTTATCATCATTAAATCTATTCAGCACTTGTTTCATTCATCCTATGAAGATCAAGAAAGAAAGAAACCATTAACAATTAAAGTCATAATTCAAATATAATTCCTCTTTTGCAACAAATGAAGAATATTTATTTGATCATACTATATAGAATAATGACAAAAAATAGTGCTACTATACAATGCATCCTTACCTATTATTTCTTTTATTGAAAAAAGATTCCAAATTAAAATGTTGGTAAGATAACATAACTTGAACATCAAACGTGATATTGGTCACAAACAGAGAAATCAAATATGATAATGATGATGTGAACACATTACCAATTCAAGTTCAAGTAATTTTGATCTATGCCGGCCAAGAAAGAAGTTGACTTAACTATAGAGAAGGTTTAGGTTACACATTATATAATTAAACGCAAATGTTTGACGAATAACATTTTTTCAGCTAAAATAATTAAAAAAATCTATTTTAACACGTTTGACTCAAATAGAATCATTAATCATGTGTGCTTTTTTAATGGGCTGAGAGATTTAGGTCCAATTTTCTAGTTTTAGTTGTTTTGGCTGGTACAATTTTATACCTCTAGCAAAGTTTTCTAAATAAACACCAAAATAAAGAAATAATAAATAAATAAATAGTATCAACCAAAGCCAACAAAAAATAAAATAAAAGTGGGGAAAAATACTTTAACCAAAGTCAATGTTGTATTGTACGGATACATTTGTCAAAAAGAACATAAAAGGGACAAGACTTGAGAACCATTGTGTGTGTAAACATTATTGTAAATAAGAATCATTGAGTACAATGTAAATTTTCTTTTCTTCTTATTATAATCATTTTATAAATGGTTAGAACATAACCTCAAAGGCATGGTGGGTTGCATTTCATTAGTCAACATAACATGCTACCATGAACCATTTCTCTTGGTATGATTCGACTCACTTTTACTATGAGAGTATGTAATTGTAAAATATTTACTTTCACCAAAGAACAAAATGATTTATTTATTCATTTTTAATCAACAATGTGACAATGTTTATTTCATAAAGCATGATAAAGCATTCAATTAGTTCAAAGATCAATGTTCAGTATCAATCGTTTGACATACTTGGTTCAGTCTTCTGCTCAAATTAGACGTGACTTGGATTCAAATTTTGAAAAATTCTTTTTGATGAGCGATTTGTAAATTTTATCGTAAATTCTCGTTGAGATTGGTGGTATATAGTGATCGTGCATGTCAATATGTTTCCCCTAATCTAAACTTTTTGTAATAAAAAATATCAATACTTTGTATTTGGTTAAATTAGTAGTAGTAGTGTTAATTTCTATTTATCTAAATCAAATTTTAATCAACTAATATTAAAGTCACCTAAACTTTTATTAAAAAAAAAAAAGGGGTTTTGATTAGTGCCATCATTGACTCATGTAATAATTCACAACCAACAAATGTGGAGTTGAAACCCACACACCAACTGAATTATTGTGGGAATGTACTATTTTAATGTAGTAGTGTGTTGCACATTGCTCATGTATATATGTATGTCTCTTCTCTTTTTATGTTTTAAACAATTTGAAATTATCTCTGCCTTTCTCAAATCTTAACTATTTTCAGGTCACTAGTCTAAGTCAATGGCCACTTCAACACAACTTATTATTATAAATAACTCATAATCACCCTTTCTCTTCAACTATTTCATTAAAAATGTAAGGAAAGTGAACAATAGAAACGATCATGTTTATCGTACAATAAAAATACGTCCAACTAGTATCTAACGTGTGCTATACATATCATGCAATGTGTACTATACGTATAGCACACATACGTATAGCACACATTTCATGTTATGTATAACACACGTTGGATACTAGTTGAACGTATTTCTGTTGTATGAGTAACATTATTGCAATAGAAATGATACATGAATCTAAAACTCTAAAGTATCAAATTATAAAATAGTTTAGAATAGCAATTCTTTTTTTCGAACTAAAAATTTCCCTTCCAATCATTCAAAAGTCCAAATAAGGACTATTTCAAAAGGACACATACACACATTCTCTTGTACTACCTCTCTATATATATATATTCCTAATTCCACACTTCAACTTCCACAACACCAAATTTTATTTTATTTTCTTTCTTTTCCTTCGCACAACTACTCTTATTCTCTCATCTTCCACCAGTTAAGTCCCTTTTGATCTCTCATAGTTCAAAAACCATAAACACAACAAAATGCTAGGGAAGAAAAAGATGGTATCATTGAAGAAACTAGCCAAAAAGGTAAAGTCTAGTGTTGGTGGAACAGAACATGATGAATCTTTGTTGCTCAAAGGTTATGATGAAGAATGTGATGAATCTCCATCATCAAACACAACCCCAAATGGTTTTTTTGCACTTTATGTAGGTGAAGAGCAAAAGAGACATGTTGTTCCAACAAGCTATCTCTCTCACCCTTTGTTCAAGATCCTTCTAGAGAAAGCATCAAATGAATTTGGATTTGCACAGAGGAATTGTTTGGTTGTTCCATGTTCTGTTTCCACATTTCAAGAGGTGGTTAATGCTATTGAATGCAACAATGGCAAGTTTGATTTGGCCAAAATTTTTGAAGATTTTATTGTTTAGCATGTACAATTTAGATAAATCCTCAACTTTTATTTTTTTGGTTAGTGTTGAGATATATCAGAACTATGACCTATTTTGTTGGGGTTATATATTATCTAGTTAGAATTAGGAAAAAAAAATTATACACACATACATATATGTTGGTTGTACAATATAAATACGTCCAACTAGTATTCAACGTATGCTATATATGATATGAAATGTGTGCTATATGTATAGCACACATACGTATAACACACATTCTATATTATGTATAACACACATTGGATACTAGTTGGACGTATTTCTGTTGTACGACAAACATTATTGATACATATATAGTGATGTAGAGCATAGATTTTTATTTTTCAATTGATGAGTTACTTTTAGCTTCATTTCAATGGTGATACAAGGAATTGTTCAATTGGAATTCATCTATGATGTAAAATAGTTTATGATTAGGGAAGTTTTTGTTTTACTAAACAATGTTGGATTCATTGAAGTGATTTCACAGTTGTGTTTTTTTTTAAGGCATGGTTTTGGATTTGATTGAGTCTTGTGTGAATGAAAAAGAAAAGGTGAATGTTATTTCATTATGGATACAATGATTGTCGTAAAATAGAAATACGTCTAACTAGTATCCAACATGTGCTATATATAAGACGTAATGCGTGCTATACATATAACACACATCATGTCTTATGTATAACACACATTAGATCCTAATTAGACGTATTTCTATTATACGATAAACATTATTAATCAACTAAATCGAGATAGATATCAGAATATCAGAATGCGAATCCATTATCTTTTCTCATTCCATTGGGATCTATCTCATGATGAATTAAAAAATGAGTCCACATTTTGAGTACAAATTTCAATTATGTTTGCTTTTAGAATTTTCTCATAGACTTTGAGCAAATATGCTTCCTCTTTTTACAACTGTCATCAAGTGCCACAAAAGTGGCGCAGTAATGAGTGGCAACAATTGTGTTATGTTAACAAACTTAAAGTGTTCAATTAGTCAACTAGGTATGACATGCATATACACCAACATGCACTTCATTGACTTGTGTATTATGGGGTCTTCCCCTTCACTTTCTTAGGATATTTTCAAATTTTATGATCTTATCCATTAAAAAAATTTACATTTACTTTGTATTTAAATGAATGAGATCGTAAGCTTGGCAAAAAATTGACTGAAATATTTATCTCTAAAATATTTGTATTATGTTTGAATTAGTATATAAGACTGTAATTTTACGTGATACTGATTAATTCTATGTCTTTTTCTGGTCTAATCTTTACTACAATACACTCATTATCAAGCACATTTTTTCTTTTATTTCTATCTTTATAATTTTATCATGTATATTTAACTAAATGCAACCTTTAAACCATCCCAATTTGTGTCAAAGTTAAATACTCTTAAAACCCCAAAAATTTATAAAACTTGGATTTTATAAACCAATAATTGGATTAGTGCCTTATTTTCATTGAAAGCAAGCAATTATTTATTTCTTTCATAACCTTCTTCAACTCTACAATATTGAAATTTTGCTTATCATATGAAAGATGCTTATATTAAAAAAGTTGTACTTAAAAGGCAATAACTTCATTCGTTTATTGTTTAGTTTAAGTATGGAACTTGAATAAGTTCAATAAAACTCACATTTCTTGTAGCTATAAGAATGAATCCTTTGCAATTTTTTAAAGGGTATTACTGAGGTAATAGAAACTTTTCTTCAGATAATTTATTCCTTAATCGCAATACTTTATTTCTACAAATTCAATGATTTATTACATGCAATGGATTGGTCAAATAATGTTATAGCAACTAGCTCAGAACATGATTCAACTCAGATTATTGATCTTCACTGTTACAACCATTCAGAAGGATTCTCTTCATATGATCAGCTAGCTCTTGAATCTGCTCTCTGGAATGAAGTGGTGATGGATACAGAAAACCACACTCCAACTTTCCATCCCTAATGGTGTCGAATAGGGCTATGGATGTGCCTATTCCGTGCGAGGAGGCGCAGCCGACAAAGTCTTCCACACCAAGCTCTTGACGCAGCTCAGCCGAAATATCAGGAATGACAGGTTCTTCAAACACCGAAATCAAGGCAGTTCTGAGCGATGATGACGGAGTCAAGCCGGGGTTTTCCATGGCTTTGCACATAAGGAAGTTCAGGTCGGCCATGTCAGTGTAATGCTTGTTGCTGTTCTTAGCATTTGCAAAGGATGTGTAGCTTCTCTTTGCCAGATCCCATAGGGTTTCTTTCCCCACATCATGTGTGTTCATGATGGCAGAATGGTAAAAGCCTGAACCAAACAACAAATCCAGAGGCAGAATGTTAAAATTTTACAGAATAGTTAAAAAAGGATATCATAATCCTTCCTATACTTCGTCTAATGATACATTGAAAATCCAATATATAGTATACCATGAACCATAGGTACCAAAGTTCATTAAAGCCTGAGCCAGTGCACGAGGTTCCCACCTAGTGTGGTATGAGAAGGGTAGACGTACATAGCCTTGCCCCCAATTTGCAAAGAGATTGTTTTCAAAATTTGAGGCTCATAACCCTCTTTAGGTACCTAAGTTCATTAAAGACACTTATTTGTCCACAAGAGTTGCCTCCGTGTGACTTCAACTCATTTATCAGGTTAGGCTGCGTACAATACACCTTTGGGTGCGGCCCTTCCTCGGATCCTGCATAACGCATGATGCTTGTGCAGAAAGAAAAGTATAAACTATGGCTTACCAACATGGTTGTTGGAGAGGACAGGATCGAGAGTCGAACGGCAATTAATCAGGGTCACTACACCATACTTCTCTCTTTGCTTATCAGAAAAGCCTTTCGAGCTCCATGAGGCAATCATTCCGGCTGCAGCAAGCGCCCCGCAAAGTTTAATCCCTCTAGATTCACATTCCTACATGATCATGCATATTTAAATTAATACTAAAGAAGCCTAACTGATCATAGGCAGAAAGTGAACCAGAAGAACAAGGCCAATAGAGTACCACTACCTTATGGTTCTGAATTCATAACAGTTAGATTACAAAAGAACCAAATGGATAAAAAATAAATTCAGCATTTTGAAGGAACTTTGATAAGGTAGCTTGGTCTATGTTGTATATTTTGCACTAAGTTATACAATCATGGATTTAAATTTCAAATACCAAAGTTTGGATCAAACCACTGCATATATGAGTATATAGCAGAGATTCACACCACCAGAATCTGAATTTCCCTTCATATCAATTAATTAATTTAGCTAAAATCATAAATAATTCATATCAGTCCTTTGAAACTACACTTTTAAATAAAATTCGTCCCTTAAAAATAATACCTTTAGTCAAATTAGTCCAATAATTTGTTCAGATTTTTTCCTCACATGATTCATGATTACAAAATCAGGGACTGAAGTGACTCGGGTATATAACTTCACGAACCAAAGTCAATTCAATTATAATTTATGAAAGATAATAGTAGAATATACCATAATATTGCAGAGAAATTAATAGAAAGAGTATTACCAAAAAGGAAAAAAAAAACAGTAACTCACATCGATTAGGTTTTTGGTTTCTTCAGCATTGAATCGCAACCATAGAACCCTAGAGCTTCTCGGCGAATCAGCATCAACAAACCCTAAATGCCCAATCCTAAAACCGTTCAGCGAGTACCCAAGCATGTCCAATCCACGCGCCCAAAACGGCTTCTTCTTCATCTTTTCAGGAATCAGATCCTCGAGCGCCGCGCTCCTCTCCTCCACCTTCGATTCTCCGCCGCTTAAGCGACGGAGCAGCTCCCCGATCAGCGCCGCACCAGCAACACGGTCGCACGCCGCCGTGTGAATGCGGAGGAACACGGCGAGCCGTTCGTTGGCGATCTCGTACGCGCTCGCGTACATTACTTCAGTGTCTCCGCCATTAGGATTTTGCCACGTGTTCACGTTGAGCTCGTGCTCCATGAGAGCGTGGAAGGGCTCGATCTGACCATGGCCGTTGGATTGAAGTTGGATGATCTGATCCGTTGATTGGATATCGAACGGTTGGATCTGGACGCTGGGGTTTTCATGTGTTACGAAGTAGAAAGTTTTGGTGGTAATATCGAGATGGATTTTTGAGCGGAGGATAGGATGGGAATTTTGAAGATCTTCGAGGGCATTTTGGAGAATTGAAATGTCCGGTGGCTTATAGAAGAGGATACCCACTACGGTGATCCCGGTGCCGCCGGGAACAGCCTTGCACCAGCTGAACTCGGTGCCACCAACGGGTCGAGTTGTTGACTCGGTCATATTGCAGTCTCTTCAGAGTGTGTGAGTGAAGAGAGAGAGAGTGAGTGTAAGTAGAGACAGTAGGCACATAAATAAATAACCAAAAAGATTAGATATTTGTAGGAATTTTATTTAATTATTAATATAAATAAGTATATTATTTTTAAATGAGTTTAATTAGATACATGGTCAATATCTTAAATTAATAAAAATATGTTTTGTAATAATATTATGATACATATGTTTTTAAAGCAAAAAAAGAAAAATTAATGGCAGTTAGGTACAACCGTATAAAATTATGAAGTTATAGCAATACTATAGTATTATTATACATGTGTTCCATAATGAAATTCTGAATGGCGTGTGCTGTAATAAATGCTTGATGACTTTAATCTAATGAAATTGATAAGATAGCATGATCAATTTGGATTTATAAATAATGAAAATACCTTCAATTATTTTTTATTCTTGTTTCAATAATGTACCTAGTCCATTTTCATTGGTACCCTTTATCTCAACCATTTGCCCTTGCCTCAACCACCACCTACTCAGCTCAATCTTGTACACATTATAATCTTTTTTTATCAAGTTTATATTATGATTTGGTCATATATTTATAGAGTTTATATTGATGGACTGACAATAATTTATATTGTCATTTAATCTTAACACTATATTTGTATGATTTTTTAAGTAATAAAAGAGAGAAATCACAATCATCATTGATATGACAATATATGATTAAATGATCGTGTAAAAAATTGAATTTTACATTCATTACATATATAAAATTATTTTTTAAGAAATACTTGAATTTTAATATATAAATATATTTAACAATATTAATGTATTTATTTTTGTTTGTCTAAGAGAAAAATAAAACATAGCCCAATCCAAATAATTCTTATTTTGGGTCTGAGTGGGAGACATTGTAAATAGCGTAGCCCATTAGAGCCCAAACCACAAAACGACAGAAAAAACAAAAAACAACAAATGGACACCTAAATCATTCGTCACCGTCCGATTAAAAATTCCATAGTCGCTGAGAGCCGTAGATCTAACAAACAAACCAAAACGGGACACGTGGGCACACATCACATGACAGCACAAAATAGAATAACACAAAAATGAGAAGAGAGCGTCTTTCAAAAAAATTCAAATCTCAAACCCTCCCGCGAGAGAGAAAAAAAAAAAAACGAAACAAACACAACAAAAAAGCACGTTTCCAAAACGCGATCGGTCTCTTCTTCTTCTTCATCAATCGATTCTCAAGAAAGCGCAATCTTCTTCTTCTTCTTCACCCTAATCGATTCACTCTCTTCCTCAGATCCATCAATCGAAAATGTCAGGTCGCCATGAGAAGGAGAAAGGCGTAAACGTTCAAGTTCTCCTTCGTTGCAGGTTTCTCTCTCCCTCTCTCTCTTCGATCTCTTAACTTTCTATTGTTTCAAATTCCGTCGCTATTTCAAGTTCAATGAACTCCTGAGTAATACGAATGAAGTTTTCTTGGTACTGTATATATTTATTTATTTAATTTCATTTTGATTTGATTTTTTTTGTCGATTTTGATTTTTTTTGTAGGCCGTTTAGCGAAGATGAGTTGAGGAGCAACGCGCCGCAGGTGGTGACTTGCAACGAGTACAACAGGGAAGTGTCGGTGTCTCAGAGCATCGCCGGCAAGCACATCGATAGGGTTTTCACTTTCGATAAGGTCCATTTCCTTAACTTCCGCAAATTTTGAGGTTTTTTTTTGTTTGGAGTTTCTGTCTTGTTTTTTGTTTGAAAATAATTTGTGTGTATAACTTAGCTATTAGTGCTAAAGTAGTAATATGAGTATATCCTCTTAATTTCACTGACCAATAGAACTTTGAAGCTTTTCACTTGGAACTGCTGAGTTTTACAAAGCATAAAGGAAGTTTCTGTAGCCCCAATTTTTTTTTATTGCAGCTTTTGTTTGTCAAAAATTATTAGGTTTAGCTAAAACCCTAGAGTTCAACGTATATGAAGTTCAAGAATCATCTATAATATTTTTGCTTGATGTTTAACTAACCGTTATGCGCAATGATTTACGTTACATCGGAAGTGTTTATATTGCTTCAGCCTTGATGATAATTTTATTTTTAATGTGAATATTAGGATGTAAATTTATTCATAGCTTATTCTGCTACAGGTTTTTGGTCCCTCTGCACAGCAAAGGGATCTTTATGACCAAGCTATTGTTCCTATAGTAAATGAAGTCCTAGAGGGCTTCAATTGTACCATTTTCGCGTATGGGCAAACAGGTACGGGGAAGACATACACAATGGAAGGGGACTGCAAAAGGACAAAGGTATAAGTTAGTGTTGATCTATCTGTTAAGTCACTAATGGAAGGGCTTCATGTATGCTTATTGATCATGTTTAATAAGTTCATTTGGCTATTCCACAGGGTGGGTCGAATGGAGAGTTGCCTGCACATGCTGGAGTTATACCTAGGGCTGTTAAGCAGATTTTTGATACTCTTGAGAGCCAGCAAGCTGAATATAGTGTGAAAGTCACTTTTTTGGAATTGTACAATGAGGAGATTACTGATCTGCTAGCGCCAGAGGAAATTTCAAAAGTTTCTTTGGAGGATAAGCAGAAAAAGCAGCTGCCTCTTATGGAGGATGGTAAAGGTGGTGTCCTTGTAAGGGGTTTGGAGGAAGAAATTGTGACAAGTGCAAGTGAAATTTTCAGTCTGCTGGAGAGAGGGTCTGCCAAACGACGTACTGCAGAAACTTTATTGAACAAGCAGTCAAGGTAATTGATTCTTTCTGTTTCTCTTTCTGAGTGATTCTCAAAATTTGATCTTTTACTATCATTGCTTCCTGTTTCAGTCGGTCACATTCTTTGTTTTCCATTACAATCCACATCAAGGAAGCAACACCAGAAGGTGAAGAACTTATAAAATGTGGCAAACTGAATCTAGTGGATTTAGCAGGATCCGAAAATATATCTCGCTCTGGTGCAAGAGAGGTGAGTGAGACTCTAGAAACGTTTAATTTATTTGGTGTATATGGTGTACTCTCTTTGGTTTTGCCTGATGAATAACAATTTAAGCTTGACTAGTTGATTGTAATATTTTTAAGGGCCGAGCCAGAGAAGCTGGAGAAATCAATAAAAGTTTGCTTACTCTAGGTCGGGTGATCTGTGCACTTGTGGAACACCTTGGCCACATTCCTTACAGGTTCCCTTGCCCCTTCTATTGAATATCCACATAATGTTTCATGTTCCATTTGATTTTTTTGGGGGCATGTCTGTTTACATACATAGCTTCATTTTGATATGTATTGTTTTCTTGTTTGCTAAAATTTAAATTTTGGAATTTAGGGATAGCAAGTTAACACGTTTACTGCGTGATTCACTTGGAGGAAGAACAAAGACATGCATCATTGCTACTGTTTCACCTGCAGTTCATTGCTTAGAGGAGACCTTGAGCACGTTGGATTATGCACATAGAGCAAAGAACATAAAAAATAAGCCTGAGGTTTGCTACTTTTTTTTTGTGACTTGAGGTCTATTATGCTGTGCATCTCTAGAGATGTCTTCCAAATACTCCATCTAATATATTATGATCAATTTGCTTTGATATGAATAATTGTTGGGGCTCAACCATCATTTTCCTTGATTTTCCTAGGTTAACCAAAAAATGATGAAATCAACTCTTATTAAAGACCTTTATGGTGAAATTGACCGCCTTAAGGCTGGTAAGTGCTTTGTCATCGTTGAGTTTTCTAAAATTAGAGTTTTTCAGGTTTTTAGATTTCTAGTACTCTTCAATATTCTCAGTTAACTAGGTTGTTAACATCTGTGTATTTGACCAGAGGTTTATGCTGCACGTGAGAAAAATGGTGTGTATATACCAAAAGAAAGATACACTCAAGAGGAGAATGAGAAGAAGGTTGTTTTTTCTATCTTATGTTCTTTTTGTTGCATATTTCATTGCCGCAGTCAATGTAACTTTCAGCTCAGGGAATTCTGTTGCACTTTAAGTGTAACTTGGACACTCCTTTTTTGCTAACATATTTGTCATTTTCCTGTTTGATTTAAATTTCTTTCGGTATTCTATTTAGCTTTCCATGTTCTAGTTCACCAAACCATACTTCCACTGATACATGCTTTTTCAATGATCAGGCCATGGCAGATCAAATTGAGCAGATGGGTATTGCATTAGAAGCACATCATAAGGTTTCTTCTTCTTGCAAATTATTACATGTTGATGATATTTCAGCCTGGTTGCTGCCCCCTGTAACCTGTTATGCTTAGCTTGCTTCTTGTTTTTAATGTTTCAACCAGCAACTTGAAGATTTGCAAAGCAAATACATAAACCAAGTTCGGCAGTGCTCAGATTTGAGCACAAAGCTTGATACCACTGAGGTGAGTATTTACTCATGTAGGCATTTGTTCTTTGTTGAAATGTTATATGAACTTTTATAAAGAATGAGATAAATTGATGCAGAAAAATTTGAACAAGACCAGCAAATTGCTTGCCAACACTGAGGAAGAATTAAGGAAATGTCGGTACACTGTTAAAGAGAAAGATTTTGTCATTTCTGAGCAGAGAAAAGCAGGTGTGCATGATTTTATTTTTGATTTCTTTCTACCTCTATTTCTTCTTTATGGGTGTGTTATTCTAATGCTAGTTATGTGCAACAGAAAATGCTCTTACTCATCAAGCATGCATTTTACGAGCTGATTTGGAGAAAGCTCTTCAGGATAATGCTTCGTTGTTTTTGAAAATTGGTAATGGGTCTAATTCCTTCCACTACTACTTTGAGTCAAAGTCTTTGACTGGAAATTGTTTATTCAACAGCTTATTGTCTTCATCATGTTATATTTTCTAGGCCGAGAAGATAAATTAAACTCAGATAACAGAGCTTTAGTGAATAATTTTCAATTGGAGCTTGCCCAGCAAGTTAGTTCACTTTGCAACACTGTGACATCATCTCTGTCACAACAGAATGAACACCTTGAATGCGCGGAGCATCTCTGTCATTCGTTTTTGGGCATTCATGATAAGGTGGGTAAAATAGATCTCCAATTGCCACTTTTGTTCTTGTTGGTGATATCCTTTCATGGTGTTACTCTATTTCTTATTGCCTCCTATTTTTCTTGTTCTGTTTAGATTGACTTAGTCCTTTTTCATTCATGGTTTTGAATCTTTGTGTTGTCTTTAGGCGGTTGTTGATTTGAAAACAAAAGTTACAGCTCTGAAGGCTTTATATATATCTCATATTGAGGCAGTTCAAAATGTTGTGCGTTTGCATAAAGCGAGCTCTGATGCTACCTTTGAGGAAATATCATCCCTTATATCGTCCAATGGTCAATCTATTGAAGAAGTACGCTCAAGCTGTTCAAATTCTTTATCTTTATTTGAATGTGATGGCTTACATATTTTTCATTCTTGTTCAACACTAATAGAAAAGTCCTTTCTCTGTTGAACCAGTTTCTTGCATCTGAGGCCATCCAAGCGGGTACCTTATTTGATGATCTTCAGAGTTCTCTTTCAACTCAGCAGGGTGAATTGGCAATTTTTGCAAGGGAACTACGCCATGTATGCTTCAACTTTTGTTTTGTCTGTCACTCTATTTTTTAGCAATTCAGTCGCATCTTTGGGTTTCCTCTGAATGTTCCTTACATGTTCCCTCCACCTTTTTTTCCGAACATTATATCATTTAGTGCTTTTGACTTTACTATTCATCTAACCATTGCTTTTGTTTTCCCTGTGACTTGTAATAGAGATTTAATGTCAGTGCCGAACAAATAAGGGATATATCTGTGTCAACTCAAGACTTTGTCGATAAGCTTTTGGAAGAAGGAAAACGGCTTGAAAATTTTGCATCTGAGGCTGATGAAAAGCAAACAAAGAGCATAGCTGAATTTAAAAAATCTTATGAGGTAAGGATGTAGATGTATTAATATTAACTTATCCAATTTTGAATTAATGATTAATGGTTGTTGATACTGATACCCTAACCTTAATCTATGCAGGAGCAGTCAAGATCTGATGCTGAGAAACTTATTGCTGATATGACTTCTTTAGTTTCTGATCACATTCGGCGTCAAATGGATCTGGTTTGTTATAGTACTTCTGTTGATATTTCCTTTGTTTTCCTTTCAGAGAACAGTTTTTGACTGGGCGATGGATGTGATTTCTGTTCCTATCAGTTAGTACTGAAAATGACTTGGTGCTTGATCTTGCAGGTAGATGCAAAGCTTGGTCATCTTAGGGATAATGGCATTGCAAGCAAGTCATTTATAGATGGACACGTGTCATCAGTCGGCGATATTGTCTCTAATGCAAAACGGAAATGGCAAGCCTTTTGCACACAAGCAGAAAAGGATGTCAGAGAGACTGCTGATTTCTCTGCAGCCAAACATTGTCGTATGGAAGTACTCTTGCAGCAGAGGTGAGGATCTATTCTTGTAGAGTTCTTGATCTTGATCCTGTATCTTACATTCTGATAATTTACTTTGAATCCTTTTCTTTAGTTTGAATAGCACTGAATCAGCTTTGAAACACACAAAGCGGACACACGAGGCTGTAAATGAAATTGGGACCAAACATATTTCTTCAGCAGTGTCACTCATCAGGTATGTAGTCTATTCACTTAAGCAAAGTAATTTGTTCATTATGCTGAAGTGATTTTGGTTTTAGCTAAGGCTATGCTTGTCTAATTCATGGCAACATAATTTTAATCATCTCATTAGTAAGTCAGTTCATGATAACTGCTTTGGAACAGGAATGCATCTGATAGCAATGCGCAACACGACAGCGAGATCCATGCTGCTCGAGTTGCAGCAGAGGAGGATGTGGCAAAGAACAGTGAGGAAGTCCTCTTGCACGTCCGTGGTGAGTGTGGTTTGGTTGTGTTCTAGATAATTCCTTTGGTTTAACAATATTGATGTGATAAGTTTGATCCTTGGTTCTTCAAATTCTTATTACTATCATGCTGTCCATTATGCCTGAACATACCTGCTAAACTAGAAACTATGGATCTTACAGTTCCATATGTAATCGTTTTTTTTTTGTGATTTCTTCTGCAGACATGTCTGTAAAGGAGAGGGAATCTATATCTGGTATGTTAAATATCGTAAAAACTCACACAAATACAATCGAGACCTTCAGAGAAGATCACTCTGGCCAAGCAGCGTCGATCGAAGAAAAGGCACGCGAAATTCTTCAGCAGCAATACAGGGTAATGTTTGATTTGATCACATGATACAACAATATGCATGTTACTAAAAATGGTCATTGTTGAAACTGATGAACATGTCTGGTTTTGTTGCTTCTTGTGTGTCTTACAGGAATATGAACCAAGTGGAACTACACCAATAAGATGTGAA
This sequence comes from Aeschynomene evenia, assembly GCA_013621005.1. Classification (NCBI taxonomy): domain Eukaryota; kingdom Viridiplantae; phylum Streptophyta; class Magnoliopsida; order Fabales; family Fabaceae; genus Aeschynomene; species Aeschynomene evenia. Next base: position 22,752,187 of record CM024264.1, on the reverse strand, counting down.
CCAGATGTTCCTAGTAAAGGGACAATAGAATCGCTTTCATCTTTGCCAATTGAATCACTTATTGAGGAATTCAGGGAAAACAATTCATATGAATCTTCTGATGTAAAGGAGTTGAAACCATCACTAATACCTCGTTCTCCCCTAAGCCAAGTAAATTGATCTAAGGTTGGTTGTGATAATGTCATTTGCTTTGTCACTTTTTTTGTCTACGGTATCAAAATTTGTATCTGTAACATTGTTGGTTGCAAGAATGCAATATCTTGTGAGATTTAATGTCAAATTTTAGGTAATATGTAAATCCCATCTTGGGATCTAAGTTACAGTTCAAATAATATGTATTTTTTTTTAAATCATGACATTCCTATATTGTGGGAACTACCTAATGTAATGTGATATATGTATACTCATTTATCTAGTAAGGGACTGTTTGGATTTGTCTTCTAATTCTCTTTGCTTTTCTGAGAATGTCTAAGTCACTCAGAATAGTCAAATCTTTTATGAAAAATGTTTTTAAAGTCTAGTCTTATATTTCTATAAAGTTTTAAAAATTATGAAATTCAATATTTTAAAGACTATAGTGTTTCTAGAAAAATAGGGAAATTTCACTTTTTAAAACTTATAGACTTCAATATCTTCTAAGTTTTGAAAATTGTGAAATTAAATATTTCAAAGACTATAGTATTTACTTTTATAGCGTTTCTAGAAAAATAGTGAAATCTCACTTTCTAAAGTTTATATAGCCTTCAATTTTTACAAAGTTTTAAAAATTATAAAATTTAATATTTTAAAGCCTATAATCTTTACTTTTATAGTGTTTATAGAAAAATAGTGAAATCTAACTTTTTAAAGTCTATAGCCTTCAATTTCTACAAATTTTTCAAAATTATGAAATTCAATATTTCAAAGACTATAGTCTTTACTTTTATAGTGTTTATAGAAAAATTGCGAAATCTTATTTTTAAAGTTTATTGCCTTCAATTTCTACAAAGTTGTCAAAATTATGAAATTCAATATTTTAAAGACTATAGACTTTACTTTTATAGTATTTTTTGAAAAAATAGTGAAATTTCACTTTTTAAAACCTATAGCCTTCATGTTCTACAAAGTTTTCAAAATTATGAAATTCAATGTTTTACAGCCTATAGTCTTTACTTTTATAGTACTTTTTGAAAAAATGATGAAATCATACTTTTTAAAGCCTATAGCCTTCAATTTCTACAAAGTTTTAAAAATTATGCAATTCAATATTCTAAAACTATGCTCTTTATTTTTATAGTATTTTTTGAAAAAATAGTGAAGTCTAACTTTTTAAAGACTATAGCCTTTAATTTCTACAAAGTTTTAAAAATTATGAAATTCAATATTTTAAAGACTATTGTCTTAACTTTTATAGTATTTTTTTGAAAAAATAGAGAAATCTTACTTTTTAAACCCTATAACTTTCAATTTCTACAAATTTTTAAAAATTATGCAATTCAATATTTTAAAGACTATAGTCATTACTTTTATAGTATTTCTATTAAAATAGTGAAATCTCACTTTTTAAAGCCTATAACCTTTTATTTTTACAAAGTTTTCAAAATTATGAAATTCAATATTTTAAAGACTATAGTATTTACTTTTATAATGTTTCTATAAACTTCAATTTCTACAAGGTTTTAAAAATTATGCAATTCAATATTTTAAAAACTATAGTCTTTACTTTTATAGTATTTTTTGAAAAAATAATGAAATCTTACTTATTAAAGCCTATAGCCTTAAATTTCTACAAAGTTTTAAAAATTATGCAATTCAATATTTTAAAAACTATAGTTTTTACTTTTATAGTATTTTTTGAAAAAATAGTGAAATCTTACTTTTTAAAGCCTATAGCCTTCAATTTCTACAAAGTTTTCAAAATTATGAAATTCAATATTTTAAAGACTATAGTCTTTACATTTATAGTATTTTTTGAAAAAATAGTGAAATCTTATTTTTTAAAGCCGATAGCCTTCAATTTCTACAAAGTATTAAAAATTATGAAATTCAATATTTTAAATCCTATAGTCTTTACTTTTATAGTATTTTTTGAAAAATTAGTGAAATTTAACTTTTTAAAGCCTATAGCCTTCAAATATAACAAAGTTTTAAAAATTATGCAATTCATTATTTTAAAGACTATAGTCTTTACTTTTATAGTGTTTCAAGAAAAATAGTAAAATATCACTTTTTAAAGCCTATAGCCTTCAATTTTTACAAAGTTTTCAAAATTACGAAATTCAATATTTTAAATGCTATAGTATTTACTTTTAGAGTATTTTTTGAAAAAATAGTTAAATCGTACTTTTTAAAACCTATAGCCTTCAATTTCTACAAAGTTTTAAATATTATGAAATTCAATATTTTAAATACTATAGTCTTTACTTTTATAGTATTTCTAGAAAAATAGTGAAATCTTACTTTTTAAAGCCTATAGCCTTCATTTTCTACTAAGTTTTCAAAATTATGAAATTCAATATTTTAAAGACTATAGTCTTTACTTTTATAGTATTTTTTTGAAAAATAGTGAAATCTTACTTTTTAAAGCCAATAGACTTCAAATTTTACAAAGTTTTAAAAGTTATGAAATTCAATATTTTAAAGCCTATAGTCTTTACTTTTATTGTATTTTTTTGAATAAATAGTGAAATCTTACTTTTTAAAGTTTATAACCTTCAATTTTTACAAAGTTTTCAAAATTATGAAATTCAATATTTTAAAGACTGTAGTCTTTAGTTTTATAGTATTTTTTGAAAAAATAGTGAAATCTTATTTTTTAAAGCTCATAGCCTTCAATTTCTACAAAGTATTAAAAATTATGAAATTCAATATTTTAAAGCCTATAGTCTTTACTTTTATAGTATTTTTTGAAAAAATAGTGAAATCTTACTTTTTAAAGCATATAGCCTTCAAATTTAACAAAGTTTTAAAATTATGCAATTCATTATTTTAAAGACTATATTCTTTACTTTTATAGTGTTTAAAAAAAAATAGTAAAATCTCACCTTTTAAAGCATATGCCTTCAATTTTTACAAAATTTTCAAAATTATGAAATTCAATATTTTAAAGGCTATAGTCTTTACTTTTATAGTTTTTTTTTTAAAAATAGTGAAATCTTACTTTTTAAAGCCTATAGCCTTCAATTTCTACAAAGTTTTAAAATATTATGAAATTCAATATTTTATAGACTATAGTCTTTACTTTTATAGTGTTTCTAGAAAAATAGTGAAATCTCACTTTTTAATGCCTATAGCCTTCAATTTCTACAAAGTTTTAAAAATTATGCAATTCAACATTTCTAAGACTATAGTCTTTATTTTTATAGTATTTTTTGAAAAAATAGTGAAATCTTACTTTTTAAAGCCTAGAGCCTTCAATTCTACAAAGTTTTAAAAATTATGCAATTCAATATTTCTAAGACTATAGTCTTTACTTTTATAGTATTTTTTGACAAAATAGTGAAATCTTTTTTTTAAAGCCTATATAGTCTTCAATTTCTACAAAGTTTTAAAATTATAAAATTCAATATTTTAAAGGCTATAGTCTTTACTTTTATAATATTTTTTGAAAAAATTGTGAAATCTTACTTTTGAAAGTCTATAGCCTTCAATTTCCACAAAGTTTTAAAAATTATGAAATTCAATATTTTAAAGACTATGGTTTTTATTTTTATAGTATTTTTAGATAAAAAAAAGTGAAATCTTACTTTTTAAAGCATATAGCCTTCAATTTCTACAAAGTTTTAAAAATTATGAAACTCAATATTTTAAAGACTATAGTCTTTATTTTAATTGTATTTTTAGAAAAAATAGTGAAATCTTACTTTTTAAAGCCTATAGCCTTCAATTTCTACAAAGTTTTAAAAAAAATTTAATTCAATATTTTATAGACTAATAGTCTTTACTTTTATAGTGTTTCTAGAAAAATAGTGAAATGCCACTTTTTAAAGCCTATAGCCTTCAATTTCTACAAAGTTTTCGAAATTATGAAATTCAATATTTTAAAGACTATAGTTTTTACTTTTATAGTATTTTTTGAAAAAATAGTGAAATCTTACTTTTTAAAGCCTATAGCCTTCAATTTCTACAAACTTTTCAAAATTATGAAATTCAATATTTCTAAGACTATAGTCTTTATTTTTATAGTGTTTTTTAAAAAATAGTGAAATCTTACTTTTTAAAGCCTATAACCTTCAAATTTAACAAAGTTTTAAAAAGTATGCAATTCAATATTTTAAAGACTATAGTCTTTACTTTTATAATGTTTCAAGAAAAATAGTAAAATCTCACTTTTTAAAGCCTATAGCCTTCAATTTTTACCAAGTTTTCAAAATTATGAAATTCATTATTTTAAAGGCTATAGTCTTTACTTTTATAGTATTTTTTGAAAAAATAGTGAAATCTTACTTTTTAAAGCCTATAGCCTTCAATTTCTACAAAGTTTTAAAAATTATGCAATTCAATATTTTTAAGACTATAATCTTTACTTTTATAGTGTTTCTAGAAAAATAGTGAAATCTCACTTTTTAAAGCCTATAATAACATTCAATTTTACAAAGTTTTCAAAATTATGAAATTCAATATTTTAAAGACTACAATCTTTACTTTAATTGTATTTGTAGAAAAAATAGTGAAATATTATTTTTTAAGGCCTATAACCTTCAATTTCTACAAAATTTTAAAAATTATGAAACTCAATATTTTAAAGACTATAGTCTTTACTTTAATTGTATTTTTAGAAAAAATAGTGAAATCTTAATTTTTAAAGCCTATAACCTTCAATTTTTACAAAGTTTTCAAAATTATGAAATTCAATATTTTAAATACTATAGTGTTTACTTTTATAGTGTTTCTAGAAAAATAGTAAAATCTCATTTTTTTAAAGGCTATAGCCTTCAATTTCTACAAAGTTTTCATAATTATGAAATTCAATATTTCTAAGACTAGTTTTTACTTTTATAGTATTTCTAGAAAAATAGTGAAATTTCACTTTTTAAAACCTATAGCCTTCAATTTCTACAAAGTTTTCAAAATTATGAAATTCAATATTTCTAAGACCGTACAGTTTTCACTTTTATAGTATTTTTTTAAAAAATTGTGAAATCTTACTTTTTAAAACTTATAGCTTTCAATTTCTACAAAGTTTTAAAAATTATGTAATTCAATATCTTAAAAACTATAGTCTATATTTTTATAGTGTTTATAGAAATATACTGAAATCTCATCTTTTAAAGCCTATAGTTTTTATTATTTTTCTAGAAACAATCTAAAAATAAGGATTATAGTCTTTAAAATAATAAATTACATAATTTTTAAATGTTAATAAAAAATGAAGACTATATACTTTAAAATTTAGCAGAAAATGAACACTCTAAGAGTAAAAAGTATGCCTTCAAAAAATTGAATTACATAATTTCTAAATATTAGCAAAAGTTGAAGGCTATAAATTTTAAAAAATATAATTTCACTATTTTTTTTAAAACACTCAAAAAGTAAAAACTATAACAAAGTTTAATTCAATAAAATAATATGTTAGATACCCAAATTTGTCTATGAATAATATCTTTTTCCATGATCATGCCCAAAATCTTTTTTCTGTATTTTATCTTCTGTCTAGAATTTCAAAAGGGGGCCCAATTGATTAACAAAAAAAGAAAAGCTTTGACCCAGATTAATAAAAAATAACCAAAAATATTATTATAATCCTTTTTTAATTTTGGCCCATTTAACTATTGGATTTTAGAATCCTTGATCCATCCCATCACTTTAAAAAAATACAAATAAAGTCCAATGTTTTTTAATAAAAATACATAAAAAATTCTGAAACAAAAAAAATAGATGCTCTTCAGTTCCACTGCCTCTGTCATGTTGCTGTTGCTACCATCACTCCTTGCCCCTCCCATGCTCAACCATTTTGTCCCCAATTGCTCCATTTTCTTTCACTTCCAAGACCTGCAGGGAATAAATCAGAGCACAAATTAAAGCATAATCAGGGAATATTGTGGGAGAATTCATTAAAAATGTATGAATGTGACCCATGTGTATATGGAAGGAAAGGAATATATTGTGAGCCTATAAATTGAGCAATGGTAAAGAACACAAGAAAAAGGACTCAGAATCACATAGAGAAAACTTTGAAACACTTGAGAGTATACAGCAGCATTGTTTCTCATTTACAACCTGTTTGGAACCTTTTTAATAAGATGAAATTGAATTGAATTCATACTTGAATTTAATTGAATTTCAATGTTTGAAATACATTAATAAAATTATAGAATTGAATAGAATTCTAATGTTTAGAATGTTTATAAAATGAATTGAACTTTTTAAATGGACAAATTTATCCTAAAACACTTTGAAATTTGAAAAGAGTAATTTAAAGAGGGTAATTTGAAGAGGATAATTTAGACATTTCATATTTTAAGTGAATTGCCAATGAAATTCAATTAAAAAATTCAATTGAAATCAGAGTGAAATGACTAATTTGTTTTTGGACCAAAATTATGGAATTGAATTGAATTTCATTTCAACTTAAATGATTTATTTTGTTTCAAACACTAGAATTCAATTCAATTCATGTGAGAATTGAATTCCAATGGTGCTCCAAACACCCCATCATAGTCATTCAGAAGTATTAATTCAAGGAAGGGCATAATAAGTAATCACAACAGAGGCTAATCATCCAGCAATTAGCTAAGGAGCCAGGTAGGGGAACTCATATCCATTTAGATGGATTTCATGAATTGTTAAAATGTAAATGTTTGTTCTTTTGATTGAGTACAATATCAATTTGGTCATTCACTTAATATGTGTGAGTTACTTTGGTCCCTCACTTTTTAAAATAAGTAAATAGATCCCCCACTTTACAAACTATGAATCACTCAAGTTGCTCACTTTTCAAAATTAGCGAATTGATCCCTTACTTTACACACAATGAATCATTTTGATCCCCTACATTTCAAACTATGAGTCAAGTTAGTCCCTCTTTTTGTCCACTTTGGTCTCATGAGAGGGACTAACTTGACTCATAATTTGTAAAGTGAGGGACCAAAATGATTTACAGTTTATAAAGTGAGGGACCATTTTGCTCATTTTAAAAAGTGAGGAACCAAAATGACTCATATGTACAAAGTGAAGGACCAAAATGACATTTCACTCTTTGATTTTAGTATATTTTCATGATCTGTTATGTTTAAATAATTTACAAGTATGAATAGCACAAACTATATCTATCTAATCCAAACACAAATTCTCACCAAAAAATATTATTATTTCTCACAGCACAAGCACACACAAACATCATAACAGAATCATAGAATCCAGAAATCCTTCACAATTCAACGCAAAAACCCAAATCCAAAGCATTCCCAATTTAATCCCATTCATCTAAATGTAAAAGAACACAAAGGACAAAACAGGCAGTAACAGAACAAAAAAGAACAGCACAAGATCAAAAAAATATATATCTAAAATGAACTATCACCATCATTTTCAATCTTCACCTTTGTCTAAACCTTCAATCCGCATCATCATTTTCAGAATCAATAAATTAATCGATCAATGAAGAAAAATAAAAAATAATAAAACAATAAAAAGGGAAAACAGTGAGCTCACCTTCCTACCGCCGCCGGCGCCATCGGCGGTAACGGTGGTGGAGCTAGGGACAGGACCCAGCAGCCACCACTCCATTCTCCCCCTCCCGACTGCAAAGCTCCGTCGTAACCGCCGCCTTCAGCCTCGGATCTCTTTTATCCGCTCTCGAGCCACCACCACCACCACCACCAGTAACCACCGTGAAAGATGCTCCCTCCGGTCCTCTTCCTCCTCTGTACGGTCTCTCCCTCTCTCCCCTCGGTCGCGGCAGCGACAGTCACGGCGCCTCGCAGCCGCGAAGACCACGGCCGTCATCCCTTTCCCTGCCTGCAAGCTCCGATTCGGCCGAGGGTGGCGTCACTCTGCTTTTCCCTTCCCGCGGCCGCCTTCCTTTTCGCCCTCCATCCCTCTCTCTCTCAGAACTTTCTTTCTCTTCTTTCACCGCGGTGACTCCTCCATATGCGGTGGTGAAGGTGCCGCGGTGGCACCTTCCTCCCCTTCTCGGCGGCCGCGGAGTCGCGGTCCACTTCCTCTCGCCGTCGCTCCTCTTTCCCCGCGCGTTTTCTCTCTCTATCCCTCTCCCTCTCTCTAGCGACTCTTCCGCTTTCTCTCTCTCACACTTCAAAACCTATTTTGGGTCACTACTTTGATTTGCCTTCTAGGGTAAGGATTCCAAGCGCCCCTCACGTGCGTTATTAATGCGCCCCAATAATTTGGTGCATTCCTGGTCATAGGATTTCATTTAATTCTATCGTACGATAGAAGAACATTGTAGGTTTTATACAGTTATAATATCCTCAAAGTGGTTGCTTTCTTTGGTATTTGCAGGAATACCCTTATCATTGTCTAGACTGGTGGTCGTGAGCTTTCTGGTCAAGTGCTGCCGCGTCGGCGGTTTGCACTGTCATATATTTTGGATGGTAGTTTTGCCTGTGAATAAGTGTGGTCCTTTTTCCCATGTTGGACTGTGTTATTATGTTACTGGGATTGGAGCGATGTAGTCGCACGACATCAAATCGGATGTAGTTGCAGTATAGTTTTTGAGGTACCCCTTTAGAGATGAAAGGAATGTTATTCTTATTCCATTGTCGTTACTATTTTGTTATTTTGCATAACCCTTGGGTTCCCAATCGTCATTGATTTATCGTAATAATTTGTTAGGGTATTCGTTATTGATGGATGATTTGGACATTGTTGCTTCAGGATTTGCAGAAAGTGTTTTGTAATATTGTTAAGAAATTGTGAATGTTATGTGCACCGAATTTGCGATTGAATGTTCGCTCAAGTTATGGGCAAATTTTGTTTAAGGTTGTTTGAGTTTCTGCAATCGGCGTTGAATCTGCATTGAACACGTGTACTTCTGCGGTCTCCTTCCAGTCCACTCTGGTGTTCACGAACGCAGAGTTCTCTCCAGCGAAGGAAGAAGATGAAGCAAGAGAGGTTGGGAATGGGAAGTCCTTGAAGGGGTCCCAGACATCAAGGGAGAATGGATCGAAGACATTACTCCTTCGACCTCCGAAGAAACTTGGAATCGGCGACATCCTTTCTGCTCTTTTAGCTGGAACTTGAAATTCTGCAGCTTAAAATTGTAGTGAGCTAGAGTGCGTGAAATGAAATGCTTTGATTTTTGGTATGATTATTCTTGCTTGCTGTTGGAGAAGAAAGGGGGGCACATCAGGTATTTAATTGCGGTGGTGGAGGCATAAACCCTAACTTTCAGTTGTGCGGTGAAACGAAAATTCTAGAACTTAATCAAAAATTAGGTGCCATTGTTGGACAAATATGAGTTATGGACCCTAAACACAAACAGAATAGGAGTGACTCATGGGTCTATTTGCAAATAACAAAACTTAGACACTCACATTAAAATAACAAGGAATGACACAAAAACAATTAAACATACAGGCGCTTTAACGCCGCTTAAGTTACACGGCGCATCGAATCCTTAGGGTATCTATTTTCTTCTTTTTTGAGCTCAAAGCCCCAAAAGTTTTTAATTCCTTTCTTTAAAAAAATGTTATAAAGATATTTATTTATTTTTGGCTCAAAGCCTCTTTTCTTTAAATCTAAAATGTGTTTTAATAATTAAAATGTTATAGTCTTTTTTTTTTACTTAGAGTCTCTCTTTTTAATGATAAGGAAACAAAACAAAAAATATAAAAAAAGAAAAACAAAAAGTAGAAATATAAGAGTCACACACGTAAGAACTACATGATTTTGAATTTCTCATTCCCTGCTCAATGGGACCCGAATCTTGCATCTCTTTACTACTTAGCTGCAAAAATGTTTTTCATATAAGACAAATTCATGCCCATGTTGTAGCAAATGGAGCATTACATGACCTTCTTGTTGCAAACAAGCTCCTTTACTCCTATACCCAACACAGGGCTATTGATGATGCCTATCACCTGTTTGATAAAATGAAAATGAGAGACCCAACAACTTGGAGTGTCATGGTTAATGGGTTTGCCAAGGTTGGTGACTATGCTAGTTGCTATGCGACCTTCAGGGAAGTTTTGAGGCATGGTGTCACACCTGATAACTACACTTTGCCGTTCGTGTTAAGAACTTGCAGGGACAGAAAGGACCTACAAATGGGTCGTGTGATCCATGATGTTGTGCTGAAAAATGGGTTGGATTTGGACCATTTTGTTTGTGCCTCATTGGTGGACATGTACGCTAAGTGCGTGGTGATTGAGGATGCACGGCAGTTGTTTGAGAGAATGCTTAGTAGGGACCTTGTGACGTGGACGGTGATGATCGGTGCGTATGCTGATTGCAATGCATACGAGTCGTTGGTATTGTTTGATCGGATGATGGAAGAAGGCATTGTTCCTGACAATGTTACTATGGTGACTGTTGTCAATGCATGTGCCAAATTGGGGGCTATGCATAGGGCTGAGTTTATTAATGAATATCTTTTGAGAAATGGTTTTCGTTTGAATGTGATATTGGGGAGTGCAATGATTGATATGTTTGCTAAATGTGGGAGTGTTGAATCTGCAAGAGAGGTTTTCGATAGGATGAAGGAAAGAAATGTTATTACATGGAGCGCCATGATTGCTGCTTATGGATACCATGGTCGCGGCAAGGAGGCCCTTGATTTATTTCATATGATGTTGAGCTGTGGAATTTTTCCCAATAGGGTTACCTTTGTTTCTCTCTTATATGCTTGTAGTCATGCTGGACTGATTGAAGAGGGTCTTCGTTTTTTCGATTCGATGTGGGAAGATCATGCTGTTAGACCTGATGTCAAACATTATACCTGTGTGGTTGATCTTCTGGGCCGCGCCGGAAGGTTAGATGAGGCAATAAAGTTGATTGAGTCCATGACTGTCGAAAAAGATGAGAGGCTGTGGAGTGCTTTGCTCGGAGCATGTAAGACTCATAAGAACATGGAGTTGGCAGAAAAGGCAGCCAATTCTCTACTCGAACGACAGCCACAAAATTCAGGTCACTACGTGCTACTATCTAATATTTATGCAAAAGCTGGGAAGTGGGAAAAAGTGGCGAAAATCCGGGATATGATGACACAAAGGAATCTGAAGAAAGTGCCAGGATGGACTTGGATTGAAGTGGATAACAAAACATATCAGTTTAGCGTTGGAGATAGATCCCATCCTCAATCGGAGGCGATCTACAAAATGTTGATGAATGTGATAAAGAAGTTGGAGATGGCTGGTTATGTACCTGATACAGATTTTGTGCTGCAAGATGTTGAAGAGGAAGTCAAGCGAGAAATGTTGTACTCACATAGCGAAAAATTGGCGATTGCATTTGGCCTAATTGCCATACCTGAGGGAGAACCCATTAGGATCTCCAAAAATTTGAGGGTCTGTGGTGATTGCCACACATTTTGCAAGATGGTTTCAGATGTTATGAGAAAGTCCATAGTTGTTCGAGATGCTAATCGCTTTCACCATTTTAGTGAAGGATCTTGTTCTTGTAAGGATTATTGGTAGAATGATGATGGCAAACAGGTCAACTTTTGTGCTATGTACCACAAAATAAAATGATAAATTGATGCTTTTGAAATATAGTTGATGGTTTTTGGATAATATAACCTGATTTATAAACAGAACAGAGCAATCTCATTGATCCACAATAATTGACTGATAAAGAAAAACCAGAGAAAAGTAAAGGAATTTGGATTGTTTTTATTCTGTACCAATTGCTTGGTGATTTGAGTTACTGCGTGTTGATGGATTATCTTGAGATGATATTGAAAGCAAAAGAGTTCATAGATTTTATTGTCTTCATGAGATTTATGTCCTTGAAGAAATTCATGCACTTATGAACTGTGCTTAATTATAATTCATGAATCATGTTCCTTCAGAACTGGGGCTATCTTGTGATCTGCTGGTGAATTCTTCCTTTAGCAATACCATTGATGGCATATTCTGAGATGAAACAAGTTCTTATCTCTGTCATGTGTAAAGCATGGTTATTAAATTAGATAAGGCAAGGATGAAATTGTTAAATTATGGTTATTGTTCTCAATCTTACTGAGCCAGTTAGATAGATTACTATATGTCAGTTTCACATGCATCTGAACTAAATTACAGGTTACAAATTGCATGTTATGTTTGTTCAAGATTCCATGTTAAAACTTTTACACTAATGCAGCTTGACAAATTCTGTCTTCAACCATTTTTCACCTGTTTTCATTACACTAATAGAAACACATACACATGCATATGTGCAGGGGAATTAGGTGAACACTGTGTTTGGCAATCTCTAATTCATCCATTCATCAATGAATAGAGAATAGTTACATATATTAGTGTTGCACAAGCATTTCTTAGATATTATATGCTTCTAGGTTTTACTATATAATTTGGAGGAGATTTTGGTTAAAGCATATCATATTCTTGAAAATGTGGTGATGCATCATATCACAGCATGAGCTAGTTTTCAGGTTGAATTTGGTTGGCTCAAGTTTTACAAGTTTAATAGGCTTATAAATTTTGCTATAATGATTTAGCATAATTGTTAAATATTAAATTAATAAATAGTCATTACTATTTTATTCTATATAATAGCAAGACTATATAACATTATTCTATTAAGAATTAGTTTTCATAAGTTATTTCTGAACTGACATAATCACTTTTCCTTCTTTTGTAACTTCTCCTTCAGGTTTAGTACTGTGTCTTTGAATGGCCTGGTCCTAACTACCTTGATGTCTTGTCAAGCTTGAGTACTCTGCAGGTTTTGAAAGATCAATGTTTGTCCTGAAACTCTAGGATTTAATTTCTAACACGTGCCATCTAATTGTGTATTGTCATATCAGTCGTGGTAGTTGATGACTCAACCACGACACTACTTAAAAAGTCATACAAATGGAAGATTCTGATAGGATGATCGTATCAATACATCAAAATTAAACTCTTATTTATTATATATTTTGTACAAAAGGTTTTGGTGGCTCTGTTTAAGTCTAGATGACTCTAATTTAACATTTTTTAGGTAAACCTAGGCAAGCAAAAAGTAGTGTGGATAGCATTGTTTATTACTTTGACTTGCTCCTCCTCATGATAATAATGCTTGTAAGGTATGTGCTTTTTCTTTTCCTATTATGCAGAGAAAAATATTATTATTTATGTTCATACAGATTGATGAAAACTAACATTCTTCATTAAAATATCAACAACTGTAGATTTGAAGTCACAAAAGAGGTGCTTTTCTTTATGATGTTGGCTTATGTTAGGTCAATTTTATTGAAGCATATTTTTATGCCATTCTCCCATCTCTTTTACCAGTTTTTTATCATTGGATTCCTAAAATAAGCATTAAAAATGTATATATTTTTGGTCAGTCTAATCATGTACCAATGAAACATTTATAATCATGGTATCCACTTTCCAAATTTAAATGATTGCAAAATATGCACGAGGGCCTCAAAATATAGAGAGTATTGCATCCAAAGCTGGTCGATTCTCATATTGTGAGTAAAGTATTAAGGGTAAAATTACACCATACTCCTCTGACCTGCAGAGAAATTATTTTTTTTTAGTTGTCCACGGTATCTGTTGCTTTGCTCGACTAATCTGTCGCCCCAAGTTGTGTACCTATGAATGGCATGTGAGACTCCCAACACAGATTTTTTTCCATCCATAAGGATCGAACTCGAGACCTTGCTTAAGGGACAGCAAGCTGCTTATCAGTTGTGCCACAACTCACAACTCTGACTAATCAGGTGAAGCTGAATGGATAGGACGATGGTGTAATGTTCACAAACTCAGGAAATACAGAGTAATGGTTTTAAAAGCTTATGAATTTTCTGAGTAAATTTTACAAATAAATAAATTTTGAGTTGAATTTCATCAAATTTTAAAAGTATCAGAATAATTTACCAAATATTAGTCTATAGATATTCGTGTATATGTACTATTCATTACCAATGAACTAATAACAATCTTATTGATAGATCTGTTTGCATAAAATTAAGGACTTAGATTATCTTTTTCTGGTGAATCTGATGATACTCACCAATGATGTGATTAAAATCTTCATTTTTTACACATAAGTTATAATATTCAAGAGGTATCAATTTGAGTGCTAAAAAAATGCTATATCCTATATATTTTCAAAATGTATATCTCTAGCACTTGCTTTAACCAAACCTTTAAATTTGCAAGTTTCTTATTAGTAGGATTGTGGCAATAGCCACCTCACCTTGGAGATACCATAAACTCTGTCTTGTGCCAAAAGAATGTGGATACTGTTTTAGCCTTCTAGGGGAAGAAAAGCACATGTAGGCAATTTTGTTAGGTGAGTTTGGGGAAGGAAAAGCCAAATCTATTTTTGGCCTTTCATAGATATAGAATGCAAAAACAACTATTACAAGAATTAGGAAACTGTCATAAAATTGATCTTGCAAATAAAGGTGTAACTTATACTTCATCAAAGTAGAATGTCACTTTTGGAATGTGAGCAACACATACACCATCATGTCAATGTTTTGTATGAGCAATTTGGAAAGGGAAGAGATTAGTGGAATATACATATCTGATAACAAAAACATGAATCTTTAGCTTCTTTTTATCTTATTCATAGCTTTAAACAGTTTAGTTGGTTGATGTGTCCAAAATTCAGAATCACTAAAACTGGTGTGTATATGTTTGCTTTTCTAATAGAATATATATATTTTTTCCTCTATTGCCACATGCATTATTATCACTTTAAGCGGATTAAATCTAGTGATACCAAATTGATGTTTTGATGCCTTTGTCATTTGTCCCTAATTAGCATGCTTTTCTTGAGCAATAATGTTTATCGTACAATAGAAATACGTCCAACTAGTATCCAACCGGTACTATATAAAAGACTTAATGTGTGTTATACGTATGTGTGTTATACTATGAAATGTTAAGTAGTTGTACATAAAACTTTTGTATCAGATATATAATGGATGTGTGCTTTTGTAGCAGAATTTTATTTGATGACACTAATGTTTCAAACTACTTTTGCTTAAATTAAAACGATCATAATGAAAGTTGATATAGATAAAGGTGGTGCCATGGGAATTTTTTGGGGTATATGCATGTGTGATTGTGGCAGGTTCTGAATAATGCAATAATTTGTGTACAAAAGAGATAGATATTGGGGTTCTTTTTGTTTCTACAAGGGCTGAAAAATTAGCTTTGTCACAGTACGCATGTTGGTAAAAATTTTAGTAGATATTCATTTCATTTCATTCCATTCATAACATTCTATGTATAGTGGGGGCATTGTCATAGAGCACATTATTATTATTCACTGCCAACTATATAGATTCCAACAACAACTATTATTTATATTTGGAGCAGCTATGTTATTTGTATAAAAATTTCTCGGGCTTTCGTAACGACATAAACTTCATCTATTGGATAGTGTTTGTTTTCAGTAACTCTGGAGTCCGAGTCAAGAGAGTCATGGAGTCAGTGTCACAGGAGTCAGAGTCACATTGACTTCAAAATTGACTCCGAACACATATACCTTCACATATTTGTGTCTCCCTACCAGCACACAGTGACTCTAAAACTGGAGTGAAAAAAAAATGACAATTTTGTTCACTGGGTCACTGTGAATTTGTTCACTAAGTTACTGCGATCCTCGCACCAAACACAATCTTGTTGGATGGATTGTTAATTTCATTTAGATCAAATGTATACTCATCCAACAATGAATGAAATGTTTATCTACACATAAATAGAGAAAAATGTTATATATGATGGTTGAGTTTGTCATATGTCTTACCTTTTTACCATTGTGAAATTGACATGCACTGCAATCTCATGGTGGGTGGATATGTATGTATTGGTCCTAACATGCGGTTTGATTCCCACATGGTTCTAAATTGTGGCCGTAATATTATTATATTGCTTTATAATGATACCATTTGCAATTGTATTATAACAATTTTGTCCATATTGATAATATTTTCTCATAATTTTTTGTAATTAAGGAGACATTATAATAAGTCATCATAATTTAGTATGAGACATGGTTTTATTTTGAGCTTATTATAGTATCTATCTTTTATTGTATATGTTTAAATCTCTCTTTTTTTTCTAGGTATTAACCGTTGAACATTATATATCTAAAGTTTTGTTAGGTGTATAAAATTATATCAGTTAAAACAATCAAAAATAAAAGTTTGACCATAAATTATTCAGCCAATTAAAAAAGCACATTTAATTAAAAATAATATTTGAGTCAAAAAGTATTAAAATAGATTTTTTTAACTAGAAAAATATTGTTATCCAAGACTTTATGATATAACTACTCTCATCCTATAATGATAATTGAAGAGAGTAAACATTAAACTCAGGTTTTTAAATAGTTTATGTCTAGGACGATATTTGAACCCTCAATTACTAATGAATTAAGGAGAAAACTTTATTACCTTGTATTAGCATATGATTGGTGTATGTTTAATAATCTAATAACACTTTTTACTTTTCATTGTTCTTCCACCTTTGCCTTTTCTTTTTGAATATGAGTCTCACATTTAAATGATCTATGTGATAAGAGAGGATATTGATCTGTTGTTATATATATAATACGGTAAGAGTATGCCTCAAAAAAGTTGGATATATATAGTTGATGACATAATAATTAACTTGGATTAAAAATAATTTTTGTTGTACGTAAAAGTAAAATGTTCTTTAGTTAATTATACTATTATAAAGGAAACACGACTAGAAATACGAGTAATTTCAATAATTTAAACATTAAATGTATCAATAAATTAAAAATATTATATCAATATAAATATTATTTGGTAATAAGTGGAGTCGACGAAAATACTTAAAAGTAGTTTACAAATACTTTCAATCGTCACTAATCATCAAATAATAGTTTATAATTATTTTCAAAAATCAACAAATATTAATATAACTTTTTTACAATACTTTTATCCATAGTTATTAAAACTAGACCGGACCGGCCAGTTCGACCGGTTCACTCCTTTAGGTGGGATTCAAACCCAAGCGCTCATGGTAGCATGAAGAGCTGCTAACCATTGAGGCAAGTTGATTCTTTGTTATAGTGGGATCAATTAATATATATAATATATATCTAATCTATTTTGAAGTTAAATTAAAAATTAAATAACAATACATGAAAACATACAATGGAATTATGTGAGACATTTAGATATACTTAAATAATTGAGCTGCTTTATGTTGTGCATTATTTATTAATAAAAATGATTTATTATGTAATAATATTTTTAAAATTTTATTTTATATATTTATTAAAATATTTTTATTAGACAGGTTTAATTATTAACCGGTTGAACCATTGACCCACTGGTCGAACCACTAACCCAGTGACTCAGTACCTCGACCGAGTCGAATTCTGGGTCAAGTCTGATAACTATGCTTTTATCAACATTTTTTTTATAATTATATGTTAAAAATAATTATTATTATTATTGTAGTGAAATACCTTACCATATGTCAAAGAATTGAAAACAAATCCTTCTACGGCATTGAAAATAAAAGATATGTGGTTGTGTTTACAATTATTTGATGGTGTTGGAAAATTTAATTTTTCTAGCTTACCATAATCTCCAAATAATAAAGTGACAACTCTTAATACTTACATGCACGCCTTTTCATTCATGTTTCTACAATTGTTATATTTCTACCTCACTAGCACCTTCCTATACCCACCAAGATCACACATTAAGATTGTGTTTAATTTGTTTAAAGATATATATATATATATATGATAAATAAAATATGAATATAGTGAAATAAAAATACAAAATTATATATTTTTTTTATCAATAATGTTTGACGTACAACAAGTATCCGACGTGTGTTATTATATAATACACAATGTGTGCTACATGTATAGCACATGTACGTATAGCACACATTCTGTATCATGTATAGTACATGTTGGATGCTAATTAGATGTATTTCTGTTGTACGACAAACATTATTGTTTTTTATTATGTTTGAATTAGTATTTAATAATTTATGTATTATTATCAAACATATTTATTATCTTTATTCTTTATTTGTATATACTTACTTATTACTTTGAAGTAGCATTGCAAAATCAATAACGGAACCTTACTTGGAGAAATATTATTATTGAGTTGACTAAAATTCGTCCACACTATTGCTTTACTTGTGCATGCGTTTCAATTCCCAAGAGTAATGTGTAGAAGATCAACATAAAACTCAGTGGTCAACTTAATTATTAGTCAAACAATAATTATTCATATTTTATCCTCTCGGTTCAATTTTATTTATTTATTTTAAAAAAATGTATTCAATATTATTTATTATTTTAGAATTTTAAGTAAAAAATTATTTTTTTTCAATTTTAACAATATATATATTCTCTTTATTTCTTATAACACTGCTAGAAAAATAAATATTTTCAACATTAAATGTGTTAATAAAAGTATTCAATAAAAATAATATTAACAATTAATGTCTATCGAAAATACTTAAAACTAGTTTATGAGTATTTTCAACTGTTATTAATTGTCAAAGAATAATTTATAACTATTTTCAATGGCCAACAAATATATATTAATATATTTTTTTACAATACTTTTATTTTTTGATAATTACATGTTGAAAATAATAATTATTATTATAGTGTAATAATTATTAGAAAAAATTATAAGTACAATTTTATTATTATATACTTAATTTCTTTGTAAATTTATGTATTTTTAATTACACTTTTAAAAAGTATGTAATTGTCTAAAACTTCAATTAATTTTGAATTGGCTCACAATTATCATTAACAATGTGAGTACGTACCATACAAATATACCTACCTCTCTCCAAGAACCCTATCCATCTCTTCCCTTTTTTTCTCTATAAATAGGTACCCAGCTCTCTTCTTAGCTTCACACATATCACAACATACATACATTATTATTATTATTAATATTAAAAATCCCTTTGGTTTATTATTATTATTATTATTATTATTATAGTTCTAAAAATAATGAGTCTTCCAAAGTGTGTGACCCTTTTCTTATTAGTAGTTTGTGTGATAATATTATTGTTCAACAATGGTGGTGTTGAAGGGTCTCACAACATTTACCCACACCTTCAATCCATTTCAGTGCAGTCCGTCGGGAAATTACACAGAACTGGATTCCATTTTCAACCTCCTAGGAACTGGATCAACGGTAATTATTAATTATTAATAATTATGTTCATATATATTTTGATTCTTATAATTAATTTTTTATTTATTTATTTAACATTATTATAAGTGGATGAAAATTAAGAATGTATATATGAGATACATACATAAAAGATTTGGTAATGATAATAATTAAGTGTATCATGAAACCATTTTTCTTCTAACAGATATATATATGTTAATAAATAAATGTATATGATTAGTCTTATATCTTAAGTTAATAGCCTTTTTTAATTTGAATTGTAAACAATCTTAAAACAAGGTGGATGGATGATCAAACAACCGTAGAGACCTTTTTTTTATAATAATAATAATAATAATAATAATAGCTTTTGAAAGATGAGTATTTTCAATAATAGATGTTAAAAAAGTGCCCATAAAAGTATTGTGGTTAAGTATAAGCTACGATCAAAATTTAAATTTTGAACTTTCTTAAAAAAAAAAAAGGACTATGAAGAATTTGGCCATTCTTGATTTGATGGCAAAAATATGTAAATGGTGCAAACAACTTAGATCTTTTGTTTTCCTGCCTTCTCCATTCTTGACACATGTTATATATGATGATAACAAATTAAAGGTGGTGAAGTATAATTTTGTTTTTATGATGTTGTGTTTAGGCCATTGAGTAGTAGCTAGTTTGAATATATAAGTTTTTATTGCACATAAAATGGAAAAGAACCTTAAGTAAATATTGCCCACACATTTGGTACAAACTTGGTGACACTTGTGTATTGAAATTGGAGTTTTTAGAGCTATTAGTAATGTGCTTTGATGCATATGCATGCCAAAAAGGGAAAATTTAAGGGCTTCTAGGTGTTACCTTTTTCAAGTACAAATATGTCATTTGCAAAAGGAAGAAAAAGCACACTACCATTTTCCTATGTTTAAATTTAGATACTCCACTCACTTTATTAGTGCACACATCATCATCATTTTCTAACTTGTACATTTTTGTGCTAAAATATGAAATTAACTTATGACTAATTATGAACCTCAAATTGCTATGCTTAGAAATGAGAGAGTGACCACTCACAAGATGGATATGCAAACCTAATTTGTATATATATATATATATATATTCACTAACAAAAACATGGAAAATAAAATCATGTGATTTATATTTATGAATTGGACCAAATTTTTGATAACTTGCTTCTTAGAGTCACATATTATATATTGGTCAACTTTTAATAATCTTACCTTAGCATTGCCACTTATAATTTAAGAATTGGTTTGACATCATATCTATACCACTTTATTGAAACATCATAAATATAGAAGTAGCTAATGTGTAGTACATTTTTGTAGAGGGAAACTTAAAGTAGCTAGATTTAGCATTTGGGGTTCTTTAAACTTTAAAATAATTAAGCAAATATTGCAATTAGTATAATGTCTTCATATTTTTTTAATTATTTATCATATTAATTTAATGATTTTTCAAAAAGTTCCTATATTTTAATTTAAAAGATATGCTATAGTTGACATAAGACGATGAATTGAATAAGAATATGGTCAACCATTTTATTATTACTTATTATTTAAGTGATTAACTTTGATCTACATGTTAGAGTAAAAAAATTATGCTAGCTTTTAACCATATATTTCTACTCATAAAACTTTTAATATAGTGAATAATTTTGTCACTATTTTTCTTGACGTAGTAATACATACTTGGATATTATCTGTATATTTTTTAACACCAAGACATATAGATTAAATTCATGAATTAATTATACAAAAACTTGTATGGATAGTTTTTATTTTATAAGAATAAAACTTATAATTTGGTATATTCCTAACATTATTCATAACCAACTTTTTTTCTTCATGATTGTGCTAACCAAAATTCCTCTGTTTTTCTTTCATGGTGTTATCGATAAATCAATCCCATGCAGATCCAAATGGTAATTAATCTTTCCCTATCCTTTGACTTTGATGTTATATATATCCCTTTTGCATTTTATTTTCATCATCCTTCAATTAATGACCATATATTAATTATATTTTTAAAATTGTACCATTCATTCAATTCACAACACAGGACCTATGTACTACAAAGGAATCTACCATCTATTTTACCAATTCAACCCTAAAGGAGCAGTGTGGGGTAACATTGTGTGGGGTCACTCAGTTTCAAAGGATCTTATCAACTGGAAAGTACTTGAACCCGCACTCTACCCATCCAAACCCTTTGACCAATTCGGGTGTTGGTCCGGGTCAGCCACGGTCGTCCCGGGCCGGGGACCCGTGATCCTCTACACCGGTGTTGTCGATGAGAGGCAGAATGAGGCCCAATGCTATGCTATACCCGAGAACATATCTGACCCGTATCTTCGAAATTGGGTCAAGCCGGATGCTTTTAACCCTATTGCGGTCGTAGAACCCGGCCTAAATGGCAGTGCATTCCGGGACCCAACCACCGCATGGCGGGGCAGAGACGGACACTGGAAGATTTTAGTTGGTGGCAAGAGGGAAATGAGAGGGATGGCATATTTATACCGGAGTAGGGATTTTATGAGATGGGTTCGGGCCAAACACCCGATCCATTCGGCCAAATCCACGGGCATGTGGGAATGCCCGGATTTCTACCCGGTTTCACTGAAGGGTAAAAAAGGGTTAGAAACATCCTTGGTTGGGAATAATGTTAAACATGTTC
Source organism: Aeschynomene evenia (assembly GCA_013621005.1). Classification (NCBI taxonomy): domain Eukaryota; kingdom Viridiplantae; phylum Streptophyta; class Magnoliopsida; order Fabales; family Fabaceae; genus Aeschynomene; species Aeschynomene evenia. The sequence continues at coordinate 22,730,250 of CM024264.1, read as the reverse complement.
TCAAAAATAGTCTTGACATGACTAGATATGAGTACTATACAATTGGAAAATATTTATGGAATAAGGACAAGTATATCCCAGATAACACTTCGGAGGATGGTTGGGGTGGCCTTAGATATGATTATGGTAATTTTTATGCTTCAAAATCATTCTTTGACCCTAGCAAGAGTAGAAGGATCTTGTGGGGTTGGGCTAATGAATCAGATACCAAAGAAGATGATGTTAAGAAAGGATGGGCAGGAATTCAGGTAGTTTATATGTTCAATTAAATTTGAGTTTTTATTATATAGTTTATTTTGATCTTCACTCTTAGTTACTTGTTAGTTATTTTCAACTTCATTAAAATCATTTTTTTTGTGTTTCCTTAATTTCGATGATATTATTTCTCTGTTATAGCATAAGTCTAATAATTTCTATCATCTTGAAAAACTGAAAAAAAAAAAAATAGTGCACTAAAAAACTAATAGGGTGTATACACATTCCCTCAACATCTATTTTTTTCCAACAATAAAATGTGTTAGCATTTGGTGAGAAAATAGCATATATATAATCCTTGTTTTAATAAAGTTTAATCTTTACTTACAATTCATGATTTGTGTCTGTATTCAATTTAATTTTCAGGCAATTCCAAGGACAGTGTGGCTTGATTCTAATGGGAGACAGTTGGTACTATGGCCTGTTGAAGAAATAAATAGTCTTAGAAAGAAAGAAGTTAAGATGAATAATCAAAAGCTTAAAAAGGGAGATTTTGTTGAAGTGAAAGGAATTTCTGCAGCTCAGGTAAGATTCTTCAATCTTCATTAATTGACACTTTAATCTCTGATAGTCTTGTAGCACACATTTCATGTTATGTATAGCACATTAGATGCTAGTTGAACGTATTTCTATTGTACGATCAACATTATTGATTTATAATTCAATAATACTTTATGTACAACAAAAATACGTCCAATTAGTATCCAGCACGTGTTATACATAATATGGAATGTGTGCTATATGTATAGAACACGTACGTATAGCACACATTTCATGTTATGTATAACACGTTGGATGCTAATTGAACGTATTTTTGCTGTACGATCAGCATTATTGTTTACAACTTATGTTTTATAATTAATGACAAAAGATTATGTACATTATTTTTATAGGCTGATGTGGAAGTAACCTTCTCATTCTCAAGCTTGAAGAAAGCAGAGCCATTTGATCCAAAGTGGGGGAATAATGCAGAGGATCTATGTGGCCTAAAGGGTTCAAAGATTCAAGGTGGGGTTGGTCCATTTGGGATTCTTGCATTGGCTTCTAAAAAACTAGAGGAGTTCACTCCTGTGTTCTTCAGGATTTTCAAAGCTCAAAATAAGCATGTAGTTCTCATGTGCTCTGATGCAAGAAGGTATGCTTTTTCTGCCTAATGGAAGTGCAAGTGAGAACTTAGAACTTCCAATTTGCTTTCTCTTAGAATATACAAGTGGGTTTTGTACTTTTATTAATAAACATCATAAGGATACTCTTAGAAATTGTTGGATTGTATTGACTCCCTGTGATAGAGCGAAGAATTCAGTAAAAATTAAAAATGACTATATTAAGTATTTGATACGGAGGTTAAAATGGAAATGAAAACAGAGAATCACAGTGATTCAGTTAACAAATTGTCAACTTTTTGTTTAGAGTCATTATATGTTGGAAGGAGACATAAATATGTGAAGATGTTTTGGTGTCAATTTTGAAGTGATTATATCTCTTACTTTTGTGATACTATTTTTATAAATCCATTATTGACTCTCTCCTTAGGTCAATGAAAATTGTCTAAGATGTAAAAAAAAAGAAATATTTTGAGGCTTAATGCATTAAAAAAAAACTTTATGTCAAAACATCTTCCATTATCGGCTAACTAAAAGGTGTGCAGATATTTTTTAGTAAAACATTTTAATTCATCTTCTAAGCATAACTTTTTATGTACATAATTTTTACCATCATGGAGATAAAATATATATATATATTTCCCAAAATGGTGTTTGATATAAAATTAAGAATATTCTCAATCTGTGTGTATATGTCTTGATCGTCTTCTACTAACTTATACATTTCTCAATAGTTCCTCTTTGAACAATGAATTGTACAAGCCATCCTTTGCTGGATTTGTAGATGTGGATCTTTCCGATAAGAAACTCTCTCTTAGGACATTGGTATGTGCAATTAACCTCACACTACTCCTATTCAATTTCAAATTCACGACATTATTGGATAATAATAATAATGTTTGTCGTACAACAGAAATACGTTCAACTAATATCCAATATATACTATACATAAGACGTAATGTGTGTTATACGTACGTATGTTATACATATAACACACATTACTTCTTATGTATAGCACACGTTGGATACTAGTTGAAGTATTTCTGTTATACGACAAACATTATTGAATTGGATAATACTTAAAAATGTTTTTTGATTTTGATGGCAGATTGATCACTCTGTAGTAGAGAGTTTTGGAGCTGGAGGAAGAACAAACATCTTGTCTAGGGTTTATCCAACACTAGCATTGGATAATCATGCTCACTTGTTTGTGTTCAACAATGGTACTGAGGATATTACAGTGAAGAATTTGAAAGCATGGAGCATGAAATCTGCTCATATAAATTGAACAGCTAGAAAACAATATAAACAATTTGAATAAGTTAATTAATTAACTTAGAAGTAGAAAAATAACATTGCTTCTCTTATTTGCTACCAAAAAGAGAAGCTTGTAACTTTTATCCATGCATGGTGATGACACATGCAAGTGAAGCTTCATTTATATTCAATGTTTTAACTGAAAATTCTAATATAAGAGTAGTTTTTATTATATTCTACAAATTCTAATGTAAGAGTATAAAGTGAAATTATGCTAAATAAATGAGTACATTAACATCAAAGGTTTTTTTTCTGTTACTTCTTTTTTTTTTTACAAATGATCAATATTTATTTATAGCAAATTTTAAATTAAAATCAAATCAAATCATAATATATCAATCTAACATCACATTAAATTTATAGGATATACTATATAATATTCTGATAAATCAATACAAATGACATCATATTAATCACATATATGATATTTCCTCATATCGTCTAATACTCTCCTGTAAATTAAAAGGTGTGAATTTAACCATCTCCAACTTGAAATCATTTACTTGATCTTCTTTGACCTCAACTTCTATGAGTTAAACAAATTAAATTTTCATTGCTTTTCTTAGATTTAACATTTATTTCTCACTCCATTTTTTTTTATTTATCCACTTTGTAGTTGTTTTTATTTTATTGATCCACTTATAAATTCTAGGTAATATTTATTATTTTTTTCTTATTTGACCTTTAATTAACTTCATCTCTACTACTAATATAGTAAAATATACTTATATTTTATTAATTTTGATATTGTATCAATTATTACTTAAAAATCCGTAAAAATTCAAAGTGGACAAAAAAAAAAGCCGAAGGGAGTAATAATTTATTTTGTTATTGTCAAACATATTTATTATCTTCATCCTTTATTTCTATATACTTACTTACTTTGAAGTACCATTGAAGGAACCTTGGAGAAATATTATTATTGAGTTGACTAGAATTAGCTACACTTCTTCTTTGCTTGTGTATGTATGCCTTTCAACTCCCAAGAGTAATGTCTAAAAGATCAACATAAAACTCACTGGTCAACTTATTAATTATTAGTCAAAGTATAATTCATGTATCATTTGGGCTTTAGTCAAAGTTTTCATACAAAGTAATTGTGTCTAATTACGTTAATTTTTCAACGAATTGAAAAAGTTAAAGCGACTATTATTTTAGAAAGAAAGTGTATTATCCGACCGATGCTGTATATGGAAATACATAAAAACACCCTTGAACTGGGATTTAGTCAAAGTTCTAATAACATGTGATCTATTATCACATTATTCAACATTCAAATCTCAAAACGTTAATAAAATTAATAGTGTATCATTAATTGTTTATTGATTGAATTTATAAATAAAAAATTACATCAAAATTAATCTCAAAATATATAAAACAAAGTATATAAGCATTAAAAATTAATATTATTATATAATATTGGCAATTATCATCATCACTTAGAGTAGTAGAGTACCATACATATATACCTCCCTACCTCTTCTCTTTTTTTTCTCTATAAATAGGTACCTAGCTCTCTTCTAAGTTTCACACATACCACAAAATACATACATTATTATTAAAAATCCCTTTGGTTTATTATTATAATTCTAATAATAATGAGTCTTTTAAAGTGTGTCACCCTTTTCTTATTAGAAGTTTGTGTGATAATATTATTCTTCAACAATGGTGGCATTGAAGGGTTTCACAACATTTACCCACACCTTCAATCCATTTCAGTGCAAACCGTGGGGAAATTACACAGAACTGGATTCCATTTTCAACCTCCTAGGAACTGGATCAACGGTAATTATTAATTATTAATAATAATGTTCATATTTTGACTCTTTTAATAATTAATTGTTTATTTATTTATTTAACATTATTATAAGTAGATGAAAATTAAGAATGTATATATGAGATACATATATAAAATATTTGGTAATGTTAATTAAGTGTATCATGAAACCATTTTTCTTCTAACAAATGTATATATGTTAATCAATAAATAATGTATATAATCAGTTTTATATCTTAAGTTAATATCCTTTTTAAATTTGAAATGTAAACAATCTTTAAACAAGGCGGATGATCAAACAACCGTAAAGACCTTTTTTTTAATAATAATAATAGTAATAGTGTAATAATAATAATAATAATAATAATAATAATAATAGCTTTGAAAGATGAGTATTTTCAATAATAAGATGTTAAAAAAGTGCTCATAATAAAAGTATTGTACAACATTCATCTCTATCGTTGGATTATAACATGTGTCACTCTTCCATTCAAACTGTAACAATCCAACAATGAAAATGAATGTGGTAGAACTTTTTATTAATGGTAGACCAATCGTTTTACTATATTGTGATTAAGTATAGGATCCAGTTAACTTTAATTTTTGAACATCCAAAATAGAAAAAATAATGAAATATGAAGAATTTGGCCATTATTGACATGTTATATATGATGATAACAAATTAAAGGTTGTGACGTTGAATTTTGTTTTTATGATGTTATGTTGATGCCATTATGAGTAGTATAGTTTGGATAAGTTTTTATTGCAGACAAAAGCAATTATTCGAACTCATTATATATATAGATGGAAGATTATTGTTATTATTATGCATATTATGAGCATAATTAATGTGCTTATTCCTTTTGCATGGCCTTCTCCAATTGATTCCAAGATCATGCATACGGAACTATTCTATTGGCCACTTAGTGCTCTTTAGAGATTTAACTTGAATATCTCTAGACTTTGTTTTGTGAATAGAAATAATGTTTTAACATTAAAAAATAATAAATTTATATAATAGAAGGGAAAAAAATACTCCATGCGAGCTAAAATAATTCTTCATTTTTGTAATTTTTTCCTAAAGTAATTGAGTATTTATTAAAAAATGTATGGGATATCAATTATTTTTCCCTAATATTTGAAATAAATTGTCTTGATAAATGTGCATGATAATTTGAAAAAAGTTTAGAAAAGAAAAGGTTAAGTAAGAGTAATTTAGTACAATTGCATAAATTTATCTTATATATTGTCAAGGTGATCCCAATTTTTTTCAATACTCATATATAATTATAATTAGACAGTTATTTTGATCTAAATGATCTAAAATCTAAAACTATAGTAGGTGTTTAAGAAATAAATTACTTGAAGTATTTTATATTTATTTTAAATATCATATTACTAGAAACAGGTTCAATTGAGTCCTACCTAATTGAAGTCCCTTAAATTGGGGTTGGAGTCTCCTATTAGAAGAACTATTTCCCCTATATACTATTGGTATATATATGAATAAAATTTCCTCTTTTTGGAATAGCTTTCCATATTCAATATCCTCTTTGTGTATTGATATTGGAGTTTTTAGACATAGTAATGTGCTTTGATACATATATATTCATGCCAAAAAGGGCAAAATTTAAGGAACTCCAACCCCAATTTTTCAAGAACAAATATGGTCATTTGCAAAAGGAGGAAAAATCACACTGATTTTCAAGTAGCTAGATTTAGCATTTGGGGTTCTTTAAACTTTGAAATAATCATGCAAAGATTGCAATTAGTATAATGACTTCATCCTCTTTTAATTATTTATCATATTAATTTAATGATTGTTCAAAAAATTTCTACATTTTAATTTGAAAGATCTGCTATAGTTGACATATGACGATGAATTGAATAAGAATATGGTCAACTATTTTATTATAACTTATTTAAGTGTTTAACTTTGATCTACATGTTAGTGTAAAAAAATAATTATGCTAACATTTAATCATATATTTCTACTCATAAAACTTTTAATATGGTGAATAATTTTGTCACTATTTTTCTTGACGTAGTATTTAGATAGTTGGATATTATCTATATATTTTTTAACACTGAGACATAAAGATTAAATTCATGAATTAATTATACAAAACTTGTGTGGATAGTTTTTATTTTATAAGAATAAAACTTATAATTTGTTTATAATTTGGTATGTTCCTAACATTATTCATAACCAACCTTTTCTTCTTCATGATTGTGCTAACCAAAATTCCTCTGTTTTTCTTTCATGGTGTATCGATAAATCAATCCCATGCAGATCCAAATGGTAATAGTCTTTCCCTATCCTTTGACTTTGATGTTATATCCCTTTTGCATTTTATTTTCATCATTCTTCAATTAAAGACCATATATTCAATCATTTTTTTTATTTTAATTGTACCATTTCATTAAATTCACAACACAGGACCCATGTACTACAAAGGAATCTACCATCTATTTTACCAATTCAACCCTAAAGGATCAGTGTGGGGTAACATTGTTTGGGGTCACTCAGTCTCAAAGGATCTTGTCAATTGGAAAGTACTTGAACCCGCACTCTACCCATCCAAACCCTTTGACCAATTCGGCTGTTGGTCCGGGTCAGCCACGGTCCTCCCGGGCCGGGGACCCGTGATCCTCTACACCGGTGTTGTCGATGAGAGGCAGAATGAGGTCCAATACTATGCTATACCCGAGAATATATCCGACCCGTATCTTCGAAAATGGGTCAAGCCGGATGCTTTTAACCCTATTGCGGTGGTAGAACCCGGCATAAATGGTATTGCATTCCGGGACCCGACCACCGCATGGCGGGGCAAAGACGGACACTGGAAGATGTTAGTCGGCGGCAAGAGTGGAATGAGAGGGATGGCCTATTTGTACAAAAGTAAGGATTTTATGAGATGGATTCGAGCCGAACACCCGATCCATTCTGCCGAACCCACGGGCATGTGGGAATGCCCGGATTTCTACCCGGTTTCATTGAAGGGTAAAAATGGGTTAGACACATCCTTGGTTGGGAATAACATTAAGCATGTTCTCAAAAATAGCCTTAACATCACCAGGTATGAATACTATACAGTTGGAAAATATTTATGGAATATGGATAAGTATATCCCAGATAATACTTCAGAGGATGGTTGGGCTGGCCTTAGATATGATTATGGTAATTTTTATGCTTCAAAATCATTCTTTGACCCTTGCAAGAATAGAAGTATCTTGTGGGGTTGGGCCAATGAATCAGATACCGAAGAAGATGATGTTAAGAAAGGATGGGCAGGAATTCAGGTAGTTTATATGTTCAATTAAATTTGAGTTTTTATTATATTAGTTTAGTTTGATCTTGATTCTTAGTTACTTGTTAGTTATTTTCAATTTCATTAAAATCACCTTGTTTGTTTTTCCTTTCAATGATATTATTTATCTTTTTATCATTGTCTATCATATTGAGAAATTAAGAAAAATTAGTATGATAAAAAAATCAATATATGTATCTTGACACAATATAAAGTGTGTTAGCATATATAGTCCTTGTTTTAATAAAGTTTTTACTTACAATTCATGATTTGTGTCTGTATTGAATTTAATTTTCAGGCAATTCCAAGAACAGTGTGGCTTGATTCTAATGGGAGACAGTTGGTACTATGGCCTGTTGAAGAAATAAATAGTCTTAGAAAGAAAGAAGTTAAGATGAATAATCAAAAGCTTAAAAAGGGAGATTTTGTTGAAGTGAAAGGAATTTCTGCAGCTCAGGTAAGATTCTTCATTAATTGCCACTTTAATCTCAGAAAATGAGTGGTTGTGAAGATTTCTAATTTCATAGTATTTATAGTTTATGTTTTATGATTAATGACAAAAGATTATGTACATTATTTTTATAGGCTGATGTAGAAGTAACCTTCTCATTCTCAAGCTTGAAGAAAGCAGAGCCATTTGATCCAAAGTGGGGGAATAATGCAGAGGATCTATGTGGCCTAAAGGGTTCAAAGATTCAAGGTGGGGTTGGTCCATTTGGGATTCTTGCATTGGCTTCTAAAAAACTAGAGGAGTTCACTCCTGTGTTCTTCAGGATTTTCAAAGCTCAAAATAAGCATGTAATTCTCATGTGCTCTGATGCAAGAAGGTATATTTCTTTTGCCTAATGAAAGTGGAAGTGAGAACTTAGAACTTCCAATTTGATTTCTCTTTAGAATAATCAAAAAGGTTTGGTTAATGGATATCTTAATGATACTAATTAAGAAGTTAAAAGTAGAAACATTTTAAAGTTTAATGCATTCAAGACATAATAACATTTTAACTTAGTCAAAACACCTTCTATTTTCGGCTCATTAAACAGTGTCTTTAAAACATGTTAGTAAAATATTTGTGTTTTTATTTTATCTTCTAAGCATAACTTTTTTATTTAAATAATTTTTTACTATCAAGGAGATAAGAATATACTTATCCGTATCTATGTCTTCTAACTTTTGCATTTCTCAACAGTTCCTCTTTGAACAATAAATTGTACAAGCCATCATTTGGTGGATTTGTAGATGTTGATCTATCCAATAAGAAACTCTCTCTTAGGACTTTGGTATGTGCAATTAACCACACTCTCCTATTTGATTTTATGTTCATGAAATCCAAGAGCTACCATAGTAGTTAGTACTTAAATTTTTTATTTTAATGGCAGATTGATCACTCTGTAGTAGAGAGTTTTGGAGCTAGAGGAAGAACAAACATCTTGTCTAGGGTTTATCCAACACTAGCATTGGATAATCATGCTCACTTGTTTGTGTTCAACAATGGTACTGAGGAAATTACAGTGAAGAATTTGAAAGCATGGAGCATGAAATCTGCTCATATAAATTGAACAGCTAGAAAACAATATAAACAATTTGAATAAGTTAATTAATTAACTTAGAAGTAGGAAAATAGTATTGATTCTCTTATTTGCTACGAAAAAGATGTATTTATTTTACTTGTAACTTGTATTCATGCATGGTGATGAGACATGCAAGTGAAGCTTCATTTATTCAATGCTTTGCCTGAAAATTCTAATGTAAGAGTAATTTTTATTATATTCTACAAGTTCAGTGCATTTATGATAGGTGTGATGTATTATTTTGGTTGTTAGATTAATTTGATGCAATGATTTAGCATGCTTAATAGACATAGCATTTAGTAATCTTTAACCTAAAAAAAAAAGAGGATACTAAGAAAGACTTGACCATAGACTGAAAAAATGATAGAGATTATAATGTGAACAATCATAGAAGTATATATAGTTGAATGCTACAAAACTAAGTCCAAAACTATTCAAAATTAATTAATCAGCACCAAGAAAGGAGATATAATCCAAATGCAATTTATAAAAATGAAAATAAACAAGTCCTGAGTCCCATAACAAAGAAAGGGAATAGATCACACACCATTTACTTGATCTTCTTCTTTGGCCTCAACTGCAAAAAGGTAAACAAATGTTTTAGTGCTTCTTAGCATTAACAATTAAAGAACAGCCACAACAATATCATCAAACTTGAAATTTAAGAAGGGAAAATCAGTCTGACCTGATTGCTATGACCACATTTCTTCTTCCTGCAGTTCACAGCCCTTGGATGAAGACGAGCATAGCATCTAGTAAAGTAAAAATATAAAACTTGGTAAGGAAGGTCATGAGAAAATAAAGAAACCAAAAATTTGCAAGACACCATTAAAGGTGAGAGAAACAAAATTGTGCTGGATTTATCAAACCAATGTTTTAGTAAGAACACATTGTAAACAATACAGCATAAAAATCATAATATTTGGTTCTTCAAGGACAAACCCTAGGAAGAACAGACACACATATACCAAGACGTGTCAGAGTGTCTGAAACCCGGTGGACATGTGACGGGTGTTTGTGCTTCTTAGGACAAAGTGTATAATGTTAGTGTACAAACAAACAAAAGCAGGACATGAAGCAATATGCTAATGCAGAATACAATGTTCGTGTATAAAGGTGTGTCTATGTCATGCAAAGAAAGTTGAACATCAAATAAAAATGTAATGGACTCCAATCAACAAAATGAGATCATGGATTAATACAGGAACAAGAATTTCCTCTTCACATAAAATCTAAAAGGACAATCTCAACATGAGAAATGCAGAAAATGTTGATTTTGAGTAACTGAGAATAAGGCTATACACAATTACAGATATATCAGTTGGAAAGTGTAGGCATGAAAAGAATAAACAAAATACACAGGAGGCTTCACTTCACAATCATGATGAACGATAAGGAAGTGAAAATTCCAAATTTAAAAATAGGAATTCAGAAATAGGAATTCAAAAATGAAGAAGAAAATTAATAGAGAAGCATAAAAAATTAAGGTTTGAAAGAAGCATTACTTGCGGCAAATCATCTTGTCTTGATTGTACTTGCGAGCCAAAGCCATCAAGGAAGGCTCGATTATTCCACCACGAAGCCTCAGCACAAGATGAAGGGTTGATTCTGAATGAACAACAATTATTAATTATAATCATTATCATCACATTAAGAAAAAGGAACCTATTAAAAAAAATATTTTTTATCATATTAAGAAATATTTAAATTATCGGTTATAATAACCTTTAGTAGTACAACAAATTAAATAAATCTTCAACACGGACTAAGTCATAAGCTAAATTTGTAACTCTTCTACAAATAAATAATACGTGAGAAATTGCTCTAATTATCATAATAATAAGTACAAGTAATTCATAATTCAAAAAAAAGTAAGAGAAAATAATAAAAATAGAATGAAGTTACCCTTTTGAATGTTGTAATCAGCTAAGGTCCTTCCATCTTCGAGTTGCTTCCCAGCGAATATCAGACGCTGCTGATCTGGTGGGATTCCTGCTCAATTTCACATCCCAAATGTTCAAAATTATTCCCCAATTCGGTCTCTAATAAAAATAAAATAATAATAATAAACCATGAAAACAAAATAAAAAATAATGGGAGTAAAACCCATAATTCAGTTCAAAAGCTCAGAACTTTTCCCAAATGGGTAGATGTGAAAAGAAGAGAAAAAACCAAAAAAAAGTCGAATTGACTTAGAATCCTCAGCTAAAGTTTAAAACTTTTCCAATTCAGTAGCTAAGGAACGATAAAAAAACAAAAACAAAAAACATATTGAGCAAGATGAGTTGAAAAACAATGTAAGAACAATGATAATAATACCTTCCTTGTCTTGAATTTTGGCTTTGACATTGTCGATGGTATCACTACTCTCGACCTCGAGAGTTATGGTTTTACCAGTTAGAGTTTTCACGAATATCTGCATCTTCTTCTTCTTCTTCTCCCTCTAATGTCTGAAGAAATATTGGAACTCTGCAAATGCGAGTTCTTTTATATTCTGATTTTCAATTCTAGGGTTTTTGTTTTTTTTTTGGTCGAGAATTTTGTTGGGCTTCGTGGACTAATATCTTGAGAGAACTTTGGATCCCAAAAACGAAGTTGGGCCTAATTCGTGGGCCCAATAAATTAAAAAAAAGGATGAAAATGACAGCTGTGGGATTTGAACCCACGCCCTTTCGGACCAGAGCCTAAATCTGGCGCCTTAGACCACTCGGCCAAACTGTCTTGTTGTTTCAAATCTTCTAGCAATAATATAATTATTCATTATTAAATACAATATGATATGTATGTAGACTATAGACTATTAAAACCCACTTAATTAAAAAATTATATATGCAAATATTAGTATACATAATTATGTCATTATCTTTAAATTTTAATAATTAATATGATCCTCACTTAAACTACAACTTTTAATTTTTCACCTTTGGATATAGTATATACATCATTTTTTTAATATGTATACAACACATCTCTAATGTAGTTCAGAGTATGGAAAATGCTTGTAAGTCCAAATAAAGTGCATGAAATTTACCATTTGACTTTCGTTTTGTCTCCTACTAGCAGGATTCGAACTAGTGTCAACGCATATTTGCTTTTCAACAATTATCGTAAAGACTAGAACCAGCAATAATTTACTATTCAACGGATATGTTAATCTTCATTTATTATCATTTTGCTATCTTCTCTATTCCACATTTAGTTTTTCTTTTTCTTTCTCTCCACTAAAATCCTGTCACATGTCTAAGGAAACCACTTGAGCATCTCATATGGAGTTGTATAGCACAATTTTAAAAGTATGACAAAGTATCAGTAAAATATATGATATGATTATAAAACATCTATGAATCATAACTTTTATATTATGGCATGTAGGAAAAAGGAATTGACAAGAAAAAGTAGTGATTCTATAGATTGTTGTGATGAATACATGGTTTGGTGATGATTACACACTTTTTGTGAATCCCAAATTGGGAATAAGGAATGACTGAAAAAGTGCCTATATTATTTTAGACTTTGAAAAAAAGGCTTACTTATTATTAGAAGCATTATTGATCTTGATGCATTATTTCAACTGCACTATACTTAAAAGCAAGATAGTACTGATGCTAACAAATTCATATTTATATGTCAATATTAAGCCAACTCATGTATCTTAATAAGCTTTTTAGCCTAATCATTTTGTATAGTTCTTTTGAGAAGAATGAAATAAGAACACATTTTCTGAAATACATTTAGAGTAAATCATGTTTAGGGTTTAGTCAAATGGGTCAATTCTCAGGTCATGTTCACTTGCCATCAGCATCCCAGTGCAAAGGCATGTTGGACACATTACCTACAAGATAGTAAAGATTATTAGTTAAAGACTAATAAATACACTCGGACCGTGTTTGGTTAAGGAGTAAGAATGAGGCGAAAATTTTTACACCTGAAACTCGCGAAAGTTTTCATCTTATTTTTACATCTCAACCAAACACAGCCTGAAAGTTAATCAGAGTTGCATAGAGTACATTGTCACACACAGCACTACTTATTTCTGTATCCAAATGCATACACCTTTCACATTCCTATTAAGAAACCAATAATGTTGGTCGTACAATAGAAATACGTCCAATTAGTATTCAACGTGTGCTATATATAGTATGGAATGTGTGCAATATATACGTGTGTTATACGTATAGCACAAATTCCATATTATGTATAACACACGTTGGATACCAGTTGGATGCATTTTTTGTTGTACGACAAACATTATTGCTTAAGATACTTATCATTTAATAAATGAATTAGATGTGTCATCAAAATTTTAAGATCCTGTACCTTTCCTGCACCAGAGCAATTTGGACACCTTCTTGTAGTAGGAACTTTAAGAGGTCTGGTGGAAGCACTCGACACCGAAATAGGGTCAATATTCAAGCATACACCGCTCGCGGAACACCGAGCACAGGCTAAGTATCCTGTCCATAGAATCACAACAACAAAAAAGCTGTAAGGGGCACAAATTTGACATAAGAATCAGAATTCTAAAGATCTGGTATCAAACAGTGAAAATAAATTTCAAAACTTTTCCATTCATATAGTACAAATTACAAAGCTAGATGAGTAATCATGAGAATATATATGTTATACTGATTGAACAGCTAACATAATGCATACAAATCCTAATGAGTCAGTGCAATATGAATAATTTTACCACATCTGAGAAAAAGGAAGGATACAACTCAATTCTCATCACTATCACTGAAACTAAAGTTCACAAAACTTATAATTTTGGTGGAAATTGAAAGAAAAGAAATGAAAGTTGCAATGTGTCTAAAATGAGCAAGATTGAGATCTTAAGAGAATGAAGATCTTCACAAAGTAGGGGACATATATACCGGTTCCATGGCAATACTTGCACATCTTTTTCTCTTGCTGCTCGACATTATTAGCCTCAATTAACATCAGCACTGAAATCACACCGACTGCCCCACCTGAAAAGGACGCCACTATCGGGTCGACCTGACTAGATTCATGAAGCCAAGTTTAATCAGGTATTTGATCAAGTAATTCTTCTATTCATCAACAGAACAGTTTTTTTCTTTTTTACTCTTTTTCCCAACGGAAATGACAGATTAATGAAGCATGCAATTCAAAGTACAGTATATAGTTATACCTTAGTTGTAATGGCAAATGCATGCTTCTTATGAAATCTTCATATGAAGTACCACCTATGCCTAATTTTAGCTCCAGCTGTCATGAACATACAAGGGGATACACAATTGATGAAACTATGAGATGGTTTTATGACAGAGTAAACGTGGTAAAGGAAGTAACGTTACCGTTGGTGCTATAAGCCCGCCAAATACAATTATTGCAGATATGAATGATATGCTTGTTAGATAGAGCTTCTTCAGAGTCTTGGGCGTCTACTCCGGAAGGAAAAAAGGAAAGCAGACGGTTAGTGAAGAAGAAAATTGCCAAATGCTTCAACTTTATCTCATCCTCATAAAGCACTTGATAGAGAAACCAAAGGAAGCTATTAAGGACAGAACAAACCTATGTTTAACACAAGTGGTTTTACAAAAAATTAACAAGTGTTAAAATCCCTTTATCTGTCATTCTGTTAAATATTGAAATGATTCATGTGTCTTCGCCGAATAGCTTAAACATTCATACGGTGAACATGTACTTTGTCGCGTTAAATTCTTAGAATTGTTGTAATTTCGCTACAATAAGTTTCCTTCCATATTCCACCAATTGCAAATCACAACAAAGTTTTGAGACTCACCACATGAGAAAGGAAAGGAATTGATGATGGAATTTCCGGCATCTCATTTGCTTCATCCTCTCCTTCCACACTAACAACTTTTCTCAGACTTTTTAGGCGCTGCTGCACGCGTAATCTCCTTACCTGCCACACTCAGTATCAATAGAAACAATACAAATTCACATAAGTATTCTTGGGTGAGTGAAATGGAATGAAATGTGATTGAATGGTAGTAAATATTCCTTTCCAATGATTCCATATCAAAAGAATGGAGTAAACAGAAGTTTCAATCCCATTTTTAGGAAATACAATGGAAAGAGATGAAATTGGTAAGGCTTCTAAGAATACATTGTCAATCTAATTCATTCCAAATTGTACTATCCATTACCTTTTCATCCTATTTTAAATATCCAAATAATAGAACTAAAGGGCATATTTCTATTTTCTGTTTTCACTATTTCGTTCTGAGAAAAAAAAACACAGAAAATGAAAAACAGGAAAATGAAACAAAAACCAAACAGACCCTAAACATTCCATTCCATTCCTGTTCATCACTTCCCATCATTATGTAACTAACAAAACTAAGCTTACCTCTTCCATGAGAAGAAAGATTTTATTGCGCCTACTCTTTATATTGTCCTGAATTTCCTGCAACTGCATCTGAACAAAATCTTGAACTGTCTCTGGCCCCTCAATAATGCAAAAGTTGCTGCTCACAAAAAAAAAATTGTATTTTTTTTCTCAAATCATTAGCAAAACTCACATTAAAAGGAATTTAAAGACACCCCAGAAGCCAAAATCACAAAAAAATAATAAATAAACAAAAACAAAATAAGAGAAAACAGAGTATATGACATAACAACTTTACCCTTGGGTATTGTCACCACTAGACCCAGCATTATTATCACTATCTTTTGAAGAAGAGAAAACAGTTATTATCCTTGGATGAAAGAGAGTGGATTTGGAAGAAGAAGAGAATTGGATGGTGTTGATTCCTTTGAAGTTGGTGCTGAAGATTGAGGACTTAGTGTGTGAGGGGATTGAAGGGATTTTAGATGAGAAGAGATGAGACTGAAGAGAGAAAATAGTCATTGTTTTTTATCACTTTTTTGAGAGTTATGAGTTATGATATTGATAAGTTCATTCATAGAATGAAAAGAAAAATGAAAAAATGAAGAGAGAACTATAGAAACTGGAAAGTGGAAAGTGATGATGAAAAGCTATAGCTAAGGATGATAAATATGCCAACTTTTGTAGATAGTTAAGGATTTTTTTGTTTCTTTATTCTAAATAGAGAGAAAATTCTAATGCTATTCTTTTTTTTTTTTTCTTTGAATCACAATTCTATTGGAATAAATGAAATTGACGATTAAAATATGACAGAATTTTGTATTTAGTATGATCATAAATTCAAATTCTTATTCATCATCTTAAGGGGAGATTAATTATAAGTTCTTATATAAGTGTTCGTTGAGTTTGACAATATTTTTCCTACTTTACAACTATGATGTTATCCTCTAATCCTAATTTTTCTTTATAAAAAAGTATTTTTATTTAAGAAGAAACAAGTAGCCAATTACCTAAATGAAAAACCTACCCATTTGGTGGAAAGGAAACAATTTGTCATGACTCGTTATTGATACCAGCATATTTGTTATGAAGATTCCTTCCCTCCTCTGTGTTGTTTGCACTATGTTTTCATCTTACAACAAGTTTACTTAATCCTAACCATTAATCATGAGACTTAGTATAGTTACTATCTAACTATCAGAAGTTCAATTTCTCACTATATTTCTAAGGATGAATATCTGACCAATAAAAATAAGTTGCTTCTTCTTAAAGGAACAATTAGATATCAAAAGGAATGGGAATGCAAAATCAAATACCCTAATGCCCAACTCTTCTCAATTATAATTTAATTTTTTATCTTTTTAAATATGCTTTCGGCTTAGCTGAAATATATGGATAGATATATGAATGTCTCACTTATTTTAGTGCGGGTCATAAAGATTCGATGAAAGTAAATAACTTAATATAACCTTTTTTTTTTATCTGGACTTGGAAGTGGCCATGCAATGAAGTTTAAGCATAAATATATATAAATAGTTCATTACTTGAGAAACTAAATGCATGTTTGGGACAGCGTTGAAAGTCTGAAACCAACGTTTACTTTTCTTGGACGCAGAGATATTTTGTTTGGATGATTGTAGTTTTCAAATGTGAATTACATTTTGGTCTTCCAAACCCCAGTTTGATGGAAACAATAATTTTTTGCTTTTGCAAAATCAATTCTGCAAACTTAAATCGATCCAAACTTCAATCCAAACACACCCTAATTAGTTCTCTCCATATCAGGTGAAAGATAATAAGGAAATATGTATAAATGAAAGTTCTGAGATTTCAGTCAGAACTTTCTTAGCAGCTCTTCAGACAGTAAACATAACAGAAGATAAATAAATAAATTGGACAAAACATATATATACATTCAAATTCAAACTCATTTCATGTTAATCTTCAGCTGAAAAAGTACATCAGATGATAAAAATAAAAAGAGGGTACAAAAATTCACAATCTGGCTATTTCAACTGACTTCTGAAGTGCTTGCTGCAAGCTCCTCATAATCCTGGGCTCACCAGGTGGTGCATTATCTTTCTTGGGTCCATTTCTTATGGCTCGGAAAATTGGAGCAGAATTTTCAGTTGCTGGGAATACCAAGCAATCAATATACACAAGAACTTCTGTTTTCCCATCTCCAACTGTGATAAAACCCAATCTAGCTCCACCAGGTATTTTGTCCACCTGTGTTATAGTTGAAATCAAGATTTTTACAAACTTTTAAGAGCATCAATTGAGAACTGTTTAGTTGTCATCTTTTGTTGCGACCCTTTTACTGATAGACAATATTAGTTCTAGGATTATCTACACTAGATAATTCTATGATGCTCAAGAAAAATCTAGATAACTATATTAAACTAATATAGTAAACTAAATATCTAGATATTTTTATTAATAATATCTAAGCCTAGAAGCATCTATTAATAATTATGATTAAAGCAATGTACTAGAAATTTCTAGGCATAGTCGGTTTGTGTTCATCACCGACATAATATAGCTATATATACAAGCATTATGTTGTGAGTGTGTGCATTGAGCAAGTATGAGTGCAGAGCATAAGTGAGTAGCCAAGCAAGTGCAGCAAGTGAGTGTGTTAGAGTCAGTGTGAGTGCAGTGAGTGGTGCGAGAGCTTGTGAGCAATAAATAAATATAATTATATAATAGTCTCCAAGAGTGTGTAAAAACAATTATAGTAAGTATCCCAGTGTGCACTAAATATTATAAGGTGCACTAGTGGTATTGAATTGTAATATTATTGTCATCAATAAAATATTATTTTTAGCCTCTATTATTCAACATTTACCACCTTTCATTTTAACACCATTAGATGTGATGAATAAATAATTCAGGTGAGTATGGATTACCATCACATCCAATGATGATAAAGTGATCGAGTGGCAAAAGGGTGGATAAAATCGGTGGCAACTTAATATT
This sequence comes from Aeschynomene evenia, assembly GCA_013621005.1. Lineage (NCBI taxonomy): Eukaryota > Viridiplantae > Streptophyta > Magnoliopsida > Fabales > Fabaceae > Aeschynomene > Aeschynomene evenia. Next base: position 22,711,624 of record CM024264.1, on the reverse strand, counting down.
TTTCTTGTGACGATGATCAAATCCAAACCACTACTTGAATGTTAAGAAAAGGAACCAAAGCTATCTGCCATGAACTTGAGTAACTTCAAGCACAACTTAGCAGAAAAGATGTGGTTTACAGATTGGGAGTACCAAATCAAATAGTCATGCATACTAGTCAAAACTAATCGTGAATATGAAATAAGAGTTCAATTTTGATTGACTGTTAGTGTAAAAAAAGTGTACATAGACATCCAACCATGAATACTAACGTGGCTTGCGATTTATACAAGACATGAACAAATAGTTGCAGCGAAAGATAATTGAAAAACATGGCATAACCGTATGATGCGATTATGTGAATGCAATAGGAAAGAGCATACCTTGAGAGGCACAGGAAGTGGCAGATTCGCTCCCTGGCAAAGGCTATTTGCCCACTGTCACAAAACAATCAAAGGCCAAGGGAAGAAAAACCATGTTAATGAATATCACCAATCACCAAATGATAATATTCAACAATTATCTCACTCAATGATCAAAGTTAAACAATGTTTCAGCCGAAATCAAAAGAATGCAACCAAATCACATGATCCGAGATTGAGGAGTCACATATGTCATTTTGCATTATTGAACCACAATTTGATAAGTAATTTTTTTTTTCTATCCGGAACAAAACAAACCTCAAGCGACAACCTTGAATGTTCTATTTAGAACAAAAAGAGTAATTTTTATTCTATTAGGTAGTGTTTGTTTTCAATAACTCTGCCGTCGGAGTCAAGGAAGTCATGGAGTTAGTGTCACAAGAGTCAGAGTCACAGTGACCCCAAAATTGACTCCGATCACACCTCACATATTTGTGTTTCCCTTCCAACACATAGTGACTCTCTTCCAATACACATTGACTCCAAAATTGAAGTAACAATAAATTGACAATTTTGTTCACTAAGTCACTGTGGCCTTCGCACCAAACACTTGATAGAGTCAATTTTTAGCTTACTACCTGATTACACTAGAGTCCGAACAATCGCAGCCTCAACTATTCTAAGATTTTTCAGAGCAAAACAAATCCGGTGTTATGTGATGTTAAGTCACTATTCTCTTACTCAGCTTCATAATCCAATCTTATTTATCACTATTCATAAACATTGAATACTAACAACAATAATTTTTTCCTTAACTCTATCCAACAATATAAAACGAATTCCCCATTAATCCATTACACCATAAGAATGTCTGAAATTTCCATCAGAGAATTGTAAAACTATATCAACTTAAATTTCTCCCCCCCCGATTACAATTTAGAAGAAAGCAACACTTTATGTTATTATTACCTGGAAGAGCAAGGAATCGAATCTCTGAAGATCAATGTTCAATGGAAGCTTCATTGTGCCAAGAGACACCCCATCATCATCGCCGGAAAACGCGGGGCCGGCGGCGGAGGCTCGCGCAATTGGGGTGGATGATGGAAGTACATCAGCCGTTAGATGAAAGGGGAAATTGCGGTGGAGATTGAGGAGGAGGGAAGAGCGTTGGATTTTGAGAGAAGAGAGTGGAAAATGGGAATTGAATCCATTTAGGAACATGCTCTGTTTGATACTAACACCACATGATGTCCATGCCATTGCCATGTCTCTGTCTCAAACAAGCAAACACACAAAAAGATTAATAATACAAAGGAAAGGTGAAGTGAATAATAATAGTATGTTAAAAAAGATGCTATCTAGTGGAAGTGGATAATATATACTTGGCTTGATAATTTGTGTGTTGTGAATTGTGAGGTTGTAGTCAGCTACACATTCTGAGTTTGAGGAGAGAATGGCTCTACTACATACTTGACATGGCCCACCAACTACCAACCTACTCTTGCATAGAAATTCTCTCTAAATAGTAAATTATGTATATTAAAATAGGAAAAATCGTGCTATTCAATAAAAAATCAAACAAATTCGTTAATTAATTGTGCATAATATATAATATACATAACATATTGTACACAATATAATCCCTAACTCCTGCAAATATCATCTTTCAATGGATAGAGAACTGACCATAAAGTTATTTTTTGTATACACACCGCCCTAAAGATCGAAACCGAGACGTAATACTTAAGCAATCCAAATATCCACCACTTTTTATAACCTACATTATTGCATGTAATATATATTTTGCATAATATATCGATTGTTTTAGATATTTTTTGCATTGTAAATGTAGCGATGCTTACTAAAATAATATGGTTGTATTTACATTTAGTTAGAGGGTAAAACATAGAACTCAGAGAGTATTGTTGTTAGGCGGTAACATAAACGACTTAAATATGAGACAAAAAGAGCGCACTCCGGTGACAAACTTCAGAGGTTTTAGCGATGTTCTATAAAATACGATATTTCAAAAGATGTAGCTTTTTACTTTGTTTAAAATTTGTACAAAATCAAGTGGTAAGTAAGAAACAAAAGAAAAATCACATCTTTTACAACATAATTTAGAAAAAGCAGGTAACTCTGGTTGTTAAGCCCTTCTACAAAACAAGAGCTGCTTTTGTCATGCCCTACTCTCTCCATGAAGAAGTACTTCATCTATGCTCATGAGGGGGCACATGCTTCCAGTTTCGGAAGCAAACTTCGCCATGCCGCTGCGATATCGTTCGCTAGGCGAGCTTGACCTTTCGCGAATTCATGGAAAGCGATCCCCATGTCTAACGTTTTCTGTTCCTGAAAACGCCCTATTTCTTCGTTCATTAATTTCACCATCGTCTCGAATGTCTTTGTAGCTTGTTCACTTTCTGCCTTCAACTGCATGACAAAATATAATGTCAGTCCAGCCAAACAAACTGTAGATGTATAATTTTCCCATCAAGGAATGCCAACAATAAGCAAAACTTGCCTCGTTATATTCGCGCTCAGCGTCCCCGAGTTTATCAGATCTTTGCCACTTTTGTCTCTCACTGCATCACAAACAATAATGTTTTATATATATTGATCAAGGGATGCCAATAATAAGCAAAACTTGCACCAACAGATAAAAACGTGTTTTGTTTGGGGTTAAGGGGCATTATGCAACAGATCAAGAAAGATATCTCTCAGCCACGAAGAATGTTACGTAAAATAGGAATTGATTTTACGAAAAATAATAAAAGACCGTCGAGGAATATACAGATCAATCTCCTTCAGCTTCACTGTTTCAGCTAGTTGACATTGCCTTCGGAAAGCATTGGCCCTCTCTGCTATTGTTGCCTGTTTCAGAAGTGAAACAAGAGCATTAGATTGAAAAACAAGGTAAAACAATCCATTTTACCCTATTCTAGAGGTTCGAGAATTAAAAGGATTTCAGTATCTGAAATTGTTTAACCAATAGGAATGCAAGTGTCAAGGAAAAAAAAAAACATGTGCACTATCTTAATACAAAACCACCCTACCTTGATAGATTGCACAGCTCGGACATAATCTTTTAAAGGTTCTTCAAAATTCATCAATAGCTGATGGGCCTGCTTAACAGAGTGACATTAGGATTGTTCTTTTAAGTTTTAAAGCTTTAATAACATGTATGGATAGCCGGAAAAGTATAGTGCGATACCAATACTCAGAGACTTACCTCCTTTTGCAGCTTTGTTGATAAAATCTCTGACTTCATCCCAAGTTCAGAGAATGCTTTCCCAAGAGCATTTCCTTCAGAAGCACCGAGAAGTTTTACTGCTTTCCCAAAATCTGACAGTGATTGTCCCAAATCTGCAGGAGGATTATAAAGTAAGACTTGAATTATGAGTTGATCTTGCACATAGAGTCAATAACACGTAGAAAGGAAGCAGAGAAGGGTAAAATACAGAGTATGGAAGACAGTTAACAGGAACCAAATCAAAGCATTAAGTCCAATCATCACCTCTATGCCTCTTCACAAGTCGATATGCATGCTTTTGAGCATCAGCCAAGTGGTTTTCAAGCTCAAAGATGTAATGTTTCAGCTTTTCGTATTCAGGATCTGATTCTTCGACTGGTTTCTCTTTCCCAAGTACAACATCACTCACTTTAGATTGCACGTCCTGCCAAAATTTCAATTGAGCAATTATGGATTTAATAAGTGGATGGTCATGGACTGGACACTCAATTAGAAAGGTTAGCATAGTATGTTCAATTAATGATACAGTTTCACCATGTCTTACCTTAAAAATCTGCATTAAATCGGATGGCTTCTTCTTGAATATGCCAGTCTCATGGGACCTTAGTCTCTCCATTGTCTGCATAGTATGTTCAATTAAATCAAGCTTACATTAGGAGAAGAACTATAGCAGTTAAATTGTAAACACAACAGATACGCGTACATGGGAGAAAATGGCGTAAAAAATGTCTTAACACATTCAAAATTTCCACATACCAGTTACTAATATAAGTTACATTTGAGGTGATTCACCATCAAACTAAACAATTTATTTTATCACAATGCTTTGTTGAACAGAGGGTTTGGGCTCAAATAAAAAACAGTGCACTAACAAATAACAATGGCACCATGATAGAAATAGAAGTGGAAAAAACAAAAGGAAAGTGCAAGAAAACCAAACACATCTAAAAATAGATATAGCTGCACAGAAAAATAGAATAATCTACTGCAGATGAAACATCACCTCTTCTTCTGCCTGCAAAAACATCCTCAGGTCCTCACTTTGTTGAAGTTCATGATGTGATGCTATCCTATTTACAAATATATCCAATGCTTGCCGCCTCATCTCAATAAATTCAGCACTGAAACGGAATTTCTCTGCAATAACCAAACCAAAAGTAAAACTGAAATGGAAGTTTTGAACAGCTTTATACCAACATTAAACAGCAATTATAAGTCTGCAATGAATAGTTTATAAGCATCATAATGCAACGCTTCTCTAGGACCTTAATAAACTTTGACTAATCAATATCAATAATGATGGCTCCATTGTTAATCAAACCACTAACTAAAATGCATAAGATGTAAAGCAAATGAGAGGATAATTCAAGTTAGTTTACTATTCTGCCAAAGAAAGGCAGTGTTAAAAGATAAAGAGATTCCCCTCTGTCATAATGTTTTCATTACAATAAATAAGAAAGAAAGTTTAGTACTCTTGAAAATTGAAAAAAAAGCAAGATTAACTATCGAATGAGTGGTAAAGTAGCATTATCATAAGCAAAGTAGCATGATCATAAGCATTCCAATACCGTAGTTAGTTTAAGCTATCATTCAACATGTAAGAAAGTCAAGCTTAAATGTTACCTACAGCACTTTTCTCAGGAAGCGGGGGAATGAAAATGCCTTTATACTTTTCAAAAAGACGATCACGTAACCACACAAAGTCACTGTAGCGTCGGATGACAATCTTCTCAGGTCCCTGGTATTCTGGAAAATTTGTCTGCCAAATCAATTTAAGGTGGTAGTCAGACAAGGAAATAGCAGACTTTAACAGTTACATATCTCCCGAGTCCATCTCAGAGATGATAGACGACACCAAAATTCACATACATTAAAAGAGAATATCTCTGAATTGAAAACAAATGAGGCAGTAATTACTAATGTTTTGTTGAAAGTTACAGATACACTAGCCTATGAATCTCTAATAATCCCAAATCATAAACAACCATGCACGTTCCATCTCAACTCTAAGGGTGTGCTGTGTTCAGATTAGCTGTTGAATTGAAATTACTATTTCAATAATCAAAAGTTTCACAAGACAATTCATGAAGAAAAAATGGTTATTTCATCAAAACAGGTTGTAACTTGTAACAACTCATGCACAATGCACCTCATCACAACTAATGCATATATATGCACCACCTTACACTAAATAGTAGCATTTGAGAGAGAGAGTTCATCTACCTATTAATCACAATGTTCCAAATCCCAATATTACAATACCTAGGAAATCGATTGTCATTTAACTTCACCATTGTACCCAAAAAAGAAAACCAAGATTACTTCAAAAAATATCTTCCAAAAAAAAACCCTAAGCTGAACTTCTCATTCATCAGCAAAAATTCACTCATCTAAATTGCTATTAAATTTTGATATAAAAGATTTTTATAAAAAAGATAGCGATTTCGCTCGATCGGCATATCACAATTCCATCCTTCTCCTTCCAAAATTAACTCCACACGGCACAGCAAGCCGAGTTCAATATATACCTTCAACTAGCTCCGCCTTCACTGAATCTCACCAATGCAAAACACAGACACGCGAAAAATCGAAGCTCGATTCCGATTCAACAATAAATTTCCAACAAAACACAAAAAGAATAATAAAAAGCTCGCAGTGAAAGCATTAAAAATATAATTGAAACTTCAACTAGCTAGCTCCGTCTACGCGAAATCTCACCAATGCAAAACACAAACACGCACAAATAAATAAAAAAAAATCGAAGCTCAATTCCAATTCAACAACAAATTTCCACCAAAAAAAAAAGAGAAGGAGAGTTAATTATACTTTGGTGATGACGCGATAAGAGATGTAAGCTTGGACGCCATTTCCGAGCTTAACAGGATCGGTGACGGAGACGGAGAGAAACGGCGTCGTCGAAGAAGAAGACGGAGATCTAGGGCTCTGCGACGAACCACTTCTCTGTTGCTCCATTTCGTTCGATACCATCAAAACACACACAAAAAAAATAACAATTATATATATAAATTATTTTTTTGTTGGTAGTTTCTCAGAAGAAGAAAGAAAAAGAAAGAGCAAAGAAGCGAAAGAAGATCATTAATAAGAACGATAGTGGTAGTAGTAGTAGTTGCTATTTTGTATTTGGGGGCGGTGGCAGAGTTGTAATTACCGGTGGATTCATGGGCGAATTAGAGGATTAGCGAACGTGTCTACTCTTGATGGAGAAGATGAGTGAACGAGTTTTCGGGTTGGGATCGGTGGTGACTGAGTTTGAGTCACCGAGTTGACGCGAGTTTAGCTGAAGCAGCTTAAGTTTTACTTTTTTTTTTTTTCTTTTTTTTGCGGGTTTAGTTGCGCGGTGCCTAGTTGGAATTATGGACCAATGAGATTTCAGCTCTGACGTGTGTGTGACTATGAAGTGTCATGGTCTCAAGTCTCAACCTACATGGTTTCATACCCTCATCATTTAAGCTACTAATTAAGAAAATGATAATACATATCTTAAGTTTATTGTTTACAAGACATCAATAAAAATTAACAATAAATAAAAAGAGTTATAAAATTTAAGTGAGAACTATATCATAAATTAATAGTATTTGTTCCGATTCAAGTTTTTATGATTGTAAGTAAGTGAGAAAAGTAATGAAAATTTCTTCTTGTTCTAGTGATTCACGAAATGGAGGGTATTTATGTTTTACTTGCAATATGGATTGAATTGGAATTGGGCTCACTAATCTCTTCTTAACTTAAGGGATGTGGCATCTCTCTCTTACGTGACATTTGTTGGACTACCTCCCTCTACAAATCTATGTCTAAAATCTCATTTACCATGTTACATTATCATTACCATTACCACTTAGTGATTAACAATCAATGATAAGACAAATGAATCCTATGAGATCTTCCCCTAATTCTAGGTTACTATCTATCCTCATATTACTCCACTCAAATCTCCTTAATTAGATAAACTAAAGGGGTTCTTTGTTAAATCCCAAAATATTAAGTTACAATGACTAGAAATATGTAGCAACCCTCTCTACTCTTCTTAGTCTTAATCTACTCTCCTTATAAAGTGAGTCCTAGAGCTCATCGGAGATTGGGCCATTTAAGCTATAAAAAGACTTCCTAAGTAAGAAGATATTCTTCCTCTAGGGTGCAGTAGGCTCTAAAAGTCCTTCAGTCCACATGTAAAATAGTTCCCCATGAAGATAAGATGGGTCATAGAAACTCATCATTGTACTGCATGAAATTTCTCATGCCCAAAGTATCTTGCAAAGTTCATCTAACCTCTCATTCCAGAATCCTCTTACTTGGAGGCTCCCCTGAAGAAGGTCTTGTCTGGTTCTCCTTAAAGTCTTTTTGTTTAACCTAAAATTTCTCACGATCATCCACACATATAGTGGACCTCAAAAAAACCCTTTAAATCTAAGCCCATAACAGTAATAAATTGAATGTCGATATGATGTATAAAATTGTAAACATAGAAAAAAGTATTTTTTGTTAACAAATCACACCCATAAAAATTTATTTCTTCTCCTCATTTCCAAAATCCAATTTGTCCAAGAGAAATTAGATAAATGTTTGATTAACATCTAAAATTAAATATTTATGAAATATTTATAAATATCAACATCAAAATAGATATTGAATATTAGCATAAGATATAAGAGAATCAATATATGAATAGAGTTTTTGAAGAAAATCATAATAGAATTATTTATTTTACTCCAAGTTAAGGAATAACCAACAATATCACTTTTTACTTTTTACTGTCTACTCACATCTCAAATGATCTATCACTTTTTACTTCAATAGAATTATTTATTTTACTCCACAATGTTAAGGAATAACCAACAATATCACAACCGCCACCCATGGTCATGGCAGCAACCGCAACTCAGCTATGGAGGATTAATGGAGGAAAGATCAAAAGGTTAGGGATGAGTAAAACAGGGGTGATAAGGTTAGATTTTATAAAAAAGGTTGGAGGGACTAATTTGACTCATTTATTAAAAGGATAGGGACTTGTTTGATTTAGTGTAATAGTGGTCTCCATGTCAGCATGCCAAGTTGGCACTAAACGTGCCACCTCAGCACCGTTATAACGGGAGACAAATGGAAACTGTGTGGGGGACTAACGTGACTCACGTTTTAAAATGTGAGGGACCAATTTGACAAATTTAAAAAGAGGGGGACTAATTTGACTCGCGTATGTAAAGATAAGGACCTAAATCACATTTCATTGTATATATATATTAATAACATAACTTGTTTCTTCAAATTAAGAAGTTTATAAGAAGATTCATCGCATTTTATTGTTGATTTTATTTAATGACCATCATTTTCAAGATTTTATTATGAAAGTAACATTTCAAACATATATGACACTCATTTGACACTTATAACTGTTTATGCTAATTGTATAGCCATGAAAATTTTTAGAAGGTAACATTACACTCTTCATGCTTAATGCAATTTTTTATCTAATAATAAATGTTTGATCCTACAATCATAATGTAGATTTTCTTGTACAACCTATGATAATCAGAGTTTTTAACCATACTTATTAAAAGTAACTTGGCTTAATGAGTAATTAATCTTTACACAGCATGGGCGATTGAGTGATTTACAAAATCTCAAAGTTAATAAGTAGCAATGATTTGAAAAAGGATCCAAATCTAATTATTGAAAACTTTCATAATCCATATATAATCCATCAGTGAGTAAAGATGTATGAAGAGGATTAAAACATTAAAGTTATGATGTGGGTTGTATATCCTTTCATCTTAAAACTAAATTTGATATTAAATCAACTACTTAATTCAACTCTAATATAATACAATATTTATAACTATTTAATTTAATTTATATTTTGACTCAATCTAACATTATATTTAAATTTGTATATTAAAATAATAACATTTTTTATACTAATACAATCTAATATATATACATACTCAATCTATTTTTTGTATTGATAGCTGATTTAATATTATTTTTAGTGATATATATAATATTATTTTTTAAAAATAAATAAATAAGTGATTAAGAAAAAAAGTGTAAGTGTCCATGGTTGTTACCATGTCACTTGTCATTGTCAAAATGTACAAGAGCTGACCTACCTTGAGCCCCTTGGCAAAATCCATTTTACTTGTTAGGTATGCATATTTAAAGCAAGCTTCTTGAAATAGATAACATTTAATTTTGTATCATCTTCAACTATTTTCTCACTCATACAAGCCTTCATTTAACTTTATCTATCAATTTTTTTTTTTCTGTTCATGTAAAATGTTATGACTTGAGCTCAACTAGATAATTTGCCAGATAGTGTATAATTTATCGATATCCTCATAACATCCTGAGTTAATTGAAAGGTACATTGATTTAATCCAAACTAAGCTATATATTATAACTTGTATATAAATTAAACGAAGTGTTCCATGAAAATGGATTAGCACTAAAAACCTAATTCTAGGAATATCAATTTTCTTTCTTTCTTTCTTTGTTTCCTTGTTCCCATGCGTGTCGTATTGTAAAAGAGTAGAGTATATCCATTGTTCATGGGTACGTGGGTGGTAAGGTCCCACACTCACATAACCAAAACAAAAACCACTTGGAAGTTGGAACCATATCCATTCATTCATATCGCTTCATCGTGTTGCTTCCACTTGTGCCACCACAACCCACTCACACACTCTTTCTCTCTCATTACTCTTTCTTTCTATTTTCTCATTTTTTCAATTTTTTTTTTTCAAATCGAAAAAAAAAAACGAAAATGGAACATTCCGTCAGCTCCCGCTACCGTCGTTCACCACCTTCTTCCTCCGATCGCCTCCTCGGAATCTTCTCCTTCTCCACATCGCCGCCGTCAGCAGCAACTTCCGCCGCCGGAGGCGGCGGCGGCGATGAGCTAAACGAAGCTGAGCTCTTCTATGCAGCCGGCGACGCTTCCGAGCTGGAGAATCACAGATCCTCGTTCTCTCCTATGGAGAATACAAATCTTCGCCGGAGCTTCCACCAGAACTCAGGCATACTTGCTGCGTTGCCGGAATCCGATTACTCGCAGATTCTTCGCCGGAAACCTTCTCCGACGACAACGATGGTGATTCCTTCGATTCCGAGGCCGAACGGTGACGGTTACTTCTCGCAGTCGGTTCCTGGAGGTGGTTGTGGTGGTCGGAGGTTTCAGCAGTCGGCGCCGGTGAAGGTTCCGGTTGTTCCGCCGAAAGCGCGGAGGAATGCTGGCGATCTCGCCGCCGTGGATGACGGAGATGACGACGGTGATGATGATGAGATGCTGCCGCCGCACGAGATAGTTGCGCGGAGTTCGGGTGTTTTGCCAAATGCGACGTCGTTTTCGGTTTTGGAAGGCGTTGGAAGAACCCTAAAAGGAAGGGATCTTCGCCAAGTGAGAAACGCTATCTGGCAAAAAACTGGTTTTCTTGATTGATTAATTATGTTAATTAATTATTAGTATTAATTAATCATAGCTTTTGGTATGAGGAATTCTTTGCTTGATTTCGGAACACTCTTGTTTTTGTTATGAGTGTAGTAATGTGACTTTTTTCAAATGCTATAATAATAGCATATGATGCATTTTTTTTATATGGTTATTTGAGTCATGGATTTCATTATTGATCTGTTTTTTAATCAAATTATTTTATAGTTTATGTTCTAATTTGTGAACAAAGATAATTGAAATTGTTCATGACGTTTCAAATTAATCATTTGAAGTTTTTTCAGCTAAACGATGTAGCTTAAGCTGAAGTTTTACCAAATTGAGCTTGACTTGTGGGGTAAGTTGTGCTTATTTGATCTCAAAGGTCAACGCTATTCAACATGGATTTGTTTATTTATTTTTTATTAAATACTCATTTTAGTTTTAAGATAAATTGATTCATTAGAATTGGAAAGTTCAATATTGAACCTTCACATTTAAAAAAGGATGACAAATTCGTCCTTCTATACATATTCGTACAATGATTGTTGTACGAATATGTACGGAATGACAAATTTGTCTCCTCTATTAAAATGTGAAGGATCAATATTAGACTTTCAAATTCGTATGGATCAATTTGTCACACAGTATATTTGTAGAGGACCATATTTAGTTTTTTTTTTCTGCTGAAATTTATTGGTCTACAAAATGGATAAATCATGGTGTTATGTCTAAATTTTTTTCTCTTTCAAATTGTGTTTGATTAGAGTAGAAATTAGGTAAAGAAAAATTTCATGCCATAAAAATTTTCTCCATAATTTTTATAAGATTATTTCGTGTGGTCCTCTTCATCTTTCTGAATAATAAATAAATTTTCTTATAAAGAAACAACAAAGAAATTTTACACCTAATAAAGTAATATATATTACTTTTATGTGGTGCTTTTTTTTTTCAATTGGACCATTCACTTCTTTTTTCTTTCTATTTGATTGGGCATAGATTTTTATGCGGTGGTCTAAGGTTTGCTATTTATCATAAAAGGGTAGGCATTTATCAAAATTAAAACTCTATTTGGATATCTATTTTGAATCCACGTCTAATCTATTACTATTAAATTTTAATATGATTTTCACTTCAATAATTAAACTTTATTTCATTTATTATTAATTTTGATGAATATCTCATACATATTTAATTTTAAATACCAATATAACATTATTCTTTTCAAAATATTATTTATATAAAGGGTGACATAGAAATTTAATTATGGATATTTTGTAGGGTGTATAAGATAAAAGTAAATAAATAAAAATATAGAATAAAATTATTTGAGACACGAAAAAGTAATACATAATAGATTGGAGGATTATTTATCTTAGTTACATTTTATGGACAATTGGGCCTCTCTGAACATGGAGGCTTGTTGTGATGGAGGATGCTTGAAAAATTAATAATGTCCAATTGCCAATTAAGTTCGACCCCAAAAAATTTAAAAATACTAAAGAAGGACCTGTTTAAGGTGAAGAAATTGAAGGATTTATTTTAAAAAATAATTTTTAGAATCAATCCTTTTATATATTCGTGTCGACAAATATTTCATCTTTCATGAGAATGTGATTTATACTTTTATCTAATTATTAATGAATTGTTAAATGACATAGAAGTTGAGAAAAAATAAATACAAATAAGAAAATGATATTTAAACTCCAAAAATCCTAATCTTCACGGCGACGAATCTACAATTATACTTAAATGTAATCTCACACTTCATTCACACTTCATTCAATAGTAAATACAAAATTATAGCAAAAAGATCAATCTTTCTTGGTATAAACTAGTGTCTTGTCATATACTTTTTTGCTAAGCTATATTTTTATTATAACTTTATTTTATTTTAGTTTAATTCAATAATTATATAAATGAGTGAAATTGAGATAGTGAAAATTAATTATTTATTTATTACTTTTAATTTTTTATATTTATTTTAAAAAATATAATTATTTTAATGAATCTAAATACCAAAAAAAATAATTTAGAAATGTTCCTTTATATAATAGTAGAATAACAAATTAACTCTCTATTTTTGGTTTCAACCAATGAAGGAATTCAATCTTACATCTCTACTTTCTCTTTTTTTTTTTGGTTAGTATATACATCTCTACTTTCTATTTCTAGGGTTTCACGTTCGGTGGGTTTTTCAATCACAAAATTTGGGCCACATAGGATAGGATGGGACATGACGAGCAAACAAAACATGGGATATCATGAGACAGAAAATAAGAAAACGTTGTGCTTTATGTTAAATCATCAATCATCAATTAACATAACATTTAATTTCTTGTTACATGTATACCATAATATTAGTCACCATACGTAACAATTTAATTTTAAAAACTATTGGATTATATATAACGTAAAAAATTATATTAATAGTTTATAAAAGTTAAATTATTATATATGATGATCGATTTTATAGTGTAAAAAGAATATTTCTCTAATTTATCACAAAATTATTTCTCCAATATGGCTCTATCTTATGTTTTTTGAAAAATTTAAGTTGTAGAGGAAAATGCATAAATAATCTTATATTCCTTCTTTTCTTTTAATTATCGTTTTAAGAAAAAAAATTATTTCATATGATTGTTATTCTAACATTTCAATACAATTCAATTATATATATCAATTGAAAACTTTTAAACTATAGAAATCCAATTTAAATTTGATGAAACTATAAGACTTATAGATTAGTTAAATGTTTAATAAAAGATGATATCCTATGAATTTTTTTAATTTACAAAATAGGTCCCTCATCCTCTTGCTTTTGCTAAATGTGCTCCTCTAATAAGTCTTCCATTTTTGTTGCTCCATATATATATATCACTATCCCATTGATGAATAATGATTCACAATAGCATATCCACGTTTTCCTAATATTTGCCTAACACAACACTATCAATAACATCATAGGTTGCCCCTCACTAGAAAAAGCCATGGCAACCATTGTCCTAACAGGTGCAAAAACCTGTCCTTTTCATTCACAAAAAGCTCCATCCAACATAACATGCTTTGCCACGCTTTAGGCTTCAATCCAACATCTTTTAATATGTTGTTTTTGGAGGACGATAACATGAACTTTAATTTATAATGAATTCTGCACGTAATAATATGTTAAATAAGAATTCTATAATATTATTATAGTTATAACTATTAATTTATTTTTGAATGATTGATATATTATTACTTGTAAGATTTAGCATGAACTTGAATACTATTTATTGTTTTTATTGGTCGGAATATCCACAATAACAATAATTAAACTTTTTGATACGAAAATTTTCATGAGGAATAAATTTTTTAACATGAAATGAAATGGATCATTTGCATTTTAAATTATCAAAATTGAATATCTGGTTAGATATATAAAAAGTTCTTGCTTAATGTGATAACATATTTTCATATGGTTAAAGTGAACATCTTTTATTTATTTCAAGTGAAACTTAGGTTAAAGTGTGATTTAGACATTGAATTTTAGGGTGGATGAAAAAGAAAATTGTATAAATATTTAATTATTAGATGTGTAAATAATATTTTCTTTACACGTGATAACTCATAATCATTAGAATTCTTGGACAACAATAAAGCCACTTGTTAACCTAGTTTATAACATATAACACTATTTTTTTTAGCAATAATCAACATTTGAACATTTTTTTGGGCTTAAACTAATTTGAACCTAACGATTTATCTGAGATTGATTAGAGTGATAACTACTTCAACTTTTTAATTAGATATTTTAAGTTTGAGTCTATCGAAATGAATTATTATTCACAGAATGATGCAATTAGATATTGTCACATTAATAAGCTATGTTGGAATCATATTCCACTAATTAAAAGTCATGCACATAAAAGGTAAGTGAAAAATTAAACAACAATTCCAAATTTAAATTCATTATCTAGCCATTTTACCACTACATTTTATTTAAAAATGATTTATTTTTAATAAAAATTAAATCCTTTAAATAATATATTTCATTCTTAGTAACTCCCATTGTCTCATAATCATGTGAATGATAGGTTAAATTATAGGATTTTATTTTTTAATTGATAGGTGTAAAACTTTTTTACACAGACATTTAATCGTGTACCGTCATATCAGTTATGCTTGTGTTTTTTTTTTTCTCACATTATTTAAAAAATCATACAAACAGAGTGTCTTGATTGGACGACAGTATAAACCGTGCATCAAAATTAAACTCTAAATTATACTCATAATAATAAAACATAGTTTGTGATTTATCCATAAACATACAGTAAATAGCAAAATGTAAGAGATGGAAGAAGGTGAAAAATTTTGAGAGAGGTGGTAGAAAGAAATAATTGAAGGGACATAGTCTTAGTGATAATTAAGAAGGTGTTTCTATTTCGTGGGTTAAAGGAACAAAGCGTGTCTTGTCCCTTTGCGGCCAATGTTGTAATCAACAAGAAGAAGAAAAACAGTGTCAGAGACAGAGAGAGAGAGAGAGAGAGAGAGAGAGAGAGAGAAGGGTGGTTCCTTCTTCTTCTTCTTCTTCTTATTCTGTGTTTTTGGGTCTGAGGAGAAGAAGAACACGACATCATTCAAAGTTTGAAACCACTGTTTGTAGAGTCTGTCGGAGGGGTAAAGAAGGAAGAACAATAAAACACTCACCTTCTTCTTCTTCTTCTACACCCCTCCTTCATTCATTCATATATTGTTCTAAAAACCTTCCATTTTCACCATTTTCATTCTTCTTCAACTACCCCTTATGGAGATTTTTTGAGGGTTTAATTGGACACTATCTAACTTGCCATGCCCTTTTGTTCCTTTTCCTGCCTCGTCCCTTGAAGAACCTTCTTGAAGCACCCCGGTGAGTTTCCAAGCCCTAAATCAGCTAAAAGTTTTATTTTTTTCATCTGGGGTTCTCTAAATCTTGTTATATTTGAAACCCTCCGATTTTAGTTATGCACTTATACTTACCTGCTAGGGTTTTTTTGTCTTTTGGGTTTGATCAATGTTTATTTGACGAAGTTTAACTGTGTGCTACTTGGGGCTAAAAGGTTCAGTTTTTTACTATAATGGGTCTTGGTGGTTGAGTTAGCTTGAATTTGAATGGAATTAGGATGAAAATTGGAGTTTTGGGTCATTGCATTATGTTGTTTGTGTGCAGGAGATTGCATTTGTTTTGAATTTTAATGGAATTAGTGTGAAAGTTTGTTTTTTTTATTTTTTTATGTTATTGCCATTTCACTGTTTGATTAGAATGTCAAGTTATGTGTTTTGGTTTTGGTCAGGAAAGTGTTGTATTCCAGATGGCATGGATGGAGAACAGTAATGGGAATGGGGGAGAAAAGGAATTAGAGGGAGAGAATGGTTTCTTGAAAGTTCCGAATAATTCTATTAGTAGTGGTGGCTCTGTTGGTGATGGTGATCTGGTCAATAAGAAAGTTGAAGGGAAGGATGATCTTTCTTATGGCAACATCTTACGGTCGAGGAACAAGTTTGTTGACGCTCTAGCGCTGTATGAGCGTGTCCTTGAGAACGATGTGGGAAATGTGGAGGCTCTCATTGGAAAAGGGATATGCTTGCAGATGCAAAATATGGGGAGGCTTGCTTTTGACAGCTTTGCTGAGGCTATTCGGTTAGATCCACAAAATGCTTGTGCTCTCACGCACTGTGGTATTCTGTACAAAGAAGAAGGTCGCCTTGTGGAGGCAGCTGAGGTATGTCCATGCCAGTTAAGTTGCATGATGATAAATTTCCGAATTTTCTCTTTTTCCCGTTATCCTGATACCAATTTTAGATGATGCGACGTTAGTGTTTGCCCTTTAAGATGTAGATAGAGCATAACTAGCTTCTAGGCAGTGAATCCGCTAACTGATTTTTCTTTAGAAATACACTTTTAATTGGGAATTCTGATAGATTGTTAGCATAATTTATGAAAGTTGCCTTGGATGATGAAAGGATGTATTTTTCCTGTACTTATTCAAGTTGCTGTTCTGGTTTTCATCTTTAATATATTAACTCATGAGGCTAAACAGTTATAGATTTGGTATAAGATTACAAGTTTAATTTTCAGACTATGAGAATAGATTATGGGGTATGCACTATGCATAGGTTAATCTATATAGCCTCAATATTAAATTTTTTCCCTTGCCAATATCACATAGTTTTAGCTTTCACTTTATCGTATTGTTTGATATATTTCTCATTCTCGTGCTTTAAGAAGTTAGTTGAAAATTTGCCTTAGTTAGTCATAACCAATGATCATTTGATGCACTTGGAACAGTCATATCAGAAGGCTCTACGTGTGGATCCATCGTATAAGGCAGCATCCGAATGCCTAGCCATTGTTTTAACCGATATTGGTACCAATATAAAGCTTGCAGGAAACACTCAGGAGGGAATTCAAAAATATTTTGAAGCCCTCAAAATAGATCCACACTATGCTGTAATTCTCTCGCATCCCAACCATGAAAACTCTTCTAGACTTTTTTAGATGCATCTGCATAGTGTGAATGTTTGTTTCGTTTTTCTTGTTCTTGCAGCCAGCATATTATAACCTTGGTGTGGTCTATTCTGAAATGATGCAATATGACATGGCCCTAACTTTCTATGAGAAGGCTGCATCAGAGAGGCCTATGTATGCTGAAGCATATTGCAATATGGGTGTGATTTACAAAAATCGTGGTGATTTGGAAGCAGCTATTACTTGTTATGAGAGGTAATCAAAAGTTTCTACTTATTTCTAGGAGCTGAGTTCTGCATTTGTTTTTTGTCGAATGATTTCACTTTTGTTTTTGGCTTTTATGATCAATTAATGGTTTTTTTGGCAGATGTTTAGCTGTTTCTCCTAACTTTGAGATTGCAAAGAATAATATGGCTATAGCTTTGACAGACTTGGGAACAAAGGTGATGCCTATGCATTCAACATATGGCCTATTGTTTTTAGCTACCTCCTACCTTATCAATATTTTCTTCTTATATGATGTCCTCTTTCATTTTCAACATGAATAGTAATAAATTTATATGATGTCTTCTTGCACCATGTATTTTTTGTATGTAAGTTTTTTGATAGAGTTTATTTTATTTTTTCAGAAAACTTAAAGTAATGTAATGTCATTTGCTTGATAGTTTGTCAAAATCTATGGTTTGATCCCTAATGACTGATGCTTTCGAACTTTTCTTCATAATTTTAAAGTGGCTTTCTGCAAAAACAAAATAGTCTCCTGTTAGTTAATAGTTACTTCTTTCCAATTACTGTTTTTAATTTTTCCTTGCCTAAAGTGTATTATAATGGAGCTCCATTCTTACATAGGCCACTGTCTTGGTTTATAGGTTAAACTGGAGGGAGACATCAACCGAGGTGTGGCTTTCTATAAGAAAGCTTTGTATTATAATTGGCATTATGCTGATGCCATGTATAATCTTGGGGTTGCTTATGGTGAGATGCTTAAGTTTGATATGGTGCGTATTGCATACTCGTGCTGCTTTCTTCCACCTACGTGTTTTATATCATGCATGTGTTATATTAAGATACAGCATTGTTGTATGACTAACTGGATTTGTGGACAACCAATTTTCACTATTTAGGCTATTGTGTTCTATGAACTTGCCTTCCACTTCAATCCACATTGTGCAGAAGCTTGTAACAATCTAGGTGTCATATATAAAGATCGTGACAACCTTGATAAAGCTGTAGAATGCTATCAGGTAATGACTAATGATGAACATGTCAGTTTGTTGTCACTCATGCTGGATTCTTTAGTTTCTTTATAACAGTTTCTTTTGTTTGTTTTGTAGCTCGCCCTGTCAATCAAACCGAACTTCTCGCAGTCATTAAATAATCTTGGTGTCGTATACACTGTCCAGGTTAAGTATTATGCAATTCCTGAATTTTGGATTGATCAAATTTCTTCAGTAGCTGATATTCATCCATTCTTTCTCCAGGGTAAAATGGATGCTGCTGCAAGTATGATTGAAAAAGCTATCATTGCAAATCCAACATATGCAGAAGCATACAATAACTTAGGTCTTTTTTATCCTTTCTCTGCCTATTTATCTATTTGGTCATTATGCATTTCCCGTGATATTGATGTGGCCATCTTTGTCTAGGTTATCCTGCTTCTGTTTTTAGCATGATTTAGATTAGGTCTATTTGGACTTTGCAAAGCTTTATGGTTGCAAATGCAAAATAGTCATCTTAACCATCAACTTTCTCATTAACTGTGATTCACTAACATTTTAGACTTGTCTAGATGGTAAGAGATGAACAGATAACACTCAAATAGATTCTAGTTACTCGTGTCTGCTTTCTCTTTGGACAGTTCAAATTTGATAGAAATATTTATAGTTTCAAGACTTCGCAAAGCTTTACGGTTGCAAACAGTCATATTTGTAGTAAATGAAACTCTTGTAACATCTTTTATCACACACTTATCTTTTGTATTTTTCTTACTGTAGGAGTTCTTTATAGAGATGCTGGTGATATCGCTTTAGCAATTAATGCCTATGAGCAATGTCTTAAGATCGATCCTGACTCTCGAAATGCTGGCCAGGTCTGGTGCATTATGGGTGAATGTCTCGTTTCTGTTGATTTCTGTAAATTTTTCCAGAGCTAGAAGTTGCTTCCTATATGGATGCTATATAAAACCTTTAAATCATTCTTTGCTGAGAACACAAATAGAAATGATATGTTTGAACCTGCAATTATTACTTTAGCTTTCACCAAAGTGGTTGAGCCGTAAGAGAAAACCACTTTGGGAAGGAGAGGGCTGTGGGGGCTTTTTTTTTCAAAAAAAAAAAAAACATGGATAAAAATAAAATCACAAAATTGCCCAAAATTATAAGTTGATTCCCCTAATGAATGATTGGGGCTTTTTGTCTAAAACAACATATGGAACTTGTTATCAATTCCCATGTTAATAACTCTGAATCTACTCACATGTATTTGTTAACTTAGGTTTGAGTTTGCCTACATGTATTTGTTAACTTAGGTTTTGATTGTTTGGGCCTTTTTTTCCTACCGTAATCAATATCCTCATTTGAGTCCACCTAAATGTGCAGAACCGCTTGCTTGCAATGAATTACATAGATGAAGGGAATGATGACAAACTTTTTGAGGCTCACAGGTTGCTTCTTTCTCCTATAAACTTTTTGTGCACAAACTTTGATTATTGTCTTTTTTGTAGTGTTCAATTGACATCATTATCTATAATATTTAATCAACTTCTTTGGTTTTCTTGTAAATGTTAGATGGTATACATAATTTCCCTAGGTGAGGATAAAAATAGCACTTCAATTGATTTCCCAATCAAATTCGTTTTTTCATAAATGTTTTATTCATATGTCATAACTATAATCCTGTGTTATTATATATGTTTTTTCATTTTGACTTTGCAAATAGTGTTTCTTATTGTGATCAACGATGTTTATGTGTTAAGATTGGTGCCTTGGTGGTAGTTTCTATTGCCAAATTTTGCCATCCATTTTTTTTTTTACTTTATGCATGCCAATTTACACAATGTGAAAACCAGAAAGATATGTAGCTTGGACTCAATCAAAAGTTAATTTTTTTCCTTTCAGGGACTGGGGTAGGCGATTTATGAGACTATATCCGCAGTTCACATCATGGGACAACTCAAAAGAACCTGAACGTCCTCTTGTGATAGGATACGTATCTCCCGATTATTTTACACATTCTGTGTCATACTTCGTAGAAGCTCCCCTTGTCTATCACGACAACAACAATTATAAAGTGATTGTTTATTCAGCAGTTGTCAAGGTATCATTTACATAACCCTCCTTTTTTATCTGTTCTTGAGACTATACAAAGATTTGCAGCAAAGCTCGACGTAGTTGCATAGAATATTTTCCTGTGCTTTCTTCACATTGCAAGTTAAATTTATCTGTATGCCCCAGAAGGAACTAAAATAGTTATATATTAGACTGACTCTCAGACATTTACATAATTTGTCTTGGCTTCCATTTCTTTATTGATAACAGTCGACTTTGGATAGTTTTGTCCTGTCATCATTTTTTACATTATATGCAGATAACTGATCTTCTTGTGATGTTGCAGGCTGATGCGAAAACCATTCGGTTTAGAGAGAAAGTCTTGAAGAAAGGTGGAATTTGGAAAGATATTTACGGGACTGATGAAAAGAAGGTTGCTGAAATGGTTAGAGAAGATCAAGTTGATATTTTGGTGGAACTTACTGGTCATACCGCAAACAATAAATTGGGGATGATGGCATGTCGACCTGCTCCAATTCAGGTGTTTTTAATGCATCCATATAAAGATCCTTTCCCGTTGTTTTACTGCTTAGGTCTTTTCATGCTTGTGATGTGAAGAGGCATGCGTCATTCATTTAACCGTGCATTGTGCTGTCATTATTATTTTCGATCGGTTTGATTTTATCTGTCCCGAGTTGTAACTTATTTCACTTGTCATTCAGGTCACTTGGATTGGTTATCCTAACACAACAGGATTGCCTACAGTTGATTATAGAATCAGCGATTCACTGGCAGACCCTTCCGAGACAAAGCAGAAGTAGATCTCCTTTAGAACTTCAGTACTTTCTTGTCGTTGATCTGTGCAGAGCTCTTCTCTATTACTGTTATAGTAGTTTATTTGCTCATGCTACTTTTCCTGTATGACAGCCATGTTGAAGAGTTAGTTCGATTACCGGAATGCTTCCTTTGTTACACTCCGTCCCCTGAGGCAGGTCCTGTTTGTCCAACTCCTGCTCTTTCCAATGGCTTCGTAACGTTTGGTAGTTTTAACAACCTCGCCAAGGTAGCGCTTTGTTAAATATATTATGTATTTGAATTTTTTGGTTTACCAAGAACAGAGTGTAAACATTTACTCGTGTATCTCCTAACTTGTAATTTTATTTCTACAGATTACGCCTAAAGTATTGCAGGTTTGGGCTAGGATACTGTGTGCAGTCCCAAATTCTCGCCTCGTGGTAAAATGTAAACCGTTTTGCTGTGACAGTGTGAGACAGAGATTTCTTTCAACACTAGAGCAGTTAGGTTTGGAACCGCTACGAGTCGATCTTCTTCCCCTTATTCTTCTTAACCATGATCATATGCAAGCCTATTCTCTGATGGACATCAGGTAATGTCTATTTTTGTGTTATTCTGGGTTTTCATGCTCTCATTTTGTTATTCATTCATATGAATTCACTACAACTCTTACCTTTTACATACTTTTTCTTTAACGATTTTCGCATCACCTTTTTCATCTGTAAGCTTGAATTTATTCATATTTGATGACTTGAAAACTATTATATCTCTTAATGTAGTTTGGACACATTTCCGTACGCCGGAACGACCACGACATGCGAATCTTTGTACATGGGAGTTCCATGTGTTACAATGGCTGGTTCAGTACATGCACACAATGTTGGTGTTAGTCTTCTTAGCACTGTTGGTAAGAAGCTCTCTTGAAAATATATTTGATATCGGTTTACGCACACAATATTCTCTGATTGCATCGCTTTCCTCAATTCAGGTCTGGGAAATTTGATCGCGAAAAACGAAGATGAATATGTTAAATTGGCCCTGAAGTTAGCCTCCGACATTCCTGCGCTACAAAATCTGAGGATGAGTCTAAGAGAACTCATGGCCAAGTCCCCTCTCTGCGATGGAGCAAATTTTGTCCTCGGTCTAGAGTCAATATATCGGCAAATGTGGCGCCGATACTGCAAAGGAGACGTCCCGTCTTTAAAGCGCATGGAATTGTTGCAACAACAACCCGTTTCCACCAGCGACAAAAACTCGGAGCCAACAAAGGTCATAAACTCGAGTGAGGGTAGCCCTGAACCCGTCAAGGCCAATGGATTCATTACGAGTCCGATGCAACCATCTAAGCTTAGCATTCACAGCTGTGAAGAAAATGGTGGATCATTGAATCATAGTAGTAGTAAGCAAGGAATTGTGGGGTCAAATTGAAAATTTGGATATTTAATCTAAAAATCCTTTGTACTTTTTAGTAGAGTGATTCAGGGATGTTTGAAACTGTATTACAAGTAGGTGAAGTGCAGTATTAGATTGGCACAATATAAATGTATATTGAGGTTGTTGTTAGAGGCTTTGCAGCAACCAATGCATCCCTTTAAGTTGAATTCAATAGAAATGACAAATTTTTTTGGGAAAGATTAAGCAAAAGTGTTAGGAAACAGTATCAAATCACTTTCTCTCTCTTAAGTTCTGTTGATAAGCAAAAAATTTTAGGATTTTAATTCGGTATTCATGAAAATATTAATGCCCAATATATATATATATATATATATGTCAAGTAGTGATTGATTTATAGATAAAATTAATTTAAATATTTTTAATTTATATAACTCGTAACATGTTAGACAAGTGCCCTAACTTCAAAAATTAATTTAATTTATATTGATACTTTCTAATTTTATGAATTTATGAAAAAAAATTCAATCTATAACTTGCCCTAGACCTTGCGAAAGAGAGAGGAAGAGGAGGTGCGGTTGGTAATGAGACACGTCTAGGAAGGGTGTGATCGCGATCATCATGCTCCGTTGGTTCCAAATTATATTTATTTTATCATGTATTAATAGGTTAAATACACAATTGGATACCAATATCTAACAAAAATATTGAGTACCGAATAAATGCCTAAAATCTTATGGTAACTGTAACAAATTTTTCTTTTCCAATGATGGTGTAAAATTTGTGTAATATTGATTTCTGGCCCTATATAGGGGATGAAAATTTCATTATTTTTCTTGTCAGCAATTTTCATATTTTGTTATAATAAAGATCAAAGTCTTATTCTCTGATTGAATTAAAGTAATTAATAAGAAGCCATATTTAATCAAACTTGGTTGAAGGACAACAAAATGTACTTATTTCTTGATAGACTATTATCTTCTATGTAATTTTTGTTAGGTATTCTTTGAGATTATTATTCAATAAACTAGTATATTCCTATTCAATTTCTATTTATTTTATATAACTTAATTAACCTACTATTTTTGTTTTGCCAACAACTACATGTATACATATACTAAGTAGTATATATATGTACAAATTAAAATTAATAACTTGTTAATGCTTTCCTCATTAAGCTTAATATATATATCACAAAAGGTACTTAGCTTTGATTTTTGGTGAACATGATATGTAACTTTGTCAACCATATTAGACTAATCGGATTAGGAATGCTATATCAGGTTAGTTGACTGATCAATGCAAGAGAATTTATTAATTATACTTAATTAATGTTGATTTGGTTTGGTTGACTGATTAATGAAAGAGACTGACTTAGTTATAATCTTAATATAGTACCTACTACCTAGGAATTCTTGATTCATATACCTTCAATTATACCCTTCAATATTTTGATGCCAAAAATAGCAACAAATTCTTGTATATATATACTCACAACTTTAACATTTCATATTTAAGTACAGTAATTACGGAGTCGCAAATATATTTATGAGATTCTTGCATGAACACAAATCTAACACATTATCTTTAGACACACTCATAATAAAATAAGTTCTATCAACTTTATTTAACATATACTTATTTATTTACGGGTCCTACCAATTTCTATACGTAAAAGAATATTCTTAAACTTGTACAAATTGGTGAATCCACTTAAAATGTGTTTAAATTTGAGTCGTTAAAATTGTAAATATATAACATGTATTATTCTATTCTAATACTCATAGTACTCTCTCAAACTCACATCAGTTTATTATGTCTCATCATGCTATGTCTTTATGACATTATCCTTTTTCAACAGAATTAAAACACTTATATAAGGGTGAAAAATAAAGTTTAAGAATCATTAACTTCTCCAACACATATATTTTATAATCAAAATTTGTCAAACATTGTGGAAATGCATGGTTTCATAACAACTCAACTTGACTTCACTTATATCTTATCTGACTCATCCAAATTTCATACCATTGAACCTTCTCTCTATATATACTTCAACATTCAAGCCATTTTTCATATTCAACTATTCGATCTCACATAGTCTCATATATCCTTAGAAAATTACAAATTAAGATTCTCTAATTTTCAAAAACCAAAAGAAAAAATATGTCAATAAGAATTGAAATTCCAGAATCATCAAGCAATGTTGCAAAAGGGAAAGCACCTTTAATTGCTCCACCACCAAGGCCAGGGGGATGGAAGAAAGGAGTAGCAATAATGGGTTTTATTCTAAGGTTAGGAGCCATAGCTGCTTCACTTGGCGCCGCCGCCACGATGGCGACCGCCGATCAAACTCTCCCATTCTTCACTCAGTTCTTTCAATTTGAAGCCAGCTACGACAGTTTTACCGCTTTCCAGTACGTTTGAATTTTAAAAATTTACCTTTTTTAGTTGTCAGAATAACGTGACATGATGGTAACCGTAATTTTTGTTTGTTAATGCAGGTTTTTTGTGATTTCAATGGCAATTGTTGGTGCCTACTTAGTCCTTTCTCTACCTTTCTCTATTGTTTCCATCATACGCCCTCATGCAGCTGGACCAAGATATTTCCTAATCATCTTAGATACTGTAAGCACTTAAAGAATCATAATTTTTTTCAATGAATTTTTATGAATAGTAATCTTAATTCACAAGAGGGATTTTTCTTGTGATACATTATTGGTTGAATTGATGCAACTAAATTTCATATATATTCTCATCATATGATTCCACTTTTCAAACAAAATAATGAAGAGCTTAATTCTCATACTAAAATTTAGTTTCACGTTCATTTTATCACATATATTACCATATCAACAGAGCAATTTTAACTCTCATTAATTTACTTCAAAAGTTAATCACATCAAAGGATTTAAGTTAAACACTTCACATAATATTTAGTATATTATTTTATCTCGATGCAGACTCTTTCTATCAAATATCACCTGACAGAATGAAAAATAGAAAAAACTTGCTGGTAGATCGAAAAATTAATATATCTAAACACAATTAAGTTATAATACATTACTTTTTCAATTACTGAAATTTCTACGTTTCTGATAATATTAAATAATATTGAACATAATTAGTACATGGATATCTCAACATTATATTATTCATCTACGTGCATATAAATATACTAAGTCTATACAAATAATAATGTTCAGAAAACACCTCTCATCCTTTATTTTGATAGTTAACATGAGTTTTCTGAAGGAATGGAAGAACGTAACTCATGGCCGGATAAAATTGATTGATATAGTCTCATTAAAAAGACCTTCTAAACCTAAATGAGTAAAAAGAGTACTATATCAATCAATAAAATACAAAATGGGAATGAAATTGATAACATATTTTGAAGATTCTTGTTTTTTAATGTGTGATTGAATGAAATTGCAGGTGTTTCTTACTCTATCCACAGCTTGTGGTGCTTCAGCTGCAGCCATAGTTTACTTAGCACACAATGGGAATCAAGATTCAAATTGGCTTGCAATATGCAATCAATATGGAGATTTCTGTGCTCAAACAAGTGCAGCTGTGGTCTCATCTTTTGTTTCTGTTGTTATTTTTATGTTTTTGGTTGTTATGTCTTCATTGGTTCTTGCCAAGCATTGATGTTAAATTCAGTTGCCCTTCTTTTATTGTTTTTACATTTTGTTTTGTTTTGAGGTTTTATTTCCATCATGTCATGAATTGTGATCAAATGGATTGCTAATATGTATTTGATTTGATGAGAAAATATGTTGAAGGTTGTATGCAGGCTTTAAAATGTGAGATTTCACTAATTTTTCTAGAAACACCATAAAATAAAGGCTATAGACTTCAAAGTAATTTCATGAATTTTTTACATATACTATAAATTGAAGACTATAGGCTTTAAAATGTGAGATTTCACTAATTTTTCTAGAAACACCATAAAACAAAGGCTATAGACTTCAAATTATGTAATTTCATGAATTTTTTATATATAGTAGAAATTGAAGGCTATAAGACTTTAAAATGTGAGATTTCACTAATTTTCTAGAACCAAAAAAAAATAAAGGCTATAGACTTCAAATTATGTAATTTCATGATTTTTTTACATTTAGTAGAAATTGAAGGCTATAGCCTTTAAAATGTGAGATTTCACTAATTTTTCTAGATACACCATAAAACAAAGGCTATAGACTTCAAATAATGTAATTTCATGAATTTTTTACATATACTAGAAATTGAAGGCTATAGGCTGTAAAATGTGAGATTTCACTAATTTTTCTAGAAATACTATAAAATAAAGGCTACTTCAAACAATGTAATTTCATGAATTTTTTACATATACTTGAAATTGAAGGCTATAGGTTTTAAAATGTGAAATTTTCACTAATTTTTCTAGAAACACCATAAAACAAAAGATATAGACTTCAAATTATGTAATTTCATGAATTTTTTACATATAGTAGAAATTGAAGGTTATAGACTTTAAAATGTGAGATTTCACCAATTTTCAAGAACCACAAAAAAACAAAGGCTATAGACTTCAAATTATGTAATTTCATGATTTTTTTAACATATACTAGAAATTGAAGGCTATAGGCTTTAAAATGTGAGATTTCACTAATTTTTCTAGAAACACTATAAAACAAAGGCTATAGATTTCAAATTATGTAATTTCATGAATTTTTTACATATACTAGTAATTGAAGGCTATATAGGGTTTAAAATGTGAGATTTCATTAATTTTTCTAGAAACACCATAAAACAAAGGCTATAGACTTCAAATTATGTAATTTCATAAATTTTTTATATATAGTAGAAATTGAAGGCTATAGACTTTAAAATATGAGATTTTACTAATTTTCTAGAACCACAAAAAAACAAAGGCCATAGATTTCAAGTTATGTAATTTCATGATTTTTTTTTATATTTAGTAGAAATTGAAGGGTATAGGCTTTAAATGTGAGATTTCACTAATTTTTCTAGAAACACTATAAAACAAAGGCAATAGACTTCAAATAATGTAATTTCATGAATTTTTTTACCTATACTAGAAATTAAAAAAAACAAAGGCTATAGACTTTAAAATGTGAGATTTCACTAATTTTCTAGAACCACAAAAAAACAAAGGCTATAGATTTCAAATTATGTAATTTCATGAATTTTTTACATATAGTGGAAATTTAAGGCTATAGACTTTAAAATGTGAGATTTCACCAATTTTCAAGAACCACCAAAAAACAAAGGCTATAGACTTCAAATTATGTAATTTCATGATTTTTTATCATATATTAGAAATTGAAGGCTATAGGTTTTAAAATTTGAGATTTCACTAATTTTTCTAGAAACACTATAAAACAAAGGCTATAGACTTCAAATTATGTAATTTCATGAATTTTTTACATATACTAGTAATTGAAGGCTATATAGGGTTTAAAATATGAGATTTCACTAATTTTTCTAGAAACACTATAAAACAAAGACTATAGACTTCAAATTATGTAATTTCATGATTTTTTTACATTTAGTAGAAATTGAAGGGTATAGGCTTTAAAATGTGAGATTTCACTAATTTTTCTAGAAACACTATAAAACAAAGGCAATAGACTTCAAATAATATAATTTCATGAATTTTTTTACATATACTAGAAATTGAAAAAAAAAAGGCTATAGACTTT
This sequence comes from Aeschynomene evenia, assembly GCA_013621005.1. NCBI lineage: Eukaryota > Viridiplantae > Streptophyta > Magnoliopsida > Fabales > Fabaceae > Aeschynomene > Aeschynomene evenia. Next base: position 22,682,965 of record CM024264.1, on the reverse strand, counting down.
AAAATTTGAGATTTCACTAATTTTCTAGAACCACAAAAAAACAAAGACTATAGACTTCAAAAAATATAATTTCATGAATTTTTTACATATACTAGAAATTGAAGGCTATAGGCTTTAAAATGTGAGATTCACTAATTTTTCTAGAAACACCATAAAACAAAGGCTATAGACTTCAAATAATGTAATTTCATGAAAATTTTACATATACTTGAAATTGAAGGTTATATACTCTAATATGTGAGTGTTCACAATTTTTTAATTGTATTATAAAATAAAGACTATAAGATTTTATAATATTGAATTAATGAATTTTTTACATTTAGTAGAAATTGAAGGCTATATAGTTTAAAGTGCGAGATTTTCTATTTTTTTGGTAAAATTATAAGATAAAGACTACAACTATTAAAATCTTGAATTACATGAATTTTTCATATATAGTTAAAATTGATGGTTATATACTTTAAAAAATGTGAGTATATATAATGATAATGGTATAATATATTATGTCTTAAATATCTCAATTGTGAGGTTGGTTATATAGATTAGATGATGTTATGAAAATGTCATGAAATAAGTCATCTTTAGCAGCCATATAGATCGAACTATAGAAGTAGATACAGGAAAAAAAATTATTGACTAAATAAATCTCTAAAATTAACTTAATTTTCTTCTATTTCATTCACAAACTCTCCAAATATCATTTTCCCATTTATTATAAATTGATTTTAGTTGGGTCGTATTAAGCTTAGTCTTTTTGTCTATGACATTGATATATTTAGAAAAAATAAAATAAATGAAATAAAGTAAAAAAAAAAGTGGTTCAAATTGTTGTAACATCTGCTAATAGCTAGTTAACTCACTATTATTATTTCATTTAAAAAAATTGTTATCCTTAATTTCTGAGTGTTACAATATTAATGAAGTTAACTCATTATCCAATACTAGTGTGATATGGATTAGGGAGGGTATGTGGTTTGGTTGATGGATTAAATATCTGAAGACATTGTTAATTAATTTCATTAATGGGTTAGGAATTAAAGGCTAAGTGGTATTGTTAACTCATTAATTTAAGAGATTTTCTTAATGAAAATGGTAGGTTGGATTGTGTACTTCAATCATATATAGAAACTATGTATGAATTTGAGTTTAGTCTCTTTTCTATTGTTAAAAATACTCATCCAGAATTTGATTCCTAATAAAAGTTTTGCCACAATAATGTATGATATTATTTTGATATTTGACTAGTAATAATTTAGCTATTTAACATATTACTCTTCCATAATAACATTTTAACATGAACACTTTTATGCTCATAATTAGTTTCTTACATCCTTTATGTGTAAATACTAATTTGATATAATAATGTCAAAGATATGCCCCTTTTTAATTAAGGATTTAATTTTAATCTACTGACAGATGTAAAACGTGTTTATATAGTCATCCAATCATATATTGTCACGTCAGTCATGATTGTGTTTTCTCTCTCCCATTACCTGAAAATTCTTACAAACGGAATGTTTTGATTGGACAACAAATACATCCAAATTAAACTTTTTAATTTAAATAAAATTCCAAAAATAGAAAATTGAAAAAACATATGTTTAATTTCTCTACTTGCTTTACTAACATATATAAAGTAGGAAATGATTTCATCAACAACTTCACTAAACATAGAATCCCTTATTAATCTATTCAACATTTTTTTCTCTCTATATATAACCTTCATCAACATCAATGACATTATTTTCATATTACAATCTCATATATATCCTTAGAAGAACACAACAATTAACAATTATCTCACCATTTTTGTTCTCAAATATCAAAAAATGTCAACCACAATTGATGTTCATGAACCAAGCAATGTCACAAAAGGAAAAGCAGTGATAGTAGGAGCACCACAAAGGGCAGGAGGATGGAAAAAAGGAGTAGCAATAATGGATTTCATTATGAGGTTAGGAGCCATTGCTGCTGCTATTGGTGCTGCTGCAACCATGGCAACTGCAGATCAGAATCTTCCATTCTTCACTCAGTTCTTTCAGTTTGAAGCCAGTTATGACAGTTTCAGTGCTTTTCAGTATGTCACTCTCATCTTCTACACCCTATTGCTCTGTTTTCCCCTGCAATTACATTTATTTATCAAAAAATGCTAAATATACATAGTACAGTACTTCTCCACTCATTTTCCACATCATTCAAATGTTAGTAACTTTGATAAATATATTTATAACTTGATGATATATTTATCAATGTTGCCAACATTTGAATCGATGAAAAATGGATGGAGGAGTATTGTATTATGTACTAATAACACTCCCCTTATTTATCTTTGCACAATTTCTATTCATAGAGATCAAATTCTTATAAAAAAGTCTAATCAATCTGTCATAGTTTCATTCAAAAATTACAGAATATGGACATAACATATATATTGGATTTGAGCTTAAATTTTTTCATAAAATATAAAATATAAAAAAGTAAAAATATGTCATGTTTATGATGCATTCAGCTTGTGTTTAATAATGTATGTGGTGTTGATATGTCAATTTTTTCTAAGTATCTATGCATTAGTCTAGTTTTATTTATTCTGATTCATTTTCTCTAGTGTTTAATAATGTTTCTGGCTTTTTCAATTGTATTTATGAACATTTGATGTTCCATTTTGCTTCTCTTATTAGATGATGGAACATATTTTAGTCATAGAAAATAAGGTTTGTGATAAATAAGCATTTTAATTATGTAAATAATCTTAAAAATGCAGGTTTTTTGTAATTACAATGGCATTAGTGGGTGGTTACTTGGTCCTATCACTACCTTTCTCCATTGTAGCCATCATTCGCCCCCATCCTTTTGGACCAAGGCTTTTCCTCATCATCCTTGACACTGTAAGAACATTTAATTTCTAACCCTCTTAACTCTCTAAATCAATAATTCAATAGATGATTGCAATTCAAGTGAGAGAAGTGATTTATTTATTACAACAATGACAAGAATGAATTTTTACTTTTAGATACTACAAAAATAATTATGATTAAAATATAAGTCGTGTAATGTTTTTAAGGGACCATGTCATAGCTGAGAAATAATTTTTTCTTCCGATCATCTTTGTATTATTATATAGTTTGGATTTATCTATGTTATTATAATAAATCACTTCTTTTACTTGAGTCGCCCTTTCAATAGATTAACTTATAAGTCTATTTGGTTGCATTTAATATGATATACTAAACAAAAACATAGAAATGAAATGTTTTGTTATGAAAATAGAATAGAAAATTGATGTCTCGAAACGTAAAAATTGTCAAAAATAGATACAAAAGATACACAAAGTTAAGTAGAATGATACAGAAACCATTATCTTTATACTAATCTAAATGTAATATAATAACTTCATATTTTTATATTTTTATCTGCACTTTCTCTATATTCATCTCATACACATCATAGCAAACAAAGTCTTTAAGATATATCAAAATCTTAATTATGTATATGAATTGTTGGTTTATTTATGTAGGTTTTTCTGACTCTGGCGTCAACCAGTGCTGCTTCAGCTGCAGCAATAGTATACTTGGCACACAATGGTGATCAAGACACAAATTGGTTAGCAATTTGCAACCAATTTGGAGATTTCTGTGCACAGACAAGTGCTGCTGTGGTTTCATCATTTGTTTCTGTTGTTATCTTCATCTTGTTGATTGTCATGAATGCTCTGGCTCTTGCTAAGCCCTGAAACACTAATCAAAGATTAATTATATATGATTCTTAATTCAATAATGTCAGTCGTATAACATAAATACGTGCAACTAGCATCCAACGTGTGCTATACATAACATGTAATGTGTACTATACCTATAGCACACATTTCATGTTATGTATAACACACGTTGGATACTAGTTTGACGTATGTCCGACTAGTATTATTGATTCTTAATTACACTACCTACTGTTCTTGTTGTTGTTGTGGTGCATGGTTTATATAGTATTATGTTGTTGTGAGGTTGTAATTGAAGTCGATGAGATTGATTTCCACCTTGTAAATTGTAATATATATGATATGATTTCAAATATATTGAAGTTTGAGACCTTGTGTAAAATTTTTCTACTCTCTTTTTCCCCTATGCTTAATTCTATTTCTTAATAAATTAGAATACTATAAGAGCTTATTATTAGCACTTTGACTTTGACATTAACACACGTATACATTAGGTAATCACAATTTAAATAATAATAATAATAACAATATTTGTCGAGTAATGTTACATGTACACCATAAAATCAGCAGTAATTTAATATTTTAAAATTACTAATCCAACTTTTAAAAATGTTGGATTAATAATTTTAAAACGTTGATTATTGCATATGAATACTGATTTTATGGTGTCCATGAAACATTTTTCATGTGTCTATTATTAGTTTACATTGTGTTGAACACATACATACGTAATTAAAATTTTCAAAAAATACTAAGATGCTCTTAAAGCAAATGTTGCTATGAAAATTAGTTTTTAATCATTAAATAAAAAAATATAAGAGGGAGAAAATATATTGAGATAAGAGGTGTATAGTTGAGAAGAATTTGAGGATAAAATATCTCTTGTTCTATATGCATGCAAGAAAATCTCTATAATTTTTGCTTATGAGAACTATTATACATACATAAATTAAGGACCTCGAAGCATAATCAAAAGGCACCCATAAGTTTTCTCTTTTCAAATTCGTTTATTTAATCTCTATTTCTTACTTCATTCATTCATTTAATTTAATATCAAATGTGTCCAAGAATAACATACATATAACAAATTTCTGATTTCTTATTTGATAGTAATATATACATTAGTATTGTGAGAGTTTTATTTCACAATAATCTAACCAAAACTGAATCAGATTAGTCAAAAAATTAAATCCAGTTAAATCCCACCATGTTTATATATAGCTTAAAAGAAATAAGGCATGAAACTTAATAATTTTTCAGTCAAAAATTATTCTATAACAATAAGTTGAAACATATAATTTTGTCAATGAATTGAATCTTATTAGTTAATACTATGAGTATGAACTATTTACAATAGACCCTAGAAATTCCACTATTCCAAAATAAGTTTGCATCACCCTTATCCTTAATTTTTGGGAAACTTAGCCATGGGGTTGACAAAAGAATAATATTCCAATTCTTCATTAATAAAATTGTAGTGCCTTTGTGGTTTAGTTCATTGATTGCAATAATATACCTTGTTAATTATTTTAGCAAAAAGGTTATTAGATATAGAGTAATCTTTGTTGTACATCAACAATATATCCATCGAATATCTAACATGTGCTATACATAATGTATTATACTTATAGCACACATTACGTATGACATATAGCATATGGTGGATATTTAGTGGATGTATTTTCGATGTACATCAAACATGATTAGATATATGATTATGAACTTTATTTATTTAATATAGGGTGATGCTAAATGAACAATATAAAATCAGCCCAATCAGCCAATAAATGAGATTTTGTGCCATAATTACTCAATCCATTACAATTTCAATGATTATTTAGGTCAAAACTAAAGTCAAAATAGGCCCATTGATATGGGCTAGTTTTTTCATTATCCACTTATCATTATTGTTTAATATAATATATAACAACTATCACATGTTCCATTGCTTTTCCATCATATCATTTAAAACACCAGTATTTTTATATCAAAAAGTACAAAAGATAGCCTATTGCACCAATACTTGACTTCATCCGAATTTTAATAATAATAATAATAATAATAATAATAGCATAGCTAAACCCCTCCAAACATTCTTAACAATTTATCATTTTTTAATTCTAAAAAAAGTAAGTAAGGAAATAATTAAATAATCATTTTCAACCTCTACTTGCTCTGCTATCAAATTAAATTAGAAGTGGAAAGGGTTTAAATTTCATAACAACTCCTCTTATATTATTATACCTTCTTCTATATCCTATCTAGCATACACATGAAAGTTGACCAATTATATATTCTCTCCCTCTATATAAGCTTCTTCCATGAATCCATTTTCATATCACTCAAAGTCTAATTACAATTCATATACATTTCTTTTAGTGTTATACATTTTTCTCTCAATTAAGTTCCAAAGAAAAAAAATGTCAAGCACAATTGAAATGGCAGAGACATCAAGCAAAATTGCAAAAGGAAAAGCACCTTTGATTGGTGCAACAGCAAGGCCAGGAGGGTGGAAAAAAGGGGTAGCAATAATGGATTTTATTCTAAGGTTAGGTGCCATAGCTGCTGCTATTGGTGCTGCTGTTACCATGGCAAATGCTGATCAGATTCTTCCATTTTTCACTCAGTTCCTTCAATTTGAAGCTAGTTATGATAGCTTCTCTGCTTTTCAGTATGTCAAAATCTCTAATTCCCCTGCTTTTCTATTTAATTCCAAAAATTTACCGTTATGTGAGCTATTTTTTCTCAGCTTCAGTTTTCGTACGAATGAGGTGTGAACTCAATTTAAATTGGATTTATGTACCATCTAATGGTGAATATAGTGTTTATCAACAATAATACTGGTTGTACAACAGAAATATGTCTAACTGATGTCCAATATGTGCTATACGTGACATGAAATGTGTGCTATACGTACTTGTGTTATACATATGGCACACATTCTATGTTATGTATAGCACACGTTGAATACTATTTGGACGTATTTCTGTTGTACTACCAAGGTTAAAAATATGTGGCGTTTTATTATATGTATAGTTCAACAATGCCTTATTAAATTAAAAATGTAATGAAAGTAGTGTTGAATTGTGAATAGACTATAGTGCCACCTCCTTTTTTTTTTCTTTTTGTGGTTACTTACACCTAAGAATTTGTTCTTTTTGAAAAATATTCATATAAATCTAATTATGCTTTGCAAAATTTCAGGTTTTTTGTTATTACAATGGCATTTGTGGGTGGCTACTTGGTCCTATCACTACCTTTGTCTATAGTAACCATCATTCGACCGCATGCTGTTGGACCAAGGCTTTTCCTCATCATTCTAGACACAGTAATTAATTATGATCTCTTGCTCCTAATTACATTTATATATCATGTTTGGATTAGCATTGGCTTATTACAAAAGAGAAAATAATAGTTTTTCTATATAACTATCCCAACAAACTTTTAGTTATTTGTTATTTTGAATATGAAATATGCTCATTCAAAAGAAAATTGCATTTTAGATATATAAACTTAATCTCTTATATTTAGGCTCGTTAACATTAAAATGGATTCATCTTAAATAAAATCGGAGAAACCAGAAAAAAATATAAGATTTATGATAAATGAACAACTTTTTCTTGGTAATATCAACGAATACTATATCCATTATCGGATGAAATGTGAATTTTATTCAAATAGGACTAATAACATGTTCAATGGTGGATAGTGTATTTGTGATTTGTACGAAATTCGATGCAAAAATAAATAAAGTATCATTTCTCAAATACTCCAATAAAAGTGTTTAAAAAATCTGAATGCAAAAAGATTATTGAACTCATAGAAATAATCCTTTTTTTCTTAACATAGATTAAACTTTACTTTTTTGGTAGGTGTTTCTTACTTTGGCAACAGCAAGTGCAGCAGCAGCAGCAGCAATAGTTTACTTAGCACACAATGGGGACCAAGACTCAAACTGGCTTGCAATATGCAACCAATTTGGAGATTTCTGTGCACAAACTAGTGGTGCTGTGGTCTCATCTATGGTTGCTGTTGTTATCTTTGTGTTCTTGATTATTATCAATGCCTTTGCTCTTAGGAGGCACTAATACAAGAATATTACAAACAAACAAAAAAAGTATCATGCATGCCATTAATTATAATCATGCAGAGGACTAAGCTACATGTAATGTTTTCTTTTGTTTTGTTGTGTTCTGTTCTTTCCAACTCTTAATTCCTCTTGTTGTGAGTTTTCCTTTGATTTCATCAACTGTAAAATTGATTTACTTGGCATTAATTTGGACTATGTTTCGGTGGAATACAATGGAATTCACTTGTATGTTAATTTTCCAGTGCCACTCATTTTTTTTCTCCTATTAGTAATTTCCTTATTATTAATAAGGGAAATGTTCATTATCAAAAGAATAATGCTACAAATACAAAGTAATAATGATAATAAAACTTGATTAGGACACCTTCTAACTTCTAAGGAAAACATATTTCAAAAATTTACTTCTTCTTTCTATCTTAACAATTAACCTTTAAGGGTAGCAAAACCCTAATAATAATAAGGGTGTCAAATCTCTAATTGTTTCCCCCTAAATAGTGTGCAATACAGCTTTCCATCTATTAGACATTGTGTTGGGATGTTTTAATTATACGCATTCTGAGCCAAAAAATAAGCTTAAATGTTTCAATATTGTGGAAAATATATTAAATAACATTGTTTTTCAACATGAAAATGTAGGTTTTCGTAGATAAATCTTGTGAAAAATATAGATTTGTTCAATATCAATTAAGCACATATTCCAGAATGAATGCTCCTATCATGAGGCCAGTAGAAAGATTTATGAATCTCAAAACATTGTTTCTACTACCAAGTCCCTTCAAGTGAAAACAAAAAATGCAGTGTTTGGAACTCTGAAAATATCAAATTAACAAAACTTGATAGCAACAAAAATCCAGGGAGATATAAAACCATTCGACAGCTCCAAAAGTTCAAAGTACACAAACTGCAAAACATGTAAATACTAATCTTATGCTGTTCACAAAGAACAGCATCTAAATTCAAAAAACTAGAACATTTTTCGCTCAGGCATCGACTCTGTCATCCTCAAGGATGAGAGCCTTTCCGGTTGGCTTGGCTAGAAGATCGGTGTACTCTTGGAATGGCGACTTTTGGAACTTGGTTTCTCTCCAGAAGTCGGGTGTCAGAAAACCGTAGGTCTTCAAAAGACACTCGAATGTAGCCTGGAAAATGCAAAGCATTATGGACAAAGAAATACATAAACCATAAACAAGAAACAAATTGCATTCAATGAGTATCGATTTAGTACAACTTTAACAGAAAATTTCGATTATTGAACAACTCCAGAAAACAGAGCAAAGGGCAAAATAAACTATTAATATGCCATTACTTGACCTGAAACTTGACAAACATAGAAGTTCTTAGCAAATCCACATCACATAGCTCGAAAATAATATAAAAGCTACTATAACCAAGTAATTTCTAAGAACCAATAACAACTTCAGAATCTAGTCCTCAGAATCAAAGTAATTCAGCACTCAAATGGTTGCGCTGCACACACCCAATAACATTCCGAAAAAATTAATCTATATTACTACAAATAAAGCAGAACAACATCATCAACACGAATAAGACTCCATTGTCAATCACTTAAATCAACAAATATCAACAAGAAATTGTCAATCACAACAATCAAACAAGTATATTACAGCAATACCAATCAGCCACATTGCAAAATCAACTTATCAAGCATTGGATTATGCTGTTCAAATTGTACCAATTCTCTAAATTACTTCAATATGAACCAATCAAATAGAACAAAAATTGATTTATAAATATAGCACAAACCTTGACAAAGTTTCCAAGAGTCTTGGTAGATCCTCTTGAAGATGTAAAAACATCTTCAATCCCAGCAAATTGCAGCACCTTCTTTGGAACCCTAGCAGCAACAATCCCAGCACCTCTTGGAGCAGGAACCATCCTAACAGTAACGGATCCACATTTCCCAGTAACCTTACAAGGAACAGTGTGTGGCTTCCCAATCTTGTTACCCCAGTACCCTCTCCTCACCGGAATCACCGAAAGCTTCGCCAGAATAATGGCGCCGCGAATCGCCGTCGCAACCTCCTTGCTGCACTTCACTCCCAATCCAACATGTCCGTTTCCATCACCAACAACAACAAAAGCCTTAAACCTAGTTCTCTGACCAGCACGAGTCTGCTTCTGAACAGGCATAATCTTCATCACCTACAAATCAATAACACCAAATCATCATAACAAAACTTCAATTAACAAACATTAATGTGTTCATTCGAGAATTTTTTTTATTTTTATGCGCAAATTCTAAAAATCATAGCTAACTAACCTCATCCTTGAGGGAAGGTCCAACCAAGGTATCAACGATTTGGTGTTCCTTGATTGGTAGAGAGTGAAGGTAAATGTGCTCCAAGCTTCTGATTTTGCCTTCTTTGACCAAACGACCGAGTTTTGTCACAGGAACCCATTTCTCTTCCTCTTCCTTGCGGCCACCGCCTCTGCGGCGACCACCACGGCCTCTGTCACCGCCACGACCACGACCGCCGAATCCACGGCCGAATCCGCCACGGTCACCGCCGGCTCCACGCTCCGCCATGATTGGTATGAGAAGGGTTTGCGTTAGCTGCGCTTGGAAGAGTGAGTGTGCGTTTAGGGTTTGGTTTGTGTTTGCGGCAACGAATGTGTTTAGGGTTTGGAGGGTTTTATATGTAGTGAAATGGATTATATGGGCTTGGGCTTAGGATTTTTTGTTTAGGTCATTTTTGATCGCTTTTTCTTTTTCATTAGACTTTTCTCTTCTCCTATGGGGCCTTAGCTTCTCTTTAAATCCAAGAGAAATTTGGGTCAATAATAGATAGATTTAAGAATTTTCAACCCGATAACCAACTTGGATGGGTCAAGTGGTTAGCTCGCTTGTCCCCTTAAATGGAGCTCCACACTGCGATGGATTAGTCCTTGGATATAGATTTACTATTCAAAAATATTTTTGTATACTTTTTAAAAATTAAATAAAATGATACAACGTATTAGCCATTAATAAATCAATATGGAACTCTTTCAAAGTTTAAGTTACTACAGAAAACTCCAATAATGTTTGTCGTACAACACAACAGAAATAAGTATTCAACGTGTGCTATACATGTTATGGGATGTGTGTTATTTGTATAGCACACATCTCATAACATGTATAGCACACGTTGAATATTTATTTGACGTATTTCTGTTGTAGTATCAGCATTATTGAAGAAATTCACACTCTCTCTCTCCGATGTTAATTAACTTAATTATTCCAGCGGGTTGAGAAACTCGCATGCTTGTTATGTGTAAATCAAATGTTTATTATGATTATTACGAAAAAAAAAGAGTGAATAGCCACTTTGGTCCCTATCATTACATGCGTGAGTCAAATTAGTCTCTCTCTTTTAGAAATTGTTAAAAGGGTCCCTCACTTTGTAAATTGTGAGTCATGTTAGTCCTCCGCACGATTTCCGTTTGCATTCCGTTTTGACGGTACTGAGGTGTCACGTTTACTGCCAACTAGGCACGATGACATGGCACATAAAATTTCCCTATCTCAAATAAATCCCTCTAGTTGTCTAAATTAACTCAATTTGGTCCCTCCAGCAATAAACCATATCATATGTCTTATTCCTTCAACACAGTCACAATCACCACCATACTCACCTTCACCTTCACCTTCGTCCTCCTCTTCCTTCTCTATTTCCCTTTTTCCTTTCCAACTTACCTCCACCACCACCGCCACAACAATAAACCACCTCTCATTCACCGCCGCATCTGAATCCTTCTCCGATCTGGTGGGCGCCTTCATGAGATGGGACTCACAAGTGGGTTGCAAAAGGTGCACAGAGAAGCAACAATGAAGCGGTAGGGTGGCGCTGAATTAATCAAAGGTTGCATCTTTGCAAGGGTTTGGTGGGTATGAGGGGTTGAAGATAGATCATGTGAGTGGTCTGGTCAAATGGTAGACTTGGATTTCTAATAATTTGTACTCTTGCAATAGTGGATTGCGCTGTTTGTGGACCAAATCAGTAGTTCTTTTTAATAAGTATGATGTTTTGTTGTTTGAAACCTCTACCCCTCTGTTTTAGGTAGTTTCTGGGCTTAAGAATTTCATTTCTTTGTTTGGGGTTAGAATGTTAGATTTGGTGGAAGTGTAAATGTGTGTGCTAGTTTTCTTCAAGATGTGCATTTTGAGTTTCATTGTTTAGATTTATAATTTTTGCTATTTTATGATTGAAACTTATTGAGTTAGTATTACATTTTTTGTGGCTGGATCACTGGGCACTGAGAATCTCCTAATTTATTGTGAGTTTAGCTTAAAAAATTGTGATTCAATGTCTCTGTTTTGAACTTACATGGAGTTAGTATGTAGTAGAGATATCTTGGATTCTAATTTCTAAACAATTTTCACATAGTAAAGACTATTCACTAGGTAATGTGGGATCTTAGATAGTCTTTCTCCATCGTGATGGATATTAGCAACAGTAGAAAACTTTTATTTTTATGATCCTCATGTTAATACCTCTATCAGGTACCATTCATGGCTTCATAGTAGAACTTTTCATCTTGCTTTCTTTTGTTGCTTATTCAACCAGAAATGAAAGACTCTATTGGTGTTAAGGGCATTTTTGTTCAGTTCCATGTCTTCTTAATTTATTAATGTCAAGGGCATTTTTGTTTACGAGCTTTATATGCACTCCTTTTATAAAGTTCAAATTTCAAAATCTTATCAATCTATATTTGGAGGTGCTTCTTTTGTTCACCCTTTTTAAACATGGTTATCCTGCAGATTGCATTATACTATTTTAGCATTTTAGGATTTTTTTACTGATGATATATGGTTTGATATTTTTTGTTTGGCCAACTTTGTTATGACTTCTTTATTATTTCAAAGACACATTGGAGAACCACTTTATCTTTATATGGATCTCGAAGCTGGCCAAAAGAGATCAGATCAAGAGGATATTTATATTAGTTACCATGTTGGAGATGAAGCACATGCCAAATAATTAAATTGGGATTAGGGTTTGTGTAATTTACGAAATTTAGAGGTTAATTTGGAATTTTGGTGAGGGACTGATTTGATTTAAATAAGTTAAAGTCGGGGACTAAAATGACTCGTTTTTATAAAGTCGGTCCACATCAGCATGACTAGTTGGCAGTAAACGTGACACCTAAGCACCGTCATAACAGAATGCAAACGGAAATCGTGTCGAGGACTAACTTAACTCACGGTTTGCAAAGTGAGAAACCATTTTAACAATTTCTAAATGAGAGAGACTAATTTGACTCACACATGTAAAGATAAGGACCAAAGTGGCTATTCACTCAAAAAAAAATATTTATTATGATTATAATCTAATTTTTGCTGAGCTAATAGCATAAACAATTTGAAGACCATTTCTAGGGGCAGATCATGTTTAAAACCAAGCACAATCTGGGTTTGGTGGGTAAAGGACAAATAAAGTAATAATCTTATGATTATTGCAATTGCAAACCTCATATAAGTCATAACCGAACACAATTGACAATACATATTACTTTGAAAGAGACTATCTATGAAAACTTTCGTAAACAAAAAGACCTTTATATGAGCTCCAAAGTTTAACCTAAACCAAAAAATAAGAATGAATAGATCTCACTCAGGGCCTCATATATATAAATCATAAATCAATTTATTGTATAACAGACATACATCCTATTAGTATCTAACATGTATCATATGTAGGTGTATTATATATATGACACACATTATGTATAGTATATAACATACGTTAAATACTTGTCAAATGTATTTTTGTTTTACATATTGAAATTCTAACTATGTACCGCGGCAAATTTTTTTTTCTTCTTTTTTATACTACAAATCCACTGTTGTGTACATTAAGAAAACCATTTTTACATTTTTGAGTAAATCTTACAAATTTTCCTATTCATAAATTTCTGATTAATATATATATATTTGAAAAAATTGGCAAACCCTTCTATGTGAAAATGTGGACAGATTTGAGATTCCTCGCAGAAACCTTATTAACTAATTAATTCATAATTATATTCATAGATTTCACCTAATTAATTAAATTTTGTCAAAGACACTTCAATCATTGCGGTGCTACATTTGAAAAAAAAAAAAAACCCTACAAATACACAAATGTTTCTTACATTCACACTCATCGATTTGCTTCGTCATCAAAAGATATTATTAACTCACAATAATTAAATAATTAATAGGAATAAAAAAAAAAGTGTGTCAAAATACAAGAGATAGTGATGACTTCCACAAGAAAAGTAAAAGACCAAAAAGCCCCGCAAGCCAAACCGCCGCTAAACCCAAGGAAAGCATATCCAATCTCCCTTCAGCCCTTACCTTCATTTCCTTTCTCTCTTCTTTTCTCTTCGTAAATTCCTCATAGCGATCTATTTCATCTTCCACTTTCGTTTTTACCCTTTTACCCTTCAATGCCCTCTTCAAAACTACCAAACTATCCTTCCCGTTCAAGTGCTTTCCATCCAAATCCTCCACCACCAAACTCAAATCCCTCACGTGCATCTCCCTTCCCTCCGCCGTCACTCCCCACGTCACCACCACGCAGACCGCCGCCGCCTCCGCCGCAGTTCTCTCCCCGCCGGAAACCACCGTCGCGAATCTCGCCTCCACCTCTCCGGTGAACCAGTGCCGCCGCACCGACACCGGCCTCCGGCTCGCCACGTTCACCGCCCTCTTCGTCGCCGCATCGACAATGATCCAGCTCACCCTCAAGGCTCCAATAAAATCGAGACACGTGTCATCACGGTATTCGAGATTTGTCCTCACTGTTAGCTTGTGGCCGAGTAAATCGATCCGAAACGGTGAGTTTTGGAACCACGAGGTCTCGGTGTCGATCAAAGCAACATTTGATAAGATTAGATCCTGACCGTGGAATAAATCAACGGCGGAGATTAATTGGGTAGTTTCATATTCCGGATTTCTCGGGATATCGTCGGAGAAGTTAGTTGAGGTGGTGAAGGCGTCGGAGAAGAAGGAGCGTGGACCGTGAGGGAACGTGTTCATGACGATGAGGACGTTTGGCGAGCGCGTGGATGGCCACGTGGCGTTGCACGCGCGGTACCAGAGGTGGTCGCCGGAGGAGGAGAGCGCGTGGAGCTGAGAGCACGATGCGGCGGCGGAGGCGAGTGAGGCGCCGTCGAGGCGCGTGAGGATGTGAGTTTCTATCACGTCCGGGTGCAGGTCGGAGAATGTGGCGGAGAGGCCACATTGTTCCGCCGTGGGCTCGCCGGAAGTGCAAGTCATGTAAAGAGAGTTTCGATACTTTGAAAGGGTTTTGTTTTGTGGTTTGTGGGGTGTGAAACTGATCACAGCATAAGGAAGAAGTGTTAGATTGAAAATTGAAATGGCCTTCGAATTTTGGTTAATCATGAGATTAGGACTTAAGTCCTATTTATAGTGAAAATAGTAAACGATAAGATCAAATAAAGCTATAACCGATTTTATCTTATCAAGTCAAATATTAACTGAATTGATTATAGATACTTACATTTAAATTTAAGGTTTTGCTAAGGGCACTTGTTTATAGATACTTACATTTGAAATTTTAGGGCAATTGTTAATGATATTTAAAATGATAAGTTTAGAAAAATTTTTAAATATAGTGGTGGACTCATTACATATAAAACATAAAAATGCATATTTTAAAGGTTAATATTTCCTTTTTTTATTTTCTTAACGAATATCCCAAAGGCGCTTCACTTGTTAGCAAAACCCTAAATTTAAATATTACTAGTTTTGCAACAAAATGAAATTTAAGTCGATTCAATTTTGCGCCATAAAATCTACTAAAAAAGCTAAATTTGTGAGAGTATAATTTTAGGGGAGTTAGGTTTATAATATATAATGTTTGTTTTCAATGACTCTGGAGTCAAAGTCAAGTGAGTTATGAAATCAATGTCGCAGGAGTCAGAGTCACAGTGAATCCAAAATTAACTCTGAACATATCTTCACATATTTGTGTTTCCCTTCTGTTCACACCTCGGATTGTGGCCCAATCCGGCGGCCCAGTTTGAGACTAATGATCGGCCCAAGAAGGGTGCAAGAGGATGAACCCAAAGGAGGCCCAAGGTCGGACCTCGGACCCCACGATGGGCGAGTCCAGATCGAGGCCCATTATACCTTCAAGGCCCAATTATCGTCAGTGGCCCAAAGGACTTAGATCCGGAGCAGGACCCGGAAACCGGCCCATGACCCGACCCGAGGTCGGATAAGATCAGGCCCCCGATTAGGGCGTCGACTAGAAGTGAGCGGATAGCGACGCCGAAAAACCCGGAGCCACGATGGACACTACGCGGGACGGCTCTGCACGCCGCAGAAAGCGGGAAGACCGTTATCCCGAGTCGTGCAGCGTGAGCGGCACGGAAATGACTTCAATCCCCCTCTATAAATAGGGTGTCCCATCACAGTATCAGGTACGCTTTCAGTTGAGTTCTCATACTTACAATGATATTGACTTAAGCTTCGGAGTCCTTTCAGGGAAAACACCCCCAGCGCCTTGCAGAGCAGCTGTGCGAGGAGTCAGATTCCGGCGACAGTTCATACCGGAGCAAAGGTACGGAACACCTTCCAATACACATTGACTCTAAAATTGGAGTGAACAAAAAATTAACAATTTTGTTCACTGCATCACTATGACTCTATTCACTGAGTCAATGCGACACTCGCACCAAACACTTGACAGAGTAAATTTTTCACTGACTTCATGACTCTAACCCAGAGTCAGAAAAAACAAACACAACTTATGTTGAAAAGAAAGATGATATTACCTTATGTATGTGGTATATATTGTGCAAAATATGTAATATTTTTTAATTACTATATTAAGTATTAAAACTTATCATATATTAATTACTTACACTAGCCATATCTTTTAATTCATCAAGCTATAAATCGAATCCATTACATTATATTTAGAATAACTAAATATTTAATAAATGTGCCGGACCAACTTTTTCTTCTTGATGCTGTACTGTGTGCCGGACTGTTGTTTTATTACATTCTTCTATAAGATTATTATATTTATGAAAAGCGTGAAGAACCTTTTATATTTAAGTTTTGTGTATCCAAAATTTACGACATCCCAATTAATTTAAATCAAGATGAGTTTGATTTAATATAAGAATGAACGTGCTTTGATGATTAATTATTTGAAGAATACTCAGAATTGAATTCTATGTGAATATTTGTGTCAAGTTTAGTGAACCATTACAATGGGCTAGCTGGTTGAAAAAAGGGTAATATGAAAAAGTGACATAATTGTGCAAATAAGCTTGAAATTAAATTAGCAGTGATCATTGATGAAGTTTCAGTGCATGCTGATGACTGAGATAAACGAATATATATATATATATATATATATATATATATATATTTTATAAATTTGTTTTGATCTAAAATAATTGTTTATTTAGAAAATGGTTCTGATAAACATGAAAGTTGAAGAGAAAAAATTGCATATAAGTTACTCAACATAATTACATAAGTTTATCTCAAATCAAAATTAATCAACATAATTATAGGTTCGTTAGCAAGTGTCCTAAAGATATAAATTTTAATAAATTAAAAAAATTATAATGAATATATTATATAAAAAATATATATATTTTTAAGATTAATCTTTCTTTTTTTTCTACTTTAACAAATATTCTAAAGGTACTTGTTAGCAAAATTCATGACTATATATAACTCAACAGTTATTAATCACAATATAAATTATTAAATATAATTTACTTTACTTTTAAATCAATTATAACAGAATTAATTGATATATCTACAATCAAATTTATAAATACAAAACCAAACAAGATAATATGCAATTTTTAAATTGAGTATGGTTTCAAAAAATCAATCATAATAGAAGTGAACAAAATGCCACTTCTAACAATCAATATGTATGTGTACTTTCCAAATCAAACTATAAAACATAAATTATTCCATCTTAAAACTATTAAACTATAATATACTAAATTCTAACAAAATTAACTACAAACGCATAATCTAAAAAACACTAAAGTAAAAATTAGTGTAAAACCATGATGATCACATAAAACAAAAAATCTCATTAGGTTCAAAGGGTTAGTTATATGTCATATCATATGATCAACTTTACCACCTACTTAGCATATCAACTAGAACATCATGCAATGTTGCTAACTTCTTCCAATTGGAAGCATGAAAGTAACTAAAGTGGCTTTTAAAGGATGATAATTTTTTTTAGTAATGTTATATGTATATTATAAAATTAGTCATTATTAGTCACTATATGTAATAATCCAGCATTTTAAAATCAGTAATTCAACTTTTATTATTATACATCAAACCAATATTTTTAAAAGTTATATTATTACATATGGTGGCTGATGGTGACTGATTTTATGGTGTGCACAAATCATTTCTCTAATTTTTTTGTAATTCTATTTTTGACCATATCACCCCTAATAATATTAATGTTATTATGAATGTAATATATAGTATAAACGGTAATCATATATGCCAAAATGATAGTTGACTATATCCCTTCCACTATTTGAAAAGCTACCTGCAAAACATTTACTTATTTTTACATTGCTAATTACACATAAGCATTAAAATTAAAACGAAACTCTATTATTATTATGTTAAATTCTATATTTTATATATTTAGTAGTGGACCTAGATGCTAGGCCGGTAAGTGATGACATTTCATATTTAATTTATTTTCTTTTTCTTCTTATTCACCAATAATGGATAAAGTAGCCTTATTTTATTAACTGCTACACTTGAAAGTGGACAGAGGGATATGTCATACCATGGAAACATCATTTTCAGTTAGCAAAAATTAGAAGAAAAAAATAAATATATATTATTAGTGTGAATTAAGTATAGTTGTAGGTAAATGTGACCGAAGCTTTTGCCGTCTAAGCTCGTTTTATCACTAATATGATGTTTATTACTTTATTATGTCACTTTCATTGGAACATTAATGTTGCTACTATCATCACTACTCTATACTCCTTTAATGCACATATTAATCAATAATGTTATTAGTACACCACTAAAATCAGTCACAATCAGTCACCGCTTCTAATAGTAAAAAAAAAAACCTACAAAAATGAATAAAAAATTCAATCAAATAAATAAAAAAAACTCAATCAAATAATAAAAAAAATTAATTTAATAATAACTAAAAATTGACTAAATAATGCATTTGGTTCATTTTTATTATTAATATGTGTTGTTTTAATGATAATTTAGTGATAAAAGTACTTTCTTTAGAGAAAAAATAATGTATTTTGTGTTATTTTTTCATTCTCAACAAACTTATAGTGAATTTATTTGATTATTTAGTGGATTTTTAATTGTTATTAAGTTATTTTTTTATTATTGTTTTTAGTTTTTTTTATTTATTTGATTAGGTTTTTTATTTGTTCTGTTGGGTTTTTTTTCTGTAAGGGTGGTGGCTGATTATTGTTGTGTAAAAATAGCATTATCGATTAATGATATTATTCTTTATGTATTACTCCTTCTGATTACTAATAAGTGTCAATTTTTAGCACACATTATGTCTTATGTATATATGACACACGTCATATAAAATGCACAACGAATATTACATGTGGTGCACACCATATATCATATGATGTGCATAACATATATCATATGTTTCAGTTTACAACATGTGATATATGTTGTGTATTTTATATTATATATGTTATGCACAATATATTGACTGTTTTGACTGATTTTTTTATTGTGCACCAAATATTTATTATATAGATTATATGAATAATATATATTTTTTATTAATTAAGTTAAAGAAAGAAGTTGTCCATTTGATCTCAAAACCACTCTTGCTCCCTTTTCTTATGGATCTTCTTCAACCCTCCAATCAAATAACAAACTAAACCATAAAAATTAACAAACTCATCACACATTTTTTAAATTTTACCCTCATAATTTTATTCTAACTAATAGAGTGTCCAAAAGATGAATAGAGAATTGGCATTTGCAATCTCTTTTCCCATCCTATTATTTTTTTGTCTAATATTCTTCAACCTTGTCAATATTGATCGAGAATCCTTCTCTAGTGTTGCTTTCTTGTCATATATCATTCCCAGCAATTCACATTATTCATCGCGGCCGCCTCTCGAAAAATGTGATTTTTCGAGAGGCAAGTGGGTTTGGGATGAAAATTACCCTAAGAAATCGTATGATGAAGGATGTCCCTTTCTTGATCCGGGATTCCGGTGCCGGCAAAGTGGACGGCAAGATGAAGGTTTTCATAAATGGAGATGGCAACCTGAAGGTTGTAATCTTCCCCGGTATGTGAATTGTTAATCATACATGTTATTATTAGGAAAAAAACTCAACTTTTACTTATGTCAAATAATAATTTGCATGCATGTAATAGTTCGTGTCTAATAAGAATCATTCATATTATATGCTCTTGCTATGGGTTCCAAAATGTTATTTGTAATCTTGAGATAAAATAAAACAAAGTATTGTCAACAACAATTGGGTTATGTTCATGTGGATTTCAGTTGTAATTATTTTCTTCTCTTATTTTTCTTGTTTCGGAGAAGAAAATGGGTCTAATTGGAAAGAGTAAAAGCAGAGATAGTGGACAATGGCATGCAATTTATAGTAATTTGGTCTAATCTAGATCCTAGTTTCTAGCAGGGCTTTGTCAAGGGTTTAGTAATTTAAGTGAAATGGTATTAATAACTTTATCATTATCATTATTAACAAAAAATGGTTTAGAAGTTTATTTGGTTTACAAAATCTTTTGATAATTCAAGGAATATTTAAAGGAGAAATGATCATTTTCATGTTTGGTTTTAAGTTCAAGAACATATTCACGAGAATGAAAAATACTTCATTTTTATCCTCCTCACATCGTCCATGAAAATGTTAGATTCCTACGAAAATAGAATGTTACAACTTCTTCCAATCACCACTAGAACCCACCATCCTCTCATCCGAGTCCCAGAAAGCTTTTTTTTGATAAATAACAAGTGGCTCCAAGACAAGGGGAAAACCTCAAGGGCACACCTACTACTACGTGGATAGAGGGATCTCATTAAAAAACCCACCAGGGAAAAAGAGTATCTCACCACCCAAGGAAAACAACACAACTTCCAAAATCAGTACAACCCACCGAACAAGAAACAAAAAGCATCATACAATGGCCTAAACCTCTCAAAACCAATAATCTGCAACTATTGGGCAGCAAGTGTCACAAGCTCAATGGTGGTGTCATCACTATCATATCCCTTCACAATACCAATTCCACTCCACATTATTCACTTATCTGCTCTATGATGCCACCCGTATAAGTGATGATAGCACAAGGGAAGTTTACCGATTGTAGAGTGTCTTTAAATAACTTTACCTACAAAGCTATTCCTTGAAATAACTTTACCTACAATGTTATTCCCAAAATTGAAATATCATTTTGTAGATTGATAGCACCCTAAAGTGTCTTGTGATTAGACATTGAAGATCACCTTGCGCCAACCTTGTCATTTTTTTTCCACTTGATTTGTATATATAGTAATTCTTGACAATGTCATAACTAATTCAAATTCTCTTGGCACTTGGTTTATGGTGTCAACTCTCAGATTCAATGCTAGTGACCTCCTGGAAAGAGCTCGCAACGGACGCATAGTGTTCGCCGGCGATTCAGTGGGAAGAAACCAATGGGAGTCTCTACTCTGCATGCTAACAAAAGGGGTCTCAAACATGTCAAACATATATGAAGTGAATGGAAACCCTATAAGCAAACACCAAGGGTACCTTTCAATGAGGTTCCATGAATACAACATGACAGTTGAGTATTACAGGGTACCCTTCCTTAACATTATAGGTCGCCCACCACATGATTCACCAACTGAGGTTCGGATGAGTATTAAGGTTGATGAGTTGCACTGGTACTCCAAAAAATGGGTTGGTGCTGATGTTCTTGTTTTCAATTCTGGGCACTGGTGGAACCAAGACAAAACTATCAAGTCGTAAGAAACTTCACAACCTCCATTTCTTTAATTTGTCCAATTCTGTTTTCGTGGCGGACTAATTTGGGGGTTATCACAGACAAAAATTGACCTCATTTTTACCCCACACTCTAACCAAACATGCCTTTAGCATTGACTTGTTTCTGATGAGCTTTGTTGTTTTTTCTTCACAGGGGTAGTTACTTCCAGGAAGGAAAGAAGGTAAATATGACTATGGATGTGATGGAAGCATTTCGAAGATCCTTGCAAACATGGAAGTTATGGGTATTGAAAACTCTACATCCTGTGAAGACTTTTGTCTTCTTTCGTAGCTATTCCCCTGTTCATTACAGGCAAGTACACACTCTCAAAGATATTAAGAAAGTACCACATAGGCACTAAGGAAGAGAGAGATTATTAGGTGCACCAAGTGCAAGAAATTTACTTGCTCTGTATAGTTGACCTTTTAGTTTATGTGTCATGCAATAAATGATGCAGAGCAAATTAATTTTTTACTCTTGATGCACCTAATAATTTTACCAAGAGGAATCAATCAATTGCTCCAAGACTCCCCTTCAGAATAAAGAAGATCAAAATTGGAGAAATAAAACACTGCTTGCATAGTTGCATAGACAAGATTGGCTTTTGAAATTTCCACTTCTTGGTGGTTAATTAACTTATAAATTATCAATGTGATTACTTTTCTTTTTTTAATTAATTTTTGCCTTAGATTTGGAACAGTCTTAACTCTACAGTGAAATTGCAGGAATGGGACATGGAATGAAGGTGGAAACTGTGACATGAATACAGAACCAGAAAAGGACCTTACAAAAATTGAACCTGATCCATATTATAACAGAGTTATATCTGATGTAATCCAAGAGATGCAATATGGGAGCTGGAAAATGCAGTTCCTGAACATCACATATCTTTCAGAGCTAAGGAAAGATGGTCACCCTTCCAAATATCGGGAGCCGGGAACTCCACCCGACGCTCCTCAGGATTGTAGCCACTGGTGCTTACCTGGAGTGCCAGACACATGGAATGAGCTTCTTTATGCGCAACTCCTCTCTAAGAAATTTGGGATCAATGGAAAATTTCCAGAAAGCGCGGAACAAAGCAGATCGAATTTTCTATCCGACCACAAAAAAATGTTTTGCTAGCTGTACATAAATTTGTGCATCGCTTCTGATTATTTATCTTCATCCACTTCCTCATCTGAGTCCGTATCAGTGGCTGCCATTTGCTTCACTTTCTCAAGCTGCCTCAAGAGATCTAACCTTTCTGGTGCATAAGTAGATGGAATCTGCAAGAGAGGAGGAGACACGCCGAATTCTATTAACGCGATGAATTGATTGAACGATCATCTTAACAAGAGGCGAAAATTGAAAAATAGAAGAGAGGCAGCCAGTCCGAATGTGCATACCAGAGCTGGTACATATCTCTGAATTGCAGCCAACATGGCTGCATGCCCAACCGCCGTAACCTGTACAAAATAAAGTCGCTTTACTTAGGAGATTGCACCAGACCACTATCCTAAGGAAAGAATCACGTTTACAATATGTTTGGCTAGGGCATAAAAATGGGGTATGAATTTTCATGGAAGAATTCTGTGTAAAATTACAAATGAATCTCATCCATGAAAAACTTACCCACAATTTTACTCTTCAACCAAACATATCTTTAATAGTGGAAATTACCATGCACTAAGAACTCAAAAGTGTATGAAATAGCAAGAAGTTCATGCTACTTTCTTTTGTATCTCTCTCCTCTTCTATATTTTCTTTAAGTAGAAAATAAGCTTTATCTTATTAATTCTCTAAAATATTTATGAGCAGAGTTAGAGATTTCTTTAAAAAAAGGAATGAATTGAGCAAGTCGAATTTGGCAGAATCACACTCATTGGAAAAAGAAAAAGGTAAAACATGGGAGGAAGCAAAATATGGGAGCCTCAAATGGTTATTTGTTTAAATAATGTTGGAACGTAAAAACTGATGAATTGTTAAAACAATCTTCTGTTCTTCATCAATTTTTTATTTGTGAACCTGGATGACTGGGTTATATGGATCACATCAAACCTACTTTTAATAGAATCTTTGCAATTAAGAATGAAGAGTATGCTTCCCTAGGAAGAATGAAGGTTCACTGGGAAAAGGGCATATCATGCAGATACAGTAGATGAGAACAAAGCTAAAAATGTCAAAAAGGAATTCAACTCACCGGAAGAAGCATCAAAACACCAATAGGAACAACCGAAGCCATGTCAGTCAGCGTTCTTTTAAGTGTTTTCTTCTCCTTCTCAGTCAATTCATCCCCAATCAGGGACCTTCTAACTAAACCCATCGCAGCAGCTACGTCAATAGCCAAAAGTTGGGTTCCTTGCCAAACATCCTGCTCATTAAGCAGCAGAATTCAGATGCAGGATTCAGATCTCAGATGTTAAAGACAATAATAACCTGGGAGTTTTAATTTCAATTAACCTTTTTTTTTGGGGGGCAGGGGCAATGTCAATATCATCAAAAACACTATACAAATCCATATTATGCAATATGCTAGCAAAGCTTTTGTTTCAGTTTCTAAAGATGACTTGGGGAAAAGCAAATAAGTACTCAGCTTCATCTGACCAATGTGACATTAAAGAGAAATTCACAAACCAAAGAAAACAAGATAGTCTTCCAAACAAGGAAAAGACTCAAGAATATAACATACCGTTCCTGTTTCTTTTAGTTTTCCTAAAGATTTCTCTATGACATTTTCCTTCTTTTGAACCCTGGCTAACTGAACAGCTCCTACATCATCACGGTATCGAGCACTATCATCAATTACTACTAAATCCTGCAAAAAGCAAATATAAAATGTTCAATCTGTAAGAAAGGTCATGGGACGATAAGCTTAATGAGAAACAGAGACTGGTAAAGACTGTAGCCAATACCACTGAGCATGTAAGTTCAGTCAAATTAACAGTAAGAACAGAGGAATGGCTTCAAACTTATTTTCTGAAACCTCAATAACACTTGCATTAAAATATATCAAGTTTTATATCCCTGATTGTGTATGGATGGTTTTTATATCAACACAAAGTTTAATATGTCTATCTTTACTCCTTTATGAATACATGGAAAGAAATTTGGAAGCTATTCAGGACCAGCAGTTTAGGTAGAAGGATCAGTAGTGCAGTATCTACATAACAATTTTGTGTGCAACATAAAATCGTAAACTTGCAACTTACAAGACGCTGAATGTTGTGTATGTACCTCATTATCATCTGGCTGATATGCACTTCTTTGGACCCGTTTCTCAAGTTCCATTAGCTCATTTCTCAAAAGCTCAAAACGGCGGATTTCACTGGATTCTTGGTCCACCCCTACATTCGGCGGAGACTGTTCAACATAATCTTCCTGCAAATAAGAGTGAAAGTCCAAATTACACAAAGAGGTCAACAAAGTATCTGGCTACCAATTATAAGGGATAATTATCTTCACAGCTAAACCAAAAAAAGCATAGAGCCAGTTTGAAAATAGTGATTATTAGGTAAAACAAGTTCAAGCAATGTAAATGGTGTTGTAAGCCCCATGTAGCTTCTTGGCATCACAATTTATGTTCATATCACTCAACCTCATATTGGGTAAGGGTAAAGAACTAAATAAAGCCAGTTTTTTTGTTGTTGTGTTTGTATGGGGTAAGGTAGGGAAGCAAAAGCAAGGATGTAAAACAGATTTTTATTTTATTTTAAGATCTTGAGGTCAGTTTTCCCTTCTTGATGTGGTGAAGCAACCAGATCATGAATTTTTGGGAATTTGACTCAGTTTCCCTCACAAGACAATCAAAAGCCAACAGGTATCTAATCAAAAGGGGTTTTCCGTCCCATGTTTCTGAAACATGTAGCGAATTGACAGCATCAACAACTAAGCATTGTCCCACTTTACAATCAAATTTAACCTTTGTTGTGCCACCTATAAAACATTTATTCTTTATGCTCATTTAAATAAATCAAAAGAGATTATAGTTAGACAAGACAATTTTTTAACAGCGTACGGAAATAATATAGAACATCATCAAAAACATCCTATGCTGATACATTAACAAAGCAAAACCAGATAACAGGGTAATCTTTCGCTTGATGTATGAAAAGGTAAGATTCATCATCAGAAAAGAACAACAGGACATACATAAACATTCACATCAGACTCCAGATCAGGCTTTCTGTTGACACGGGGCACTAAGTTGTCCCAGAATCTGCGAGATTTTCTGAAAAAAGACACAAATATCTTAAATGAATCTAAAAGCTGAAAACATCATTTTACCAGAAAAAGAAAGTAACAGCTGCAATAGTGATTTTTCAGGTACCAGTCACCAGTTGAGAAAATAAGTAAGCCCAAATTTATTACAAGAATTCCATACCTTTTGCTCTTGTCCATCCTTACATTAGCACTCTTTCTGCTTTTCCCTTTTATATACTCTTTCTCTTCACCCACTTGTGTGTGGGACTGACCACCACTGCTAACTCCCTGAATGAGTATAATGGAAACATTGTTGACAAGAAAATGCACAGATTCTCAAAAAGGAAATGTGTGACCAGTATGTATGTGACTCAAGCAAGACCATTGAATACAGGAAAGAAAATGGTAAAATTGGCACTGCTCAGCACTTAATTATTATGGAAAAGAAAATTATCAAGACAACAGAATAATCTAAGCATACAACTAAATTTGCATCTAATATTCACCGAGAGTTATTAAGAAAAGACAAAAACAACTATGATATCTATGTACCAAACAAATACAAACAACCATGATATATAACAATATTTTTTTGATAAAAGCATGATATATAACAATATTAATGCCAAAATGTTATCTGAAGGTAGAAACTGAGAATATTCCCACTTCGACATGTTAAAATGGACAGTTGTTAAAGAATTAAAGAAGGTATAAAACCATGATCCATTGTTCCAAGGAATTGATAAAATAGGTTGCTGGGGAAGACGAAGGCATACCTGTCGCAGAGAATCAGCTTTTGCTCTGAAAGATGCTTCCAGGAACTCAGCTTCTTTCCTGAGTTTTCGAATTTTTTCCAGGTCAGAACAAGCTGCTTTCAAATGCTCTTTTCCAGAACTAGAGCTTGATACATGCAACTCTTGAAGCAACTTTTCGAGTCTTGTCACAGCTTCTTCAACACTTTTCAATGCCTGAAATTAAAGGCCAAATATAAGGCAGAAAAAGATGTGATACAATACATAAAAACAAAAGGCTTCGGATATGCTTTGTTGTGTAGGTTATGTGATACATTCCTATCTAGTAAACCAAATGAAGCCTTATAGCATTAAATCAAAACATTCAAATTAACCTTTGAAGTCTAGGTTTGCAAGCTTAAACTTGGAAGCAGCATATAGATAAAATTCAAATTTTGAAAGTGGAAACCAAACCTCATCAAAAGAATCTGAATCTTTTGCAGTTGACTGAACGGTAGATCTATGCCTTTCAACTGTTTTCTTGATATCATTTTCCAATGTTTTATCCCTGCCATCACATTTGAGAAAAATAAGAAGTGATGCAACTTTTGGAATAAGAAAATCATGGAACAAAATTCAGCTTCACAGCTGCCGAAATTCCAGCAAATACCAGAAATATATAACCTATGGCTAAGGCAGAAGCCTATGCAACTCTTTCAATCGATCTTATGCAGCCACACAGCTTTCATGATTTCAAAATCTCTTAGTTTACCCCAAATCTGTAACCTTTTGATGCCTGAATATTGGTTTCAATGCATATACACATGCATCTATAGGAATGCACCCAAAAAGAAGAAGAAGAAGAAAATGCAGACGTTGCCTCACAGCTTACCTTATCATCCCAAGTTCTTCCATGCACTCCATCAACTTGTTGTGCCTAACATAGAAGAAGTCATATATAAGAATTGCTTTAATAGGAAGCTATTATATTGTTGGATTATGACTAAATGTTGGTTCAGTTACCCTATTGACAGAAATTCAGCTGCTTTCACATTTGAGGGGCTCTCCAACCATGTACTGTATTTAATAAAGCTTTGAATCCAATGAGAGCAAACATCAAATGCCTGGGGCAGTGCTTCAGCATTTGGAGGGCCTTCATGTTTACTTCTATGCATATGTGACTGTTTTGTAACGCTGGTGATACCCGGATAAAAAGGAAGCCAATCCAGCTCTTCACAGACTACCTATGCAGTTAAAGCGCTTTAACCAAGTTAAAATAACTTCATAAGCATATCTATCATATGCAATGAAATTATATACTAACCTCCACATACAATTGATACGAACTAATGGATGAGAGCTGAGGATAGTATAAAACACTGCCTCCTATAAGGTACCTTTAACAAATAAAACAAATGCACATAAGTCATAGAAAGCAAAAAAGAGCACAAGAAAAAGGTCTTGAAATTACTAAGGTTTGATGGAAAATGGAGAGAACTGATCATCTGAATAGCAGCTATTATGATAATATAGTAAGTGTT
Source organism: Aeschynomene evenia (assembly GCA_013621005.1). Taxonomy (NCBI): domain Eukaryota; kingdom Viridiplantae; phylum Streptophyta; class Magnoliopsida; order Fabales; family Fabaceae; genus Aeschynomene; species Aeschynomene evenia. Next base: position 22,654,682 of record CM024264.1, on the reverse strand, counting down.
ATGTACTAACCAAATACACCTATTCACACTAATTATCTAGGTCAAGTATTAGTGTAGTAAAACTAATTTACAAGCCCAACCCAAAATCTAATAACATAAGATCCCTAACACAATAAGAAACATTATATTCTAACAAAAGGACTAGCATATAACAGAAAGTTGTACCTTATGAAATCGTCAAGTGGATCATCAAGAGTATCAAAACCATTTGCTGAAAGAAAGGACCGTGTACTTCTCCCTAATGCAATAAAGAACCCAAATACAGCCAAATCCTTCTCCAAAACCTGCACTATGCTAACTTTCAATTGAAGTTCTCCGTTACAACAAAGCACATACATGAATAGAAAAGGATTTAGCTCTACTAAACTCAACTCATTTATTCTTTCTTTTCATTTTCTCCAGATAAAAGTTCTTTCTCTTGTAACTTTTCAATAGGAAGTCAATTTAGCTCAATTCTTAAGTTCATTCTTTCACATTGGAGAAAAAAACCTCAGCATGGTGAAATACTTTTCTGTTTCAAAGGTTACCCAAAATAAAAAATTTTAGGAACAAGAATGTCAAGAATTGCAGATGTTAACACAAAAAAAACAAGGTCAGAAAAAGTAGACCATAACCATATTAACCAAGATGAATTTGAATAATAGAGCATTTCAAGCGCGGTATAGGTTTCACAATGGCAGCTTAGCTGTAAGTGTACTCATTTTAACTTAATATGAATTCTAGACATTAAGTACTAAATTCTCTCTGTCTAGAAGGGTCAAAACCAAGCCCATGTTCAAAATTGCACATAACTAACCTCAATACTTTCAGATGTTGTGAGTCTTGACCATATTTTCTCCTTATCAATGACTTGCTGCAGCTGCCTCTGAGCAAGATTTACCCAGAAAACAATCTCTTCTGAGCCACACTCATCTTTTGCTCTACAGGCAGCAGCTCGAGGACCAAAATGAACAAGAAATTCCTTGTGCATACCAATATCCTTTATAGAATTATAAGCTTGGCTTACAGGAATTAAACCAACCAGCATGTCCATCAAACTACCAGTTATCTCTGTGATCATGGAAAAGAATTGTGAACAAGAAACTCTTGCCGGACCCAGTTTTGCAATTGCAGCAATGCATGTTAGTGCAAGCAGGAGAAGTGATGTATCACTTGCATTGCTTAGACCAATATTATTTCCAGTCCTGGGAAATCAGTCCAAAGATCATTTATGCATTTTCTCTAAAAAAATATAAATATGAAAGAATGAGAATTGAGCAATAAAAGCTAATACACACACACACACACACACACATATATATATATATAAGAATAAGAGTGAACATACAAAGCAACGGTAGCAGTAAAGCGTCCATCCCCTTCAAACTTATTAACAAAGGATGTCACCACAGCAGGAACTTGCTCAGACCAAAACCATTCATATGCTTCAGGCTGTTTGGTTGATAACTTTTCTCTAATTAAACTCTCCAGGGGAGCAGACAGCCTTAGCAAACTGGATTAATGAAACAATTGATCAAATTTTAGGCCCAAAAGTAACTACGGAGTAATATAAAATATTGAAACTAAACAAATCAAGGAGAAAAGATAAAAAAGAAACAATCATGAAACACAGAAACAGGAAATCAAAGATTGGAAGACAGTCAAGATAGTACACTAGTACACAACAATCATTTAGTGCAAGGGTGGAAAATTCAAGTAAGCCTATTTAAAAATTCTGGTTTACTATAGGACACTAAAGCGTTATTTGGTTCATGGAGATAACCTCGCCTAATGAGGAATGGACATCATTATTGTTGTTGTAATTGACTTTTAAAAGTAATATGCATTACAAAAAAAGTTTCTTGTGAAAGGTACAACACAAGTCACTAGTTACTATCATTAACACAGAAATCCATAATTTTGAACCCGATGGTTCTTATGACATTCAACAAATTTTGCATTGCATTCTGAAAAGGCGAAAACATAAAAAACACATGGTTCAAACTTGAGCATTTGAAACTAAGACAATAGCAATATCTATTACTGCACTTCTTTACACAAGTTCAAGCATAAAATTTCTGTTTCCTTCTGAAAAATAAGTCACAAATGTCCGTTGTCTGCTAGCTAATGCAAACGAAATAGATAAGAATGAACCTAAGGGCAAAGCAACATACTACCTCCTTTGAACAAAAATATTGACATTTTTGTCTCTGCCATCTCTTCGGGATGAAATTTCACTTGCAGCTTGCAATAAGGAGTACACAGCAGCCTGAGTGAATTAACGCAACCTGTTTCTCAGTTCTTCATAAATCATTGAAAAATTTGGAAAATTGGGCTTAAGTGAAATATGAACAATTGGATAGTTACATTTATAGTAGCAAAGGTCACATGTAGTCAACATAATAACATGCCATTGCAAAGACTGATTGTATTTTTACGAATGCATGTCATATTTTACACATGGTAATGGTATGAGCCAAATAATGCCTTATTGGAAATCATGACAATACCTGATATGACAGTGGCTTCACCCATGCATTTTGGTCCACCCCAAGCCAGGCAGTGGACACCCAAGATACTCTTAGGTATGATTTATGCTCTTTAATTGCCAACTCAAAAACCCTAGCCGCATCATATAAAGCTTGGACAAGACCATCACAGAAGTCTTCATCTTCGAGTGAGCTATTCAGCTTCACCCTCATTTTTTCAAGGTCTGTACTGGTGCTAGCTTGCGGACTCCCATTGACAGCCACACCATCGTCAGCAGAGGCAAATGGGGAAACGTATACCCTTCTCCTGGGCTTACAAAATGTTATGTAGCATTTCCTACAGTCCGCCAAACCAGCATCACTGTTTGATAACAAACAATGTCGTATCAGGCATCCCTTTCTTGAATTCCCCCATTTACTTAGTAGTAGGCAACGCAAGTCCGATACTTTTCTGTCAGTATAAGGTGAACCATTCGAAATCCAACAATTTAAAGAGCTGCCAAATAAATGCAGTTAGAAACAGAGTGTGAACACACACAGCAACAACTATAAGCAGTAACTAAGCTCAACTAGAAACGATGCCTATATCATGTTTCAATGCAAATCATAACTTAGCAGATCCCATGGGGAGTTCAAATCTACATGATATGAACTAAGTTCAAAAGAAAGGCAATAAATGTGAGACCGATTTGAAGAGCTGCCAAATGAATCACAATTAGAAGCAGCATGCTCACGCACACAACATTATGTGCAGTGACTAAGCTCAAAGAAAAGCAATAAATGTAAAACTGAAAACAAAGAATTACACCAGTAAAACACTAAAACCATACCATACTATTTCTTGCCGCAGTGTACCCTATATCATAGGTGTAGGTTTGGAATAACTTAGTTTGAGCTCAAGATAACATTGACCAAAATCTAAATGCGACTTTATTTTTCAAAAAAAAAATAATAATAAAAAGAAAAAATCTATTTCCCCTAAAATTTAAGCAAATCCAAACAAAACACCAAGTCTGAAAGGATTCAACTCCGTCAACACACAATATATCATCGTATAACCAAAACGCACTCCAAAACTTCACAACACTACATACTCGAACTACTAATACCACCTGAAGAACTTGCAATAACACCAAGCATTACAATTACAAACTATCCTCTATATATATATATTCCTTCTTCACCGAGCCTCAACCAAATTGACATCAAAATTATACTCAATCAGCTAAGGTAAACTCTAGAAAACGAAAACGAAGTCGTTTCAATTCGAAATCTACGATTCAAACCTAGCTTCCTCCTAGAACTCACTAAATCAAAAAACAAAACCAAAAACAAATAGAATAGCAGCTGCGAAACGAAACACAAGAAATAGAGAGAGAGAGGAATGGATTTTCACCTCAACGATAGGAAATTGTTGTTAGCGTGCGATTTGAGCGCCATCGGAAACTGGATTGAGAAATTGAGAGAGAGAGAGAGAGAGAAGAAGAAGAAGTTGCGTGCGTATGGTTCCGAAGCGGAGCACGGAATGAAAGAGGAGGAAGTGGTGACGTGGCAAAAGGTGTGTGTGCTTTATCCGTATACGTGGAGAACACAGAAATCACATACAACTAATACTCGAAACAAATGAATCAACCTTCCTAACTTTTTCTTGTGGCCAACCATTACTCGGTAATAGTAATAGTAGTAGTAAACACTAATCATTAGGTTAGTTTTAGCTAAGAGCTAAATTACTAGTAGTAATTTCTAGCTAAACCACTATTTTGGCACAATAATATTTGTCGTACAACAGAAATACATCCAACTAGTATTCAACGTGTATTATATATCAATAATACTTGTCGTACAACAAAAATACGTCCAATTAGTATCCAATGTATGCTATACATAAGATGTAGTGTGTGTTATGTGTATAACACACATTACGTCTTGTATATAGCACGCATTGGATACTTGTACGACAAACATTATTATTATATAAGACGTAATATGTGTTATATGTACGTATGTTATACATATAGTACACATTATTGATTTTGGCATCATAACGAATTTGTTTTTGATAATAATGAATTAGTTTATATTTTTAAGAGTGTTAATATATATATATATATATATATATATATATATATATGATGAGAAACTAGCTATATCAGTTAATAGATAAGATTTTGAACTACAATTACTCACCTCATTATAATTTTAATGATTATTTTGATAAAAGATAGAGTCAAGATAGATCTCTTTGTTGTAGTGGTTCAAATATTATTAATTGAAAAAGAGAAAACTTTGAATTTTTAACTAAAAATTGTTTATTTTTTCTTCAAATTGTATATAGCAATAAATTGTCTACCACAAAAAAAAAATGAAGGAAATACATTTAAGCTGTCGTTTTGTAATATTTTTTATGGAAGCCATTGGTTTTCTTTAATCTTTTCTAGAGTTTTTATTTTTCTGTTCATGAATCTATCAATCAATGTCCTCTGAATAGAAGCCTTTATTTTTTGGTCAAACTGGATATTTGAGTATTTGAAACTGAACTCTTGTATAAATTTGAGGCCCAATTAACTGAAGTTGTGGAAATGGCCCAATCATAGGAGACTTTTGCATTGAACTTCCTTACAATATTATACTACTTTTCTTTACCAAAAAAATATATATTATACTACTTTTTTTATACATGAAAAAATAAGCATAAGGGTTTTTGTGCATATGGATAGGGATGGATATGTAATTAGCATTTCTAGTTGTTATGAAATATTAAGTTAAGAGTTCATGCATTGTCAATAGTTTTACACCGAAAACTATATATATGGAATTGTTTCATGTTTATTTAAAACTTTTACAACTTTTCATCTAAAAAAGTGTTTTTACTAATGTATCAACCTCTGATTTAATATAAAACTTATTTTATACAGAAATTGCATATATAGTAAGATATTTTTACATATTTTAAGTGGTATTTAAATTGGAAAATCAATATTTCGACTTTCTTTCTTATCAAATATTATTAGAGAATATGAGGATATATCATATTAGTGATTGATATGGTATGATCTACATTGATTTAGAAGAAGATTATATAGTATTATCGATTGATTTACAATGATATTAAATTGATATATTTAGATTTCAAGTTTGCTTATAAATATGTATTGATCCTTCGTACTTGAATAAGATGAATAACAAAAAATATTTACTATACAAATTTATTTAGTATAGTTCCTCTCTATACTCTCCCAACATAAATTCTAACCACTTATATTTAGAGTATCACCGTGGAGCATAATCATTAAATTTTTTCTGGCTTGTAAGTACTTCAATGGGTAACACAATTGATATCTGAACTATGAGGATCAAACCATCAAACCTTAATTATAAAAGTCCAATCTTTGAATGTTTCTTCACTTAGGCAAATCGTTCATATGATTGGCCATAACGTGTATGATGCAAATAATAAAGATCACATTCATATTTTCAAGTGGACCCTACCACTTATTGCAAGAGCAAGTGAGTAAACACCCAAACACAACAAAATTTGGCTCCATCTCAAGTAGAGGCTAATATACAAGAATGGGCCTCTTTTGATAGGGAATCTAATAATAATAATAATAATATTTGTTGTACAATAGAAATACATCTAACTAGTATCTGATGTGTATTATGTGTAATAGATATATAATGTGTGGCATACGTAAGAAAAGTACGTATGACACATAACACATGTTGAATACTAGTTGGATATATTTCTGTTGTACTATAAACACTACTGAATAATAATCACATGGCATAGTGTGTATTTGGTCAATATTTGATTACTACTACAACTAATTAAAGGTGCACATTATGCACACTCATGCATTCCCTTTGCTTAATTATGTTGCATACCTTCCTCATTTATGGGCCCCTAAATTATTTTGCACAACCTTGGATAAGCTAAGAATTTCATATCACTACTTAAAATAGAAAATGATTAGTCCAAGTTCTTCCTCTTGGTCCACAAAAATTGGTCCACCAAAAATGACATCACTACTTAAATCACTCTCATTTCATTTTCATATATATATATATATATATATATATATATATATATGATAAAAAAATTATCTTTGCAATGTGAATTTTCTACTCTTAAAAATTTAATAAATACCTTTAGAATACTCGTAGCAAATATCATCATTTAATTTCTATATATAAGGGAATGGAGAGAGATAATGAATACTTCATTTCTAATATCTTCATCTAATTTTATTTATCTCCTAGTAGTGAAATAAAAACTAAAATAATATATTAAAAATTAATGCATCAAAGTTAAATATATTATAAGTTTAATTTCTATCAATTGTTAGTATTAAATAATTTTATACTAACATCCATTCATAGATTTACATATCAATAAAAAATTTTAACTTAATCACTAACTAACTAAAAAATCACACAAATCAATAGATGTGATTAACTTACACTGTAAAAATTTTTACTTTATCATTACATCATAATTAAACTTATAAATTATTATATATTATTAGAAGTTTTTGTTTGGTAATTCAGTGTCGTTATCAATCATTAATCAAAAGCACTTCAATGACGTGTCACATCCTTAGTTCAAAGCAGCCCCTATATATAGCTGTCGTGTATATACACATACTCAAATTATTTTGTACTTCTAGAATATATTTTTTGTATTTTAAATTATTTATAAATGAAATAAGAAACATAAATTATATTAAATAATTTATATTAGGTCAAGATGAAATATAAAATAAAAAATCTCTTATTCTTGAATGCTCGTACGGGAAGCTATAACTTTCTCAGTACAGTCAGTGAAAGTGTTGTTTGATCTTCGATCATATGACAAATCCCCATTTCTTTTGTACAATATAATATATATATTCTCTAATTTAATTTCATACTTAATTGATTATATTATATATAAATTTGAGTTAAATTCATATATTTAATGATGATAAATATGATCGTGTTTCTAATTTTGTTGTATTAACAAATTAATTAAAAACTTCTCCAACTTTAAATTGTTTTAAAATTATATATAATAAATAATAATAAGTACAAAAGGAATTGAGGGTAAGAGAAGTAGAGGGAAAGTTAAGAAAGTGCAGAAACCAAAAAGTGAGGTATGGGAGAAGTAAGTCATTGAGGCAACTGCACAACAATATTGTGGTGTCATAAAAAAAATTAAAATTTAAAAATTCAATATTAATTATTCATATTTTTTTCAAATGAGACAATTCATTTCATACATATTTGTGCAGTTAATAAATTATTTCATGGAGGAACCAATTTGTCTTTTTTTTTAAATATGAGTGATTTATATCAGACTTTAAAGTTAAAATGAACTAAAATTATCAAAAATCATTTTAAAACATTATTTATTTATTTGTAACTAAATAAAATACTATTTTCCAAAAAAAATTCTCCAACATTATTATTTATTATACAATGACCAATTGATAACAAATTTAAAATTTTTCAATACTCAAAATAAGAGTCGAATCACTCTTGGATGAGGGAAGATGAGTTTACTGAACCACACCCCTATTCTTCAACATTTAATCTATATAATATACAATAATGCTACATGTACAACAGAAATACGTTTAAAAAAATTAAATGGTATACATACATATGTTATACAAATAGCACACATCCTATATCTTGTATAGTACATATTGAATATTTGTTGAACGTATTTTTTTATGATAAACATTATTTTACAATATATATTCAAGTGCATGCCAAATTAAATGGAGAATTTAATTAATTAGGTGATTGGAAATGAAATGATAAAAATGATGAGGAATCTATTTGGTGCCACTGTTGGGATTCTACCTCAAGATTTTTTGGGTTTGAATATTTTCAGATGATGAAGTTTATGGGAGGCATGGTGCTAGCTAGGTAGAGTCACATTGTGTGCTGCTCTATTTGGAGTTGTTGGTGGGTTAAGTGGGTGGTTGATGATTTGTATAGTATTGAAGGTGATCATGATGAATAATGAATATATATATATATATATATATTTATATACTTGACTTTGATTTGATATGTTATGATATGATTGATGATAACACCCCAAGATATGTATGTAGTAACACTCAATAACTAAAAATCCATCCCCTTTCAATTTTCAAGTTTTTGAGGGCTCATATTCATGTGCTCAATCTGACATATCTGAGTAATAATAATTCCAACTTGTTGACAAAGATCATTTGAATAATAATAAAAATAATCAGACAAAGAATAATTTGGTGTCAACTCTTTGTAATAGTTTCATTTGTATTTTCTTTTTTTTTCAAAACTCTTATATTTGGTTTTAGAAGAGTAGCTTGGTCCTCACACATACATTATTCACTTGAAACAACTCACTTGATTTTATAAATCAATTATGTTTATAGTACAACAGATCTAATGTGTGTTATACATAATATGAAATGTATGTTATATGTATGTGTATTATACGTTATATGTATAGTACACGTTGAATACTAATTGGACGCATTTCTATTGTACGACAACATTATTGTTCTCTATCCATATCACTTTGATATATATAAGATTAGTTCCTTTCATATTAAATCTCTATCATTTATTTACTCAACTTCTTACATCATCAACAATATATTTTTTCAATATATATGTTCAAAGATATAAATTCAAAAGTCAATCCTCTCATATTGAAAAACTATAATGTTTTACGTACAACAGAAATACGTCCAACTGTTATACGTATAGTACACATCCTGTAACATGAATAGCACACGTTGGATACAAGTTGGACGTATTTGTGTTGTACGCCAAGCATTATTGAATTAAAAAACAAGATGAGAGAATTCAATTGGGTAAAAAAGAGTGTTGGTTACCGTGGTGATCTTAATTAGTCATGAAAATTCAAACATGTGGAAGATTGAAAAGTGAGGCATATCTAAGATGGCAAAGCTCATTAAGAAATTCAATACATAGCCAAGCACGTCAACAACTTCAGCCTCATGGTCCCCCCCCACCCACACACATACATACTCTCTTCTTATTTCCCAGATAAATTCATTTTTCAAGTTCACACTTCATTTTTCATATTAAATGGAATATGTCTTATTAGATTTCACACTCTGTTTATCAGTAAATGAAATATTTATCGACATAAATATTGAGAAAATTTCGTACAAATAACATCAATCTTGTTTTCATCACATAGTATTTCATTTTGTTAATTTTATTTTGGTTACGTTAAACAATTCATTTCTCTCCTGAATTACAATGGAATTCAACTCGATCCCTTTCAAGTAGTTCATGAGTCAGTAAAAAATTGACTCTGTTAATTGTTTGGTTCGAGAATTACAATGACTTAGAGGACAGAGTTACAGTGATTCAGTTAACAAAATTATCAATTTTTTGTTCACTCAAAGTTTGGAGTCACTTTGTAGGGAGTTACTGTGTGCCGCAAGATAAACACAAATATATATGTATGTTAGATGTATTCTGAGGCAATTTTATAGTCACCGTAACTCTGAGTCACTGAGAACAAACATTAACTAAGAGATCATAATAATTTTGAAAGGAGGTCAATGTATTTTTATTTTGGAATATTGATATAATAATTTTACAAACTTTAAAATTCATTGAACAAAATTTATAAATAAATTAAATTCATTGTACGTAATTTACTTTATTTTTGAGGAGTATAGTATTATACCATATAAAAGCCTCTGCAAAAACTAAAAACAACACGCAAGAAATTGGAATGAGGGAGCAATATTGTTAGCACCAAGACTAAGTGTGGGGTGAAATGTTTAAACAAAAATGGAAAAGAAAAAGTGAAATAACAATAAAGTCCAAAATCAAAAAAAGGAGACAAAAGATATATATCCCTTTGAGTAAGTAAAGTAATATCAATCAAGGAAATGCATTAATTCCTATATTGAAAATTGACTTTATCTTTATCTAGTTTTATATATTTGGTGATCTCAATTCACAGATTCATCCAAAAGTTTCACATAAATTGAACACTACATTGTGACTCAGGCACATATCATTTGTGGAAACCTGAGTTTTGGCTTTTTGATTGGTTCTTTGGAATTGAATTGTGGGCAAAGGAATTTTTTTTAACCACTTGGAAATTAACAACCTCAACTAATTAATATATTTCATCCGGTTTTTAAATTGTTTAGTTTTAAATTACATGCATATGGATTAAAGAAGAATGTGAGAAAAAATAATTTTAAAGAATTTTAAATATATTTTACTATATTATTCGTAGAACTAATAATTATCTCTTTTCTTTGGTAGAGTGTATCATTTAATTACAATTGTTTTTTCTAACTTTGGAGTCAGAGTGAGAGAGTCAGTAAAAAATTGACTTTGTCAACCGTTTGGTACGAGGGTCAGAGTCATAATAAATAAAATTTCTTGTTTACTCCAATTTTAAAGTTACTGTATATTGGCAGAGAATCACTGTATACAGGGAGGGAGACATAAATATGAGATGATGTGTTCGGAATTAATTTTAGAGTCACTGTAACTATAACTTCTGTGATACTAACTTCATAACTCTTTTGACTCTGATATCAGAGTCATTTAAAATAAATATTATCTTATATTATTAAAATCTATTATATTATTATTAAATGTCTGGTGTTGTACTCTACAATCTTAATTTAAAAATTTAATTAATATATGAAAAAAAATCCACTATCTCTTTTATTTTGTTCAATGTATTCATCACCTTCCACAATAATTAATTTACTTGAGGTACTAATAACTACCTCATAATGAAGTAAATCTCTTGGACAAAGGACTCTCTTTACGTGTCTTAAGAATATAATTCATGACTAAATGTTCGAGAAGTCTTTCATTCATTATTTAATATTGAATAACATATATATTTTATGGATTTAATTTTTCTCTACTCTTAAAATTTTTATACAATTATCCAATCATGTACTGTCATGTTAATCGTGATTGTGTTTTCTCTCTTCCACTACCTGAAAAGTCATACAAATAGAATGTTTTAATTGGACGACAGTATAAAATACATTTACATTGTCAGTGCATCAAAATCAAACTCATATTTTATTTTGATATAATTCATGTACTCTTTAATAATAAATAAAATATTTGTATCTGATAACTCAGTTAACATTTATCTTGAAATAAAATTATTCACTCATTAAATTTCTACCTATTCTTTCTTCTTCTTTTTTTCTCTTTTCCCCTGTATATGATTTCTCCTTTTAGGCACGGTTTAAAAGGGAGAATGAAGTGACAAAAAGGTGATGGATGAGTTTTTAATTTAAGTAATTAAATAATGAGTTTGATTTCAATTCATTGTAAGTGTAAAATAATTTTACATAGATATTTAATTATGTGTTGATATATCAGTAAAAAATTTTAATTTAAATACCTACTAATTAAAAGGTCATACAAATTAATTAATGTGATTGATTAATAATATAAAATATTTTACACTGATAGTATATCACAATTAAATTGTTAAATAATTAGGTCAATTTCATGAATGCATGTCACATCCAAATATCTTTATCCTCGGCGATTTCTCATCTATCTGCTTCTACTTCACATCACACACTCTCTACTATTAATTACCTGCTACTCTGTTTTTCACAATAAAATATATTATAATAATATTAATAATAAAATATTCCTAATTAAAAAAAAAAAACATTTTCGTTACATTTCATTTCATGTATTCTTGACCTTTTGCCAAGTGTCATACATAGTTATGGATGTAACATCATCATTAATACTCAATTCATAATCAATAATTAAAGACTTTATAATTATGATTATGATGATCACCCCGTGATGATGAGAATCAACGACCGATCCTTGAGAGTGCATGGTAGTACTAATTATATATAGAATATAGTTTTTTTTTTCTTCAAAATATAGAAAGAAGCCAAACCTAGCTACTGGTTGACTTCCATGTGTTGATTTTTTTTTTGGATGATGTTTTAATTTATACGAATTAGAGAAAAAATAAACTTTTTTTAATATTTAATAACATAAAAAATTTTATTCAAATAAATAGTTTTAGAATAATTTAACATAATTGATAATTCTTAAATAAATAGATGAGTCTTATAATCATATCTAAGAGTTTATTTTTTTGTACGAACTTTACTTGATATATGTATTGATGAATACTTTATCCATTATTATTTTTTCTGGTGAGTTCTTTATCCACTATTAGATAGAATATAAACTTAATTCAAATAAAACTTACACTTTATTTAATAGTAGATAAAATAATTTATCAATATGCAGACAAAAATAGTGATAGAGTTCAAAAGGAAGTGTAGTAAAAACTTCTAGTAAAAAGAAAACTTTTTAAAGAAGGTATTAATTATGTTATGTCTAATGATGATGCTTAATTACAAAGTTTTTGAAGGCCCAATAAAAAGGATAAAAAATTATAGTTCGATTTTGTCATCTAGTTAATGTCGATAAATAGCTAGCTAGACCAATGAGGTCTCTTTCTTTATTTTAAATAACTCAATAATGATATGAAAAAAGCTGTGAAATTATTTATGAAAGCATTCATGAAATTATTGAAATGCATTCAAAAACATTTAAAATAAGGGTTTATTAACATAATAAAAGATGAAACATTGATCACATTAAAAATATATATTTTATATTTTTTATATAAAACCTCACCATAAGATTTAAATAACCTTTTAAAATTTATCATTTTTAATATATTAAATAAGTTCAATGATTTTTTTTGGTCAAACTTTGACTGATATGAACAAGTCAACATTTGACCATGAGTGGGGTTATTGGTAATTAAAACCATAATTGCCGGGGTAGGTTTATAAGAGAAAGGACAAAAAATCGATCCATTCTGCACATGAGTTAATTGCCACAACATGCAAATAAAACAAGCTCAAAAGGAATAATTATTACACCTACTTTTTTATTTTCTTTCAAAAAAACTATATATGAATCTTCATAATTAATAATTATTTTTATTATTTGAATAAATAAATTTATATCTTTTTAATTTCTCAAATAATAATTTATTAACACTTTATTTTTCAAGTATTCAGGATTTTTTGAAGAGAGACACGCAGTGCAAGTAATTGATTATATTAATTAAAACCTCACATGACTCAAATTAGGATGGGTGGCCAAATAAACAATTCCAATAGAAAATTGGACGATATCTTCATTAAAGTCTAATTATCAAAGTTTATGTACTTAATTAATAATTTAATATAACTACTACTAGTAGTATATATTATATTTATATATATGATCATATATATATATATATGTTCTTCCTTATGTAATATGAAGGGCCATATTAAACAACATTGGGAACATGTCCCTTCAGTCATTTGCACCTTAGTAGATTTATAAATTGACATGTCGGGTTGGAAGACAACATCAAGATCCCATACAGAATACTCTGATCTCTATCTTTGAACAATTGTAAATTTTTTTTAAAAAAATAGGTTTTCAATTTCTAACTTAATAAAATGTTTAAACATTTAAACATTGTAGTTCATTATTTATTCTTTACATGTTAGGGCATTAAAAACTAAGGGTATGTATGTTTGTTCGAAGGGTAGAATTGAGGATAAAATTTCTTTAAAATGTATCTCCTATTTTATTCTCCAACCAAACATGTCTTAATTAGCAAAATATAATCATTAAAAATTTCATTTGTCCAAAAATAATTAGATGGTAACCGATAGAAAGATCGAGTCATTATGAGTCAGTGAAAAGAAATACATAAATCAAGATGAAAAAAGAATAAAGAAAATTTTGTAAATTATTTTTATATTTAGGGTTTTCTAATATATTAAAAAAAGTAATCACTACTTTTTTAATTATTGTTTATAAATATTTACAATTAGACAATTATTTAGTGATAGAAAGAGTGTATATATAAATGGATTGCATTTTCATGCGAACTTAAGACAAGAAAGATCCTCCATAATATCTTCTTTCAATTTAGATTAACAATAACAAACACATTCATGTTAATGGCTAAATCAACTCATCATCATCATTAATTAGCAATAATCATAACTAATTGACAAGGATTATATATAAATATGACATAGTTATATCTTACACATGAAAGCAAATCAAACACCCCCCAAAAAAAAAATTGAAAGAGAATCCAATTGATGGAGGGGTGACATAAATACATATATATCTCTAGCTAGTAATAGTATGGTTGTTGATGTAGCATGTGAGAATTAGAATAAGAATTAGGAGGTTGATTATGATTAATGACATTGTTATTATTATTATTGTAGGAACATTCTGGTAGTGTTGAATCATCATCCTCATGTTGTGGTTGGCATTCCATGTTCACCCCAAAAAGCCTAAGTACCTTTGAACTTGAAGAACTTGAACTTGAACAGTTCCCTAATATTGTTGCTCTTGTCCTTTGGTTCAAACCTTGGCTAGTACTGCCTTCACCTATAGAATCACAACACGTGCAAATATCTCAATGATTTAATTAATCATATTTATATTTATTTCATTATAATAAATAAGACTAGTATTTACTACCAATTAGGACTTTTATATATACAAAAAAAAAAAAGCCAAAATATTATGCATAACATATATAATATAACATGCACAACGTATAAAACATATTGTATACATCATATATAACATAATATATATGCACAACATATATCATATGTTGTAAAGAAAGATGATATTACAATAAGTGATATAAATTGTGCACAACCTATTAGTAGTTGTTTTGACTATTTTTTTTAACCAAAGATTTTTCATATATATATATTGTGTATGAGTAAGCAAAGTTGAGAATGTTTAATTACTTAATAAATAATCATTGATAATGAAAAAAGCCACATATATTTAAAAAAATAATAAATGAATATGTGTAAGCGAACAAAGTTAACCCAATAAAACTAAATACATTCTCATTAATATGATTAATATAATTGTTTTATATATATATATGAAAAAAAAACTCAAAAAATTGTCGGACAGAGTAAGGAGCATATGAACTACTAGTAAGAAACTTGATCTTTATTTTTTTATTTTAAAAAAAATATTATTTCATTGATTGGAAAAATGCATTGAAAATTTTGATTGTGATGAGGATGAAGTGACGGAAACAAATTGAACGGCACCGCCTAGTTTTCTGAACCTGCAAGCTTTTTGGTAAGAAAATTTCGTCACTTTCATTCTACGGACAAAATGGTGGCGCGTGTTCTTCACGCTCTGAACATAACTAAAGATTCAACTCTTTACAAGAACTTAAATTCACCATTCTCCCAAGTAATTGGAAGGTAAACGCCACGCACTTCCACGCGAGTGTGATTAATTATTTAGTAATCTACTTGTCTTTTGTTGAAAAACATTTTATCGTTTTTTTCTCAGAGAAAAAGTAAAAGAAAAATTAGATAATGTAATTAATCGTGATTTAAGAAATCATTAATTCTTTTTTGGATAAGCATAACAGAAACAATATAATTGTCCCTTTTTTCTTTCTTAATAATCTCAATAAGACATACTAGACATTATTAGTACTAGTAATAAACTATTTAAAAACAATTATGTTGGAAAATATAATAATAAATCTTCAGAAAAAATATACTACTTATTAAAGACATCTCTACATAAAAAGAACCACTTTCATAGTAATACCCATAAATATCCCTCAATTAAATTTTAAGAAAAATAAATAAATTATCCAAACAGAATCAAGAGAGATATTCAATTTACTTATCAATTATTGGATTAGGAAAAATAAAAAAGAACAAGTTATACTACTACTACATATATACTCCATTTCATTCAATAATTAATTTCTCATGATTATTGCTAAATTTTTTGAAATATTTTTATTATATACTCAGTAGATTAGAATGTGATGAATGAAACTAATAATTAAATATAATGTGAGCACAATATATAGAGATTAATTAATTAATAAATAAAAATAAAAACCTGCATGAAGCCCCTCATGTTGTTGGTGTTGATACGCCAATTGTTGTTGATGATGATGCGTAGGATAAGAAGGGTGCGCACGATAGAACCCACTGGTCCACCCCACTCCACCACCACCACCACTCTTCCCATTATTCCCGTCACCGCCGCCACCACCGTGTCCCGCTCTGCTAACCTGCGCCACCGTGACATCCACAGAAGACCGCCTCCTCCACCTAATAAACAGCCTCTGCGAGTCGCCACGGTGGCGCTCAAACGAAACGATGTCGCCAGCGTCAAGGCGCTTGTCCTTGACGTAACGGCTCCATCCTTTCGTCAAAACATAGCTCTGACTACTGTTCCAATAAGAGTAACGGAACCTCCAACACTTTCCTGACTCGTCCTCGAAACTAAGCAACAAACCTTTACACTCCCCAAAGTCAGAAGCAGTTGAAGAAGTTATCGCTGCACCTAGAGGAAAGTACTTCTCTGCGTGCTGCTTCGGGATCACCAAGCGGTTTAACTTCCCAACATCACTAGGAGTCAATGGTTTCTCGAACATTGGTTCTTTCTCTTCTTCTTCCTCTTGTTGTTGATGTTCATGTTCTCCTTCTTGCTCTTCTTGTGAAGTAGTAGTGTCTTGTTCATTGTTGTTGTTTTGTTGTTCTAATTCTTGTTCTTCTTCGTTGTGGTTGAGGTTGAAGAGGTTTTTGTGATGGTGAAGAGACCAAGAGGGATTTGGAATTGGTTCCATAATTTGGATTTGTTGTTGAGGATTTTGAGTCCACCAAAGTGTAGTTTCTGGAAGGTCCAAGGAGGAGTAGTGATTTATGGACATTTGTTGTTGGTGTTTAGAATTTTGATTGTTTCTTAAATCCTATGTATGTATGTATGAATGTTGTTTTGTTTGGTTTGAGGATTTTGTGATGAGGGCACGGAAACTGTGGTGGGGAATGGAGAGAGAATGAGGGAAAGGGGGTTTTGTTTTGATTGAAAGAGGCGTGTGATGATTATGGGTTTTGATGTGTGTGGGAACTATTTGATGGAGAATTTATTTGCTAAGATATGACAATGAGAGAGAAATAAAAGAAATGTATAGTAGGGTAATGAGGGAGGAGGGGTAATTTGAGGTTACCATATGGAGGAGAAGAAGGAGTATATATAGCCAACTTTAATTTGTTTAACTCTTTTTTGGATTTTTTATTTAGCTGTTTGTATATATAAGTGATGAACAAGCACTTGAAAAACATCACACACTTAAATAATTAAGTTCTAGCTAGCTCAATTTAGTCTTTTTTTTATATTAATATTTTCTCAAAGAATTTAATTTTAATTCACTTCTAACTATTATTAACAAGAAAAGTGAACATTTTCAACGTTAAATGTATCAATAAAAGTGTTATCGATAAGGTAAAATTGACAATCAGTGGTCGTTAAAAATATTTAAAACTAGTTTATGAGTATTTTCAACTATCATTAATTGTTAAATAATAATTTATAACTATTTTTAACTATGAACAAATGTCAATATATCTTTTTTTAACAATATTAAAAATAACTATTATTATTGTAATGTAAATCACATATTATAAGTTAATTCATGAACAAAATATGCTGACTCTTGTTATTTCAAATACATACTAAATTGAGCCAACTCTTTTAACTAATACTTTGTTAATTATAATCTCATTCATCTGAATACAAATGTAAAATTTTTTAAAGGATGAGATCATGAAGTTAGAAAATATTGTCTAAAAAGATAGTCTTAAAATAATTCCTTATTTCAAAATCGGCATCAGTCATTCCAATCAATGAAAAGAGAATGAGTAATTCATCTTCTAACTTAATACAGTCCACTCTATTCGTGTGGATCAAAGAATGCAAAAAATTAAGTCTATATATCAGTATTTGCCGCTAGAACATTGTATTAAAATTCATGTATATTAGATGATTTAATTGATATTGGATAATAAGTTACCTTACATTACCAATTAAGCTAAATGTTTTTGTAAATATGAATAGGAGGACATATTTTGTGTACACCGAAAAGTATTAATAATTTTATTTATTTATTTAGAAATGTGTACTAGCACTTGTGCTCGTGTTGGTTTTGTGTATGATACTAATAAATAATTTAATAATTAGTGAGAGATAACAATGATTGCCCGATGAGTTCACAGAAAAGGTGTATGTATATATGTACACTTTAATTTATATATATATATATATAGCTAGGTATGCTTCGTATGAGACATACATACTAAGATTATAAAATTTGAATTATTACTGAATTGGGCCGAACATGTATATGTCTATGAATCTTTGGGTGAAGAAAAAGGAGATTCTATACAGATAGTGAATAATAATTTCGTGTAATTAGTTAGAGACATCCCATGTTACTATATTTGCTAAGTAATCATCAAAATCTATGCTCCTTTCAAAATTAATAACCTTTATCTTCTTCTATATATTTGGCCGGCCTAAAAACAAATAGCATTGCTAGGGGCACAACAAAAAACAGCCAAAACAGTCAATAAATAGGAATTTGGGCCACAATCATCTAGCCCATTAAAAATATACTCATGATTAAAAGTGCTCCTTGAGCCATAAAGTGTTAAATGAGCTTTGTTACTTGTTTTGGCTGATTTTTTATTGTGCCCCAAGCATTTGTGAAAAAAAAATTTAAATATAATTGTCCTCTGAGTTTAAGTACGATGCATAGTATAAATGAATTTTATAATATCATTCAAGAGCACACTACTAGAAATTGAGCATTTTCAATATTAAATATGTCAATAAAAGTAATATTGACAATTATTAGTGATCGTAAAAAATACTTAAAACTAATTTATGAGTATTTTCAACTGTTATTAATTGTTAAAAAACAGTTTATGACTATTTATTTTCAACGTCAAAAAATGTCAATATATTCCCTTTTTTTACAATATTTTTATTAACTTTTTTAATAATTACATATTGAAAATAATTATTATTATTATAGTGACAATTATAGTTACTTTCACACCCACTACTTGAAAAGTCATTAAAATAAAAGATTTGATTAGATGAAAATACATTATAATTAAACTCTTATTTTGCAAAATGAATTATTTTTTCTTTTTCTGTTTTTCACTTTTTGCCTTATTAGTCAATTTTACCAAAGAAACATTGACTTTATGGATTAATTGTTACCGTTTTATATCCTCTAAATAAATTTGGTAATGGTTTCAAGTTGTTTTGGTTAAAACAATATGGTGAAATATGTTTATGTATGGGTAAAAAGGTTCATATCACTATTTTTGTTTCTTAAGAAATTAGCAGAGCCAAAGTGTGTGGTCCATCTTATTTAATTTGTTTTGTACCGGTATGATGGACATATGTATATGCATAAGTCTAATTCATATTCAAATATCTCCAAAATTTTCTTTTTTTTTCCTCTAATTCATGATGGAAGAAATATTATTTATGTCACGTGCATGACTGCATTATTAGCGTCTGGCCATTCCTAATTTTCAATAAAAAGAAAATTATATTATCAAATTTAATTTTTATAAAGGATGTTAAATATAAAATTATTCATGTATTTATACCATTAATTTAAGTTTTTTGAAAGAGATTATTTTAAATATATAATAATAATTTTCACAAAAAAGGTGAATTTATTCTATTAAATATAGAATTATTCATGTACTATAAATCATATCCGCCTACATTTTATATTAAAGATAAATTATTTAATAGATTTAATTTTTGTTTACTGACAAAGTAAACTTTTTTACATAGTCATCTAATCATATGTTATCACGTCAGTCATGAATAATATTTTCTCTCTTTTACTATCTGAAAATTGATACAAATAAAGTATTTTAATTAAATTACAGTGTAAAATAATACATCAAAATTAAACTTATTTAATATGTATAAGAATTATTATAAAAAATAGAAGGATAATAGAGAGTAAAATATCCAAGAGATACCTTCATCACTTCCCAATGAACAGATACATGAAGAGAGAGAGAGAGAGAGATGAGATAAGATTTGTCCAATTAGAGAAGACACAAAAACCTTTCTAGGCAATCGTGTTTGAATCCCCTCCTCACACTTGCATCACACAAGCATTAATCACAAGACACAATAAACCCCATCTTCTTTTTATTTATTTATTTATTTATTTCTTTTACAATATATATATATATAGTTAGATTGTGTCTTTTCCATGAGTTGAAGACAAAACTCACCTCAATTTCCAGGTAGATTCAGACACCCTTTTCTACTCTACAAAAGGTTGAACTACTGTTTTTGGTTTAGTTTAAGTCCTTATTGTTGGAGTATAAAATAATAATTAAAGAGAGGCTGTGTTTGGCATTTTCTTATTCTCATTATTCATTCATTCTCTTTTTTCCTCTAATACAAACAACTATCCTTCCTTATGTCATCATCTTACTCCGATCCAGGTATATATGTATATGTATAATTGAATATTATAATAATAATTATTTATTTTGTATTAAAAAGAAATTAGAGAAATAGAAAGATACACATGGGGAGCAATTAATTGGCAGAGGAAAATGTTGAAAAATACAAGTTCAGAGATAGCAAATGATGAGACAAGGTTACACAAGTAAATGCCGAAACATGAAACTTTGTATTATGTGCACAAAGATGTTGCTTGGCCTAAGTGCAGGAATCCTTGAACATGAAGAAACAACGAAAGAAAGAAATCAACACACACAGCTAGCCTGTGTGCTTCCTGCTGGGTTAGCTAGCTAGGAATCTCACATCATCATGCTACAATTATTTAATTATTTAATTATATATATATAATTTAATTTTTATCCACAGACAGTGTACAATTATTTTACACAATCATCCAATCATGTGTTGTCACGTTAGTCATAATTGTATTTTCTCTTTCTCATTACCTGAAAAGTCATACAAATAGAGTGTTTATATATATATATATATATATATATATATATATATATATATATATATATATATATGAAGAAGAAACAATCAAATGCTAAAAATTAATAAAATTTAACTTAATTCATTTCCATTAACAACTTTTAGATGAATAAGTAAAGATATATATATATATATATATATATATATGAATAAATTTAATTTGCACTATAATGTAATTGAGACTTCAATAATTAATAGGCTTATAGCTTTTATATATATATATATATATATATATATATATATATATAACATGTATAACAATATATAGATGACATTTATAAAAAGAGTTTAGTTTTGATAGGGTTTACATTGCCATTTCAATTAATAATTCTCTTATTGTATGTATGACTTTTTGAACATTATTTGGTTGAATCAATTATCATGGCTAATGTGACAATATAATTGTTTGAATATGTAAAAAAAAATTATACATAGTTATATTATTAAAATTAAATTTCTATAAAAATAAAATTTAGCAACATTTTTTATATTTTTAATAATACTTTGTGAAAGTTGCTTGCTATTATTACTTATTTACTTAAATAGGTTTTAATCAAAATAATAACAATTTAAGTCTACAAATAAATGTTGCTACTAATAAAAAGACTGAGTATTACTTAGTGTTTATTTGGTCAGACAACTAAGTATATTAATAATTTCTGTAATTATTTTTTAATTGTGCTGTAGTATATACTTATTATTAATTATTATATTGACATTATTATTTATGATAACTTATTAATTAGTGTCTTAGGTGGTCCTATATATGGAAAAATCTCAATAGTTTAATTCAGGTTGAGGAAGGAACAAGACAAGCCCCATGAGATATTTAAGGAAAGTAGGGTAGGCATTGCCAGCCAAGATGCAAAGGCAAAGACCAAAGAGAGAGAGATATCATCAGCATATAATAATACATAATAATAATAATAATAAGAGTTTTGATATGGATATAAAATTACAATAATGCTAAGTGTACAATGAAAAATCAATATAGTTAATGAATCTATTTTGACTTTAATTTTATCTCAGATAATCATTAAGATTGTAATGAGCTGAGTAATTATGACCTAAAATCTCATTTATTGACTGACTTTTTATTGTACATTTAGTATCATCCATAAAATTAAATCAGTTAAAATAGAAAATAGAAATTTAAACTTAAACTACTTAACTGATTAAAAGTGTTAAAATAGGTTTTTTCCTAAAAAATACTATTACCCAAAATTTTATATAATAATAATAATATAATATATAAATTCATATATCTAAAGGGTACGTGACAGAACCACAAATTTAATAATTTTCAATTCTGGGGGTTCCTCATTTCCCAAGTAAAATCCGTCACCAACTGGTTTGTTTTATTTATTTATTTTTCAAGATCTATATATATTCTACATAATATAACCGCTGTGATGAGAATTGATATATATGATGATGACTAACTAAAGTACATGCCTTTCTTTTAGCAATAAATTGCATTGGGACACACATGCATATTCATAAACTTGGCCTAGTTAAGCCATCAATTTTATTACATCTATCATATGTATGTATACTATATAGTATATAATAATATATATAATAACTTTCTTAACATTATAGTATATAGTATACTTAATAATGAGTGTGATTATTCAATAATTTTTACAATTATTTATTATTATTAATCTATGAAAATTTTAATAAAAAATAAATGATGATTATGAAAATAAATATATTTCAATATACTTACTTGGATTCAATATAGTGGTAGGACTCATCTATTCATCTAACAATTTTCAATTATGTCAAATAATTATGATATATACAAAATATAAAATTCAAATACTTAATAAGCATTTTCCTTTTTATTTATTTATTTATTATTAGTTTGAATGAAGAAGCTAAGCCAGCAAGCATGGTATTGTATGTATATACATAGAGATGCTATGATTGGTTTAACTAAAAAAATTGTCTCGTGTACAAATATGAAATATCAGAAATAGAGTAATAGTTAATTAATTAATTAATTAATTAATTAATTAAAAAAGCAAGTTGGTGTTTTTACATAGAAAAGGCTAAGAACGACGTATGCAATCTATTATGTTTGATACGCATCCCTGCACCTGAGTTCTATCGTACACCCGGACTAATAAAAAACACAACACATACTCAATTATATATTATTTATTTATTAAATATTATTATTATTATTATTATTATTATATATGTACTTTGATAAATTAACCAATCTAGCTAGCTAGTGCTTGACTTGCAATTGAAGATTAATTATCACCATTATTGTTGAACTTAATTATAATTCTTCTTCATTATTATTATTATTATTATTATTATTATTATTATTATTATCCACCAGCCTTACACATCACGCATGCATGTGCTATTGGAATTTCAGATGAATTGGTCAAATTTCGGTCTTATGATGACTAAACAATATTAGACAACTTTATCATTATTTTATTGTTAAAAAAATGTGACATGATTACTGTGTTTTAAATTAGACGAATAAATTAAAATATACCTTAATTGCTCTAAAATTATTACTAATATTGCATCTAAAATTAGATAATTGAGAAAACGGAGGAGCAAATATTATAATATGTTTGCATGTTGGCCTTTTGAATTAGTTGAAAAACGTACAAGGATTATTCTTCCCAGATATGCATAAATTTATGTAAGTTTATTATGTGACCCTAAATCTCCAACAAAAAGCAGGTTGAAAGGTATAGTTCCAAAACCCCAACCAAATAAGAAACTAGCTAGAAAGTTTCATCATATGTCATTTTTCTTTCAATAAAGGTTTAATTTTAATTTGTGCCCTCATTCGCTTCAAAATTAGTATTTTTCTCTCTATATTTATTCCCTTCAAGAAGTTAATAATTAATTAGTGGGGGACCATAGTCCTTATTAAGTCTTCTATATATATATATATATTTGAGCCACATTTATATAGGGATGTATCGAGTATTCGAGTAAGAGTGAGAGAAATAAAATTGAATTGTTGGATTTTACTTGAATGATCAAGATTAAAACATCGAATCATGTGACTTTTTTAATCTTGGCTATTCAAATAAGATTCAATGATCTAAATTTATTTCTCTCACTTTCATCCTCTCATTTGATGTCGCAATATATATATATATATATATATATATATATATATATATAACTTGTCCTTGTTACCTGGACCATTAAACAAACTTTGATAATAGTGCATGCATATACAGAAATGTGAAGTGGGCGATATGTTAGACTTTCATATGATAGGTAGGGAAATTGAGTGGTACTGAACTTTTCATTGTCTTTAGAAAATTAATGATCAATCTTATCATCATGATTAGTTATTAGTTCCAGGAGAGTCGGATTTAATTTAAATTGCCACCTCTATATATATATATAGGTAGGTAGGATTTGAAGGAAAATCATATATAGGGAGGAAATTAAAAGTAGAGTAGTGGGGCAAACATATACACTAATGAAGCAATGATAAACGAACCTAGTAGTATTTGTAATTTGACCCGTTAGTATCGATTAGTGAAATAAAAACCTAGCTAACTAGTTAGATAGAGAAGATGAATTTGCAAGCAAGATTAAGATTGTTGTTTAAGTTTAAATCTTGAAATAAGACTCTTTATATTAATTGGTTTTTAGTTGTAGGTTGTACTCATTTTTTAAATGAGCATAGAGATACAACAAAAAATTAGCCAAAACAGCCAACAAATAGGAATTTAGGCCACATTTATCAAGCCCATTAAAAATATAATCATGATTAAAAGTGCTATTTGGGCCTTAAAGTGTTAAATGGACTTTATTGGCTGTGTTGGCTGGTTTTTTGTTGTGCCCCAGGCATTTATGTTTTTAAATTATATCATTAATTTAAGGAATTTAACTCTTCTGATCGATACATACTCTCATCAATCAATAATTGACCCATGTTTTCTAATCGTCATGAATTTCACCAAAAATAATATACCACCACAATAAAAATATATGTATTTATAATTTTTTAACAAGCTTATCATATGAGAGTCTCGTATATTGAATTATCTTGAAAAAATAGGATGCATTACAACATGCCAAATGGCAGAGCAATGAAACATATACGTACACTTAGGAAAGATATTATTATGAAAGTGTGGTTAATTACCCTTTAATTAATTAAGAATTTTGTACGTAGCAACAAAGGAATATAATACTAGTATATAAGGTTATGTCAATATAATAATGTGTCTCATCATGTAAGATATAAGGTGGGTTTATAATTGTGATAATGAGTGGCTCAAATTCTTGTTAATCACTTAGCTTGTGATGATGATGATGAAATGATTTGTTGAATTAGAACACATACATACCCAAAGATTTGGCTTATTATCGAAAAAACATCACTAATCATGGGTTAACATCATTCGATCAATTCATGTATGTATGTGGGTACACAAAGTCTAATATATTTACTTATTGTTTTTCAATTTACATTAAATAAATCAAATACTAGTATTTCATCTGTCGGCATAAACCTAGTGTCCCACCCCACGTTTTATATTTTTCCTTCCATTTTTCTCCCCGTCTCTAATTTTCCTTTCAATAATTTTTATTTTACAAGATAAATGCATCTTACTAGTATCCAATGTATGCTATATATTACAATAATACTTGTCATATAACATAAATATGTCCAACAAATATTCAATGTGTGCTATACATGATATGAGATGTGTGTTATTTGTATAACACACATACATATAGCACACATTACGTATCATGTATATCACATGTTGGACGTATTTCTGTTGTACAACAAACATTATTGTATATCTTATGTACAGTGTATCATATGTATAACATATTATATATGACACACATAGCCACGTTGAATATTAGTTGAATGTATTTTGGTTGTACAACAAATATTATTGTTTTTATTTAAATATATATAATATAGGAGAAAAGAGAAAATTACTAGCTAGCATTTCAAAACTTTGTTTTGATTCATTATTCAAATTAGATGTTCAAACTTACTCTTGAGATGTTTAAACTTTAAACAATACTATTCTTGCAGTATAGAACAAGCCGTAATTAATTGACATGTTAGATTTTATAATCTTAGAATTATGATTTAATAAAAAAATTACATATAAAAGACAACATTTATCTTCAATCTAGTTAGTTTAGGACGTTGAAAAAGCTGAATTAAAATTTAATAATGGCTGATTGGACCGAAAAAACTTGTGACACGGTTTCTTACTTAGTTGAAGTTTTGTTACATTTTTACTGTTTTAGACTCAAATTTTGACTGATCTGGTAAAAATTGTTCAAACCTGGAAATCTCCAACGATTTGCTAGGATTTGAAAAATAAATAAATAATTTTTTTAATTAGTTTCTTGGCCTGACTTAATTAATTAATACCTCTCATTTGAAGCAATAATGTGACAAATTAAATAAGAGCAATACTACATATATATCATAAAATCAGTCATTTTCAAATATCATATATAATAATTTAATTTTAAAAATGTTAGATTAATGTATAATATTAAAAGTTGAATTAATATTTTAAAAAATTGAATTATTATATTTGATAACTGATTTTAATTTGTGTTGTACAACAAACATTTCTAATTAAATAAAGGAGCAAATTAAATCTACAAACATAAATTAAAAGATTTAATTTTCATCCAACAGTGTAAAACTTTTTTACACAATAATCCTATCATGTACTGTCACGTCAGCTATTATTGTGTTTTCTCTCTCACACTTTCTGGAAAGTTATATAAACAGAATGTTTTGATTGGACGATAGTATTACATTGTCATTGTGAGTGCATAAAAATTAAACTCTAAATTAAATAAAATATATTTATATTTATGTTTATGCATTTTCTAAATATTTGATTTTCATAGCTAGGTTTTCAATATAAATCAATTGAAATTATAATTGTAAGAAATTTACATACATTTCAAATGTTATCATTAGTGGTAGGCATATCTCCACCGGGAAATGTTATTATCATAAATAAATAAATAAATGAAAGATAGAGAATCAATTGATTCATGTCATGCTAGGAAAGTGGGGGGAAATTAAAGAAGCATGTGTATGACGAAAACTCGTTGATTTTCATGAAGTCACATCATCAACTTGAACTAATTAAATATTCACTAAGCTTAATTATTACTCCCTTCATTTCAAAATATTAGTCTTTTAAAGTTTTTACACGTAGATTAAGAAATTCAATAAATATTCTTAGTTTTATAAAATGATATATTAAAATGACTAAACTACCTAAAATATTAATGAGAAAGAAAGATGATTAGTGGTCCCTTGGAGTAATATTCAAGACAGAAAGAGAAATGATATTAGGTATGAAAAAGTTAAATTGACATTGAAAGTTAAAAACGACAATCATTGTGAAATTTTTTTTTCCCTAAAACGACTAATATTTTGGAATTGAGGGAGTATAACAACCATGCCAAAATCTCAAACAACAGACAAAATATTATTTCTTCGAAGAGACTATATATATTATTAATTAATCATTTTTTTTTCAGCCCCGAAAATTTATTTTAAATAATAATATATTTAATAATGTTTGTCGTACAACAGTAATACATGCATTCAACAAGCATCTAATGTGTGCTATATATAAGATGTAATGTATGCTATACGTAGGTGTGCTATACATATAGCATACATTATGTCTTATATATAGCACATGTTGGATGTTCATTAGACGTATTTCTGTTATACGTCAAATATTACTATATTACTGTAATATATTATATTGGACCACCAAACATATATAGAAGCAGATCTGAGCTAGCTTGATCCCCCTAATTTTCAACCTATACTAAGGTATTAGGCTATACTCTACTTTATTAATTTATGCTTAATTAATAATTAATTAATTATATTTGTGATGAATCCAAACAACCACATATCTGGCATGATGGAGTCACTTGTCTAAAATCTAATATTTGCAAACTTCTTAGGCTAACAAAACAGCCTACACCTATAGCTATAGCTATAGCAAGAATCCAACATGTATTATTTTATTATTAATAATAATCAAATCTATTTGAATAATAATACAAATTATTATTAATTAATTAATTGCTAATCTTAACTATTAAGAATGACGACATAGTATATGAGTGTGATCAGAAGCAGCTACAATGCTAGATGCTGTAACCTCTCAAAGCTCAGAACCTCACAATAAGTCATTTAGAAAATTATTATATATTCTGAAGACTACTGAACAAATTTATTGGATTATTTAATTTTTAAACTTTAGAACATACATGAGATTAAGATTCTTTTTTTGCACTAACTAGTATATACCAATTAATATTTGATTAATTGTTTGTTTCAAATAAATTAGTCAAAAAAACCCAGCTTGTATTGTATGTCTCAAACAAAAAATAAAATCAAAAGAACTCTCAATTTATTTAATATTACATACATCTGAAAACAAAAATGTAATTCAACTTTAAAAGATTAATCGAGTGGAGCATAATAAAATCTTAATTTTAACAGGTTGCAAGTTGAAATCCTCACTCGTGATGAAATATAAGCTGTCAAGAGTAATATTTATTGTATAATAGAAAATATGTCAAACTAACATCTAATGTGTGCTATTACATTTGTATAATATATATATATATAGTTTACGTACGTATAACACATTAATTACTTGTTAAGTATAACACACGTTGAATACTAATTGAACGTATTTTTGTTGTACAATAAAGTATAAATAATTATGAGCTTCATTAATTAGTTATTGTGTATACCAAAAATTACAATGTTAAAAATACAAATTACGAAACAAGTTGAAAAAATACACAATGATAAGATAATTTACGGTATTAATATATATACAATGGGAATATTATTCAACAACTATCCAATATGTGTTATACGTAATGTGTGTCATACATGTGTGAAACTGGTTGAATAAAAATATGAAATAACACACAAAAATATATCATATATACAATGTGTGTCCTTGCTAAAATACATAATATGAATCACTTCTTTATTTTTAATATGTGTTATATATATATATATATATGTTGGATTCTCGTTTGTATTAATGTTGTATGAAAAATATTTCCGGATAATTTATTTTAAAAAAATGTATAATAATGAGAGTGAATATGTATGATATCATGTTATAACTTTTGATATGATATATGGCTACTATTCTAAAGTATCTATATCACATATGCTTGAAACACAATAAAAAAATCAGTCAAAACACTCAACAAAGCTCATTTAACATTTTATGGTCCAAATAGCACTTTTAACCATGAGTATATTTTTAATGTGCTAGGTGATTATGGCCAAAATCCCTATTTATTGACTATTTTAGCTGTTTTTTTTTATGTCTTTAGCAATGTTACATTTATATATATCTTTTTGTAATTGTAACTGTTGAAAACTGTTACAACGTGTTACGTTTTGATGAGTGTTAGTATTTAGTACCTAGTAGGGGCCAAAACACACTTCTTTAATTGTCATGAGAAATCATGTCACCGTTAGTTAAAAAAGAAAGAAAGTAAGTAAAGTAAAGTAAATCCTCCAAAAACACAGTGAAAAATAATAAATATAGGACCCAGAATTACACATACATATATGTAGGACATAAAGAAGAGCTAACTTGTCCTGCCTCTTGTTATATTTTACAATAATTTTGAATTCAATTTTTGACTTTTTTTTAGTTAGTCATAAATCTCCTTGTTGTTACCACCACTTGATGATGATTATTCCAAAAATATATATTGATCATTGATCATATACTACAATTAAAGGATTGTGATTGTGTTGGGATGTAAAAAAATTTTGTGGAAAATAATATAGCCACATTTGTTGTGATGCCATAAGAGTAATAATTAAGTTTTGTCCGTTAAATTATCAAATAGGTGACAGCTTTTGAGTCTGTAGTACTAATTAGAGATTAGTTAGAATCCCGCTAGTTAATATAATATAGTTTTACATTAATATTTAATTATAATCTGATCACATTAATATCAAATGGGTTCATGAGCCTTATTAGAGAATGAAGTAGTCATTAGAAAAATAATATAAATATGTGAGTTTGTATTTATTATTGATGACCATTATAAAATATTGAAGTGTCCGTTCCTCCCTTTGGTCTCTAGTGAGATTCTCTCTTCTCTCTCCCTTGACCCTTAATTAAAATTTTCTTCTATTCTCTCAATCTCTAGAATTCTTACTCCTAACAATGTCTCCACGTATCACATATTAATATTCACTTTTATTATTATTGAATTTTAATATGATTCCTACTCTATCATCAAATTCTTTTTATCAACCATGAATCTTAATAAATGTTCGATAACACATTCAATTTTAAATGCTGATATATAATAAAGACATGGATTTGGTGAATTAAAAGTGATCTCTTTTGTTTTTTTCTCACCTCATGAAGAGAGGCATGCGTAGTAGTAGTGGTGGTGGTGGGGGCCCACAAGATCAAAGTGAAATATTTGAAAATAGTGTATGTTTTTGGTGATGTGGGCCCAACCAGATTCAGCCCAGAAAGCATAGCAGTGATGGTACTATTTTCTCTTGCTCTTTACCCTTTCATTTCATTTCCCATTTGTCAAACAAACCAACCAACCAATCTTTATTATTCATTCCTTTTCACTCTCTTTCTCTTCTGTTCTTCTGTTCTCTCTTTCATGCCATTGCCTTTGGCATGCCCTCTTATTACTAATTTCATCAATTCCTTCCTTTGGTTTCTTTCTTCTCTTTAACTTTCACTATCATTACTGTCTATCTATTATGCAATCAGCAATGTTTGTTATACGATAGAACAAATACGTCCAACTAATATCCAACATATGTATATACAATACGTAATGTGTGTCATACGTACGTGTATACATATAACACACATTAGACATTACATATTATGTATAGTACACGTTGGATATTAGTTGGACGTATTTCTATTATACAACAAATATTACTGATTATCAATAATATTTGTCGTATAACATAAATACGTTCAATAAATATCCAACGTGTGCTATACATAATATGAAATGTGTGCTATATGTAAAACACACGTACGTATATCACACATTTCATATCATGTATAACACACGTTAAATACTCGTTGAAAGTATTTCTTTTATAAAAAAATATTACTTATGATGTAATGCAATGCATGTATAAATGGTGTAGAAATTAAAAGTGGAACAAAAGAGTTGCAGAGAATGGTTTTGGAATCGGGTAAATAAGTGCCACGTGGCATGTGATGCATGTAGGGATCTAGCCTCTAATATTATTATACTAGACTAGATGTGGGACCATCTCACGTAAGATATATACACAAAAAGGCCCAATAGTATGGTCCACTAGTACTACCAGGCCCCAATACTTATATTTCACAAACTAGATGTAAATTAGTTTGCATGATAGTTAGATTTAGATGTACTGTTCGTGTAAAAATATTTATGCTAACTATTAATGATGAATACCTTAGTTTCTTTGCTCGGTTACTAAATTAGAAGCATTCATTTATATGACATTTTAAGTAATAAGATGATTATGTTAATTATTATGATTGATCTGATAATATATGATGAGCAATGTTACGTGTATATTAAAAGCAACTCTAAATAAGTTCCAGTCAAAAATGGTTGATTGAGTAGGTATAAATAATGTTGGATTGTATCAGTATAAAAATTGTCATTGTCTCAATATAAAAGTTTAAATATAATGTTGAGTTCAAATAGGATATAAGTTAGATTAAATAGCTGTAAATGTTGAATTGTATCATAGTTGAATTGAATGTAAGTACGAAATAAACCGCAAGTATTCTCCTATGAGATGTAATATTTAGAATTTGTACATGAGAGTTTTAGTTAAACCAAATAGTTCTTTGTCATTTGATTCAGGCTAGCCATTGGTGGTTTCTTTTTTTCTTTAATAAAATGTGAAATTGTCTTTATTTAGTTATTATGAGAGAGAGAGAGCGGGGGGGGGGGGGGATGCATGCATGATAGATGATGGCTATAATAACTTGTAACGAAGGACATCAAATTTGACTTTCCTTTTACAGAAATGGCAATGCATGCGCTATGACCTAATAGGACATCATCAATTAATGTATATGAATTAATGCATGTATATATATAAATATAAATATAAATATGTATAGTATATATATGTACCAACACAAAAACAAAAACACACAAAAGCCACATCATGGAACAACGTCCTCTACTTAGTCCCCCACATAGATACGTCTTTTACTATACAATAATAATAGAGTGATGTTAAATATACAATAAATAACTAGTCAAATCAGTTAATAAATGAGATTTTGGGTCATAATTATTCAGCCTATTACAATCTTAATGATTATTTGGCTAAAATCAAAGTCAAAATAGACCCATTGACCGATTAATTAATTTTTCATTGTATATTTAACATTAATGTTAATAATAATAATTGTTATTTCTCTTTTCTCGCAAGAGATGATATATAGTGATGCGTCTTATTAACTTATAGATCCATACATAGCACTTCTATCTTATGAAAAAAGGTTGAAATCAAGATTCATGTACTATATTGTTACGTCTTACGAGTCCCACATCGGAGATGTTAAAGTAAAGAAAATGTCTTATAAGGTTTTTGAGTTCTTCCATCTTAATAGTTAGTTTTTGGAGTGTTGGTTCTTCCAAGATCTTATGCTCGTAACACATACTTAAACAAATAATTAATTTAATTAATTAATTAAGAATGTGAAAAACTTTAATTAATTGCATGATGAAGGATAAAAAGATAGGTATGCCTAAGTGGTTGATTAAGACATTATATTCTGTTTATAATAAAGACATAATTTATTTATGTTTATTGTTGTTAATAATACACGAAATGATATAAAATAAACTAATAAAGATAGAGATATATGTAGATGCATGATATATATATATATATAATGAACATCCACTATCTTATAAATCAGATGTTTATAATTAGTATTATAAATTTAATAATGATGAAGCCTATCTAATTCACCGACAGATAATTAAACTTGAACAGATCAAAAGTTCAAATCCATAATGAGATAAGAGTGATGAGAAAAAATTATCTTAAATTAATTAGGAAAGTAATTAATCTGCAATCGATTAATTATTTTAATAATAATAGTGGTCAGAAATATGATTGATTGAGTCTATCTAAAGGAATATTTTCATTGCAATATTTTTCTCTCATCATTTTCACTTTAACAATACTATTTTTAGTGGAATTTATACGACAACCACGTGTACTTAATGTCATAGTCGACACTTATCACTAATGTGGATGACAAAAAATGGAGACGAATGAAATGTCATAATCTTTGGCCTAACTTTTGAAGAATGAAGTCAATTGGTTGAAGACTCAATTGAAGACCTATCATCACCACCAATCAAGCTTATTAGCTTTTTGGCATTATGTGCGATGAATTGAAGTGACAAACTTGATTTCCTTTCTTCAAATAATTAATATAAAATTCAATCAATTGAGTTTAATTAATAATGCATAGTTAGTAACCACGTAAGTTAGCACATAAGTTAGCACAGGTAATATAGATACTTTGGCTGCATAAATATCGATTCAATCATTGAGATAATGTGTATGTAGAAAATCTTATGGTTGGTAGTTTCCTATCATCTTCGTCAAAGTTAGGAATTAATCGTCAGCTATCGAATAACTAATAGAAACCCATAGAAAAATAATTTATTGTCAGTGTAAAACAGACATCTAATAACGTGTTGCACGATAAGCGAAAATGGTTTCTTTTTCAAATAGTGAGTTTGAAAATTACAAAGCTTTTGCTTAAGTGGGCATATAATTAGATATAAGTATAATATCATGTTATGCTTAACAATGCATATCATTTAAACTCAAATAAATTAAACCGGAACATAATAGAAAAGGATTCTTAAATCAATTATTTATTATAATTGCCATAGTTTACTTTTAAGATTGAAAATGATATATATGTTTTTTTTAACTTATATCTTAAGTATATGTAGTTGTTGGTAGAATGTTGATCGAGTTGAGACAAGTCAAAAATATATAAACTCACATATCAATTTTGTCTTTAATGTGTGAAAAGAGACGTGATTAATAAATAAAATTAAAGAATGTGTAACGTGACTTGTGTATAAAAGTTGATATGCTTTTTGATCCTATATATAATTAAGTAATAGTTGTTGTACATCAAAACTACATTCATCGAATATCCAACGTGTATTATATGTTATACGTAATGTGTACTATGAATATAACATATTACATATAATATACATTATGTATAACATATAGCACACGTTGAATTTTTGTTAAATGTATTTTCGATTCACGACCGGTATTACCGTATATATATAGTGATGGAATGAATGTGACTACTAATTAATAGAATTAGAAAACGGCATTCAATGAACGTTAGAAGAAACTCAAAAGGTACAATCTTAAGTCAAAAAGTTTATTCTTCTATTAAATAATAATGAATGATAAAATATATACTTTACCATGTAGTGTGTAGTGTTTCATTATGTCTTTTCTTTAGCTAGGTGGTGGAGACACGTGTCACATTTCCACATTTTTTAATTGGGTGATGCTAAATGAACAATACAAAACCAGTCCAATCAGCCAATAAATGAGATTTTGGACTATAATTACTCAGCCCATTACATTCTCAATGGTTCTTTGGGCCAAAATCAAAGTCAAAATAGATTAATTGACTGTATGAGCTGGTTTTTCATTGTCCACTTAGCATTATTGTTTTTAATTTTTCCTTTAATCAATCGAATAATAAATGAATTACAATACCTGGTGATGCTTTGTATATATGGAAATCAAATGGAATAATAAAGAAATAGAAAAGATGATAAGGATAACGAATGAAGGACTCATAAAGGGAGACAAATTTGTAGAGATAAGGGTAAGATTAAATGTTACATGACTAATTCAGAAAAATTCTGATGTGTATAGTTTTTTGTATTTCATTTATTACCTTATTATTATTTTAAATTAAATTAATCTGTGTGGTTAAGGATGCACCACGAAACACGCTCAATTATATTATACATAAATAATTAATTAATGTTGAAACAAATCTTGTTCAATTATCTTGGGACACGTTTGAGCATCAAGATTCCTAAAAACAAAATGAAAGGTACTGTGAAAATCGATAGGTTATTGGGCTTGTAAAGTTGATATCCAAACTTTTGGGTCCAAAATAGCCATGATGATTGGTGGACATGCAAATAGTATACTAGTAAAACATGTGAGTTTTACCGATAAAGGTTGACACAAGTAATAAGCGGCTTGTTGTCTCTTAAGTAAGTTCTCAAGTTCGAGCCCTAAGAATGAAAAAAATTCTATTGGGAGCCTCACCTACCATTCTCAGGTAAGCGACCCAGGACAACATATTAGTCAGGATGAAGCTTCGGACCCGTGGACAAAAAAAAATCATGTGAGTTTTTGTTAAAAAAAAACATGAGTTTGGTCTGGGAGTTAGCTCACTATGTCCCTTATTCGAGTGGCGGAGATTCAAATTCCGGTTAGCTCATTAGGTCTTTTAATCGAGTGGTGGTTGCTCGAATTCCACTCTTGGGCATGAAAAGCATCCTACGACCACCATTCTAACCCCTAAAGTAAGCTCCGTAAGTGAAAGAGGAATATTCACTGCTTTCGACGGTGGATACTCTAGTTTCATCCGAACAAAAAAAGAAGAATGCTACTTGTATGTGCAAAGATGTGAAATATAGAGTTGATGTGTATGTACACTTTCTTAGTGACAAACTGAGGTTAATGTTTGTACAATTAGAATATGATATTAGTTGAATTCTGTTCTTCTGGTTTTTAGCTCACAGATACATGCATAACAATACCCTTAAAGTTCAAAATTTGTACAGAATAATGTGTGAATTGCATGTTCTTACAGTTGCAAAGCTTGATGAAACAAGATTCTAGAGCACAGAATCCTGCTTCATCTATGATTGGAGCATGTTAGAAGAGAAATTATTGAACAAGAATGTGATGAATTAGCAAGGATGCTAGTTAAGATAAAATATGAAATAGAGAAACTAAAGAGAGAGTCAACAAAACTTGACCAAGAGGCAAATAATGAAAAGAAAATAATAATACAATTAGCTGAGTTCAAATGAAACTCTCTTATGCAGAAATATCAGCATCAGCAAAAACAATGAAGCTATTAACAAGCTGAGGAACCTTTAAATGGGAAACTTTTTTATGTAAAATTTTTCATGGACGAATTTGATGTGTAATTTCCACTCCAAACCATTTATTTACTCCTTACTAAACACACATCCTTACAAAGAACTATTGGATTCCCAACAAAAATAAGCACATATTTGGATTTCCATTGTGGGAGAGATCATGAATCAATTATACCATAATCAAGTCTTCAAGAATCAATTTTTTCAAAAGCAGAACCAAACACGCTGCGATTAAACTCATAACAGTAATGATATTGGTACGAAAAAACTTCAGTCTCCGTGTCAACGATCTAATATCAACTATTAGATGGAGTGTGAGACCCCACTCAAGTAAGACTTCCATTCCATCTAACGGTCGATACGAAATTGTCAGCACTAAAGTTGAGATATTTTTCATACACTGTGAACATGAACATGGTAAAGGCCAAATCCTTCTACGAATAAATAATAATCAAGCTTCAAATTTCACAGTAACCAGTTAAACTAAAAAAAATTGAAGCTTTCTTCTCTGAAAAACCAAAATCTATACTCCAAAAGGCACAACACAATCCAAAGCTTCACTCTATATACTGAAAAAAGTGAAAATCAGACACAATTACTCCCAATTACACACATACATCCCTACTTCAAAATTTAAAATAAATTAAAAAAAAAAGGTTCCGAATTCCGATTACCACGCTTTATAATCGGCCATGGCTGTGAATCAATCATCGAGAAGCTTCCTCAGAAGCTTCTTGATTTCATCGCTGCGAGCTTTGGTACGTGCTTGTTGAGGAGCAATGTTGGCGAACGAAAGGTAAGCTCCGACGCCGACGAGTGAAGCGCCGAACAGGAACACGCCGCCGGTCACCGCCAGTTGCCTCGCCGTCGGCGGGTACGACCACACCACCATTTTCACATCCAAACCCCTTCTCAATACGAAGATCATGCACTATAACAATTTCATCAAAATTAATAAAAAATAAAATTAAAAAATAGAAACTAAAAACCTAGAAGACCATAAATTTTTTTTGTATTGGACCATATTTGGGCTTGACAAAAATGAGAAAGGCCCATAAAAATAGTCTACAAAAACAGCAATCAATCTCGCCAAACAACTGGCAATGAGGGTTGGCACACCTGGTTCAGCCTTCTGCCCACGCTAGGCGTGGCTTGAGTTCGAATCTTGGGGAGCTCTCTTTGGTGGGCGATCGGTAAATTCCACCATAAATCTGGCCCTGCATGAGGTGTGCCTCCCCTAATCTAAACTTTTTATTACCAAAAAAAAATCTCGCCAAACAACTCAATGAGTCATCATCATTCACCACTACCCTAATAGGTCGAGTCCGAACCGAAATCGTAAAGAAACCCTCACACCAAGTAATCGAGTGCTTCTGTTCGCACCAAGAGTTTGAATGTAACAGCGAGTTCATATTAAAATTCATTATCAAATATTTTTGTTTGGTCGACAATGTTATGTGTTTTACTTTTATTAATAAAAATGTTTTGTGTACAATGTGAATTTGTGTATAATATTTGTACAACATATCGAAAAATATATTTTTTTATGACGATTGAATACTCAAATAAATATTTTTGAAACACATATATAAACTACTATTGAATACTCAATTTTGTCAAAACTAATACTTCTTCGATAAATATTGAATTGATATGAACCCAATATTAGTTAAGTCCATTAATTAAAGTGTGAGTTAGTTATTAGATCTAGAAATATGGGTTATATATTGTAATGATCAAGGAATAAATAATTGTGGATAGACTTTATTCATTGGAATCTCTTTCCCTAACCTCGAAGCAAGAAAATTGAGATTGGTAATTCATCAATTCAATTGATCATAATTTTCTCTATTTTAGAATCATTTTAATTTTCATTGCTATTTTCATTTTATTGTTCTTTACTATTTTGGAGCTCTATCATGACCATAGAGCAACACATATATATCCTTCCCGTTGATGAATTATCTATAGGATTTAATTTTTATTCATTGACATTGTACAATTTTTTTACACAGTTATCTAATCATATAATATTATGTCAGCCATAATTATATTTTCTCTTTTCCACAATCTAAAAAGTTATTCAAACAGAGTATTTTAATTGGATGACAGTGTGTATTAAAATTAATAATAATGTTAAATGTATAATGAAAAATCAGCCAATACAGTCAATTGACTTATTTTGACTTTGGTTTTGGCCCAAATAATCTTTGAGATTATAATGAACTGAGTAATTATGGCCAAAAATCTCATTTATTGTTAGCTTGACTGATTTTTTATTGTATATTTAGTATTACCCTAATATTAAACTCTTAATTTTAACTTGTCCTCTAGTGACCAAGTATGGAGCAGCTACAAGAATTATTATGACCGAGTCACTTCTTTTCAAAGTTCTATCCACCAAATTATTCATTCTCATTAATTCATTATTTATTAATAATCATTAACTAAGGCAAACAGGTAAATAATTTCCGGTGTCTTGCATCAACTAAATTCCTTTATGTGGTAATAAGATGAAGTTGAATTCTTCTCTTCATCTACCAACACTTCAAAATTAACGAAAGAAAACAAAAAAGATTAGTACCAATAATTGAGAACATAGAAAATAGTGAGTATATATATATATATGAGTCAACAAAACATATTTTGGAATTTTCAGCCCACATGTTTGACTTTTTGCGGTCCAACTTATTATTACTTATATGTCTTTGGAATTGACAAAACATTGTGATAACTAGAACAATTATGTAAGAGTACTATTGGTACCTTTCAATAATCTTTGTGATCATATATAAATAAGTCAGGTATCTTTTTAATTAACTTCATATTTTAAAATCTATTAATATCACAATAACATTGTACATTAGTCAAGCAATTAAGCAAACAACTAGTTAAAAAATATATAATAATCATGCAAAATGGCGGGACAAGAGTACATGATTGGTTATGGATATATTACATTATATTATTATATTCATTACACCTATCACATTGTGCATTAAAATTGCATGGTGAGCCAATTTGTTGAGTATTTATTTCACGTTTTTTTGTTGGTACATATATTTATGAGAACCAATACTCATGGATATACATAGACTATGTGCATAAATGCCAACTTGGTTTGACAGAACATACACTAATTATATTAAATGAATTAAACCTAATTATATTCTACTCGAATAATACATTAATTATTTGGTTGATTATCATATATTATATATATATAAGGCTAACTGATCGAGTTATGTTTATGATAAAAATTAATAAATAAAAATATTACAGGGTTAAGTTTTAATTTGCAAAGTGTAGGAAGCTAAGGATGAACTCTATATATGATCTTCGAATGGTTTGATTGGTATAGTATGGTTTGATTGGCAAGATCATCAATATCAATGACTTTATATATAATTGCTCTATTTTGGCTTAGACACAAAAATTCAATAATTAGTTAATTACTCTATTGTTTTGATCACTCGGCAGACAACAATATATACTAACAATACTATTCTTCCTCTTTCCCTCGTTGACTATGCAATAGTAGTGTGTTATAATAACATATAGTGCTTTATTTAGAAAAGAAAACAAATAATTTTTATTTCATTACATAAACATACACATATATGCTCAAATTGTGCCCAATAACTGTGAAGTTAATTACTATTCCATATTATTAATTATAATTAATTAATAAGAGCAAGTTAGATTGGAGATGTGTTGGTAATATAACAATAATGTTTGTCGTACAACAGAAATACGTTCAATAAGTATCTAACGTGTGCTATACATAATATGAAATGTGTGCTATACGTACGTGTACTATACAAAAAACACACATTTTACATCTTGTATAGCACACGTTAGATATTTGTTAGACGTATTTTTGTTGTACGACAAATATTATTGGTAATATAATGGATTTTATTATTAATTATTATATATATATATATATATATATATATATATATATATATATATATGTGGTTGGTGAAGTTTCAAGTATTGCATTATTTTCCCACTTTTGATGATTTGTACAACATATATAGATCATTCATTCAGAGAAGTACTTGTCAACTATCACTAAATTCACCAAGCAATTCTAGGAACATGTCTACCTACCCCATCTTATATTATCTACCTACAATGGTACAAAACTTAAAAGCATTTTTTTTTTCCATCCTATCTTTTGGGAAGGTTATGAACTTATGGGTCAAAATTTCCCATTTTAAAATTTAATTTGTACGGGTACTTTACATTAATATAATTTTAACTTATGAAAGGTTTTATGGTAAAATTTACTCTTATAAGGTTCTCATCATTTCAAAAGAATTAATCAATTATTGAGCTCTCTCTTTGATGATGAGTCTCTATGATCATTGAGCTCTTCTCTCACTAACAAGTTTTTTAGCAATAATAATAATTAGATTTTAATATTTTATAACTTGATCCATTTGTTTACTAGGAAACCATGCTTAATTAGCAACAACTTTTCTCACAAAAACATTTATTTAATTTATTTGGTGACCGGAAAATATTGTTTTGTTTTTAAACAAAGAATGGTCCATTGGTCCCCATTATATATATATAGAACACAATTTGGGATCTTGTAATGTCTGTCGGATGATGGATCCATATCTATATATCTTTGTACTTTCCATAAGGAAGTGACAACTTATTCCTCAAAATATCATAAACAAGAGAGAGAAATTCAAATCATATACTTATGAGACATAAAATTTATTAATGTTTATTCTACAACATAAATACATTTAATTAGTATTCAATATATGATATATATAATAATATGTGTCATACGTAATGTGTGCTATATATATTACATAAATTACGTATGACATACATTATATGTATATGTTGGATAGTTGTTCGATAATATTTCACTCTTAAGATATATCAAACACTAATTATATTTCTCAACACTAGCTACAATAATCATAACTAATAGATCATTATCGAAATTTTCTTCTTTGAAAATATAATAATATATGCATGATACTATATATATTTTGATTGTTGAATTCTTATATTTATTTAAAAATTTGTATGGACATTTATTAGTCAATAAATTTTAGGTTATTCAATCCATGTTCAATTCAAAGAATGTGGTTGAATAGTAGAAGTTAATCTCTTTAATCAAGTATTATCATCACTATGCTTGATGATAAATACTCTAATAACTAATGAACCAAAAAAAGCATAATTAAGGAATAAAAAACAATATAAACATTATTGCGCAATGACCTTGAATTTTTAAACTGCTTGAAATTTGTGGACATTTTTTGACTAATAAATTAAAAGTAATTGCATATCAATTAATTTAGGCAGTGAAATATTGATATTTAATATCAAAATTTATGAACATTTAGAAGTCAATAAATTAAAAAAATGAATGAATACTATTATGCGTGCACAATTGACCTCGAGTGTTTGAATGTTAAAAAATTATGATAATCGATCTATATATTAGTTAATATGTTTGAAATTATAAACATTATATTATGTGTGGAACAACTCAAGTATTTGATTCCATTTACTAATTTATGTGACAAGAGTTTGATTCTTAAGTATTTTCGTTGACAAATTATTTATAAATATCTTTTTAAACATTTAATGAGTTTGAAAGAATGTAAAAACCTAGATTAAGAAAAACCTATCCCTTTGACATAAAATTTTTAGCACACCCAAAAAAAAGTTCAAGCATTATTTCATACCACAACTCTGTTGAAATTGGGGGATTTCATTATTAAAATGGCTATTTTTTTCCAATACTTTTAGTTGAAAACATAAATATATATAGCTGGTGCTTTAATTTCTAATTGAATTCTCTTGATGAGGGTGGAATCACAATTCAATAACCAACAAGAGGTTTACCTTTGAGAATTTGACTTTTCCTTTAGTGCATAGTATAGTTTATAGGGTAAGGTTCACAACTTTAATTGTTAATGAAAAAAGTTAATAATTAATACAAATCTTCACATATACTTCCTTCCATTGAAAATAAATATTCATTTAGATAAATTGATACATTAAAAAGTTAATATATCTTAAAATAATACTCCCTCCATTTTATTTTATTTTTCAATTTTATATATGCACATAAATTAAAGAAGAATATAAGAAAATTATAATTTTATAGTAGTTTAATTATATTTAAAATATTATGTCTTATACTAATTATCTTTCTTCTTAATTACTCACTATATTTATTTTTTCTCGTTCATTAATTAATAAGGGTAGAAACAAAGGGAGCATATCTAATCTAATCAGAAAAATTACACGATATTCAATACATGTAAGGGTTCTGCTAACACGTGTCAAATACTATAAATGGTAAATTTAAACAAATTTAAAATATTTTGATTGCATAAAAAAATATAAAACATGTTTTTTCAAGGTAAACCTATTCTTTTTTACTACTTTATTATAATATATAAAATCATAGATATTTTGTTTCATTAATGTTGAGATTGTACATTCTACCTACACAAAATACATAGTAAATTCTTAATTATGTCACTCATAAAACAGAAATATATTCAACTAGTATTCAACATGTGCTATACATATTATGAAATATGTGCTATATATATAATACAAATACGTATAGCACACATTGGATACTAGTTAGACGTATTTCTGTTGAACAATAAATATTTATTTATAAATTATTTTTATTATTATTGTTGTTATTGTTATTATTATTATGTGTGTATTTGCTACAAGAGTAGTTGTGTAAACACCGACTCTCATATTACTAGCGTCTTGTCGGGCACTCCGTGCCGGCCAAGCCGCATTTTTATTGTCGATTCATATTGTTTACTTTTTTTAATTTTTTATATAAAATAAAAAAAATAGTCAAAAAATAATATGTAAATAGAAGTAGTTATATTTTATATTTATTTATTTTTTAAATTTTAATTCTAGAATTGAAAAATAACTCCCCAAATAAGTGTAGATATCAAAAGATAATTATTTTTTCAATCAACTTTATATATAGGATAGATAAATAAGCAATGAATGAAGAAAGGGTGTCACCCACTGGTCTGTGTGTAATTGCAATATTTCCCATTCTTGCATTTTCTTTGGGATTTCTCCAAACCATTAATACATTTCCTGCCCACATTTTACACTCTTCTTCTACCCAAAATACATACTCTTCAATTCAATTCATCCCTATGACTCTCTCTCTAACACCCTCCACCACCACCTCTCTCACAATTAATTAAGCCTTAAATTAAATCACCCCCCACTTCCAAATTTTCCCCTTATATAAACATGCCCTTCCTCAACAAGGTCCAAACACTTCTTCACACTCCTCCACCACCACCACTTTCTTTGGTGAAATTTGAATTCCCTTGTGTTATATACTTCCAACCCCTTTTTTCTCTTCCAATCTAGTTGTTCAGTCCTCCAACCTCTTTTCTTAAGGTACATAACTAATATGATACGCGAGCGCACAAACACATATTGGGGTGATCACTGATCAGTTATCATGTTGATATTGCTGATCAG
This sequence comes from Aeschynomene evenia, assembly GCA_013621005.1. Taxonomy (NCBI): domain Eukaryota; kingdom Viridiplantae; phylum Streptophyta; class Magnoliopsida; order Fabales; family Fabaceae; genus Aeschynomene; species Aeschynomene evenia. The sequence goes on along the minus strand of CM024264.1, from coordinate 22,610,493 downwards.
CGATCATCCTTTTTTCTTTTTCTACCGTGCCTTTCGTGAATTTCAATTTTTTTAACATGTTAATTCTTTTTTTCCTTACATGTAAATGAATTGGAATATATTTTCTTTAGAGTTAAATCTTTTATGTTTATTTTTTGTGGGTGTAAAAAACAGAGGAACCAACAACCATAATGAATGAGAGGAATGGAAGAGTTCCAAAGCTTGACTTGAAGCTGAACCTATCACCACCAAGGGTTGACAGGAGGAGGGTGGAGACGCCGCCGCCGCAATCATCAAGATCAGCAACCGTGTCGCCGACATCGCCGCTGAGCTCTTGCCTATCGACAGAGCTGATCCAAGATGACAATGAGAGTGTGAAATGGTCTAATAGCCCTGAAGCTACCTTCATGGTTGTTGTTGGGTGCCAAAGATGTCTTATGTATGTTATGCTCTCTGTTGATGATCCTAAATGCCCAAAATGCAAAAGCACTGTCTTACTTGATGTTCATCAAGACATCAAAAACATAAGGAGGAGTTAAAATAGTTTTGGTTTTAATTTTAGCCTACCCTTTTGCATGTTCTTCATCACTATGCTTCTATGATGATTTGTTAGTTATTTATTAGCTTCTAATCCTAGGAATATGTCCTTTTGAGTAGTGCTATTTCCCCTCCAATTTCTTTTGTCACTTTTTTTTACCTCTAGTGAGGGAATCATAATATTTTTAAGAGCAGTGTTAATATAGATTTGGGTTCACGGTGAACCCTACACATGACAACATAGCAACTATTCAAGATATAATTAAAAGTTATAACTATAATAGTACTATGAAACTCTTGGTTAATATGTTGCTATGTGTAGGATTCACCGTAAACTCGGGTTTATATTGTCAATTTTTTTTTTATCAAAAGACAAAAGAATGTAGCCAAAATAGCACTATTCTAGTAGTGGTATGAATATAATATGTAAAAAAGTATGTGACTTTCTATTTGGGATTGGATTCAGCTTTTCTGCATTTTAGCAGAAACTATATGTAACAGGACTATCTAACCTTTTTTTTCTTTAATTCTTGAATTTACTTATTTTCCAATTTCTGAATGATATAACTGTTTCATCCAACCAACTCATAATTAGATATTAAAAAAAAAAAAAAGACAGAATCAAAAGTTTACTGTGTGACAGCAAGTAGATACTATATATGTACTTTGTTTTTTAACAGTTAAGAAAATAGATAGATTTGCAAGGCCCACTTAGGTTGTTGTAAAGAACTCATGAATCATATCGGTGGCTGAGTCCAAAAGCATTGAGCATACCCTTCAAAGTTGTTACACATGCTTGACATATGACATATAACTTCTCTATGAACCTAATAAACTAAGGATTTCAATAACCAGTGTTCTAGATTTATGAAAATTTTGATGCACATAAATACATACTTATCCAATAATTTCTCGATAGTAATTAAGAATAATGGTTTGCAAGTATTGGATAAAGATCATGTTTTTGACTTTCTTATTAATTTGGGTGGATTCATCGTATTAACAGTTGAAAATTGAGGCTAATCCTCTCAAATGATAGAGTTTACAAATTTGACTTTGACCTCCTTTGATCATGTTATGATTTAATATTCACTCACCAACACTTTACAATTTTTTTATACAATCATTCAATCATGTGTTGTTACGTCAGTCATGATTGTGATTTCTCTCTTCCAATACTTGAAAAGTCATACAAACGAAATGTTTTGATTGGATGACAGTGTAAAATATTGTCAGTGCATCAAATTAAACTCTATAAATTACGGGTATCCTCTTGGAAAAATTCAAAATTTCTAATTTTTATTTAAGGATCCTATGATCAATACAAGACGAGTACAGCATGAATAGTTTTTTTGGTGTGGAATAGAAATTGTAATGTGGATTTGGAAGAGAGAAGAGAAAAGGAGTGAGTGATGATGAAAAATTAAGTGAATAATGAGGGAGGGTTGGGTTGGGTAGTTCCAAGCATTGAAAAGAAAAGGCGAGATATTATTAAGACCATTTAAATCACATAAATGCAATAGTAATTGGGACGGTTGAGAATAATGAGGGAGATATTTAGTTCACCATTATAAATGCCTACCTTTTCCTATCTATTTTATTTATTTTTAATTCCCTTTCTTGCATACTTAGCCAATCCTATAATGAAACCCCCCAAATGTCCATGATCCCCTCTCTTTAGAATTAATTTGTGAATTTTTACGAATATATAAATTTAGAGTTTATACCCTAAAACCTAATCTTGACTGTTGAGTATAAAAGTTCAAAACCCACTCGAGTTTACCACAAACCCACTCAAGTTTACCACAAATTGAACTTTGTGAATTTAGATAAATAGGTTACTTTGTGCATAAATAGTCTCTTTTCCTTCAATTAGGTTTAAAGAATTTTTTAACGAGATCACATTAATCAAGACGAATAGATATCTCGTACTCTTCCTTTCTTATCATGAATTCTCATGTCTATTTATTGAAAAAAAAAAAAACTCAATACACAAGTATCTCTTACTATGCAAGATTTAGGAAAGGGTCATACCAAAAAATATAGTATACACAACCTAATCAACCATCCCTTTTCCCAGCTCAACTACGAGAATCAATCACATCATTGCATCTATAGCCAAATCAATAGAATCTTACTCCTCTTTGATAGTTTCACCATTGAGATTTTAAGACAAAGTTAATAAGATAAGGGTTTAACGTTGAAAGAGCAATTTCATCGAACATGTAAAACGCATAAACGAATACAGTTAGAGAAAAAAACCTATTTTTAGAGAGTGTTGAAGGAAAAGATTTATGAGTTGGAACCTTTTGGAAGCTACGAAGAGGAAGGTTTCCGAGTTCGCAAGGTTGGACTCGATTTTTTCTTTTACTGAGTTGGAATCGACGGTGGGGGCAAAACGGTGCGTAGCGATGGAAGTGTAAAAGCGAAGGAGTATGTGAATTGTGAAATGATGGAATTGAGAAGAAAACAAACACACTTTTTCTTTCTACTTTTTTTGTTTTGGGTTAAGTCCATACTTTTTTTTATCAAATATATATATTCATTGAAGGAGTAAAAGCCCAAAGCAAACTAAAAAAGCCCAAATAACATGGGTCGGATTTGGACCAAATTCAAACCTGATTTGATGTTTAGAGAGAACATTTTGTTGGAAGTTGAACTTAGCCTGATAATGACCCCATGTGTGACATTTTCAAATCAAGTTGATCTGATAATGTCTTCTACTATTATCATCTAGTAAGAGTGTTTGGTACAAACCAACTTAAATTGGTCAAGTGGTTAGCTTACTTGTGCGCTTAAGCAAAGGTCGAAGGTTCGACCGTCTTATGTATGCAGCAATTTATTGACTAACAACAAACCCTTAAATGGAGCACAGATCCGCGACTGATTAATCATTGACCTTTCGGGTTGGAGGATACCGTGGGAAACAAAAAAAAATATTTGGTACCGAATATTAATCCAAAACTTAGTTTAGTGTGAGTTATGAACGCCATTAGTAAAACATTCGTACAAGATAATAGTAGTACAAAACACAAAAACCCCTATAAAAAAAAGAAAACATAGTCTATTGAACAAATCATCCACTATATGACTAGGCAAACACAACTTAACAACAACAATCCAATAAATATCTTGTAGCATCTTCTTCTTATTTTTGGTGAATAATTATTGTGCTATCATTCTTTTAATATGAGGAGATCGGTTTGGAATGAGGTTGATTTACTTGCAAGAAAAATTGAATAGGTATTGCACAATGGTTAGCACTTAACCAGTTTATACCTAATTAAATCCACAAATGGAATGCCTTTTATGAAACATGATAGTGATAATATACAAAGATTTGTATCATTATTATACTAGATTAAAATCACCAAAACATTAAAATTAAACTCAAAGAAAATTATAATTGGATTTAAATTAACCTTTTTCTTTGATCAATTGTTCAATTTTCTTTTCCAACCACACAACACAAACACATCCTACATTTCATATAATATGGATTAAATTTTCAAATTTTGAAAGACTAATTTATTATAACATATTTCATCTAAGAACTAAAGTAGAGTTTTTCTCTTCAAAGTTATATTGATTAATAATTTAATTTATTTTTAAAAAAATATTATAAATCATAAAACAAGTGGGCTTTAATGTTGCAAAAATGGGCCAAAACAAAAGAGGACCATTTGTCAACCCTATTATAGAACCCTCACTTTCTTTTCTCCCAAGTATTTTCTCATCATTCATTACTACTAGTACTAGTACTAGCACCAAATCCCTATTCTCATAACCCTTTCTTTCTTTCTCACTCACTCATAATATTTTTTTTTTCTTTCCCCTTTTTTTCCTTTATTCCCATTCGTTCATCTTCAACACCCCACACACCCCAGATTCTCTCCTTCGTTCTCTGCGTCTTCCCTCACCAAAGTTCGATTCTTTTCCGTCAGATCCGAAACACCCACTTCTCAAAAACCCCTCTCTTGTTAACTATCCATGACGCTTGGCTCGGCTGGATCTAGTGTCGTGGGTGAGACACTACCCCCTAAATTACCCTACCTTCTCTTTACGACGTCGTTTTGATTTTTTTTTTCAGCTTTTAATGTATATTTTTTGGGTTTTGTTGAAAATTCGTTTCTGGGTGCGTCTAGGTTTTGCTCATGTTTATGTGCCGTTGACCTAGAACATTCGATGCAGTCTTGCGGTCTTTTTAATTTTAAAAATTAAATGTTAATAATACTAATTTTTCTATCTGATTTTTCTGTTTTTTATTTCATTTTATGCCGGTCGATTTCGGATCGGCGACTGCAGTTTTCTAGCTTGGATTTTAATGTTTAACTTTTTTTTTTAAATTTCGGAACGATTTTTTTTTTTGATTTTACTTTGATTGATGCGTTAATTACTTGCGTTGTGTTTGGGGTTATACTTTTTTTATTAAATAAAAAGTTTGATTGAACCCCGAAGTGATGTCTACACCTAGAAATACCTTGGTTAATGTGATTGATTCATTGATGTGTTAATAGTTAGAGAAGGTTACATCGGTTGCAATTGCATGAGTTAATCATGGCCATTTGTGCAATGATTTTGAGGTTTCAAATATGCTACACTTGTTTATTTTCCTTTAGAATAGGACTTCAAAACTAGTATGATTGAAATTTGGTAGAATGGGTGTAATATTAGGTTTATATGGTGTTTTCTTCAAATGAAACTTTTGAGAATTGTAAATTGTAAGTATGGGTTGTTAATGTGTATTTGATTATGCCTGAGTGCAGTTCCTAGGAACTTCAGATTGCTGGAAGAACTCGAACGCGGGGAGAAAGGGATTGGAGATGGCACAGTTAGCTATGGAATGGATGATGGAGATGACATTTACATGAGATCTTGGACTGGCACCATCATTGGTCCTCACAATGTAAAATGTTTCTGTCAATGCTCGACATGTTTTCTAGTATACTTGTGTGTGAAATCAGTTATCTTGTTTGAACAATATAACATATCAGAACCAGTTTGTGTGTAGAAGCTAATAATTATAAAATCAGAGTCCTCGCGTTCTGCTCATAGCAACATAACATTTGTTAATAACATGTTTCCTGTATCGAACTCTTCTCTTGTGTATCTCTCCATGCTTACTGGCTTTCATTCTGCAACTTTAGTTTGCATGATGATGTTGATAGCTATTATAGTATTGAAATGCTGTGATGTATCTTATGGTTATCGACATGATGTGATTAGTATAGCAAGTTTATTCCAGTTGCAAAGAAATCTGGAGCATAAATTATTTGTCTATCGATAAATTAGAAAATTTGTGCTGACTATATCTCTTAACTTGCTTTTACTTTGTGTATAAGTAGTTGTCTGCTTGCAGGTTCACTAATTGTGATATTTTTTCTTTTATCTTTTTTGCCATTAGACTGTACATGAAGGAAGAATTTATCAATTGAAGCTGTTTTGTGACAAAGACTACCCAGAAAAGCCCCCAAGTGTTCGGTTTCATTCAAGGATCAATATGACTTGTGTTAATCATGAAACTGGAGTGGTACCATTTATAATTCTGCACGAGCTTTCAGCTTTTAAATATTGTTTCTTTAGTGCATATTATTCTGAGATATATAAACAATTCTAACTAGTAACTACATTCTTTTCCACTTTGAATTCTCAATTTATGATAATTTTGAGGTAATTCTATCACATATATAGCAATTTTTTAAGGGAACATCCTGAATATATGTATATATATTTCATTTCATTTCATTTATACTCGATGTGAAAGTACAGGATTGCCTCATAACCATTCTATGCCACTTATCATAAATATGAGAATTTCTGTCTGCTTTTGGGAACTTGATGATGAGTTATCTGTGTATCTAGTTTTTATAGAATTGTAAATGAAACAGGTTGAACCTAAGAAATTCGGTCTTCTTGCAAATTGGCAAAGAGAGTACACCATGGAGGATATACTGACCCAGCTGAAGAAGGAAATGGCGGCTCCTCATAACCGGAAGCTCGTGCAGCCTCCAGAGGGCACCTACTTTTAGCGTCATCCAAGGTCGTCATACAGATGTTGGATCATATTGCATTTGCTGTATGCAATATATAGTGTGTAATGCTTTGTGGATCCTTCTGAATTGAAGAACATATAGGGGAATGCCCCAAAAAAGCTTCATATTTTCCCTCTCCATCCATGGCTTCAGAGTTGTTTTTGTTGTCCTTACTTTGTTATCTGTGCTGAAGGGGATGCTGTTTGATTGAAAAAAATTTACTGTGTGTGTCAAAAATATTGAAAGCAACTCTTTCTAAGTAGTAATTTTCCCTTCTTATTTACATCAGTGCTTTCATTTTTTAGACTTGTTTTACTCTTTGCTTTAATTTTCTTTCTGCCTTGTAAGTATTAACTGTTTAAGAAATCTGAAGCCAAATGGAAAAGTAGCAATTGCTTTTTTGGATGTGGTTGAATAACACATGAAATTTATTTAAGTAAATTTTACTTTTGCTTATTTTAATTAGATATAGTTTATGTGAATTATTTGAAATCACACTAAAGATAAAAGATGTTGCCGTAAGTGGAAGGGTTTGACCTCAAACAAACTTGAAGTGAACCCTTGCTAATAGTGCATTTGAATTTTGAAACTTAGTTGTGGATGAAGATTCAGTAATGTTCGTTGTATAATAGAAATACATTCAACTAGTATTCTATATATATAATACATATTATGCATTATCTATAGCATACGGTGGACATTAGTTGAACGTATTTCATTTGTACGATAAATATTATTGGACGAAGATTTGAGAACAAATCATGTAACCACTATTAATAAATTGTTCCAATCATTAACTAGCTTGAGTTTTAAATAAAGAACACAAGATAGCATTGAAACCAAACCAAATGTGTGAGGGAAGGGTCACAAAATTATACCTAATATTTGTGAGATTGTTGTGTCCACACACTTCCATTTATTAGAACATAAGATTTGTATATTTTTTTTACTTTTAAAAAGTTAGGACACATGCCACACAAAATAGATCATGATAAAATCAAAATTATTATCTTTAAATTAATCTAAATGTGATATATAAACTTTATATTTTGTATTTTCATTTCCATTACCTCTGCTTTTTTGCCTTGTCCTACCAATATTATATTTATTATATCAAATAATATTGTCAAAAAGATTATAATGCATGTTAAACATTTGCATTACAATTCTAATGACAATTGACAAGTATGCATGGGCGGCGACAACTTGTATAAAACATTTAACAATTAATCATGTGTGTGATTTCCTAGTCAAAGTGTTCATACCTCAAGAGACTAAGTCATTTTCAACCCCACTTCCTTGGATATAAGTTGGTGTCATGGTACATTTCTTTAAATTTTTCTAATTTAATGTTGACCTCTTATAAAATTATAAATCGTTAATTTTCTCATCAAAATTTGAATTTGTGTATTTTTCAAAAAATTACCCTATATCTTTGTTCAAACTGCTAAAAGAATTGATGTATTTCATTAGAGAAATGCTCTTTGTAAATTAGAAATTCACCAATCATATAGAATAATTCAATTTATTAAAATTATTAATCTAACTTTTAATATTATATATTAATTCAACACTTTAAAAGTTAGATTAATGATTTAAAAAATTGAATTATAATATATGATGACTGGTTTTATGGTACATATAGTACTACTTATTTTTTTTATAACAGTAACAAACTAATAATATAAAATTAAATACATTTTTTCATATAAAGATTTTTATAGCATCAAATTTACATCAATTGAAGTATATTAATGTATAAAATTCTTTTTAGTTTTAATACATCAAAATTAACCATTTTAATGCAAGAATCATATGTTTCTATTTTTCTATAAGAATTTTATTTTATTCAATGCATCTAAGTAAACAATTGAATAAATTGCGAAAAGTATGTGTTATTAGTAGGTTTAATAATAAATGAACAAATAGAAAAAAAAAATATCCCTTCTTATTCTCTCATCAATCCCTGCCTAAACTAAATTGCGAAAATCACAAAAAATTTAACAAACTTTTTTTTTTAAAAAAAATTCAAGATATTTTTCTCTCACCACCATTATCTCATTCTTGATAAACAAGCAATTATTGTGATTTCAAATTATCACCAAATAAAAAAAATTAAATTAAATTAAAGAAAATTTAAAAAAAAGGGCCAAAACCAAAGAACCACCAGGACGACGAGGAAGAGTAACGCAATCTCCACAACTTCGCCATTTTCTCTATAAAACTTCCCAAATTCCATTTCTTGGTTCTTCTTCTTCTTCCTCAATCCATCACCATCAAACCCTAAAACTGAAAATTCCCCAAATTTATAAAATAAAATTCAAAAAAAAAAAAAAATTCAAATTCTAGAAGCTGCGGTTTATCAAAACCTCCAGCTACCAACAACAACCACCACAGCGATGCTTCTCTCTCCGCCGCCGCCGCCGCCGCCGATACCACCACCGCAACAAGCCGTTGTAACGCGATCCGTGTGGTCCTCGAACCTTGAGTCGGAGTTCCGGCTGATCCGTTCCGTGATTGATTCTTACCCTCTCATAGCAATGGACACAGAGTTTCCAGGCGTCATCGTTCGTGGCCCCGATGCCGCCACCTCCGCCGCGGATCCCAGTCTCCGGCGACCCTCCGCACACTACTCCGTCCTCAAGGCAAACGTCGACCGCCTGCCGATCATTCAGATCGGAATCTCGCTGTCTGACAATCGAGGTAACCTCCCGAACCTAGGAACCTCCGAATACTTCATCTGGGAATTCAATTTTAGCGACTTCGACGTTTCACGTGACCCGCACGCGCACGATTCCGTTGAGCTTCTCCGTCGTCAGGGTATCGATTTCGAGAAGAATCTTGAATTCGGTATTGAATCGAAGCAATTCGCGGAGCTCTTGATGTCGTCGGGGCTCGTTTGCAACGACGAGGTTTCGTGGGTTACGTTCCACAGCGCTTACGATTTTGGGTACATGGTGAAGATGCTGACGCAGCGACCGCTACCGGAGGAATTGGGTAAATTTTTGGGGCTTGTTAGGGTTTTCTTTGGGGATAGGGTTTATGATGTGAAGCACATGATGAAGTTCTGTTCCAACCTCTATGGAGGATTGGATAGGGTTTGCAAGATGCTGAAGGTGGAAAGGATCGTTGGGAAGAGCCACCAAGCTGGTTCTGATAGCTTGCTTACGCTTCACGCATTTAGGAAGATCAGAGAGGTTTACTTTAGGAAGAACTATGAAGATGATGATGATGGTGATGGGTTACTAAAGTATGCTGGTGTATTGTATGGATTGGAAGAGATTTTCTGAAAAAAACAACAAAATTTTAGTGAGTATTCTTTTAGATGTCATTATAATTTGATGTGGAGAAATTGGGAAATCTATGTTAACTTGTAGGTTTCTCTTGGGTTATTTCTTGCTCTCTTTTCTGCACTCTGCAGTTATAAGGGATAAATGTACACATCTGGGTTTTATCAATGTTATTAGCTCTCTGATATTTCCTTTGAATTATGTGCATCTGAATCCTTTTCTTTTCTTGCACTCTTGATGTTTTTGTGTTCATGGAGATTATTACATGTTTGGATTTCGGTTCAGTTTGCCCAAAACCATAGTTCGGAGTTAGGTAATAATTTTAAGGCTCATCAAACAAATGATGTTCTTGAGGCCCTTTTGTGTTTCAAACCAGTGGAGGATCCAGATGATTTCAGATGTTATGTATGTGTGTATGTGTGTTGTTGATTTCGGGTGTGATTGTTGTTTATGCTTCTCACTCTCCCTTTTTTTTTCAGTAAGTTCTTGTTTTGATTTAAAACAATGGTACTTCTTAAACTTGTATAGGTTCTCAAGATAATTAGAGTTAGAGTTAGAGTTAGAGTTAAATCCATTTTCTTCGAAGAGCTTTTCTGGATTCACCCTTCATCTATTTGTTTTTGTGGGGGATTGCTCTAAAAATTGAAATGTCCTCCCTTACAAGTAATTCTTTCTCTGCTTGATGGAAACTACAAGAGAGCCAAGAAAAGATGGTATCTTTTGCAGATTCATTACTTGGTATCTTTTGACAAGATGTTTACCAGAAAATCCTGTTGAAGTGTCTGTTCAGTACTCAGTTCATGTTCATTGATTCATGAATCTCTTTCTGGCTTAAAGAAGAAAACAAGGGATTCCCCCTGTTAGTTTGCCCCAATGCATTTTAGTTGAGACCCTCTTTAGCAAATTCACCTCCCTATTTAAGATGTCCTTTGGTATTTGGATACATTTCTGTCTTTCGGGTTGAAAAAGCTGTCTGTTTGAAGAGCCTAACATGGATAGTGGATTCAACTGAAACATGCTTCTTGGCATTTGGATGACATTGTTATTATTTTAAAATTTTTGCATTACTAAAACTGAATAGTTGAAAGGCCTAGCATCAGTATTCAATTGCAACATGATTCTTGGCTTTTGGATTACTTATATTGTGGACTGGTTGCAGAAACTGTATTGTTTAAGAATTAAGAGCATAGATTGTACAGTCAGTTCTATTGGAACATGTTTTTGGCAATTGGATGTGAATGACTTGTATCATTTGGTTGCAAAAGCTGCATTATTAAGGAGCATAGCATGTACAATAGGGTCAATTTTGACATGTTTTTGGCTTTGGATGACTTGTGCCCTTGGGTTGTGAAGCAAATGCTGCATTGTTGAAGAGCATAGCATTATGCAGGTTCAATGGCTTGATCCCTTTGGCTTAATTTCATTGCAGTTAACTTTCTCATGAAATTTATAGATACGGATAAAACTACTCTTCCTTTTTTTTCTTCTATCCTTTACAATGTAGCATGTACAACATTATTTTGATCAATCAAATGGTTGTGCAAATGAAAAATTATCTGCAGATAATTTGTTATGCATATTTTTGAAACACATTGTAGGTAAACATACGGTAGAAATTGAAGGTTATAGTCTTTATTTCACGGCGTTAGTGATAATTTCCTCTACTCATTATTTAATTTTCAAGGAACATTATCATGAAATATTTATTTGTTATTGATGATGACATCCTCTACTATATTTAAATTTTTCGAGGAAAATCATAAATAATGATTACCTCTACTAATTTTGAATTTTCGAAGAAAATAATTATTTTATCAATATTTGTCGCGAGATGATCTCCTTTACTAATTTTGAATTTTCGAGAAAGATCATGATAAAGAAAAATTTAAACAATGATTTCCTCTACTAATTTCGAACTTTCAAGGAAACCAAAGATATAACCTCAAGAGCATCAGATAGATTTTTACTTGACAGGTATCCCGATCATCTCCTAATCTTTTTGTTATCGGCTAAATAATAGTACAACAATATTTTTAAAAAGGTTGGCTCGACATGGGTTCCATGCTCCTACGTACAATAAGGAATTCAAAACCACATAGTTCTTACAATTTTGCATTTGTTATTTTCATATTTTTTAATTTATTTTTAGCATTTCATTTTGTTCTTTTTATCATTAAAACACAGGTCCAATCAAAAACTAAACGGGGCTTTGAGCCCAAAATAAAAATAAAAGCCTGAATAGGCATTGGATAAAAATATAAGAAGCAGCCCAAATCATACACAAACACCCACAATTAAATCCCAAACCCATATTCTCATAATTAGGGTTGAATTAAAATGAAAGAGGGGTGAATGGGGAGCCGTTAGAGGGAAAGGGATAGAGAGAGAAACCGCATGGGGAAGGAGGAGCGACGGCGAGAGAAAGAGAACCGCGACTCCGCGGCCGCCGATAAGGGGAGGAAGATGCCACCGCGGTGAAGGAAGAGAAAGAAGGTTCGGAGAGAGAGAGGGATGGAGGGCGAAAAGGAAGGCGGCCGCGGGAGGGGAAAAACAGAGTGGCGCCAGCCTCGGCCAAATCGGAGCTTGCAGGCATGGAAAGGGATGACGGCTGTGGTCCTCGCGGCTACGAGGCGCCGTGACTGTCGCTGCCGCGACCAAGGGGAGAGACCGAACAGAGGAGGAAGAGGACCGGAGGGAGCAGCTTTCACGGTGTATACTGTTGATAGTGGTGGCTCGAGGGCGGATAAAAGAGATCCGAGGCTGAAGGAGGTGGTTGCGACGGGGCTTTGCTGTTGCTGGGAGGAGAAGGCTACTTCGCTGCTGCTGCCGGCGCTGCTTCCGTTCGATGCTGCCGGAGTCGAGGCGAGACTGAGAAAGGAGGAGTAGTGCCGACCGCTGCTTGACCGAGGTAGCAGGAAGGAAGGCGGCCGCTGCTGCTCCCCGGTGGTTAGTTTACTACTCCCTCGGTTCTTTTCTTTGTATTTTTGTTTTCTTTTGTTTTTTGTTTTTACTGAAGATGATGATGGATGAACTGAGGGGTGATGCTGATGGTGAAGGTGGATGCAGTGGTGATGCTATTTTTGATCTTCTGTGTTGTTTTCTTTGTATTGTTGTGCATTTGATTATCTATCTGTTTAACATATAATTTGGACTGTGAATTTTTGGACAGGATTTTGATTGAAATGGTTTCTGGATTAGTGTTTGAATTGAGTGAGATTTGTGATAGACTTTGATTCAAGAACATGCATTATTTAGGAAGTAGGAATTCTGAGGGATTGTATTAATGATTGTTTAAGGAAAGAATTAAGAAATACCACTATGAATGAGAAATGCAAGGGAGAAATATATACACAACAACAATACCCTTCTTCAAGTGAAGCGAAACTCCTAGAACAAGGTTCAATCAATTCATAATTAACTTCTCTAAATCCCCTAGGTGTTGTACCATACATCACATAATCCTTGTGCCAAGTTGGACATTTTCTAATTCTTGGGCCCAACTCTTCTAGCCCATTTCTCCCATTTCTTTCAGGATTTGCTCTTTCTATTCCTTCATCTTTCCTTTATGAGCCAACTCTAAGTCCTTCCTCCACATCATCTGGGTCAGATGTATCAAGTATCCCACTTCCTCTATGACTTTGTCTCCAAGGTCAATTTCGGGAAACTGTTGTTGTAATTCCTTGAGATCAATCCAGGTGGTCTCGTGGCGAGGAACTCCCTCCCAATCAACGGGCAATGACTTCGCGGGGAGCAATGATGGCAGCAGGGCGTAGCTGAAGCGATGGTGGCAAATCGGGCTCCGTGGGTGCGTGCAGCGGTGGTGGACCGTGAAAGGGTTTTAAGACCGACACATGGAAAACGAGGTGGACCGCACAAGACTCTGGCAACTCCAGACGGTAAGCCACCTTTCCCACCCTCTGAGTCACATTGTAAGGTCCATAGTACCTCTTGAGTAGTTTGCTGTGTGGTTCCATAGCTAGAGAACGTTGTCTATAGGGATTCACCTTGAGTAGCACCCAATCCCCAACTATGACTTCCTTGTCTCTTCAGTGTTGATCCGCTTGCTTCCTCATATTTTGCTGAGCACGTTGTAAGAAATGAACCAGCTCCCTATTGAGGACCACTCTAGCTCTAAGAATTTCATCAACTTCCATCATTGTTGTAGCTCCTAGAGAGTAACCTGGTAACAATTTCATAGGAAATCCAAAGAGAGCTTCGTTAGGACTCATAAAAATCATTTTGATCAAATCTGACAACAATGTCATCTAAAAACGAATCCTAAGTATGCTGAATGTTGTTACTCACTACCCAATGGTACCAAGAGTAAGGAGGACCAGTTAATTGAAATGAAATCATTCTTATTCTCATGTATTTCGGCACATCAAACCATTCAAAATACTCTCTAACTTTAAAGACCCACTCATCAATCCTTTCACCATCAAACATAGGGAGATCAACCCTCATACCTCTATTTCCAGTACCGAATTTCTGATGAGTGTGTGAATAACGTTTGGTGTGATTCTCAACTTCAGAATCAGAATCTTCTTCCATTGGCTTCTTTTTTATTGATTCTGCTAGAATCTTTTTGATTTCTTCCATGGAGGACAACCGACCATTGGTGTTGGAGACCTTGCTGTTGATCTCAACCTGACCACGCTGCAATGCTGCAATCTCTGCTTGGGATCTTCGGAGTTCAGCGGCATCCTGCATCTCTCAATGAAAGCACTAATGATAGACTTTGATTTAAGAACATACAGTATTTAGGAAGTAGGAATTCTGAGGGATTGTATTAATAATTGTTTAAGGAAAGACAATTAAGAAATACCACTAGGAATGAGAAATGCAATAGGGAAATATAGACACAACAACAATACCCTTCTTCGAGTGAAGGGAAACTCCTAGAACAAAGTTCTATGAAATCAAAACTAACTTCTCCAAATCCCTTAGGTGTTGTACCATACAATATATTACTATGAAAGTATAACTAACTTCCCATGTTCTGTCAACTACATCACATAATCCTTGTGCCAAGTTGGACGTTTCTAATTCTTGGGCCCAACTCTTGCTATTGCTGTTGGTGTTTTTCTGTGATTGGAATGATATGAATTTAGGCTTACTATGGCTAGAATATGAGTATCAAAGTGTGTATGGGGAAATACAGAGTAGGAAATGCAATTCAGACCCCCCCTTAGTAATTTCATGATTTTTTTTTACATGTACTAGAAATTGAAGTCTATAGGCTTTAAAATGTAAGATTTCATTCATTTTTCTAGAACCACCATAAAACAAAAGCTATAGACTTCAAATTATGTAATTTAATGAATTTTTTACACATATTAAAAATTGAAGGATATATGCTTTAAAATGTGACATTTTACTAATTTTTCTAGAACCACCATAAAACAAAGTCTATAAACTTCAAATTATGTAATTTCATGATTTTTTACATATAGTAGAAATCGAAGTCTATAGGATTAAAAATGTGAGATTTTTCTAATTTTTCTAAAACCACTATAAAAGAAAGGCTATAATAGACTTCAAATTATGTAATTTGATTATTTTTTTACATATACTAGAAATTAAAGTCTATAGGCTCTAAACTGTGAGATTTTACTAATTTTTCTAGAACCACCATAAAACAAAGGCTATAGCCTTCAAATTATGTTATTTCATGAATTTTTTACATATACTAGAAATTGAAGGCTATAGGCTTTAAAATGAGATTATTTTAATTTTTCTAGAACCACCATAAAATAAAGGCTATAGACTTCGAAGTGTGTAATTTCATGAATTTTTTACATATACTAGAAATTGAAGACTATGAGCTTTAAAATGTGAGATTTTTCTAATTTTTCTAGAACCGCCATAAAACAAAGGCTATAGACTTAAAATTATGAAATTTCATGAATTTTTTACATATACTAGGCTTTAAAATGTGAGATTTCATTCATTTTTTTAGAACTACCATAAAACAAAAGCTATAGACTTCAAACTATGTAATTTAATGAATTTTTTACATATATTGAAAATTGAAGGATATATGCTTTAAATGTGACATTTCACTAATTTTTCTAAAATCACCATAAAATAAAGTCTATAAACTTCAAATTATGTAGTTTCATGATTTTTTTACATATAGTAGCAATCAAAGTCTACAGGGTTAAAAATGTGAGATTTCACTAATTTTTCTAAAACCACCATAAAACAAAGGCTATAGACTTCAAATTATGTAATTTCATGATATTTTTGCATATACTAGAAATTGAAGTCTATAGGCTTGAAAATGTGAGATTTTACTAGTTTTTCTAGAACCACCATAAAACAAAGGCTATAGCCTTCGAATTATGTAATTTCATGAATTTTTTACATATACTAGAAATTGAAGGCTATAGGCTTTAAATTGTGAGATTTTACTAATTTTTCTAAAACCATAAAACAAAGGCTATAAAAGTCGAATTATGTAATTTCATGTATTTTTTGCATATACTAGAAATTGAAGGATATAGTCTTTAAAAATTGAAATTTCACTAATTTTTCTAGAACCACCATAAAACAAAAGCTATAAACATAAAATTATGTAATTTCATGAATTTTTTACATATACTAGCAATTGAAGGCTATAGGTTTTAAAATGTGACATTTCACTAATTTTTCTTGAACCACCATAAAATAAAGACTATAGACTTCAAATTCTATAATTTCATGATTTTTTTACATATAGTAGAAATTGAAGGCTATTATACTTTAAAATGTGAGATTTCACTAATTTTTCTAGAACCACCATAAAACAAAGGCTATGGACTTCAAATTATGTAATTTCATGAATTTTTTACATATAGTAGAAATTGAAGGCCATAAGCTTTAAAATGTGAGATTTTACTAATTTTTCTAGAACCACCATAAAACAAAGGCTATATATAGACTTCGAATTATGTAATTTCATGAATTTTTTACATATATTAGAAATTGAAGGATATAGTCTTTAAAAATTAAAATTTCACTAATTTTTCTAGAACCATCATAAAAAAAAGGCTATAGACTTAAAATTATGTAATTTCATGAATTTTTTACATATACTAGAAATTGAAGGCTATAGGCTTTAAAATGTGAGATTTCACTAATTTTTCTTGAACCACCATAAAACAAAGGCTATAATAGACTTCGAATTATGTAATTTTATGAATTTTTTACATATACTAGAAATTGAAGGCTATAGTCTTTAATATGTGAGATTTTACTAATTTTTCTAGAATCACCATAAAACAAAGGCTATAGACTTCAAATTATGTAATTTCATGAATTTTTTACATATAATAGAAATTGAAGGCTATATGCTTTAAAATGTGAGATTTCACTAAATTTTCTAGAACGACCATAAAACAAAGACTATAGACTTCAAATTATGTAATTTCATGATTTTTTTTACATGTACTAGAAATTGAAGTCTATAGGCTTTAAAATGTGAGATTTCATTCATTTTCCTAAAACCACCATAAAATAAAAGCTATAGACTACAAATTATGTAATTTAATGAATTTTTTACACATTAAAAATTGAAGACTATATGCTTTAAAATGTGACATTTCACTAATTTTTCTAGAACCACCATAAAACAAAGTCTATAAACTTCAAATTATGTAATTTCATGATTTTTTTACATATAGTAGAAATCGATGTCTATAGGATTAAAAATGTAAGATTTCACTAATTTTTCTAAAATCACCATAAAACACAGGCTATAGACTTCAAATTATGTAATTTGATTATTTTTTTACATATACTAGAAATTAAAGTCTATAGGCTCTAAAATGTGAGATTTTACTAATTTCTCTAGAACCACCATAAAACAAAGGCTATAGCCTTCAAATTATGTTATTTCATGAGTTTTTTACAAATACTAGAAATTGAAGGCTATAGGCTTTAAAATCTGAGATTTTTTTAATTTTTCTAGAACCACCATAAAACAAAGGCTATAGACTTTGAAGTGTGTAATTTCATGAATTTTTTACATATACTACAAATTGAACACTATGGGCTTTAAAATGCGAGATTTTTCTAATTTTTCTAGAACCGCCATAAAACAAAGGCTATAGACTTAAAATTATGTAATTTCATGAATTTTTTACATATACTAGGCTTTAAAATGTGAGATTTCATTCATTTTTTTAAAACTACCATAAAACAAAAGCTATAGATTTCAAACTATGTAATTTAATGAATTTTTTTACATATATTGAAAATTGAAGGCTATATGCTTTAAATGTGACATTTCACTAATTTTTCTAGAACCACCATAAAACAAAGTCTATAAACTTCAAATTATGTAGTTTCATGATTTTTTTACAAATAGTAGCAATCGAAGTCTATAGGATTAAAAATGTGAGATTTCACTAATTTTTCTAAAATCACCATAAAACAAAGGCTATAGACTTCAAATTATGTATTTTTATGATTATTTTACATATACTAGAAATTGAAGTCTATAGGCTTTAAAATGTGAGATTTTACTAATTTTTCTAGAACCACCATAAAACAAAGGCTATAGATTTCAAATTGTGTAATTTCATGAATTTTTTACATATATTAGAAATTGAAGGCTATAGGCTTTAAAATGTGAAATTTCACTAATTTTTCTAGAACCACGATAAAACAAAGACTATAGACCTCGAATTATGTAATTTCATGAATTTTTTGCATATACTAGAAATTGAAGGATATAGTATTTAAAAATTGAAATTTCACTAATTTTTCTAGAACCACTATAAAACAAAGGCTATAGACTTAAAATTATGTAATTTCATGAATTTTTTACATATACTAGAAATTGAAGGCTATAGGCTTTAAAATGTGAGATTTCACTAATTTTTTTTGAACCACCTTAAAATAAAGACTATAGACTTCAAATTCTGTAATTTCATGATTTTTTTACATATAGTAGAAATTGAAGGCTATATGCTTTAAAATGTGAGATTTCACTAATTTTTCTAGAACCACCATAAAATAAAGGCTATGGACTTCAAATTATGTAATTTCATGAATTTTTTACATATACTAGAAATTGAAGTCTATAGGCTTTAAAATGTGTGAATTCACTAATTTCTCTAGAACCACCATAAAATAAAGGCTATAGACTTAAAATTATGTAATTTCATGAATTATTTTACATATAATAGGCTTTAAAATGTGAGATTTCATTCATTTTTCTAGAACCACCATAAAACAAAAGTTATAGACTTCAAATTATGTAATTTAATGAATTTTTTACATATATTAAACATTGAAGTCTATATGCTTTAAAATGTGACATTTCACTAATTTTTCTAGACCGGGTGACCTTTCTCGGGCATGTGGTGTCTAGGGACGGGATTATGGTAGATCCGAAGAAAGTCGAGGCAGTACAGAAGTGGCTGAGGCCTACGACGGTGACCGAGATCCGTAGCTTCTTGGGTCTTGCTGGTCACTATCGGAGGTTTGTTAAGGATTTCTCAAGGATAGCAGCCCCTCTCACCCAGTTAATCCAGAAGAGTGTGCTTTCCAGTGGTCGGAAGCTTGTGAGGAAAGTTTTCAGAGGTTGAAGGAGTCCTTGACCATCGCTCCTGTCTTGGTTTTGCCTTCGGGTTCCGGAGGGTATTCAGTGTGCTGCGATGCCTCTCGGATTGGACTTGGTTGTGTGCCGACGCAGCATGGGAAAGTTATTGCTTATGCATCAAGTAAGCTGAAGAGACACGAGCAGAACTACCCTACCCATGACTTGGTGGAGATGGCTGCGGTTGTTTTTGCTCTTGAGATCTGGAGACACTACCTCTACGGAGAGACATGTGAGATTTACACCGACTACAGGAGTTTGAAGTATATCTTTCAGCAGAAGGATCTTAATTTGAGGCAGAGGAGGTGAATGGAGTTGCTTAAGGATTATGATTGCCCCATTCTGTATCACCCAGGGAAGGCGAATGTCGTTGCCGATGCACTGAGTAGGAAGTCTATGGGTAGTTTAGCCCATATTGCTCCCGTAAAGAGGCTGTTGGTGGAAGAGATTCACCGTTTGGAGGCTGAAGGTATGCATTTTGAGCTGGGAGGATCGGGAGTGCTCTTGGCTCATGTGCGGGCTCAGTCCATCCTAGTGGATCAGATAAAGTCTGTGCAGCGAGGATATCCGAGGCTAGTGGAGCTGGTGACGGAGGTTAGTGAAGGGAAGAACTCGACGCTCTCTTTGGACTCGGAGGGAGTGCTACGTTGTGGGCAAAGTTGTGTGTTCCGGATGGGGGTAGTTTGAGGAGGCTTATTCTGGACGGAATGCTTGAGGTTCGGTAAGAAAGGAAAGCTGAGTCCTCGGAATGTCGGACCTTTTAAGATCTTGGATCGGATTGGGGCAGTGGCCTATCATTTGGCACTTCCACCGGAGATGTCCTCAATCCATCCCGTTTTCCATGTGTCCATGTTGATGAAGTATCTATCTGATCCGTCTCATGTGATCGAACATCAAGTGTTACCCTTGGATGAGAATTTGGCATACAAGGAGGAACCGGTGGCTATTGTTGATCGGCAGGTGAGGAAACTCCGTGCTAAGGAATTGGCTACAGTGAAGGTGGTTTGGCGAAACCACTCTGGTCAAGAGGCTACATGGAAGCCCGAGGAAGCCATGCGGGATAAGTATCTGCACCTCTTTCATGATTCAGTTAATCTCCTTTCCCTTCTGTGTATGAATTCGGGGTCCGAATTCTTTAAGGGGGAAAGATTGTAATACCTCGGGTATCCTGAGTTAGTTTGAGTAAGAGATCACGGTGCACCGGGGAGTTAGAACCACGTGGGTCCCACCTCCCCACTCATTTTTCCTTCTTTTGTTCCTTTCTTCCCTTCCATTCCCGTAACTCTCTCCCTCTCTTTTTCCCTTTCTTCCTTTCTTCCCCATTTCATCTCCCTCTCTCAAATCTCTCACCCAAACCCCATTGTTGTCCAAGATCAATTTATCAATCATCATCTAGTATATTGTGGGTAAGTGTAGTGTATTTCTTTTTCTTTCTTGGTGTATTTTCTCTTTGATTTCGGATTTGGGGGTTAGGGTTTACTATTGGGGGTTTTGATTTTTGTTGAAAAATTGAGGTTTGTGATGTGTTCTCTAGGGTCTCAACCAACTAGGGAAGCTCCGGGTGGTGTCTTGGAGCTCATTGGAGTAATTGTGAGTAATGGGTTATTTATGGTTTATGTTTGATTTTGAATGATTTTGTGAATTTCTTGCTATGATAGTTGATAGGGACTGAGATTGGTTGATATATAACTGATATTGTATGTTGGCTGTGTTTGATTTGGATGGGTTGTGGTGAAAATGTGGATTTGGAGATGAATTTTGCGTGATTTTCTGCAGATTTTCGTCTCTGACTCAGGCTGTAATCGATTACAGCGAATTGGTAATCGATTACAGACTGCCTATTTTCGCAAAAATTTTCTTTCAGAACGAAATTTGAAACTCGTAATCGATTACAGACGCATCAGTACAAAAACACTATTTTTAAGACTTAAACTCAAAATCCTTATACATTTAAGTTACGTTTTCAAATCCATATGTTCACCACTACCCCAAACTTGATATTGGGCTGTTTATGATTTTACTATGACGATGATGCGAATATGATGCGATATATGAATACGAAACGATATTAATTAAAGGATGATTAAGATTGGTTGGTTCGGCCTGAGGGGGGCATAGCTCACGAGGTCGAGTTATAATAAAGTCTAAGGAGGAGCTAGGCTCCCGGGACTAAAGTCTGAGGAGGGACTGGGCTCCCGGGACTAAAGATCTGAGGGGGGGCTGGACTCCCGGGATCTCTAATAATAAATACACTTGTAATAACAATACATAAGACGAATTGCGGAATGTGTTGCATGGTGATTATGTGAAGAATTGCTATGGTTGTATATGTGATCATGATATTGTTGCATAAACTGTTTTTAATCTATTATTCACTGAGCGTATGACTCACCCATTCATACAAACCATTTTCAGATTCAGGTACAGATCAAGAGGCGAGTCCTTCCGTTCCTCCAAGCTCTTAGCTTTGGTGAACCTCAATGTTTAGAGGCGCTAGGTTATTTTCTTTTATGTCAGTAGTATGCTCCATAGGCTTACAAACAGGATTGTCGAAGTTATGTATGTGTTGTAAGTCTAATTAAGACTTGTTACATTTCTGTTGGATTTATGTATTATGGATTTATGGGTGATACTTGAGAACCCTATATATGTATGGATTTTATGTATGAATGCATGTTAAAGTAGTTGTAGTTGTTGTTGGTTAGCTAGATTGTGTGTGAATCACAGGTTAAGGCTGACATGAGACTCGGTGTCCCATGTGCCGGTCACGATCCGAGTTGGGTCGTGACAAGGCTTTAAAATGTGAGATTTGACTAATTTTTCTAGAACCACCATAAAATAAAGGCTATAGATTTCAAATTATGTAATTTAATAATTTTTTAACATATAGTACAAATTGAAATCTATAGGATTTAAAATGTGAGATTTCTCTATAATACAAATTGAAATATATAGAATTTACATTATGAAATTACATGATTTTTTTCATATAGTACAAATTGAAAACTATAGGCTTTTTTTACATATAGTACAAATTGATAACTATAGACTTTAAAATGTGAGATTCTCTATTTTTTCAGAATCATTATATAACAAAGACTATAGACTTTAAATTATAAAATTACATGATTTTTTACATATAGTACATATTTAAGGCTATAAGATTTAAAATGTGAGATTTCTCAAATTTTTCTATAAACACTATAAAACAAATATTATAGACTTCAAATTATTGAATTTCATGATTTTTTTACATATAACATTAATAGAAGTATATATATTTTAAAATGTGAGATTCCCCTAATTTTTCTAGAATTAGTATAAAACAAAAGCTATAGAATTTAAATTATGAAATTACATATTTATTTACATATAGTACAAATTGAATGCTATAAGCTTCAAAATGTAAGATTTCTCTATTTTTTTATAAACACTATAAAACAAAGACTAGACTTTAAATTATGAAATTACATGATTTTTTTACGTATAATACAAATTGAAGTTTATATGCTTGAAAATGTGAGATTTCTCTATTTTTTTAGAAACATTAAAAAATAAAGACTATAGAATTTAAAAAATGAAAGATTTTGTCGTTATTGATAAATTACCCATGAAAGATTGAATTAATACGACAAAATGCACCATTGATGAACTCTGGTGAAAACAACATTGACGAAAAAGCTGAGGGTGTCAATGTTACTATTAGAATGTGTAACCCCTGCTTCCTTCCCCAATCCCCAACTTTCTTCTTTCCCCCTCTCATAGCATCTCTCTCTTTCTACTTCCAGCTCCACTTCCATTACACTTCCTCTATTCCCTCACAATCGCCCCTTCTATGTCTCTCTTTTCCATTCTCCCTCAAAGAGCTCTTTTTCTCCCAATCAACTAAGGACTTCAATTCCTTATACTCTTTTTTGTCTCTATTTTTTCTTTTCTTTTCTGCTTTTTGTGCTCACTTATGATCTGTTAACAAACAAATCTTTCTCTTCAGACCCATCTTATTAACTACTTCAAATCACCTTAATTTTTACCTTAGTTTTACTCATTGCTCCATAACCATATCATTTATGTTGGAAAATATAAATATGGTGACTATGGATCTGCGAATGCTTCAAGTATTGGACCATGTGTATGGTGCGTTCGTACACCAGATCAAGATCATCCATTTTTTTTCCAGCGGATAAGTGGAACGAAGCTAGAGATGGTAGAGAAGATTATTAATCAGTTGTTCCAAACAGTGACTTCTTTATGTGAAGGGTTGTTTAGGACCCCTTGTGATGAGCAATAGCTCGATGCATTTCCCCCTGAGAGACACAATGCAAAGCTGGCATTCCTTATGCCCAAGAATGTGCCTCCATATAAAATGGCTTGTGTTGTTCATCTTGGAGGTATTGTGTTTTTGCATTTGGTGCTATGGTTGGTTGGGGAAAAAAGAGATTTGAGTGAAGAAGAGGGCAAAAGAGAAAGGGAAGGAATATGAGGAAATATAATAGAGGAAGATCCGTAAGGAATACAAAGAGAGAATTGTAATGCAGAGGTTGGCTGTGGAAGCTAATGAAGGTGGGGTTGGAAGGAGAAAAAAAGAGCTTTTGTGAGAGGGAGAAAGAAGGAAGGTGGACAACATTGCCACAATCGCACTGTTGAAAGCCACCTCAACTTTCCCATTAACGATGTCACCAGAGTTCACCGTTTCAGCATTTTCTCTTGTGAAATAATTTGTCAATATCATATTTGATGGTTGATTTAGTCAGCGATAAAATCTTTCGTGTTCAATTTTGGTACTACACTCATTATGAAATTATATGATCTTTTACATATCGTACAAATTGATGATTATAAGCTTTAAAATGTTAAATTTCTCTATTTTTCTAGTAACCTTATAAAACAAACACTATAAACTTTAAATTATGAAATTACATAATTTTTTTACATATATTATATATTGAAGACTATATGCTTTAAAATGTTAGATTTTTCTATTTATACTAAAAATATTATAAAACAAAGACTATAGACTTTAAATTATAAAATTATATAATTTCTTTTAAGTATGGTAAAATTAAATATTATATACTTTAAAATATGAGATTTCTTTATTTCTCTAAAAACACTATAAAAAAAAACTATATACTTTAAATTATGAAATTACATAAATCATTTACATATACTGCATATTGAAGACTATAAGCTTTAAAATGTGAGAATTCTCTATTTTTTGTAAAAACATTATAAAATAGAGGTTATAGACTTTAATTTATGAAATTACATGATCTTTTTACATGTAGTAGAAACTGAAGGCTGTATTTTTTAAAATGTAAAATTTCTCTATTTTTTAGAAACACTAAAACAAAGACAATAGATTTTAAATTATAAAATTACATAATTTTTTTACATATACTGCATATTAAAGGTTATAAGTTTTAAAATGTGAGATTTTTCTAATTTTGACCTGTCCATTTTTAATCTTTACATAATTAAATAAAAACATATTTTGGCCCAATTTGGTTTAGCCCAAAAAAATATAAAAAAGAAAAATTCAACTTAACCAATAAATCAAACAAGAGATTTCAGCCCACTACAAAAATTAAATAAATTCTCTTTCCTCTCTCTCAGCCCAAGAGCACCTTGGTGTTTCTTTCTATAATCATAGTAATAAAAAATAAATGATAAAAAAAAATTGAAAGGTGAAAGTGGATCTGTGTACTTTGTTTATCTTGCACAATACAAAATAGGGGTATAAGCGGTTCCGATCCACCCGATAGAACCGATGAATCCGAACCGATCCGAAGGGTTTGGATCGGATCATCGGGTCTGATCGGGTAAAATCCGATGAATCCGACCATTGAATGGTCCGGATATCGGATTTTAAAATTTTGGATCCAATGGAACCGAACCAATCCGATGGAACCGATCAAAATAAAAATAAAAATAAACTATTTTACTTCGGTACTCAGTACTCACTATCCCTAACCCTAAGTCACTCACACCACTCTATCTTCTAAGTCTCTACTCTCTAACTCTCTTAGACTCTTACTAAAAAAACCCTAAGATAGCTAGCCGCCTCCTCCGCCTCCCATTGCCGCTTCCCTCCGCGTCGGCGCCGCTTTCCTTCATCCCTCCTGGTTCGTGATTCTGCGCTTCTCCGTTCTGCGACTCACCGACTCTGCCGGTTCACCATTCGGCGCCGCTTCCCTGCTGGTGTTCGACTATTCGCGATTTTGGGCCGCTTCCGTCCGCGTCGGCGCCGCTTCACTCTGTTGTCGTGCGGCTGTTGAAAGTCTCGAGTCGCGACTCCGTTTCCTCATTCTTGGTCTGCTCTGCTTCACTATGCTTCACCCTCCAGTGCTGGTTGTTCTGCTCTGCTTCAGCTTCTTTGTTTCGTAAATTTTTAATTTTTCTTGTTACTTGTTTCGCTTCTAATTTGTTTGGTTGAATGCTAGTATTGTTTTTTTAATTGTTTGATTGATTATATTGATTTGTTTCTGTTGTAATCTTTTAGTAATTATTTCTATTTCAGAATTTTTTGACAATTTTTAATTTTTTTTTGTCTAATCGGGCATCCAATAATCCGAACCGAACCAACCGAATTTTAATCGGATCCATCGGTTCAGATTTGCTCATGAAAAAGTGATCCATCCGAACCAATCCGAACCGAACTAAAATTGATCGGATCGGATTCATTTTTCCTTCAAATCTGATCCAAACCGATCCGATTACACCCCTAATACAAAAGCATTTGAATCCATTCCGCATTGTCTATTTGCAATAAAAAAAAATTAAAATAAAAGATTATGTTATGAAAAAGAGATTTGATGAATCATTGTGTTTTTTGGCGGGATACCAAAAGAGTGAAAATAAAGGGTTCATTCAAAAAGTTTTTAAAGGGGACTGGACAGAAGAACAGAGCAAGACAAGAGTAGAAAACAAGAAAGCTCAGTATAACTGAAGAGGCAAAGAGAAATTCTGGACAGCTATGAAGAATTATTTAATTATGAGTGGATATTTGTCCTAATTAAATCATAAAATTAATTTTTCTACGACAAAGAATATTTACATAGTAAAAATTAATAATCAATAATAGATTAATTCAGGCATATAAAGAGTCTCAAATCCAGAAAACGAGAGTTCATCCAGAATCACACAAATTCACAGTCCAATTACATTCAGTATCCATAAATGAAAATATAAAAAAATAAAACAAAAACAAAAAAAATATAGCAATTCATCATCATCATCATCATCACAGATCCCATCATCTTCATCATTATCATCTAAAATAATTTGATGTAAAAAAAAATTAAAGAAATGAAGAATCAGAACGAAAGACAAATAAAAAAGGGAAACAGAACACAAAGGGACAGAATCAGTGGTCTACCTTGTGCATCACCATTATTGGGCGCCACCATCACCGCCGGGCAGCAAGCGGCGGCAACCGGTCCCAATAGCAGCAGCAACAGCCGTGTCAACCTCAGCCTCCCTCCAGATCCGGCCGCTGCCTCTCCTCCGCGCGCTCCTCCGTCCTCTGCTAGCATCCGCCGCGGCCGGGAACGTCATGGCTGTCCCGGTTCACTCTCTCTCTCTCTCCTCGTGGTAGACACGGCCGCGGCGCTTCGCATGTGTGGCGGCCGCGATAGCCGCGGCCCTTTCCTTTCCCTCCGGCTTCCACCTCTCTCTTACACAGCCGCCGCCACGCGGTTGGCCTCCACCTAGGCGGCTCCATGGCTGCCGCGGCCCCTCTCTCTCTCCCGCGGTTCGGCTCCCTCTGGGCTCTGTTTCCCCTTCTGAGCCCTAACCCTCCTAATTTGAGGAGTGCGTAAGTTTGTACCTCATGAGATAGTTAATACAAGGGTTGTTAGCATTTTAATAGAAGGGTTATTCACGAACTAGTTTGGGCTTATTTCTTTCTTTTTTTTTTGTAATTGTTGTTGTGAGTGTATGTTTTCTATTGTAAAATGGGCATGTGTAATGTATTTTGTTGTGTTAGATTAATATTATTATTGTTAGTTTTCTCTATTTTTCTATAAATATTATAAAATAAAGACTATAAACTTAAAATTATGAAATTACATTATTATTTTACATATAATAGAAATTGAAGGCTATAGACTTTAAAATATGAGATTTTTCTAATTTTTCTAGAAATACTAAAAAAAAATGACTATAGACTCTACATTATGAAATTACATAATTTTTTTATATATAGTAGAAATTGAAGATTATAGCTTTAAAAGGTAAAATTTCTATATTTTTCTAAAAACAAAACAAAGACTATATGTTGATCCACAAGAGATTATTCATGATTTTTCTCAATTTTTCAAGATATTTTTTACCAAGATGCATATCGAGCCTACTTACGTGTCTGGTTTGGTAGCTCCCAATGTTGATCCAAAGGACAAGTCAAATCTGGGCCCAAGTTAAAAGCCCAACTAACCAAAACCAAAGTGCAACCAAATATAAGCCTAAGAAAAACCTTAACCCAGCCCATCTTGAAAGACAAGCAGCTGCCTTTATTGATAAACCTCAAGCTAACATGGTTTTATTATATATAGCTAGTAAAAATTAAATATTATATATTTCAAAATATGATATTTAGCTATTTCTCTAGATATATTATAAAATAAAAGACTATAGATTTTAAAATATAGAATTACATAATTTTTTATATAGTGTATAAAATGAAAGTTATATACTTTTAATAATTATATATATATATATATATATATATATTGCATAATTTTGTTATGAAATATATAACTAAAGACTATAATTTTTAAAATATTGAATTATATAATTTTTTAAATATAATACAAATTGAAGACTATATACTTTAAAATGTAAGATTTCACTATTTTTTATTCAAAAGAAAAAGACTATAGACTTTAAAATATGTAAGAGTCTAGCTCTAAAATGTGAGTTTAAATTATAAATATGTTTGCAATTAAATGGTATTTACCTTTTGTTATTATCACCCTCTAACACAAATTATATATGGCATTAGACTCTCTTGAGTAATGCTATATATAAACTACAAAATCAACTATCATAAACTACTATATGTAATAATAATTTAACTTTTTAAAATTAATAATTCAATTTTTAAAATATTGAATTAATGTATAATATTAAAAATTGGATTAATAATTTTAAAAATTAAATTATTGCATATGATGACCGATAGTAATTGATTTTGTGATATAAAAAATCATTTATTGACTCTCCTTAACTTTCATTTTTAATTTATTTGTTCAAATAAATATTTCCTTCTACTATATCTAGTGAAATCTTAATTTTATATTATTTTCTAATTACATATTAATAGTCTTGTAAAATGAATTGAAAATCTTCATTATTATATAAGTATTGTCATAGTCAAACTCATAATTCATTCTTTTTCTAGTAACTTTTAATTGTCAATATACCCATTTAATAAATTAATGAAATTCTACCCTAATTAATTTATTTTTTGACTTTTTAACATTAAAATTTAGTAACGACTATGCATGTCATTACTCTTTTTTGACTTTCTTATGAAATAGTCATGTAACAATGGGATATTAAATCAATATGACTTCAAGTCAAATTTAGTCAAATACTTTTTTTTTTAAGGGATTTCTCTTATACCCTATAAAGATCAAGGATATCGGATTCTATATATAATCTGTGGCTAGAAATTTGACATGTATCACATTGACTTAGGATGCTCATATTCATCAAACTCATGATTAAATTATATTATTCGAATTTCCTATTTTTTTATATAAATTTTCTATTGAAGGTGGAGTTTTTAAATTTTGTATTCAAAATACAAACAATCTCTATCGGTCAATTTTTTTTTAGTAATGATATATGTACACCATAAAATCAGCCATTATTAATTACTATATGCAATAATTCGACATTTTAAAACTAGTAATTCAACATTTGGTGATCAATTTTATGGTGTACACGTATCATTTCTCATCTTTTTTACTTATTGTTATCATTATTCATTACATCTTACTCACTCTAGCTACTTCATATCAAGAATAATTCTTTTAGTAAATTCAAAAAATAAAAAAAGGTCAAAATCACAATTAATATAAAATGAAAGCAATATTTAATTTTTGTATCATCTACTACATTTAGTCCCCCAAAGCATTCCAGCATAATAAGTTGGACTGAATTACATTTATTTCTGAAGCCTGAACAAAAAATTAATATAGTAAGAGAAGAAAAATTTAATGTAGTTAGAGAAGAAGAAGAAGAAAAATAGTATTCCTTTAAAAATCTTAAACACACAAACCCAAATCTCTGACTTGTCCCATTAATGCCCCTTCTCTCTCTCTCTCTTTTTGTAGTTTTATACAAATTTCTGAACCTCCAAAACCCATTTTGAACCTTTCCCTCATAACAAAGAAAATAGTTCACAAGAAAATGAAGTTTCTTTCAGTGTTGAAGAAGAACACAAAATCATTTGTGACAAGGTCTTTGCCTTTACCTTGTCAACAACAACCTAGAACCCTTTCTTTCAATGGCTTAGCCAACAACATGAAAAACAATGACATGTTGAAAACAATTAACTCTGTTTACAACATAGAAGCCATCACTAACATGTTTGAAACAGAGCCAATTGAAGAATCCCCTGACTCTATTATCTTCACTGACCCATCTCTTGAGTGTGCTAGTAATTTCTCATCAGTCTCATCAGAAATTTATGATTCCGGGGATGGAAAGGTTGATCCAATTCTTGAGAATGTCATCGGCCAATTGCGCCGGTCCGACCGGATTTTCTTCCAATTTGATGAATCAAGATCAATTGTTGAGGCCAAGGGTGATGAGAATAACAATGACAATAACAACAATAAGAATAATAACAATTTGTTATTGCCAATGTGGTTGGTGAGGGATAGTGTTACAATGGCTGTGAATTCAAAAGACCCTTATGAGGATTTCAAGAATTCTATGGAGGAAATGGTGAATGTTCATGGTTTGAAGGATAATTGGGAGGCTCTTGAAGATCTTTTGTGTCACTACTTGAAGATCAATGGTGAAATAAATCATGGCTTTATTGTGAGTGCTTTTGTTGATTTAATTTTGGGTGTTGAATCTTCATCATCTTATTATTATTATTCTTCTAGTAATAATAATAATGATTCTCCTTTATCTTTTAATAGCAATTATTTTCAAGCATCATCTTCTTGTGGCACTAATCTTTGTATAGAAGGTGGTGAAAGGGAGAGTCATAATTTGAAAGTAATCAAGGAAGAAGAAGAAGAGATTAGTACTACAACACATGAAGAAGATGGGAATGCTTAAGTTTTATTATTTTAGGGAATATTATGGGAGTTGTTTTTTTTGCATGTAAACCCAAAACAGGGTAAAAAAGAAGGAATAATTTAGATATTTCAAATTTTTGTTATGAATAGTGGTTTTTATTTTTAATAATAATAACAATGTTAGACAGTCAAAATTGTGGTAGAAAGTTTTGACAGAAATGTTGTGGTTGAATAAATTAAATAATATGAATCAGTTTATTCATAAAATTGTTATCTTTAATTGTACTATATTGTTCTAGCTCTTAGTTTCTGAGTAATGATTGTGATTTTCTAACACTATTTTATTGTTCTCTCTCTTTGTTTAATTTGCTTCTCCTATAAAATATGTTCCCCTTATGTTCTTAAGGCTGTTAAGAAGTAAGAAACCAGTTTTTAGTATTGATTTAAGAAACCAATTTTTAGTTATCATTCTCTGTTTTTTTGTTTCATCTCATTGAAGTACTAGTGAAAACTGAAAATTTGGGTTTCCTTATTTTGACCATTTCCTTCATAAAAT
This sequence comes from Aeschynomene evenia, assembly GCA_013621005.1. Taxonomy (NCBI): domain Eukaryota; kingdom Viridiplantae; phylum Streptophyta; class Magnoliopsida; order Fabales; family Fabaceae; genus Aeschynomene; species Aeschynomene evenia. Next base: position 22,579,258 of record CM024264.1, on the reverse strand, counting down.
CTTAAAATGTATGAAACTGTTAATATTGAAATCATTAATACTATATATACAATGAAAATTCTATTTTACATAGTATAAGACTTAGGGTTGAAATTTCCTATTCTAGTCTTGATTATATTGTGGTTTAGTTTCCATTTTTGGTAAAAGTTATTTATTTTAAGATAATTTTGGTAAAATTTATTATATCTTAGTATTAATCTATTAAATTATATATATGCGGCTAAATGTTCAAATGATAGCAAATCATCTTTAGCTTTCACTGTGCAATAGATTACTCTCTTTCTCAATCTGAACATAGTTTCATCAACAAAACATTGGTATTGTTTATAGCAATTAATTAATTAATAAATGTACACATTAACATTTTTGTATGAAAATGGAAGAAGAGAATGATGTCATTCTAGTTAGGTAGTGATTTTGCTTCAACGGCATTATGTCATTTATAACATTTAGAGTTCCATATGATTTCACTAGTTTGGAGTTTCCTTTGTAAATGATTGTATATATTTGCAAAAGAAAATGAGAAGAAAGAAAAAATTGAAGTCATTTGGACAAAAAGATGTTGACAAGTAACACAAGTCTTGTGAACAATTCAAGGTTCATGTGATTTTGGTATATTTTGTACCGACAAATTAATTGTGTTCATATCTATATGACTATATCTCATGCATGTATGTACGTGTCGAATGAAAAATGTTAGTTCTGAGATTTTCCTTTATCGGTCTCTATATATCAACCATATTTTATTTATTTTTGAATGTGTGGATTCTACTTTAATGAGGTACATATTTCAATGATCATTCAATGACGAATTTTATGTTTGTAGATAAGAAGATTGAAAAAATAAAAACGTACAAATAATATAATTCTATGAAATTATTTTGTGTTAGTGTTTCTTGAGTCGTATAGAAATTAGGATATTTCGGTAGTTAGCGGTCATACGAGACCAGACCAGAGAAGATAAGATAAGAAATGAAAGACTAAATAGAGAGACTTGGAGTAATCTCTATAATTAATAAGACGGTGAAATATCATCTTAGATGATATAACCATGTGATAGAAAGAAGATCAGGAGAACATACAATCAAGAGAATGAACCAAATGAGAGATATTACTTAAATCCTAACATTATTCACAATAGAACACAATGATATCGTTTAATCCATGTAACCACCCTCACATAGTGGAATAAGGTTTGTTGTTGTTGTTTCTTGAGTTTGTTTGATAAGATCAATATCATATAGAAATACAAAAATAAAATTATAAGGAGAAAGTATTTTTTGATGGATACATGCATATCAATAAATTTGTACCACTAGAAGAAACAAGAATATGTTTTTTTGCATTCTTGAAAAATTGAGATAAATGAGACACAAAATTAACGAAGTTAAGACAAATAATTATTTGTTGGGAAATATTTGGTGAACAATAAAAAAACAGTCAAATCAGTAATGGGTCTATTTGATAACATTTTGGTCGTAAAAATGCTCTCTTTAATACGTTAGTTTTAATGGTATGAGTGATTGTAGCCAAAATTTATATATTGACTGATTTTGGCCGGCTAGTTTTTTATTGTGCAAATAACATTACTCTTATTATTTTTACACTAATGTAAATGTGATAAAAAATAAAATATTATATTTTTATTTTCACTATATCTACATATATTTAATTTTGTCTCCTACACATCATCCATACAACTTTGGATGTTTTCTCTGATCTATAACTCAAATAAAGAAGAATACAATATAATATATATATTTTTTTGTCTCCCCAATTATATTTTGCTAAGAAGAATATTAGCATTCAAAATTTCAGTATAATTTCTATTGCTAGAGGCACAACAAAAAACCTGTCAAAACAGCTAACAATAGAAAATTGGGCCTAAATCACTCGATCCATTAAAAAAATACACATGGTTAATAATATTATTTGGGCCAAAATGGACTTTATTGACTATTTTAACTGAAAAAATATTGTTCCCCAAATATTTATGGTTCTGAAAATATATATCACTCATGTTTCCTATAATACATAAAGTACTGATGCGGCAGTAAATAAAAACATGACTTAGGGTTAAGATACTATACAAGACTTCAATATTAAAATATACAAATACTCCTCTTTTAAATTCTCTAGTTTATTTATTTAATTTCTAACTTAAATTAAACGTGTTCATCATCATTAAAGCAAGATATATTCTGTGCAGTCATTATCATCATAGTTCATTTAATTTCGAATTTAATTTTTAGCAGTCATTATTAAATAATGTATACAAATTAAATAATAATTTAGGACAGAATTTTGATCTGATTCTCCTGAACTCATTATATTCTGTGCACTCTGCAAGCAGCAGTGTAACTATCATGGTACTGATAATAATTAAAAGAAACAGAGCATATATATATGTGATAGGCTAGTTTTGATAAATCATTGTTCTTATTATTATATAGCTCTTGTATTATTATGTATTTGAGAATCTTACACTGCCTACCTGAAAAAATTTATTTGGATGATTACAAAATACTGCGATTAAGCTTTGTCATAGCCTATAACATCGTTCAGGTTTAAATTAATTCCAATCTATTATTGACACAGTGAAAAAGTTATTAATTATGTGCTTTTATTTATAGAATTTTCTAATCAATGGTTATTAAGTAATTATTTACTACAACAATAATGATCATTTTCAACATGTAATTGTTGAGAAGTGTTGATAAAAGTATTATTAAAGAAAGATATATTGACAATTATTGACCGTTGAAAATACTTATAAACTATTTTTTGACAATTACTGACCGTCGAAAATACTCATAAATTAGGTTTAAGTATTTTCGACGACCACTAATTATCAATATTACTTTTATTGACATATTTAATATTGAAAATGCTCATTTTTCTACTAGCAATTTTCACTGACAATATATAATTAAACATATGCATATTAAAAATGATACTTTTATTAATGAACTTTATTTTATTATTTGAATTTCTAACTTAATAGGATACATTATATCCACATGTACCACGTAATAACATATAAGTTACTAGAAAAAACAAGATTCATCATACTATTGAGAGATGGTGAAGAGAATATATATGTCACTACCAAAGAATAATATAATCCACCCAATTATGAAATATTAGTCCCTAAGGAATTGATAAAGCAAATTATTTGGACCAAAAGAAAAAGCAGAAGAGAGAAGCATAATTAGGGTTCATACATTGCTTGGATTTCTTTCTTTATTTATTTACATGCCTCATAATAATTACATTAACTTGCCATGACCTAGTAAATTTCCAAATGCAACATACATTTTTAGCATAATTTTAACTAGTTAGAAGGTTCTAGAGAAATATATACATACAATGTAGGAATAGAAATCTAATTTTAGATAAATTAATTTCTTGTAGATATTATATAGAGAATTCTAGAAGAAATGAAGATTTGGATGTAGATCTCAAAGGAACAAAGATAGAAGTGGAGCTCAATTAATTGTATGAACATTAATATTAATCTGAGTGTGGTTTCAGTGATTTGAAATTTGAAAATCTAATTTCACATTTTCACCTTCCAAACAATAATAAAAGCAATGGAAAGTCCATTCCAAGCAAAATATCTCATGGAAATAGTACTTAGTATTAGCAGCAAATTAAGATCATTCAAATCACATGACATTAATATTGGTCCATGGTGTATGTCATTTTCATTGGTATTGTTAATGTGGCCTTTAATATGGCAACATTATTCAAGTAACTTAACTATGGCTTTGGGGTTACAATTAATAGTATTTATTATTGTGCATACCCTTATTAAGTATGTTTTCTAATGGGTTAAAATTGGGGGGAATTAAAGGTTGGTTTTGCTTATGAGTTCTAGTGTTCTACAATTAATCGTAGTTTTTTTTAATAAAACTATTTTAACATTCATTATCTTGCACACCGTATATACATCAAATTTATCATTTTTTTTTGTGGAACTCTCACTTATAAATTATGTATTTTACTCTCCTCATTTGGATCTAAATGGATGTTTATAAACATCCACTTTATGGATGTCAATATAGCAATGCTCGTTTTTTTTTGCCCACGGTGTCCAGAGCTTCGCGCCACTAATCTGTTGCCTCAAGTCGCGCACCTGGAAATGACAGATGAGGCTCTGAGCGATAATTTTTTCCATCCAGAAGGCTCGAACTCGAGACCTTGCTTAAGGAACAACAAATCGCTTACCACTTGTGTCAACTCCGTTAGTACAATTAATCGTATTTATTATTGTGCATACATTATCAAGAATTTTGATAATGAGTATTTTAGTCTTTTTGTTTGGGTGATGCTAAATATACAATAAAAAATCAGTCAAACCAACCAATAAATGAGATTTTGGGCCATAATTACTCAGTTCATTACAATCTCAATGATTATTTGGGCCAAAATCAAAGCCAAAATAGATTTATTGACTGTATTGGCTGGTTTTTCATTGTACACTTAGCATTATTGTTTTGTTTATTTGATTTTATTTTGGTGTATACAAACTAAGAACCAAAACAACATAATGTAATGAGTATATCTGGCCCATTGGGCCCAATTGACCAAGAACTATTATGGAGGCTCTTGCAAATAAGCCATGTAAATAAAATTGGTGTTGATGTAGTGTTTTGCTCTTTTTCTTCTGGGCTCAGGCCCCTTAACCCTACCAAAAAATAAATAAATAAAATAGAGACTATGAGATCACTTGTATCTCAAAAGCTTAAAATGTACATACTAATTTAATATTAGGCTAAAATTTAATTATTTTATTAAAAAAACATTGGTAACAAGATTCGAATTTTAAACTTTCTAAGTTATATATTCATTTTCAAAGAATTTGAGTCTTCATCAGCTTCCTCTCACCATTCACATTATATTCTTATTGTTTCCCTTGTTCTCTAATATTATATATATATATACTTGCTCCAATAATTCCCTCATATCATCCATAAATTTAGGTGCAAAAAGAAGAGCAATTGAATTAAGGGGCGTTTGGTGCATTACCGAGGAAGATTACCGGTAATCTAGATTACCTTACAGATAGATTACCTCCAATTAAATTACCGGTAATCCACATTACCTTGTTTGGTATATACAAATAAGATTACCGGTAATTTGCATTACCTTGTTTGGTATATTATCCACATTACAAGGTAATCTATATATATTACTATAATACCCTCTAAATAATTATAAAATGAATTAATCAAATATAATTATATTATATATTATTAAATACGTAAAATACATATAAAATGAATTAATCAAATATAATTATATTTTAAATTTAATATCAATATTTTTCAGTTTTGACATTAATATAATTATTTACTAAAAATAAAAATCCATTAAAATAATTATAATATTCTTGCAAAGAGTGCAACATAGAAAAAACAAATATAACGCAATAAATTTAAAAAGAAAAAACACCAACAAAAAAGGCTACGTGGGTTTTTGAGATAAATTAGAATTTGTGTTAGAAAATTATAAAATTAGGAATAATAGTGTAGTTTGTTAGAGGGGTAATGATGTAATAAAATAAATTAGAAGATTACCTAGGGATGATAATCCAGATTGCCACCTGATACGGAGGTAATCCACATTACCACTTTGGAGGTAATGTGGATTACTGGGTAATCCACATTACCAATATCTTTGTCAAAACAAACGAATCAATCTGGATTATCAGGTAATTTAATTGCAAGATTACCGATAATCTATGCAAATTACCTCGTACCAAACGCCCTCTAAAATATTTCAGCTCTTGAAATGAATTAAAATCTCCCTCTTAATGATGATGCTATCTAGAAATAAAATTCTAAGTTTTCATGTGATAATCACATGTACAATTTATTATTAGTAATTGTCTTATGTCTTACTATATCATTATATGTCTTGTGTGGATTTTACTTGATGATAGGTTGTACATGATAAAATTATATAAAAAAATAAATATAACTAATTCATTTCCGATCTCGAATGAGGTTGGGGACTTCTATATTTATGTAATGAGTACTCCTATATGGCTATATATATTTATGATAATTTATGACAAATAATAATTAATTTTTGTCTGCGAGTGGCGTGTAAAATACTAGGAGTATTAACATTGAGTACTACTCCCTATATAGCATCTTGATTGCAAGAGCAATTCTTGCCCCATTGGGGACCACATGATAATTAAAAATAAATAAATAAATAAATAAAAAGTTTCGACGCATCCCTGCAAAATGATGCTACTATATATAGTAGCAATAATAGTATACTATATATATATATATATATATATATATATATATATATATATATATATTATTTAACCATGGATAAAATATTTATAAAATGTAAAAAAATATGTACAAATATGAATTATGATTCTTAAATATGCTTGCAGCATGATGATTCACAGCTACAGAGTTGACCATCCCTTAAAATTAAGTAGGCCATACATACATAAGTCGAGTCCATATACTGATCATGATTCATGAATAGGAGGCAGAGATATTAAAAGCACTTCTTTATTGCTTTTCTTTTTTCAATTCAACATTGAACTCACTCAAAATATTGAATATTTGCATCTAAGCTTTCTTTTCTTTTGTTTCTTTCTTTATTTTTTCCCACTTCGCTTTATCAATTATCAATATGGATCAAGCAATAAAAGTAGAGTTTAATTTTAATTAATTATGAGTGTAATGTAATTTTATACCGATATTGAATTATAACTTGACACATCAGTAAAAATCTTTAACTCAACTATCAGTAACTAAAAAGTCACATCAATCAATAGATGTGATTGACTGATAGTATGAAAATTTTTATACTGTCAGTGCATTATAATTAAACTCATAAAAGTAAATCTTTTTAATTTTTCTAGATTCAATTATTCAGAATACTCAATTCAAAACCTTATTATTTACTCCCTCCGTCCACAAATAATTGTCTTTTTAGAAAATCTTTTTGTCCAATATTATTTGTCACTTTAGAATTTTAAGAAATCATTTATTATTCTTTTTCAATTTTATCCTCACATGCATTCTCTCTCATATCTCTTATAATAATTATTACACAAAAAATTAAAAGGATAATTTAGTCATTATATATCATTTTTTATATATGAAGTTGTGAATTTTAATTACATTCTTAATAACCGTGAAAAGTCTAAAATATCATTTATTGATGGAGGAAGAGAGTATGAATCAATATAGACACCACACAAGGCAAATTATACTAAAAACAAAGAGTACGGATTACACAAAGCTTTAATGCCAATATTGGAAAAGCAACCAAAGTCCATCACAAAAAATTTCTATTCTCTTCTCACTGAAAAGCATTAAACCAAATTGTCCCTCTTCACTCAGACCATGCTTATTATTAAAACTCAAATCCCAATGCCTATTGTTAAATTGGCAACTTTAGCATTTTTGACCAAATCCCTGCATCCAAACCCAAACTCATGGGGCCATAACTGGATTCACTACTTCACCCATGTCTTTTAATATTAGTTTTATGATTTTACTAACAAGTACTCAATATTTAAAATGATATAATAAGATAAATATTAAAATATTGAGATAAATTGTCTGTATAATAATATAAAAATAAATATTTTTAAGAAGAATCTTTCTGACACTCCAATTTTATCATATCCACTATTCTACACTTGATTGCCGATTAAAAAAAAAAGAGTATCTACTACTCTAACTAATGATTCTTTATTATTTGTTTATTGCATACTCTTTATTCATATTAATTTGTACATTCATTTAATTAAAGAATTTGTCATTTACATTTAATTTCTGTGAAGAATCATAACCAGAAGTAAAGAAAAGAGGAATGTGTATATGTATGAAAATATGTTTTCAATCCAATCGTGGATATTATAAATTTGAATGATTAAGTTTATGTCACATCAAAATCTAAAAATAGAAAAATGAATGTAGGATAAGGTGTATAAAAAAGATATGTAACAATATGACAATATAATTTCTCTAAAGAAAAACAAATTGCAATTTGCTAATAATTGAGTCATGTTATGTCACACATACAAACTTTGAGAAGCTAAACAGATTTTGAAATTGAAATTTTGATCAGTTAAACCTTTCACTTATGCAGTTTGTTACTTGTTAGTTCCAATGTTATTTGACCTAAATTCAGAACTAAACCAACAAGTCACTCAAAATTAATGAGGGTTGGATGAAGCAGCAAGCAAGTTACACTATTAATCCCACAACAATGCATATGTAGCAATACTTACATCAAAATGTTGAATCAAACTCTTACTATCAAAGCAAAAATTATAGTCATTAATAATGATGCAATTGTTTTTAGAGTTTCTCAAAATCATCTCAAGCATAAGAGACTACTATAAAAGTACTTATTGTGGTGCAACCACTCGTGGTGTTCATAGATATAATTTGTCAACTTTTAATAGATATTTGTCAATTTTCACCTTTTGTTTGAATACCAATATATTTTTCATATTTCTTTTCTTATATTGCCTTCAAAGTAAAGGTGAAACAAAATGTTGGTAAATAACAATAAAACAAATAAATATCTATTAAAAGTTAAAAAATTAAGAGCAATGTTATATATACAATGAAAAATCAGTTAAATCAGCTAATAATTAAGATTTTGGATTATAATTATGCAGCCCATTAAAATTTTAATAATTATTTGCATAAAAATAGGTAAAAAATGAGATTATTGGTTCTATTAACTAATTTACTATTATACACCAATCATTATTGAAAAATTAAACTCTTTAATACCACTATGATACCATACTCATTGCACCTTAGATTTGACCTAAAAAAAAGTTGCTCTAGCATGAGTAAAAACAGAGAAACAGAGTAACTTCTTTTTATACATTTAGATGATGAGAAATTTGAAGCACAATACAAAATAGTTAGCAACTCTAGCTAGCAATAAGGCTTAACCTAGTTGACTTAGATTAAATTAGCACTAATAAACAAAAAAAAACCTGTTAGTCACGTGAGTGTGACCTAGAAGTCACGTGACTTAGGATTTGTGAAGTTTCAACCTTGGTGATGAAGAATTTGAGGTGACAGAGAACAATAACGAGGGTCGTACAATAGAAATACGTCCAATTAGTATCCAAAGTGTGTTATACATAATATACAATGTGTGCTATATATATATGTGTTATACACATTCCATATTATGTATAGCACACGTTGGATACTAGTTGAACGTATTTATGTTGTACGACAAACATTACGGGACAGAAAAAACACCATTCCAGATCTCACTGAAAGCTCTGACAATAACACCATGGTGATTGGGTGAGTTCAGCTGAAGAAAGCAATTCAGAAGGTCCCTAAGACCATCTTTTGTGTAAATCTCATTCTCCAATATCATTTGAAGCATTGAATGCCTGAAATCAACATATGGGTCCTCTGAATCTTTCTCCACTGCAACACCTTCACTTCCAATAATTCTTCCAAAACCTTTAACTCTAGAACTAGTCCTTGAACAATGATTCACCTTCATCATGTTGGTTTTGTAGTCAGAAGAATTATTTGATGAGGATTCGACATAGCAACTAGGGGAGAATGTGGTGGTTTTTGTGGCAGAGTCATATGAAGAATGGTTATGGTGGAAGTTTTTGTGTTTTTGGTGAATTGGGGTCTTTGATTTTGGCTTTGGGTGGAAGAAAATGTGATGAAGTTTTGGTTTTTTGCAGCTTCCACAACCAATGTTTACAGAGACAGTGTTCAGAGTTAGCTTTTTTCTGGAGCTAGACATTGCTCTGTTTTTCAGTGTGTGTGTGTGTTTCTGTGAACTGTGAGAAAAACAGAGCAGAGAAAAAAATAATGGGAAAAAGGAAAATGCAAGGAAGTTTTGTGGCTATGGGAAGAGATTTTTTATAGGAGATGAGAGGAAACTGAGTGGAAAAGGGTGTTCTTAATTTATTATGCATGTGAGCTAATGATGGACCTACTTATCATACTTTAGACAAGAAAAATTGCATCAGCAATGATTATTTCGCATAGATACACTCTTATTTATTATTAAATATGTAGTACAAAAGATGTTGCAATATATATATGTTGTGGACAACATGTCATATATGATGACCATAATATGTAATATACATCGTGCATATTACGTATTTTATATTTATGTGTCGTCTATTGTCTGTTTTGACTATTTTTTATTGTACACCAAGATTTTTTTTCTGTAATATTGTGTAAAGACTACAATAATTGAAAAAAAGTGTAAACTCGCATAATCTTTTTTTTTTTGTCCACGATGTCCGGAGCTTCGCGCTGGGTCATATATCTGGAAATGACAGGTGAGACTCTCAGAGAGAATTTTTTCCATCCACAAGGCTCGAATTTGAGACCTTGCTTAAAGAGCAACAAGCCGCTTACCACCACTTTTATAGGTACTCTCACTTAATCTTGAAAGATGAAACATTACATTCCATCTATTTTGAATGAAATTTCGATGTAGTAGAGGGTAACATTAAATATGATGTCTAATAATCTTTTAAACAATCCACCGAAAAGATTATTTCATGTAACAATTCTTTCTTTTACCTTTATGAAATTATATTTTATCTAGACCCATCCATTTAAACCTTAGCATATAATTTGATTTGTCTTTTTATAGGAGTGTGCTTCCTAAGAATTAAAATAGGAGATTCGGAAGATCCAAGTTCAAAGAGAAATGACATGGTTGATTTAAGAGAGAGAAGACAATTACACTCAATTCCAATAAATAGCATTCTCTTTCCATTTTCTATTTTCAACCTTTGCATTGTGCAGAGAGTGGAGACTCTTCAACTTGAATAACAAAGGCAACATTTGGATGTTGTATATCTAAAGCAAATATCAAAGATAGGTAGATTATGATAGATACCCAAAAAATAATCTTTTCATATTTAGTTTGAAGAGTTTTATTTTGATGCACTGTATTTTACACTGTTGTCGAATCAAAACGCTTCGTTCATATGACTTTTCAAGTAGTAAGAGAGAGAAAATATAATCATGACTGACGTGGCAGCACATGATTTGATGACAATGTAAAAAAAATAGTACACTATCAATGGATAAAAATTAAATCCTAATTTAAACGCATGGATAAAGAGAAAAAATAAAAATAATAAAATTTATTAACCATCGTCGGATCATAGCTAGCTAGTATCTCCTATTGTAGGAGCACATGTGAAATGTGAGAATATAAATGTAAATATAAAATCTATATGAAATTATTGTGTAAATTTTCTCTTTATCTTCTGTCTTCATCTCCATGTTTGAATATATAGAGATACATAAAATCTAATAAACTTATATCTTGAAAACAAATAATTTTTATATCTTTCTCTTCATCTTTTCAACCAAACAAGATACAAAACAATTGTGGAATGCAATGATTAATTATCAAATACTATAGACCTATTGAAAAGAATGATGACTATACCCGAACATCGAGCATGAGACACTTGTTAAGAAATAAGAGAATTCTTATTACTCTATCTTAATCCCATGATTAAAGGTAACAATTTGTAAGAGAATAAAAAATAATACCTTTTAAATGATTACATATATGTTCTTTCGTTACTAGTAAGTAGCGAACAACTTTTTCAAGATATTTCAATGTTCTGAAGAGTTTTAGAACTAACCATGTTCTCATGGATCCAAATATAAGCAAATATTATAATCAACTTGCATATGAGGTTTCCATTATTTTTTATAGCCACAAATGCAACCAATGGAAAATGTTGATGAGTGGAAGAGGTGGTTCAAAAGGCAAATTCTCACTTCATTAAAACCTTTTTGCTTTTCAAGTTCTATATGAAGCTCCTAACATATTGATGAGGTTCTAACATGGTAACAAAACGAAAAAAGAAAAGAAAAGAAATCAACTTGAATTGGTCAAGTGAGCCGCTTAAACAAGTGTTGAGGGTTCGATACCCACCTTATGTAGGCAGCAATTTGTTGGTCAACAGTTAAACCCTTAAATGGAGCTCCACACCGTTGCAGATTAGTCCTTAGCCTATCGGGTTGGGAGATACCGTTGGTCCAGTACAAAAAAAAAAGAAAAGACAAACATCTTCTACATTTCACATGCACCATGAGTAACGACCAAACAAAAACATGTAATATATGTTTTCTTGGTGATTACACTTATTAGTACATTTTTATTGTGAACTACACAATTTCACCTATATTTAATATATTGAAAGGAGTAGCTAGCTACCTATGGTGAGCATTGCTAGGAAAAGAATTACTCTTATACTAAATCTCCGCTGGGAGATTCCTACCTTTTTTTACAGGACTTCAGTCGAGTTGGACCGAAATAGTCGAGTGCCTAGTAATAGAACCCGACGGTGGTTCGATCAAAACAACCTTCTTTTGGTTTGAAGCGCGGACAGTTCAAAAGGTTTGTTTCCTTCTCTGATCAGCCGATTCGTCGCCAAAGAGATTATAAGGACTGACCTGAATCTCATAGTTGAGCAGTTAGCCGACCACCACTCGACGAGTCTACAACACTGGCCAAATTCCGATTAGCTCCACCTTTACTTCCTTTGGAGGCTGCATTTTTATGTGTAGCCTTTGTGCAGATGTAAGATAATGACTGGAGCCACGAAACCAGTGTCGGCTTCCGTACAACATCATCAGAATCAGCCACTTGTGCGTATAACTCATTAAGAAGTACATTCTGTGCATCTTGTGGTAGCTTAGTAATCAGCTGAGCCAAAAGTTTCATTAACTTGGGCAAGACCTAAAACGTAACAAAGGGCTCACATAATCAACTAACTTTTCTCTTTTTCTTTGTTTTCTGCCTAAAATTAATAATCTCAACAAATTACTTTTTAAGGTAGTGTTTCGAAAATGTTCTCCCTGAATGGAGATAGAAACAGAGACACAAAATAAATTGTCTTTGACTTTGTGCCTCAAGGACACAAACCAAACATTGCCTAATAGACCAATCAACTTAATTGCAGGTACAACTCTCAGGGGCCGTTTGGTTTGCGGATTGGTTTTTTCCCAGGAATATGCACATTCCTGGGAATCACTTTCCGGGAATGAAATATTCCTGAGTTTAGTTTGTACCTTGAATTCCTGGAATCTTATTAAACTTTCCCATGAATGAATTATTCCTATGTTTGGTTCATATTAACATTCCAGGAAATATTAGATATTTTTTTCAAATATACCCCTAGCTATTTAAAGTAAAAAAAAAACTAATAATTAACAAACAAACACATATAATAAGGAAAATTAATTTTACATGAAGCAGCAAAAAGCATTCTACAACTCAAAGCAGTTAATCATAATTAAGTAACAACTTACTTGTATATCAACAAGGAAAATTAGGCGCAAGAGCAAGTCCAGTAATTTCTTGCTTGGTTCTGGCTCTCCTTGCGATTTTTTCCATGCATCAGACTCTCGGGTAAAGGCTTCAGAACACAGCAGATCGGCTTTTTCAACAAGACTGTGAATGCAATAAAAAGTGGCAGGGCTTCCGGCAGGAATATGTTGGACCAACCCTACGACCCCAGAAGCCATACCCTCGAAAGGTGTGATTCCGGGATATCCCTACATTCATTTCAAACAATAGAATGAAAATATATTTGAAATTATCAGTCCTAGATTTAGGACCAAGGTGTTGAGAAGAATCAATATCAAATACCAATAAGGATCTTTGTATGTAATGGAAAACAAGCTGCTCCTTCAATGATGTTCTGTCATTTTTTTCAGATTCCTTTCCCATAGACATAAATGCCACGAACAAAGAATGAGAGGCTTGAGCTACTTTTCCATTCGGGTGCTCCAAATATCTAATTTCATTTAAATAAGGAAGAAAATTTTCTTCACATGATAATAATGCAAGTAGGGACCCCAAAATATTATTTGATGCATGTTTGAAGTAGCTGATCTAGTATTCAGAATATATTACAATGAAAATACAGCAGAAAGAATTACGAGTGAAATGCTATTTTCTGTAAAAAGCAAGCAAAACCAAAAAATGTACTTGGTTGACATAGGATACAAGAACATAGTTGATGCTATCTTGTCGCTGAATACTTGGCTGGGCAAACACTCAACAAAAGTTGGAATGACTCGTAAGTAAAACAAAACGCGAGCTGTTTGAACTTCATCCATGGACCATAAGTATTTAGCTTTCTGATCTAGAAGACATTGAATCTTATAAAATGCAAACATAATCAAAATAAATGATAAGATGACATCAAAGAATCAATTGAATAAATCGTACCTGGGCCATTTGTCAAGTCTGAATAAGAGGGCATGGAATTCACAAAATATGTACAAACGTCCTCATTCTTTTTAACACTGGCAACTACCTTGCGGATAGTTTCCATATACTCTGGCAACCGGACGTGGCGAAAATATTCCACACAAGAAAACGATACTAGTATCTTCAATGAGACTTCTATCTGCGCTTCTTGAGAAAATTTCGTGTTTAATTTGTGTTTTGTTACAGCTAACGCAAATACTACAACCATAAGGAAAGCAGATTCTGCAATTTTTTCTAAACCCCCAAGCAGCTCATCTCCCTTGCCTTTAAGAAGCAAAGCTACTTGCCTGTGTCCAAAGTAAATATTGTGACAGTATTCCCATACAAGATTCTCCACTATATTCTTACTCTCTTCATCTGCTGAAAGATATTGATTGCAGAAAATCCCAGTTACGGCTCCTGCTTCCTTGTATAGGATATTGTCTAGATGTTCTTTGACCTCATTAAGCTTCAGTCCACCAGAACTATGAGATGATTCAAGCACTGATCCATACAAACGGGGCAACGGAAATATTTCATTTAACAATGCCAGAGCAAGACAAACAAAGAAAGATGAATGGGCTGAAAAGGATCCAGTTCGAACCAATGCTAATGAGACACACTGAAGCAAAAGCCTGTCATTAACATCATAGCCCAACTTATTGACTCGCAATGTTCTAGAAGCCAAATTGCTAACAAAAGCTTCCATCCAAACAACAGCAGAAGTCCTCATTCTAGAGACAATGTCCGATTTCACACCACTTGATTCAGATCTAGTTGTAGCTCTTAAAACTCCAGCCGCAGCCATGGAAACAGCAAACAGAGCATAGTTCTCCTTTATAGTCCCAAAAGTTTCTTGGAGAAAAATATGTATTTTATCCAAAAATTGAGAATTGATCAAGTTTGACATAACCCAGTCAATCAAATGCAGAACCATAAGTCCATGAGGAATACTACCTTGAGCCCCATCTTTCTTGCCCCACATTCCAAACACAAAATCCAATATTCTAATATAATGGACACTCAGAGAAGACGATAGAGCATACCCAATTCCAGCTAAAACATCAGGCAAAAGTTCTGTAATTGAACCAAGTAACTGATATTTCTCTATCAACACTCTAGAAAGCAAGTCCAAGCAGGCTGTTTGAGTTCTTTCGGATATAGAAGGGACAAAAGAAAATGCACCCAAAAGGAGAATACCCTCGGAGAAAAAACCAGGATTATTTCCAGAATCAGATTGAGAAGAGAAGAGGTTAGAGAGAACATCCACTGCTGAATCAATAATAGCCGGAGTAGGCTTGGTGGCCTTCCGCACCCATATGTAAAGAAGCCTAAAGAATAGAGGGTAGGATTCATAAGGAAGAGAAACGCTTGAAGAAGAAAGAATGCTGAGGACAAGTCTTGCTTGCGGGTCAGCAACATGGAGAGATGTTTGGGAATTAACAAGGGATTTAAGGTACTGCAGATGATATGGAGTAAATGAGGAATGTTGAAGGGAGCCTCGGAGCTCTGCCCATGCCTGAACGATGGCTCTGGCTGATGAGGAAGAAGACCTATTAGGGCTGAATCTGTTAGGGTCACCACACCTGCTCTTTAGCCATTCCTCCAAGAACAAGATGTTAGGTTTTGCTGACATCATATCATCTAGAACTGCAATAACATCAATAACATTTTTATAGCATTGTTATTTATCATATCATCCAACATTATAGGTGGTGTGAACTGATTATAAAACACAGATTTGAAACCCTAACCTCTGAAGCGGAGAAGAAAGAAGAGTTAGGTGGCGTCAAAGAGAGATGGAAGCGGAGACGATGGCGACACGGAGGAAGAAGCACGAAGCCGGCGGCGTGAGGATTCAGAGGACGGCGGCGAGTGGCGAAGGAGCAGTGAGCGGGAATTCGTTGGAGCTGCCGCCGGTGGAAGAGTGGAGCAGGAAACCGTGTGGAGAAATGGATGTATATGAAAACGACGTCGTTTTACTTTTGTGAGGGAGTTAATACTAACATCGAGAACTAGGCTTCTATTTTCCTTGTATAAAACTTTTTAAGATAGTGGTTATGATTTATGAAGATATCTTTTTCTTATTTATGTGAAATATATCAATGCAAAAATCATTTTTAATTTAAGTTTTAGAGTTTAATTTTGATGCACTGACATTGTAAAAGTATTTTACACACGAATGAATGATGACTGTGTTAAAAAATAGTACATTATCAGTAGATGGAAATTAAATCCTAAGTTTTATTTACTTATAGTGTAAAAAAAATTATATTATGAATTTAATTTTACATTGTCAACCAATCATATTCATTAATTTATGTGATTTTTTAGTTAATGGGTAGTTTAATTAAAGACTTTTGTTAATTTGTCAATTCATAATTGAATATGTAAAATTACTCTTGAATTGAAATTAAATTCATATTATTATTAGTAGAACATCACAAAAGAGGGGATTATTCATTTTTTTCAAGTGAATATTTATTTATTTAACTTCTAACATCCATTTTTTTTCGCTTTAGTTTGTGGATTTAATTTTCATCCACTAATATTATACAATATTTTACACAGTTATCTAATCATGTGGTGTCATATCAATTATGATTATATTTTTTTTTCTTTCACTAACTGAAAAGTCATACAAATAAGGTATTTTGATTAGATAACAGTGTAAAATACATTTATAATGTCAGTGTATCAAAATTAATTATTAGTTTGTTCAATAATCATAAATGAAAATTACTTAATATATAGTAACACAAAATAATATTTGTTTTATGACCACTCAACATTTGTCTCATCCACCATCATTCATAAACTAAGTACATTAAATCATCATTCATTTTATAAATTCATTCTATACTTAACCATTAACTAATCTTGCACATACCCTTAATTCTCATCATCCACAAATTTTTTTATTTATTTATTTTTTCCAACTGCCAAATTAACCAGTAAATCCGTTTATCTTAAAATTACAAAAATACCCTCAAATCCAAACAAGAGTTACGTCCTAAAATTAAAGGGATGCGTCCCTACCAAGAAATCCATTGTTTAAAATTATTAAAAATAATTAAAAAAAAAAACACTATTTATTTGGTTTTTGTTGTTAAATATATAACTGCAATCCTATATATGTGTTTTTGAACCTTTTTATTAGTTGCCTCTGATCTAAGGATTCTTTCCACAAATTTTCTTAGTTTCCGGAAAGAAAAAGAGAGAATCAGAGGCAATTCTTCAAGAGGATTAAACCCAATTCTACTTCTAAAGTATAATAATCCTTAACTTGTTTAATAATATACCTTTCAAGTTTGGATTTTGGGGCACACCCAAATTTTTTTTCCTCACCAGAGTGGAGTTTGAATCTCTCTGTTTTTTCTTCTTTTAAGGGCTGCCTCTGAATCTTTCCAATTTCAGACTCTTTTTTCTTTTTAGGTAATGCTGAATAAATAATAAACCTTTGTTTTTTTTCATGATTTTGTTGTTATTTTCACGTGCGAAAATTGCACTTAACAAAAAATAATTTGTTTTGATTTGGTTTGGTTTGGTTTTCACAGTTTCTAAGGTTTGTGTTTGGTGCCATAATGTTGGGGGATTTCATTACTCGGTTTCTTATGTAAGTGTCATTTTTTATATACTTTTATTTTTTCAATTGATGAATCTCATTGATCATTTTATTGCATATGTTCATTCATTCATTCAATTTTGTTTAAAACTTCTGGACTTTGCAGATTGATCCTGGGGTATGCATACCCTGGATTCGAATGCTATAAAACTGTGGAGAAAAATAGAATTGACATTGAAGAACTTCGATTCTGGTGTAAATACTGGTACAATAATTTTAAGTTCTTATGAGATGATACTATTTTTTTTTTTTTGGTTTATTTTATTGCTGTAATATATTAAGAAGAGTTTGTTTGATTTTCATTTTCTATTTTCTATGATTTTTGCTAACACATGGAGAAAAAAATGTTTTTTCTACCTTGAAAAGCAGAACAAAACAGAGGGAAAAAAATTTTGGGCCATGGTTAGAATTTAGCATATTAGGCACTTTTTTCTTGTAAAATTGGTTAGGAATACCAATGAAAAGTTTATGTTAATTTAATTATTAAGCTTTTAATTACATTTTGAATCACATATCTTTGTGCATGATCATCATCATCTATTTTGCAGGATCATTGTGGCACTTTTCACAGTACTAGAAAAATTTGTAGATGTATTCTGTTCATGGTAAGTTTTGGAGTTCTTAACCATTTTCTCTATTGTTAACCATTGAATCTTAAGTAAATAAATGAAGAAATAGTTATTAATTATTTCTCTCTATCATTTGCAATATGAAGGTTGCCATTTTATGGAGAGTCCAAACTTGTGCTATTTGTCTACCTTTGGTATCCTAAAACTAAGGTAATAACCTGACTTTCAGATTTATGGTCATAACACAGACTTACATATTCTTTGAACACTTATAAAAATTCTTATATGATTACGTATAAATTAAGAGTTTAATTTTGATACACTACATCTTTATACTCTCATCCAATCAAAACACTTAGTTTATATGAATTTTTAGGTAGTGGAAGAGAGAAAACACTATTATAGCTGACGTGATAGAACATGATTGAATGACTGTGTAAAAAAGTTGCACACTGTCCGTGGATGAAAATTAAATTCATAAATTAAAGGATTTAATTTTTATCCACTGACAGTGTACAAGTTAATGTGCTGCCACGTTAGCTATGATTGTATTTTTTTCTCTCTTACTACCCTAAAAGGTCATACAAACAGAATATTCTGATTAGATGACAGTGTAAAATATGTTTACCATTCTTAGTGCATCAAAATTAAACTCTAAATAAAAATCATACATTAATCAACAAGAGTCAAACTAAGGGTTAGTTTAGGTAAACAACTTATTTAAACTCTTATATAAAAGTAACTTCTGAGAAGTAACTTATGAATAAATTATTTTGTATATAGATATAAAATAATAAAATTTTTATTTCAATTATTTTGAAAAGTATTTATAGAGAAGTTAAATATTCTGACTTCTCTAAAAGCACTGAAATAATTTATGAAAAAATCATAAGTTATATAATCAAATAGGACAGATATAGCTTCTGATAAGTCATAAGCTTAAAACAGTTAAAAGCACTGCAATCCAAATAGTCCTAAGTTCTTATGAGATATGAACCGACTTCATGATGATCATGTGTGGAATGTGTGCAGGGAACAAGTTACATATATGAGACAGTGTTGAGGCCATTGGTGTCAAGGCATGAGAGTGATATTGATAGGAGCATTCTAGAATGGAAAGCAAGGGCATGGGACTATGTCCTATTCTATTGGCAATACCTTGCACAATATGGATCAGGTGCAGTTGTTCAAGCTATTCAGTACATGGCTTCCCAATCCATGAAATTCTCACCCAATGCCTCTGCTCAGGTAAATTCTGCGTCAAAAAATTCTTAGGCGACCACAAATTATTATTGTTATTATGATATGGGTTTCATAACTAAATGAATGTATCATAATAAAGTACATCAAAATTCATTTAAATAAATTCAATTTGTTCCTATACAGTTTTTTTCCCTTCCTTTTCTCCCTTCTAAAACTCCTAAACAATTTTTTTCTTGACTAATTCATTGTCATTAAT
The DNA here is from genome assembly GCA_013621005.1 of Aeschynomene evenia. NCBI lineage: Eukaryota > Viridiplantae > Streptophyta > Magnoliopsida > Fabales > Fabaceae > Aeschynomene > Aeschynomene evenia. The sequence continues at coordinate 22,559,310 of CM024264.1, read as the reverse complement.
ACAGAAGCTTCAAATCAAAACTTAAAACACGGTTAATAGACGAAGTCTTTGTTGAAAATTTGATTTGAGATTTCACTAACTTAAATGCTTAATTGTAAGAATTTAGTTTTAATAGTGTAACTTTTTTATATATATTATGTTCAACCAGTAATGTTTATTGTAGAACAGAAACACGTTTAATTAGTATCCAATATATGGTATATATAACATGTGATGTGTGTTATGTACTATATATATGGCACACATTACATGTTATGACACATGTTGAATACTAATTTGACGTATTTATGTTATACAATAAATATTACTGTATATTTAACCAATTATGTATTATCATATTAGTTATATAGTAATTGATTCAATCACTTATTATTTAAAATTTCATAAAATTAAAACATTCAGTACTTCAAGATTAAACTATAATTATTTTTATTCTTCAGAAAATACGTGTCTCCCTATCTCTTAATAGTTGACTCAATATAATTTATATCCACATCACTTTGCAATTTTATATTTTTCTCCCACATCTAATTAATCTAAGGATAAACGATATGAGTAGCACGTCTTAAATCTCTAAGGAAACATTGTGTATCAATCATTTTTTTTTCTATATACCTTTAATTATTATTTCATAATTGCCGTATATGAATCTAATTTATATGATGAGCGTGAAAATAATGGCAAACAATCGACAACCCTAAAATTAAAAGAATGTAAATTATTCTAAGTGTTTAACTTTTACATTAACTATCTTAGAATTTAATTAAGTTCTACAAAAACATTTAATAAGGTATTGTCAAATAAGTAAAAATAATTTATTTTTTATGTGAGTTCAATTATGATGCATTGATAATGTAAAAAATTTACACTGACAGTCAATCACATTCATTGGTTTATGTGAATTTTTAGTTAGTAGGTGGTTGAGTTAAAGACTTTTGCTAATGTGTCAATTTATAATTTGATATCTGTGTAAATTTACATTACATTGATTGATAGTGGATTGAAATTGAACTCTTTAATTATTATACACTAACAATAATAGAAAAAGTTTAATTGTGATCTACCGTCAGTGTAAAATAGTTTTATACTGACATTGAATTACGTGTTGTCACATCAGCAATATGTAGTTTATTTTCAAGATAGTGGATTCAAATGTTAAATATAGTTACTTACATGACAACACGTGATTCGACGTCAATATAAACTATTTTACATTGACGGTAGATCAATATTAAACTATAATATAAATTATTTTATATTGTTATACAATCAAAATTTATCATATAGTCCATTATAAGATTATAACAAATTTAAATTTTTAAGACCTTAATAAAATAAAATGGATGAGTTATTATCTTATTATTAGTTGACGATTAGTACATCATAATTAATCTAATTAATCTCTAATAGATATGTAAAGGTATCATATGCGTATCTATTTCAATGGAGCCAACATCCATTAATAGGGTATGGAATGTGAGCCAAGATGAAGTCTAAGATTTTAGGCAATAATAATAGAAATACAAATGGAGGTATTTGGTAAGTGTTTTAAGACTTAAAATTTGTGTATTTTCATTCTTGAAAAGCTAAGAGATAATGAATACACACAATTGATCGCGATTAGAATGATATACTAAGGTAGCATTTGTTTTTTCGGATTTTGGGGTCAGAGTTAGGGAGTCAGTGTAAAATTGAGTCTATCAAGTATTTGGTGCGAGGGTCACAGTGTAGATGGGAACAGAGTTACAGTGACTTAGTGAATAAAATTGTTAATTTTTTGTTCACTCCAATTTTGGAGTCACTGTGTATTAACCATGTGCTGGAAGAGAGGCACAAATATATGAGAGTGTGTTTGAAGTCATTGTAACTCTGATTTCTGTGACACTGACTTCATGACTCTCTTGACTCTAATCAGAGTCAATGAAAACAAACACTACCAAAGAGTTTTGTATGGAGAGGTATTTTGTCTCCTTTATTGTCATTGTATTTATATTTTGTACTGTCATAATGTCTTATCAAACACATTCTTATAGTTCAAATAATACAACATATTAAGAATTATGTTATTTCTCAACTTTTATGTTAACACTTTATCTATCCTTAGATTAGATATGAACGCAATTGAAATAAAACTCACATATCATCAATAATAAAAAAAGTGTTCATCAACACAAAAATCTTGAAAAATTTAGAAAAGAAATCATTTCTCCATTTAAAGTTAACAAGGTATAGAGATAAGGAAAATGCTATATACTATACGCAATGCAGAAAAAGGAAGAGCAAGGTGAAAGTACAGCACCAGCACCGACACCGGCACCACCAACTACACAAGCATCATCATCATCAATAAACAAGATGAAGCAAAGCCCTTCACTAAGTAGGAGCAAGAAATGGCCACCAAGTCCTCCATCATCACCAAGCACAACAACGTTCCACCGTAACGCTGCGGGTGCACACAGATCAAGGACCACATTAGTGGAATCCCAAACAGAGTACATGGAGAAAGATGAAGCTTATGAGCCTGAAACTACTAATGAAGATGAAATCGTGAGAGACAGAATCAATAGAGCACGTGCCAGGCTAAGGAAGTTAGACAGTTCTTCTTCACAACCTCGTACCCCACAAACCCCACAACGTCGTGATTTCTCATGAAAATTGTTAATTGTATATGTAGATTTTAAATTCGAAAAAGAAATGAAATTAAAGAAGAAAAATGGGGGGAATGTGGGTATTATTAGATTCTTTGTTTTTTTTTACATAGACACATTTAAAATGATGTAATTCGTTGTTGAGTTTCATATGTTGCTTTCATTTAATCTTGTAGCATATGTTTATTTAAATTGAACTTTCCAATACAAAGTTAAAGTTGGAAGTTTCAATGGAAAATTGGTAATTACATGAATAATTGGGAAAGTATTAGGTTTTTAATCGTTTCTTGATTTTATATGCTATGTTAGCCTCAATTTCATGCTTAATTCTAATTATCAAAGAGGATGTTAAATCAAAAGTAGCTAATGGTAAGAGTGTAATTACATATAGCATTAGGATGATAATATCATATTCATCCTCTCTTATTCTTCAATAAGATATTAGAAAGTGGATAGTAGATCAATATAAATTCAAAAGAAAAATTATATAGCAAAACATAATGGATAATTATGATAAATTAATCATAATAATTTGGTAATTTCTTAAATTTTTTATTGATGCATTAATTAGTTTGGACACTCGTCCAATCAAAATATAACAAATAATTTACATAGGAAAAGTGTTACGGGCCTTAGGAGCACCCAAGCCCACAGCGGTCTATACAACGGAAAGGGCTCATAATGGCTCAAATGATTAAAAGGGGACCTGAACCCATCAGTTTCCACGATCTCGAATAAAGTCGAAGATCATGATCATATTAACAACTTCGACTAAGGACGGGAACGGTTACCGAAGCCTCTATAAAGAGGGGTCGAGGTACCATGACGAGGTAAGCAACTCACACACAATTCTATACACACAATTCTATACACAATATGACAACAACCACTGACATGAGCGTCGGAGTGCCCTTGCAAGTACCACCTCGCGCTTTGGATCAGAATTATCTTGGAAGATCCACAACACGGAAATCTCAGTTGACACCGGTAAACGGCTTCGTGACAAAAAGTAAAAGTGTTTATCTTAAACACCTATTATCTCGAAATGCAGAATCAGAAACTCAATATTCATCGAACTTAATCTTAGATAATTGTAAATTTAAGAATTAAGAGTATACAAATGTTATAAGATAGGATGTAAAAGCGTATCAAATTTTTTAAGTGTGGCCTAAGCAAATAAACCTAATACACAACTCATAGTTGTTGTGATAGAGTGACAATATAACTATACAAAAAAGTGAAGTAAAAGTAAAAAACAGAGCCCTGAAAATACACAAGAAAGTAAGTGAATAATAAAAATGAAAATACAGTGTGTTTAAAATCGGTGTTCAGATTATTAGGCATCAAAATTAAAATAAAAAGAATTGAAATTTGAGAAATATATGCTAAAGGGTTGGTACTTCGCCCCTGAATGCGTGTAGTACTTGGTGCAAAATTCGAGTGAAACAAGAAGCTATGCGAGATACGAAGCTGAAACAGGGGCTGAGAGGGTTGCGGCGGCAAAGGCGGTGGCGGTGTTGGCTTTCGGAGGAGAATCTGTGGCGGAGACGGCGGAGGAAGCCTAATGGGCCTGATGGGCCGCAGGGGGAAGGGGACATGGGCTGAAGGTAGGCCCAAGCGGCCTGCTTGACAAGGCGGTTGCGGATTGAGATGTCGGCAGAGGAGGCGGAGGAGGAGGATGCGGCGGTGGGAGAGTTGACGACGGCGGCGGCGGAGAAAGGAAGCATGTCTTTGAGGGAAGTGTAGGATGAGGAGGAGAGTGTGTCCAAGTTGAGGTGTGACTTTTTTGGTGTGGTGGATGTTCCATGGTTTTGGTTTCCTTGGAAGTTGGAGCGGCGGAGGAGGGTGGTTGTGGCGGCGGCGGAGGAATGTTCCATGGGTTGTTGGAGACTTGGAGTGGAGTGTGTTGTGTTGGGTCAAACGGACAATATAGAAGAAAAAATGAGAAAACGCGGTTTTGAACAAGTTAAATAATTAAGGAGTGGAAGAATCAACGAAGAGGGACAAATAAAACATGTTTTTTGGTCTTGGTCTTCCAATTTAGTGCTTATGCTCTTGCCAACTATCGTAAGTTTCCTTTCCCTTTGACTACTCAAAAGAGTATTTAGTATTGTTATTAACACTATTCCTACTTGGTCACTTCTATTCTAATAATTCTAATTGTATAACAGAAATACATTCAATAAATATTTAATGTGTGCTATACATGATATGAAAAATTTGTTATATATATGTATGTTATACAAATAACACACATTTTATATTATGTATAACTCATGTTAAATGTATTTCTATTGAACGATAATCATTATTGCTTTTTTTCCTGGACAATCGCTGTCCAATATTAATATAGTTGCGTAGAGGGTAGTTACAAGATTTCGGCTACGAATGTTTATAACTTTTTTAATATAAGAAAGTCACTTTTCTGATAACCTTTTAGCCTATTTATATCACTTTGTACTCAAAAGCTTTAAAAAAACATAAAAATCAAGAGACCATCTACCTAGAAAAAGAAGATTAATGATGAATGAAGTGGGATAGGATGTAATGAAATACATAATACAATGAAGTGAGATAGTATCAATATGGGATGAAATAAGATATAAATTTCATACTATTATTTAAATATTTAATAAAATGGAATAGAATCTAGTATTAAAAAAAAAAATTGGCTAAAAATATTAGGATCTCATCCAATACCTTCCAATTTGGAGCGATGTAAAATGAGAAAAAAGATGAAATTGGATGGAATTGATATCATCTCGTTTCATCTTATCTCATCCTCTTAAAATGAATCTAAATAATAGGATATTAAAAAATCGCATTTCATTCATCCTCTACCATCAATCCAAACAAAACATATTGTTTGGATAATTAATGGTAGATGAAATGGGATGAAATGCAATGGAATACAGAAGAATGGTATGGGACAAGATAAAATATAAATTTCATACCATTATTGTGATATTTAATAAAATTGAATGAAATGATATGTTTTAAAAAAATGGCTGAAAATAATAAGACCCCATCCAATACCTTTCGATAGGGATGTAAAATGGGAAAAATGATTAAATTGGATGGAATTCATCTCATTTCCTTACATCATATCTCATCCTCTTAAAATAAATTCAAACAATAGAATATTAAAAAAATTTGTTCCCTTTCATTCCATATTTCCATTCCATCCCCTATCATCAATTCAGGATCAAAATTTACATGTAAGAAAATAGAAAAGTTTAAGTAATGTCAACTAAACTGAAATGGAGATGCTACTTAAACGGTCATCGTTGAAATCACGACCATACTTTTTATTGCAACGATCTTTTTAACATGGAATCATGTTAGCGTTTCGTTTAGTGGGTATACAAAAATAAAGTAATAAATTAATATGTGTGTGTGAGTTTTGAAAAAAATGTAATGATGGACATGACAATAAAATGGCATTGAAGAAAACAATGAGTGACTGAACATACACAGCTTTATAAATATAGAACAAAAAAGTGAAAGGCAATTCAAATATCACTATAATTTGTACAAACTTTTTTTTTCGTATGGATGAATATTTCACACACATTAGATGGAATGTAGATTAAGTAGTACTCATATACCGTTTAATAATGGATGAAGTGTTTATTATTGAATAAGATCGAGAAAAGTTGAGTTCAAACAATACTTTTTTATAGTAGTATTTGGTAGCTGTTTCAGAGTATAAAAAATAAAGACGGAGAAAGGCTACTTATGTTTGATTTATAGGACAGAGATACAAATGGACTAAAATCACGACCTTTAATGAAATTGTATGACCATTGTACCCTTCATCTTTTAATTTATTTCTAATTATACCCTCTACATTTTCAACCTAAAATATGTTTAAAATATAAAAAAAAAAATTGTGCTAATAATTAAGAATAGTGCTAAATGCATAATGAAAAACCAGCCCAACCAGCCAATAAATGAGATTATGGGTCACAATTACTCAGCCCACTACAATTTCAATGATTATTTGGACCCAAACCAAAGCCAAAATGAACTCATGGTCTACATTGACTGATTTTCCATTGTGCATATAGTATTAATGATAATTAATTATGTCTGCATTAGAAAATAAAATTGTGTTAAGTATGTAAAATTAAAAAAAAATTATATATAATTATATTAATATTTTAAAGATTTAATGAATAAAAATAATTTTAAATATGCTCAAATTAGATTGAATGAAATAAATATAATTTAAAAATTTAATGAATATATTTAATTTTATCAATTGTTAATTAATAATATGATTAACTTTTAAGCTTAAAACTGTTTTTTATTACTTTTTTATATAAAAGGGTAATTATGATTATCTTTATATGTTTTTATGTTTTATCCACTATTATCAAATACAATACATAGACATTATTTGTGTACTGTCCACTGTTACCAAATATAATACTGAGCAAGTTCTTTTGTGTCTCTATTCTTTTATGTCTCTATGTCCTTGTCTTCACTGTCTTAACATAGCTACCAAATGCTACCTATAATTATTAAGATCTGGTCCCATCGTAGATGTGTGTGCCAAATGAGCCATGAAAACGACTTGTCAATTAAAAGCGACCATACAATTTTTTAGAGGGTATTTTGATTCCCAGTTTTGGACATGGTGATGTGATGCAGTAATTTTCATTCAAGTTGCAAGACAAGGTAGCATGCACTAGCAAGAAACAAAAATACTTTTAACCCCTAGTGCAGAGTGAAAATCAGTGTTCTTGTCTTGATATAATTGAAGCTACATCTCGAATAGAGTAAAAGAAAAGAATTGAAGGAGCAATTTGGGAAAGAAGTTTTTAATGATTTTATCTAGAGACTGTTATTGCAATGTTACAACAAGCATGAATGATTAATTTAAGAACAAGGTGATCATGTCCTAAAACAAGTACACTATTGCAAGTTTTTGTCAGCAATCAGCATCTACATAGCTGCTCTTATCTATCAAAAACTTGGACTCAATGTCGGACTTCTCCAAATGCGGCTAATCATATGACAAGATTATAATTATGGAATCTAACTATTATGCATTTGGCAAAGTAGCAACATATATTTTCTGTAATAAATACCTGTTGCGACCGCTCAAACTTCCAAGCTAAATCCTCCATGAGCATATGCCTAATGTGACTGGTTTATTCAGAACAGATGGTCAGTGATATCACTGAAGAATACCAGCAGCTCTGGAGGACGGGCATCCTCAACATTCGCAATGCGAGCAACTGCTCTAAGTAGTTTACCTCTGTGCAATGGCTGAAAGGTAGCCATGGACTGTTATATTAGCACAGTTAGGCAAATTTAAATCACCTCTGATTAGAATTAGCTACAGTTGATGGAGATTCGGCAATCCCGGATGGAGTTTGCGGCCTTGGGATGATTCCGAAGTCAGGATGAAGCACGTCCACCCCATTCCAATCAACACTGGCTGTTTTGCGGAGTTTAGGAATAACTTCAAAGAAGACACATAAGATAAAAATGGAAAGGTTAAAAGAGAGGCATGAAAAAGATTCAAGAAGAAGGATACAATCTGTTCTCCACATATCTGTTATGCTAACATCAGCATCTGATAGAAGCCAATAATCCGCATCATTCTGCAAATATTACCAAGAAGGTCAGTAATGCAATCAGTGCCAATGCATTCAAGCAAAGAATCCCTCCTATCCAACAATTACATGCTAAGAGTCAGAAGAACTCGGTCGTTGCAACAGGATTTACATTAATACAGCCAATAACCTTGCATGAGTCAGATGAGTAAATTTAATATGATGATAACAAATGCTTCCTAAGATAGTCTCAAATCCAAGCTGTAAAAGAGATAGTTCCCCACTATCGTAGTATTAGGGTTTAGCATGCAAGCACACGTTACGTAGAGAATCGATACCTCATTCACACCTTGAGTCCAAGAGGAAGTAAACTAGCATAAGAAATATAAGCTACAGTGGCTGTTCAATCACTGAACAGTAATCAACAATCATGGTGGACACTTGGTAAGTTGGAAGTAAATTTTCTTACATTATGCAGATAAAATCATCTTGACTATGATTTACTTACATCGACATCTGAAGGGACAATCTTCATCATGCCCCCGGCACACTCTTGTGAAGTGTTTAGATCAGAGTGTGCATGCGAAGAGATCTGAGCTTGAGGCTCAAGTCCTTTTCCACTGCATTCTGCAGGAAGTGTTTCTGTCACTGGTTGCTCATTGGACCCTGAACTCGACGCAAGTGGGAAGCTCACAGGGGGCTCAGCACCATTTAAATCTTCAAACTTCTCTTCGAATTGACTAAAAGAGAGTTCAGAAGCTCCAATGGTTACATGGAAAATGCATTTTCATATAGACTAATAACTAGAAAATTTGTGAAAAACACACCCACAGCAAAGTATTCAATATCAGATAGTAAATACAGAGTAATTAGGTGATTTCTAGAATGACAACATCGGAGAAAATAATACTAGGCTAGACTATACCTGATAAGGTAAACATCAATGGGGCCCATAGTGCTTCTAAGAATGATTCTGTATCTTCTCTGCAGATAGTCAACAGCCTGATGCATATAGAAGCAACAATTCACCATCATGCATCAGAAAACACCAGTTTTAAATAGAACACGAACTTTCCATCAATTTATGCCCTTAACTTACTTCCTCAGGATCTGGGACTTCCAGGGTGGTTCCATGCGGAGCTTTAATTGCTATCAGAGTTTCATTCTGGAAGCAAGAATTGAATAGTATTAATGAAAAGTAAAACCTAGATTATAATCAGCATGAAAAGGAGAACACAGCAATGTACATTGTGCAAATTAGTAAGGTGAGTGTACCACAAATAAACCTCACCTGAAAGCAAGGTAAGCTCTTGATATCTTCTTCGGTCACAAAAATGAACCTAAAAAGGATTCAAATTTTGTATGAAGTTATCACTTAGTGACGAGATCAAGAGAGATTATTTTATCGAAGAAAGAGGAAAAATGAATGTGATCATTGAATGAGGGAAAATTACTTCTGGCTGTTTTCATCTTCACTCAAACTCCTCAGCCTTTCTTGCATTTCACTGCCAACAGTTAGAAAGAATCAGCAATTCAGCATTGGCCAACAATTCTTAAATAGAAAATCTTTTCTTCTCCTAATGCAGAGCAACCATATAACCTTATTCGGTCATCTAATCTGTGCTCTTCCAAAGAGAGTTTATCAACTTCTTCCTGCAAAGACAAAGCCACAAGGCCAACAGCAAAATCAACAATAAAAATATTTTATTCGCATAAATGCTGCTAACTAATACTAATCCTCTTCAATATTATATATCATGAATCATGATAAATGCAGAAATTGACAAACAAAAGGTCTAGACCGTGTAAATGTTGTGTGTCTGTAGACATAACGGATTGACACACAGATATGTGTAATACGTTAATGTCACTGATAACTCCGTAATAATTAGTTCCATGGTTATCAACAGGTCTTTCATGATAAAACAACACCTGCATCACTTACCTTAAGAATAGAGACATCACCATCCACCTCGCCAGTTGTAGAAGATTCAATTCCCCTACATTCCACAAGGTTTGTATAAGAATTGTGCTCACTTTGATCTAATCTCTATGCTACACACAAGAGGAACTACATATTCTATAAAATAATTTCAAAATGTGTCACATATTACTTCCAATGTATTCTATTCTTGAGCTTCTTTTCGATGAGACCAATGCCTTCCAAAACATTAGTAATGTCGTATATCCTCCTCTTTTGCACCTGCACTAAAGGAAAAAACTTTAAATTCATATATGATAGGAGAAAGAATAAATATCAGATATTATGATAGTAATTTTAAAATAAAATGACCTCCAATGTTTCCGCTGCTTGATTTAGGTCAAGAATACCATCCTCAGAACGCTTGACCAAATTGACAAACTTTTTTGTCAAGAGACCTGTGAAGTTCTGGTACAACTTTGTCATTCTTTTCTCATGGAAAGAACTCCAATAGACATGCCGTACCAAAAAAGAAAAATGCAAAGTGCTTTTTGATATCAAGACTGCTTCTAAAATTACCTAATGAACTATCATATCGACAGCTGCCAGCCGGAGTAAGAGGAGAAGGCGAACCTGCGTGTCATCAGTAACACACTTCAAAATTCAGTATATTATGGCAGGGATACAGTAAGGAAGAAATGGATCACAGGTTGCACATAACTTGTTTTTCCAAGCACTAAAAGCTGTTGGAATAGATAGTGAACTAAGTTCAACACTTCAACATGAAATATAATGGGAAAATTTTCTCACCAGCATTAGAGATTGGTGTCTGAGGACATGACATCCCTTCTTTGGAAACCTTTGACTTATGCATCCTTCCCCCTTTTGACGACATAGGAGTTTTAAAGGGACTATTCACTATGTTAATGTATCCATGTACATTACTAAACTTTTGCGAGTCTCCCTCGTTGTTACTTGCCCCGTCATTCAGCTTTGTGTACTGGCACCACGAGCGCGATGACCAGAGATACAGACAGTAATACACACGTTCATGTAGAGGCAAGATGGAAATGGAATTATGCAACCAATGAAGCAAGAGTAATAGTTTAAACTACCATATGTACAATAATAAATTATGCAATTCTAAATGCAAAGTTCCCTAAAAAAGCAAAACTAAAACCAAATACAAAAAAGGAAACACAATCACACGCAAAAGCAAGTTTCATTAACCATCTCTATCTAGATCGTAAAGACTTTGATATCATGTTATGAATCATTTCTGCCAAAAATTTATTAGCCACACTATACTTAGCGATGAACAATTCGCAAATACTTAACGAGTTCAAGCAGTGTATCCAAGTGAATACACCAATGCAGAGTCATTTCATCTACTACACCACACTATACAAAGCTGAAACTAAACAAATAATTTAAGAAGTGAATTGAAATTCCGTTGCAATAAATAAATTAAAAATCGAAAGCATAAGCAACTAAATCGAACTATTTCAGAGTAAAAAAACAAAACCGAATACGAACGCATTTCACGAAACGAATCACGGAACAAGGAGAGTAAGAGAGAAGAGAGAAGAGATGAGAAGAAGAAGAACAATGAGTTCTCTACCGGAGATCTAACAACTACAGTTTCAGTCTCCTGATCAGCGGCGACTATCCCGCCGCCGGAGTCGGCAGCGCCGACGGAGAAGCTGTGGTACTCGTCCGGCGGAGCGAACGACGGCTTCGTCGACGCGAATGCGAGGTGACGCTTCAGTGGCGGCCGGTTCGAGGCGCCGGAAAGCTCTCGCTGCTGCGGCGGCGACAGGCGGCGGTTGGGAGCTTCAGCGCCACCGGACATGGAGCGGCGGAGAAAAAGGCGATCGCGGTTTTCCGGCAAGGGAAAGGGAATTGGGCGGGAAAATGGGAGAGAGATAGGAGTCACTAGGGTTTTAGAGAGAGAGAGAAAGTAAGTGAAGGGTTTAGAGAGAGAAAGGAGGTTAGAGGGAGAAAAGAGAGAGAGAGCAGAAAACGAGGGAAGGAGGGAATTTTGTTTCGGATAGATGTGGAGGGAACTTCATGCCCAAAAATAAACAACTACTATAATAAAGGGAGTAATGATTTTTTTAAGATAATAAAAATAGAAATATTTATTTTATAAACATATTTTTATATTTTTTATGTGAGAAACTTACTATTAAAATTTAAATTTATTTATTTAAAATAGTCATAGTTAAACTCTTTCTTAATTAAATAAATAGTATAAAGATAGAGTATACTAAGATAGAGAAAAAAAAATGAGTTTTACCTATTTAGAATATTAGTATTTGAACCCGTGCACTGTACGGAATAAAATATAAGCGTTTATTTTAGTTTTAATAAATTAAAATATTAAAATGTATGTTTATTTACCCATAAATTAAAGTATTTAATATTTAAATGACATACACTAAAATTATAACATAATGAAAACATAATAAACACAAATGGTAATATAAAAACTTATACATATATTAAAAATTATCGTGCTCGTACCCGTATTCATATTGAGAAATTATCGTGCTGTGTACCCGTATACATATATGATACTCAAAAAAATATATATATATGAAATATATTCTTCATAATAGACAAAACTGTTAAATTGAAATTGAATATTGAGAAATACATAGGTGAAGAAAATTCAGATATATTGATAAAGTGTACAACAATCTAGAACTTACATTGTACCTTTTTTACATTGTACCTTTTTTACAATGTATCCTTCTTCATTGTATTGAAACTTGATCTGAAATCAAATAGAGAAATAATTAAAACTCATATAAATAATTAGAGAAGAGATAATTAAGAGAAATAGTAGAAGATTAAGAAAATTTAAATATTTAAAAAGAAATAAAAATAAATAGCCAGAAAAAGATACAATGATTAAAAAATAGAAAAAAAATTGGAATGAAAAAGAAGAAGGCATTCATAGAAAAATAATCATAAAAATAAAGAAAAAGAGATAGAGATTCAAGAGAAAGTGGAGAAGAAAATACCAAAAAATGTAAGAGATGTGGCAAAAAAAGTAGAAAGAAGTAAAAAAAAACACTGTAAATTTATGGATGAAGATGAGTCAAATAAAGTAGCGAAAATATTTATAGTAGATCAATAGGCAGGTAACCAATGAAAAAAAATAAAAATCATTAATGAAATTTTAATAAATCAATCAATTAAGGATTATAATCCATATCACAGTCGATTAAGGAAATAATTAGGGCCTAATTTTGAAAACAAATTCATGGGCATAATTTGATTCTTAATATTTATCCTTAAATTGATTCTTGATATATATCATTAATTCCTTAAATCATTAAAAAATGGGATAATTTAAAATTATGTAGGATATATTATAATTGATTAAAACCTTTCTTTTTCTTAAAAAATAAGCCTCAAGTTAATTTTAAGTCTTTTCTTTTTATTCAAATTATATTTATTTAAATATATATGTTAACATATTAGTGGTGAATATATACAAATCTTTTTATTATAATCATATTCGTTATATTGTCCAATATATTGAACGGTGAACTAATATTATTTAAAACCTTTCATTTTTTAAAAAATAAGACTTATCAGGTTAGTTTGCAAATTTTTCCTTTTTATTCAAATTATATTTATTCAAATATATGTATGTTAACATATCAAATGAAACGTTTTAATCATATTCGTCATATTAATTGATATGTCAATCAAGATCATATATGGCAATCAAGAATTAAATCAAGATCATAAAATAATTGAATCAGCAATCAAGATCAAATTCGTCATTATTCCTTATGACTTTGTCAAAAATATATTAAATGTATATCAAATGTAAAAAATCCATATAGTATATATTGTCTACTATTTTATATGAGATTATTCACCTTTTTAATTAAATCAATTCATAATATGTAATATTAGTAATTCAATCAATCCATAATATTCAACTATAATATTAATTCAAATCATAATTTTAATTCAATAGATAATATCTCTCATCATGATTGCATTCAGCTATAAAATTGATAAGTAATTTTTTTAAAATTAAAAAATTGAAAAATCTGAGAAAATGACACGTGGCAAGAAATTAATGCAAGAAGTTCGTAAATATTATATGTATAGATATGCATATTCCTCTTGAGAGTTGTACATTATTACTATCAATAATCTTTGTACAACAGAAATACGTCTAACTAGTATCTAACGTGTATTTTACATAATACGTAATGTGTCATATACATAACGCATGTATATATGACACTCATTACATATTATGTATATCACATATTGTATATTAATTGAACGTATTTTTGTTATGCAATAAACATTAATAATGTTATCACAATAGTATAAATGTTATTATATAAATTTCAATTCATTTGTTGGACCCTCTTTGTTTTATCCAAGGTTCTGAAAATCGGACCGGACATTGAACCGGATGAGGGAGGGGTTCAGAGATTTAGAGGTTTAACCGGTTCGACCGGAGGTTCAACCGGATATAATAAAATATGTAAAATTATATATTTATCTATAAATATATACATATATGATGAATTATATGATATAGAAAAGTTAAAGTGCATGAAAAATATTAATAAAAGTAGAAATTTATAGCATTTGATAAATTTAGAGGTTTAATAATCCTTAATTTTAATAATTAAAGTGTATTATATATTAAATTTTATTATAAAATAGTTATTAAATTTTAAAAAATTAAAATTTTTATTTATATATAAGTCGGTTTTCACCAATTTTTTACAGTTTTTCCGGTTTTTGATCGGTTTTCAGAAGCCCGGTTTTTAAGGCCTAATCGGACCGGACAGGGGTCCGATCCCGGTTCAACCGGTTCGACCGGCCGGTCCGGTCCGGTTTTCAGAACAGTGGTTTTATCAATAATGTTAAATGTACAATAAAAAATCAATCAATACAGTCAATAGGCTTATTTTGCCTTTGATTTTGGCCCAAACAATGATTAAGATTGTAATAGACTGAGTAATTATGGCCCAAAATCTCATTTATTGGCTGGTTTGACTGATTTTTTATTGTACATTTAAGATCACTCTTGTTTTATTCTTGTTAATTTTGACTTATTGACAAAATTTGTTTTCTAATAGTTTAGTAAGGCCGCAAGTCTCAATAGAGTAGTATTTGGTATTAAGTCCATAACATTAGTCAATGAAAATAAAACTAGTCTACTTACCAAGAATCAAATGGCAGAAGCATGTAACTTAGTCTTAAATTAAGGTTTGTCTTGAGGTTATTTGGTTCGCGGATTGATTTTCTCCCGAGAATTTGCATATTTTTGGGAATCACTTGCCCGGGAATCACTTTCCTCGGAATGAAACATTCTTGAGTTTTGTTTGTACCTTGAATTCCTGAGAATCTTATTAAATTTTCTCATAGATGAACTATTCTTATATTTGGTTCATATTAACATTTTTGGGAATATTACGTATTTTTCCAAATATACCCCTAGCTATTTAAAGTAAAAAACTAATAATTAACAAATAAACACATAAAAAAACTAATAATTAACAAATAAACACATAAAGAATAATAATTAAAAAATAAACACATATAAAAAACTAATAATTACAAAAAATGAATCAAAAGGCTTGGGGTGAATATGATAATGATTGGTTATTTTATAATATTAAAATTATAATGAGGGAGTTGATGTCATTTAACATCTCCTAAAGATTTCCATGGGGATGAGAATCTTAGAAACCCATGGAGGAGGTGAGAATGAAAATATGAGAATGTTTGATTCCCCGAAATGCAACTTTTTCCGAAATATTTGTCTAATTTTCGAACCAAACGTGGGAAACATACTTTCCCATGAAACATTCTCGGAGATCCTTGAAGATTACTCCCAACCAAACGCCCCCAATTAATGGAGTGAAGAAGAAATGCGAGAGGTAGAATGAATATATGTAAGACATTATTTATTTTTATGAGTTTTCGCTCAGATATCTTTTGGTCGGTAATTAAGAACTATTAATTTTGATGAAAATCATATTTTCCATAAGTAAAGAACTGACTACAAGATTTTTTACATACATATTATCTCAAGGATCGAACTTAGGACATAATATTTAAGGAGTTCATACATTTTTAACCCTTGTGGATTATATGTAAGTCATTATATTGTTTGGGAACCTATAATTTTTTAATGAAAATGTGTAACGAAGACTAGCCACCGCTAATAATGTATCAAAAGGATTGTGCTAATGATATTAGAGTCCTTAAAAAAACTCTAATAATTTGTACCTTACATGTGACAGTTTGGCCGAGTGGTCTAAGGCGCCAGATTTAGGCTCTGGTCCGAAAGGGCGTGGGTTCAAATCCCACAGCTGTCAGTTTTTTGTATTTTTTAGTTTTTAGCATTACTGTTCTTTAACAATGATAGTTTCTGCCATTTTCAATTATTTAATGATTTAATCAGTCTCTTATTAACTATGACAGTTAATTTGCTTTTGAAATTGTTTTTAAAATGTTTGGAAGATTAAAATAAAAATTAATATATGGATCGAGTTATAATATGTGTTTGATTTGTATACATTAATAAAGTAAATGTTTTTTACATACTTATCTCTTACATGCATAACTTGAAAAAAATATTCAAGTTGTATGTGTGTGTTTGGATTGACGTTCACCAAATTGAAGTTTAAATTAACTTGATTTTGTAAAATTGATTTTGAGTAGAAGTGAATTAGTGTCAACGTGATTTATGTTGTTTGGATAATATAAATCAAAATCACTTTTAAGTGTGAAGTTACTATAAAACCATGGATTTATATTATATTGATATATTAAAATTATGAAAGTGTGTTGAAAGAGGGATAATAAAGATATTTGAACTTTGAACATGAAATCTTGAACGTAAAAACAATAAATTTTTGCTTCAAGTTAACTAGAGTTTTCATTTAAAATCCCGTTTACACATAATATATCCAAACATAATTTCTCTCTGTTCAAGAAGGGTAAACCCACGTTTGCAATTGGTCCCAAACATAGCCTATGTGTGATTAGATAACTTTCAAAAAAATTTATACTACAACAAAATTAAATTCATATAATACTTCATAACAGATTCCTACCTTGTTCATAAGTGATTATTAGAAATCATTTTGAACTATTTATTATCACGCTGATGTAATTCGTTTAAAAACAAATAACTATTTTCAAAATCACATTCTTAAAAATTTAATGTTCACTTTTTTCAATATTGGAAAATGCCGTACTTGATGTTTGGAAAATAATATTTTTTAGTCAAAACAACTAAAAAAATCCACTTTAATACTTTATGACCTAAGGGGGTGTTTGGTTGGGGGTAATCTTCAAGTATTCCCGGGAATATTTCATGGGAAAGTATGATTCCCACGTTTGGTTCGCAATTTAGACAAATATTTCCGGGAATATTGCATTCCCGGGAATCAAACATTCCCACATTTTGATTCCCACCTCCCCATGGGTTTCTAAGATTCTCATCTCATGAGAATGTTGAGGGGGGTGTTAAATGACATCAACGTTCTTATTATAATTTTAATATTACAAAATAATCAATTATTACCATACTCACCCCAAGCCTTTCGATTCATTTTTTTATAATTATTAATTTTTTATATGTGTTTATTTTTTAATTATTAATTTTTTTATATGTTTATTTCTTAATTATTAGTTTTTTTATATGTGTTTATTTGTTAATTATTAATTTTTTTCACTTTAAATAGCTAGGGGTATATTTGGAAAAACATATTTCATTCCCAGGAAAGTGATTCCCGGGGAAGTGATTCCCAGGAATGTGCATATTCCCGGAAAAAAATCAATTCGCGAACCAAACGACCCCTAAGTAACATTTTTAAGCATAAATATATTTTTAATTGACCGAATAAATGTGGCTCAAATTTCTATTTTAACTATTTTGACTAATATAATTTTATATTCCTAGTAAAATTCATTAACAAGCCATTAAATTATCATTGATTAGTGTGGAAGTTTACCCAAATTTAAAAAAGAAAAATAAAAATAAAAGAACAGTGAAAATTATTTGTCCAAAAAATAGGGTAGATTCTTGAAGGATGACATCTAAAGGCAGGGCAGGGTATGGTAATGGGACCATTGAGACACAAACAAATTCACTGTGTGAGCATTTCTCAACCAACCACCCTCTTCTCTCACTCTCTTGTCTTGCTCTTTCCTTGTTTTCTCCACTTTATCTCCTAATCTCATCCCAATCTCTCTCAACCACACTCATTTTCTCACTCTCTTCTTCTCTATCACAGTGACTCACTGAGTCACTCTCTGAACCCACATAACAATGGCATGCTCTGCTCCTACCTCTGCTTCTCTCTTCTTCTCTTCAACCCCTAAACCCCTTTTTTCTCCCAAATCCATTTATCCTTCTTCTCTTTCTTTCCCCAATACCCTCAAACCCTTACGCTCTGTTTCCATCAACCGTTCCTCATCCTCTTCACACTCTCGACGCAGCTTCACTGTCAGGGCCTCTGTAAGAACTAAGAACCATTTTTCTTCACTACCCATTTTTCTTCACCCCTTAATTCATGTTGGGGTTGTTCAAAGTTTTGATTTTTTTTATGGGTTATTGCTTATCTGTATGTTTTTTTTGCTCTGTGTTTTTTTTTCTCTTTTTAATTTGTACTTGTTTCGTTTAGATAACTTATGGTATCTAATTGTTAGATTATTCCTTGAATTATTGCAATGAGCCCCTGAATTTGAGGGTTAAATTGATTGACAATAAAAGTATTGTGTTACTGAATTGATGTCTAAAAATCTGATTTTGTTTTTTAGCTAAATACTTTTCATCTTAGACGAACTTTATGTGAAAAGTGAGCTTTTTTTTAGTTAAAAAATCACTCTTGTTGAAAATCTGAAACAAACACACTCTAAAATGATGCCACGTATATCTTTGGAAGACTAATTTGAGTGTTTACTTCATATTGTTAATTGTTATTATTCTCTTGCTGTTGTAGTGTTGTATAGTTATGTTTCATTGTTTCATTGTAATTAAGCAAAAACCCTTTAAAGGATTTGAGTGTTCTTGAACCTTAATCACTGAGTTTGAACTTTTAAGCATATCATATATTGTGGTTTCTAGAATTTAGAATATCTAATAGACTTGTAATGAGTGCCTTTTTTAATAGTTGATTGTTGTATCCTCAATGATAAAACTAAAACCCTAGTTTAAGATTTTAGTTCTTATTTTAGTTTGTTACTTGACCTCTGAAGTAAAACATTGTTTTGTTTTTTTGGTTTTTTTCCCCTTCCTAACAGAGTGAGCTTCCATTAGTTGGAAATAAAGCACCAGATTTTGAAGCAGAGGCGGTTTTCGACCAGGAGTTTATCAATGTAAATTGCCACTGGCCAAAGCAAACATCACTTCAATTTCTTAGCTTCCGAAATGTTTTGTCTTATCCTTCATATCAGCTTTTGAGAAGCTTTGTGCTTTCTTTTTTTGTTTTAACTAAAGCTTTGTCATTTCAGGTCAAACTCTCTGATTATATTGGGAAGAAATATGTTATCCTCTTTTTCTACCCATTGGACTTCACATTTGTCTGTCCAACAGGTTAGTCAAAATTTAGTAAACTACATACAGGATAAGGTAGGTATGGATTGTACATTTTCTTCCATTCACCCTAATGTCAGTTACCTGTCCACAGAAATCACCGCATTCAGTGACCGGCATGCAGAGTTTGAGGCACTAAATACTGAGATATTGGGTGTTTCAGTTGACAGTGTGGTAAGTTGGTTCAGACTGTTATTTTTATGGAAAAAGTTTTCTGAACTCATTGTATAGACATTACATAGGCACATCATATGTTAATGTGTGTGTGGATGAGTATTGCGATATTTTTGTAGGGTATCGAGTTGAGATAGATATATTGTATGCTTGAGTTTGGTGTTGAATTTTTTTATGTTCAAATCAGCATAAGTGCATAACTCTGTTTTTATTATTGCTTCGCCTTCTTATTGTACTTATACAGTTCTTTTTTTTTCCCTTTCATATTGTACTTGATATGCCATTCTTCTGTGTGCTGTATATATTGGCTACTAAAGAAAATGAAGGATGTGCAAGGACTTGGCATACTTACATCCTTCATATATTTTTTTTGGCTGTAAAGATTGATTTTACTGGGATAAGCACCTTAGAGTTCTTAGCATAGTTGGTGAAATTCTATCATCCTGTATTTTAATTGATTCTTGAACCTGATTCATAGAAGAGAAAGGCCTGAGGAAATTACTTTATGAATATGGTAAAGAGAAATATCTGGATGGTAACTCAATTCAAACTTCGATAATTCAAATGTATTTTGTTAATCTACACAAAACCGACATAATGAGATTTATATTTTGTAATGTACAGTGTACACATAGTGAAAACACACACGCACACATATTTCGAAAAGCCTGGCTCTTTATGTTAGAATCTTTATCTAATAGGTTCTGTAAGGCTCTCACTGCATTATAGCAATATATAATAATTCCTGTCCAACAGATCCTCCAGAATTTGGTACCTGATTTTCGATCTATATTATTATTGTTGTAGTTCTCGCACCTTGCATGGATTCAAACTGATAGAAAGTCAGGTGGTCTTGGTGACTTGAATTATCCTTTGATTTCTGATGTCACCAAATCCATATCCAAATCTTTTGGAGTTCTCATTCCTGATCAGGTATGTTCTACCAAGATATTAGTTCGAAAATCCATTTAGCTATGTTTAGCTGGTTTCTAAGAAAGCAGCAGTTATATGTAGTTTGTCTAATTTCTATCTCTATCTCTCTCTAAACAAAGGAATGGTATATCATATTTCTTATAAAGCATGGTCTCCCCTTTGTATA
This sequence comes from Aeschynomene evenia, assembly GCA_013621005.1. Taxonomy (NCBI): domain Eukaryota; kingdom Viridiplantae; phylum Streptophyta; class Magnoliopsida; order Fabales; family Fabaceae; genus Aeschynomene; species Aeschynomene evenia. The sequence continues at coordinate 22,538,300 of CM024264.1, read as the reverse complement.
ATTTGCAAGTTATTAGAGCTTCTATCCAATTAGATCAAGTTTTTCAACAACTAAAACTTTAATTTGTCTATAGTGGATAGCAAAAAGTGTTAAATAATGTTGGCATTGAATTGAAGTTTTTGTTTTTCATTCCGAACTTTGGTGATGATGACTCCTACATATCCCAATGAATTAGGGAATCGCGTTGAGAGGGTTGTTCATTATCGACAAGGAAGGGGTTATCCAGCATTCCACCATCAACAACTTGGCAATTGGTAGAAGTGTTGATGAGACAAAGAGAACACTCCAGGTAACATATCCACTTAATTAGAACATCGCCGAGATCAAATAATTTATAGATGATCAAGTTTTTTCGTTTGTTTATCTGAATTTACTTCTTCTTTCCTTTTTATTTTTTCGTAATTGTGTTCACCCCTTTATTTGCATTATTGTTGCAGGCCTTGCAGTATGTTCAGGAGAACCCGGATGAAGTTTGCCCGGCCGGTTGGAAGCCCGGTGAGAAGTCCATGAAACCAGACCCTAAAGGTAGCAAAGAGTACTTCGCCGCGATCTAATGAGGATTACCGTATTTACTTGCGCGTATTTTATCATCAAATAGTGGGTTGTAAGAGGGTTTTGTTTTTAAATGTAATGTTTAGTCCTTTTTAAATTTTGAGCCTTAATGTGTCTGAATAAAATGCTTGCTTGCTGAACTTTGATTTTGAAGTGTACTAACAATGTATCAATTTTACTATTGTTTCCTATGAACCATATCTTCCTTCTGCCAAGATTTGAGTTTCAGCTTATTCATTATCAACCCTTGCAAAATGGGCAAAACCAAAATGAGATTTTTGCTTTGTACTATAATATGCATTGAAAGAACAAAAGATTATAGTATGCAAAATATGGTTTGGCTAAATTGGTTTTTTACTTTTAACATTGAAAGATGACATTATTTGATATATATATATATAGCCAATCTTAGTGTCTAAAAGTCTTAGTTGCTAATATCTACTCTAATCATAATATAATATATAAGGAATTCATTGAGTTTAATTTTGATACACTAACATTGTAAATAAGTTTTACACAACAATTAACCATATGCATTTATTTGCAGGATTTTTTTATTAAGTGAGTAGTTAAGTCAAACTCTATTGATGATGTGGTAGCATATAATTAGTTAGCAATCTAAAACTTTTTTTACATTATTATAGCATCAAAATTAAACTCAAATTCATAATACAATTTTCAATCCATGATTTGAGTTATGATCTAAACATGATCAAAAGTGGTACTATAAAGCAATCTAAAACTTTTTTGGAAGTTTGAAGAGGTTGATTTAGAAAATAAGAAACAATTGGATGGTATTGAGAATTTTGAGGGTACTTAATGTTGATCTTTGTATACTAGATTAACATGCTAAAAGTATTTGTTTAGTGTATTTTAAACATATGAGTATCTATGACCAAAAGAATGAGAATCTAATGGAAAATAAAAAAAATTAAAAACAAATGAAAGTCACAAATGAGAATCTTGGTATATCTGTGAAATCTTTATTGGATACAATGCAATTTCCGGCTCTGCCTTTCTCATTGGTCAAAGTCAACAAACAACATAATCTCATACCACATGCTCCATAATAATTTCATACATGATTCCTAGTTCATGATATGATGAAAGTTATTAAGTGGTTCAATACTTATTTATCTTAAGTTTCATTTCAAGTCTTGTAAATGAAAAGAAAATGATGTGATAAGAGTTTTATTTTAATGTTGAGTTGACTTAAAAGGAAATAGATTAGTTGAAGTTTAATAGATTAGATGGAATCATTGAAATGTTGCATGATTAAAATTGAGAAAGTAATTCAGATACCCTTTTCTATGATTGAATTAAAAAAAAAAGTTTTTATTTTGGATAGTCCATGATTGTTCATTTTGACATAGCTAAATCTAGGATAACCTTGCTATTGAAGATAAAGTAACTCATGATTAAGATAATTAAAAAGAATATTCCCAAAAGGTTCTGTTATTTATCTTTCTATTTGAAGTTTACTTTTGATTAAGCTCTCATTATCTCATGTTCATTTTTGTATATGAACCATATCTTTCACCAAGATTGGAGTCATCATTTACTAAGGAAATTGGATCTTTTAAGATAATCCAAACAGGACCAATACTTTAGAAAGTAAAGTGCATAATTATAGTCATTGAAAATCAATTAATAAAAATTTTGTAAGATACGTATATTTGCATGACAACTATTCTTGACTTTCTCATATATAGTATAAGCTTTAGAGGAGCCAAATTAAATTTAACATTGAAAAATTACAACTTGAATGATAAAATTAAAAAAAAAATGAGATTATAGCTTGCAACAGATAATGTGTTTTAGATTATGCAAATCATGATTTGGTCTAGTTAAACAAAAGTCACATATGGGAATCTAAATCTTCGTTTACCAAATTCCATTAGCTTAAAGAATTTGTTTTAGTGTATTTAAGAGAATGATGAGAATCCATTTTTTAAAAAAAGAAGTCACATATATATTGGAATCTAAATCTTGGTATATATGTGAAATCTTTATTAGATACATATACAATTTTAATTTGGGGATTATGCCTTGTGATTGGTCAAAGTCACCAAACAACATAATAACAAAATTCCAATTGCTCCATTTTAATTTCCTAGATGATACAAATTAAAAATACTAGCTTATGTTGTATGTGTTAAGTTAAACTAACAATATCCTAATGAGTTTTGCAAATTACATAATGTCCTGTATGAAATTTTCATTATGAAAATAAGGTGGTTAATTAAGTAGATAAATTGTGAGATATAATTAAGTTATAACCTTATTTTCAAGTACAAATAACCAAAGAAACCATATTGAACCATAAAACTCCAATATATACCTTGCTATGTAAGTTGATCTCTTAAGAACACACATTAATTTTTGAAGTTACATATTATTTTAAAATGTTATTAGTGAGTCAGCATCCTATTTCTAAACAATAATATTTATCGTACAATATAAATACATCCAACTAGTATTCAATATGTCTTATACATAAGATGTAATGTGTGCTATACATATATATGTTATATATATAGCACACATTATGTTTTATGTATAGTACATGCTGGATAGTAGTTATACGTACTTCTGTTGTACGACAAACATTATTGTATATCTAAATACTTAGATAAAGTCGAAATTATATAAGACTATAACAGAGTGATAATTGATTTAAGTAGGAAAATAATCATTAGCTATAGTTTTAATTAAGCTGAATGATAAGTACAGTGATGCAACATCTTTGATTAAATTTTAACATAAGTTAGGTACTTATTTTCAATGGTGTATGATTGTTCATTATCTATAGCTAAATAAGTATAGGCAATCCTTATTCATAAAATATTAAATAAGTGAGATATCCTAATCATTCCAATTTTATTTAATCAAAAAAATCATTCCAACTTTGTTGGATGGCATTTAACAGGTAGCTAGATAAGATAAGAATATCATTCCAATAAGCCTTTTATCATCTATTTGACTATTATATATAGCCAATGCAACAGAGAAATTGAATCAATTTTATAAATTTGGCTAACAGCCAAAACAGATATAGACCTGCCGCCAGTATAGTAGTTGGGAATTCTTTAGTTTTCAGATTAATGAAATTGATTCCTAAGCTTCAGAACTAATTTTCTATACAATAGTATATGGTTAACTCATATGATACTTCCGGTTCATACACTAACATGATTTGCATTCGATTAAGTTATTAATTAGAGATCAATAAGTAACATATCTTTGTAAGCAATCGATAAAAGATTAAAAATCTGAAGATATTCCTTAATTAAAAATATGACGAACTTTTTTCTTAATCTAAATTTTATTGAATAAAAAGAAAAAAGAGTTAATTTTTCGTGTCAACGGAAGTTAATTTATTTGATCAATCTTTTATTCTTGTACCGTCACCATTTAAGTTTGATTCTCATATTGTTTTTGTTTATTGATGATCGCTAATTATCTTTCTAAGTGTTTTTCGATGAATTAAGAGAGAACGCACTCTAAATTTAGAAAATCTTAATTTTTTTTTAAGGGGGGTTAATTTAATATGCCATGTGGTCGGTGGCTATGAATTTTCCTAGTAGATTGGATTAGATCTGATCTAATTAATCTGATTTTAGTGATTTAATAAAATGCATTTAGTAGGTAATTGCTTATTTACTATATATATACATATCATGTGCCTCTCATGTATTGTGTTACATCACACGGTTCCCTTATTATATTATGTATGTACATATTTTTTTTTGGAACACTTTATTTTATTTTTTTAATTATATGATTAAGAAAGTGACACGCTAGTGAAATTTCCTTAACAAATGAAAGGCCCCAACCAACATTTAACAATGGTCGATTTGATGATAACAACAATTTGATTTAATTACTTCTTCTTTGTCCTTCTTGCAACAATTTTAATCAATGCTTCTTTGTCTTATTTGTTTCTACTTCTTCCATCTTGTCTTCTTTTTCAACAATTTAATTATGCTTCTTGTCTTTCTTTCTAGGAAATTGATCATGATATAGCACGTGCCAAATAGTTTATTATTGTTGCTATTTTTTTTAGTTCCATATTTGTTCTTATAAGCCTTGTAGACTCAAATGTTCTTGACAAAAATTTAGCTAATTTTCTGTACCTTCGTATAATTATTAGAATGAACACATAAAGACATGAAACAATTTTTTTTATAATAATATCTCTACATAAAAGTTTATATTTACACTCATATCATCACATTTCATAGTTGGCAAGGAGTGGACCAACGATGGCCTAGAGCGACAAATTTTAAGCAGTTCTCTGATCACTTTTTGGCTACAACTATGGCTTAATAATTTTTCAGAGGGTCAAAAATATCTTTTTATTTGTGTTTTTTTCGTATATTTTTGTTATTTCAAATACTATACGGAGACAATCATTTTATTTTGTATTAATCTTCGTCTGTGTTTCTATATTTCTGTTCGACGTACATTATCGAAACATAATCTAATAGATCTTATACAAGTCTCTATGCTACCTACAGTGAATTGTAGAATTCCAAAATTAAACATAGAGCAAACCCTATATTAAAATTTCACCTATAAACTATATCTTTTATCCTTTTCCTTCCAATACAACTCTCTAGAGTAATACCTTTACACAAGCTAAAAATTGTTAATTAACACTTATATGTAATAAATCCAAATTAAACAACCATGTTGATATGTTGGACTAGCTAATACATTAGTGTTATTAAGCTAAGTATACAATACAACCAATTAGAAATTCATCAAGATAGGCATTTTATTCTCTTAATAATATGTTTCAAATTCAAAACCATATAAAGAAAAGAAAAATAGAAGAAAACCCCATTCCAATAACCTCAATATGGTCGAATCAAATTATCAATAATACAAACCATATATATAACATCGATTTCACTATAAAAGATATAACCTAATTAAGAGGCGTGTGTAAAAATATAACCTAATTAAGGAAGCCACATTGGGAAATGGGTACCAATGGTTTTGTCAGTGGTTGGAGTAACTTGACCCAACATTGAGGGCCCTCAATTCATGAATCACCCAAGCAGAGAATGAATGAATGAATGAATCAGAGAATAATTAATGATAAGGTTACTTGAAAGATTAAAAGTAGTGAACATCATAACAAGACACCAAAACATACATTTGATGATCGTAATAATAATGAATGGACCAAAGTTTTCTTTATTTGTCTTGTAATGGTATATTTATTTATACTAATAATGTTTATTCTTTAATTTACACAAATAAATTAAACAAAACTTAATATTGCTTATAATAATTATGTGGTCATTATTTTGATGCACGTGAGAGAGTTATGCAAAGGAAAATTCCTTTCCAATTGTTTATAACATTTGTTGTAGAATCATCTTTATTTAATTACCCCAAGAATAGCGGCACATTTTATTGCTTTTATTTTAAACAGCTGTGTACTATTGTACAATGATATAATTGATAGATAATTAGTGCCTATAATCAAATATTGAATAAACCCCCAAAATCTGAATTCAAAAGTGTGATAATCAATAATTAATTAGATGGTTTAATCAGATCCTTTATTGAGTTGTGTATGTTGTGGGATTGACCATATTACAATAGCTAGGTACCATTATCCCTTACAAAAATATCTAAATTTTAGCTTAGAAAAAGTTCTCATAAAGAAACTTTACCTCATTAAAAACCCTTACTTAATCAAGATTTTTTTTTGTGGTAAATTCAATATTTTTTTTGGTAAATTAATCAAGATTAAATTGAATAATATTTTTTTTTATAAATTTCCCCTTGAATATTAATTTGCATGTAGTTACCGATTAATCCTTAACTTCGACAGAGTTCACCTTTCAATGAGTAAAGAGTTGACCACAAAATTATCTACATACATATCGCCAAACATCTACTACTTGTGCTAATTTATATGATTTGAATAAATAAATTTCTAATAAATAAAATAAAAACCAAGATGAGTAGAATTAAACATATTTCTAAATTCTAATGATATTTTCAATTCTAGTAGTTACATTGAAAAAACGATTTATATATATGTTAATGTTTGTTTATAACAAAATTGAGTAGCAAAGGAAGGAAAAAGATAATCAGAGAAAGAGAGAGAGAGTACAAAGAGGCTGCTTCAAATGATTCATTCACAACTCATTAGTCATTACAAAAGCAATAGTAACATAACTTTTCATTGGACATTTTCTCTTTTTTTTCACCTTTTTTTTTTGGACTACCCTTCATTTTTCACTACTAAGGGGCATCAACAACACTAAGTTGGAAAAACCAAAAAATAAAAGAGAAAAAAAGAAGAAAAAAAAAAGAGATGGTGCTGTATTGACTTTCTAAGGTTCCTATGCCCATATATATAATATATTATATAATAATATATCTCTTATATATTTATATATTTACCCAAAATACACCTTTTAATATAAAACCCTCCCAAAAAATAAAGCTATTGATTAATCTAGCACTAATTAAAGAGTAGTAGTGGATGGTTCCATCTGAGCTTAGCTTATATCATTCCAATCACATGGCAACTTCTGATTCAGGCACGTAATTAAGTCTTTCTTCCCAAACCAACTTGGATACAACCTCATCTTGTTCAGGTACATGTTCCTAATTCCACAAATAATTATTAACAACACATTCCAAAATCATTACTACTTTTTCCTCATCACAAACACAACATCATGGAACATTATTGGTCCCACTTGATAATAATATAATAAAATTAAATCAATAATTCTTAGTAAATAAAAAAAAAACAGCTAAAACAACCTATGGTTTTATTTGACAATTTTTTAACTCAAAAAATGTTCTTTTTAAAAAGTTAATTTTTAGAAAGTTGAATGATTATGACCCAAAAATCATATATTGGTTTGTGTTGATTAGTTTATTACTGTGCGCTGAACAATAAAAAACAATAAAACCAGCTAATAAGTTCATTTAGCAATTTTTTATCCCAAAGAAAAAACTTAATTCAATAAATTAATTTTTAGTGAACGGAGTGATTTTAGCCAAAAAATTCCTCTATTGACTAATTTTGACTGATTTTTTTATTATACAAGACTCGGTCTAGACTTTTTCATGAACCAAAGAAACCTAGATAATGAATACTCCTTCTATTTCATAATAATAGTCGTTTTGACTTTTATAATACAATGAAAAACTATTATACCTAAATGTATTTTATCTCTAGCTACAAAAATGACTCTGATATTATGAAATGGATGAAGTGATGATAGATAATTAAATAATGAAAGTGAAAATAGAAAGGGATGTTAAGAAATAAAAGGAAGGGACCTCACCTCAAGCTGTCTGACCAATTGCTTGGCAGTGGGAGCAGAGACGATAATGCGACGTGCCTTAGGAGAAATAAAGCCTTCATCAACGGCCTTATCTATGAATGACAACAATGAATTATAAAACCCATCCACATTCAACAGCCCCACCTGCATTCCATTCATTCATCCCCCAACCAAATATGTTACAACAATATTCCATTATTATAATACTAATCATAATAATAAGGTTGTATTTGGATCGGTTAATTCGATTTTAAGGATAAAATAAATCTAATCTTAGCTTAATAAGTAAACATCCTCTATATCTATATAAAAGTAAAAAATAAAAATAAAAAACATTTTCATAAATCAAACATTATCTAAGACTTTCGCATCTGATAGTTGACATGATTCAATTTTAAGGATAAATTAAAATTAATCGAACCGAACACTTATAGGTTAGTTCAGTTCGCATTTAGGATTTAGAATTTTTTAACCCAAAGAGATCAAACCTTCAAATTGATTAAATAAGATATTGAATTGATGATTGGGTTAATCAAGTCATCCAAATCCACTTAACCTCCTAATAATGGTCATCATTATAAAGTTTATAGCAACAATAATATTATTATTATTATATAATAGCTTCTATATAAACACAAATGTATTCCATTTTCGGCAGTCTTTCATTGACCAACAACTTTATTTTTGTGTTGGTATTCCTTTTGTTTTACTTTATTATTGTTAAATATATTATTATTATTATTATCATTATAATAGTTGATAGTGCCCATATCTTTCTCCCATTCAAACGGAGAACTAACAAATAATGTAACGTGACAAGGATTAACTATAACAAAATCTCACACTATCTTCTCATGTGAATCTTATAATTAAATACTCAGTCAATTCCAAAATATTAGTCGTTTTAGGGAGAAAAAAAAATTCCACAATGATTATCGTTTTCAACTTCCAATGCCAATTTAATTTTTTCATACCTATTATACCCCTAGTATCATTTTTCTTTTTTTCTTAAATATTACTCCAAGGGACCACTAATCATCTTTCTTTCTCATTAATGCTTTAGGGTAGTTTAGTCATTTTAATATATCATTTTATAAAATTAAGAATATTTATTGAATTTCTTAATCTACGTGTAAAAACCTTAAAAGACTAATATTTTGGAATGGAGAGAGTACCTCACGTGAAATTAATTATAATTATAATGAAGCCTAATCAAATAATGATGATCTTGTTGTTGTTGTCCCAAGATGATTAAACATTTATATGTTCATTGATCAATTCATCACTTAATAGCAAACACTAATTAACCAAAAAAAAAAAAAACAAGAAGACGCGTATCTAAGTAACATGACAACATATGATACTTGGAGAACAACCACATATAATATATGTAATATAACATATATTTATATAAATGGAGACAATAATTAATCATGCATCATGTGGAAGCAAAGTTGCCTAAGGCAAGTTCTGTCATAAAAAATAATAGTAATAATAAAAAAGGCTAACTTTAATCAATTTGATTTGACTTAATATTCTTAATCATATAATAATAATAATAATAATTTTCAATATATAATTGTCAAAAAATGTTGATAAAAATATTATAAAAAAGATATATTGACATCTGTCGACTAATGAAAATAGTCATAAATTATTCTTTAATAATTGTCAATAATAATTGTCAATATTACTAATTGACACTAATTATCAAATTATCACTATTACTTTTATAGACATATTTAATATTAAAAATACTTACTTTGTAGCATAAATTGCATTAAAAATATTAAAAATACTTACTTTTTAGCATAAATTGCATTAAAAGAGGGATTTTAGTTGAAAAGCCATTAGTTTCTATTACAATATTCTATGTATGTTCCATTCTCACTTACAACATCACAAGGCATCTCTTTATTTGGTTATTACTTATTCTATACTATTTATTATATTTATTTAGGCTAAATTAAAGTTGTACGACACCAATTTTGGTCAACCAAGTTCATAACTAACGTCATTGGTATCTCCCCTTATCTCTATATAACAATAGAGGAAAAAAAATTAAAAATTGGAAAAAAAATACTTCATATAATTTAATTTGTCTAATCATATACTAAAAAAAATGAGGAATAATATAATATATAGTTCATATGATTAATTACCGGTTTGCTGTGGATTCCAAGCTGAGCCCATGTAATGATTTCAAGCAATTCCTCTAGGGTTCCATAACCACCTATTTATGGTGTTAGAAAATAACAAGGACACTAGTTAGTACCAACTTAATTATTTTTTGCATAAAAAATCAATAAATTATTTTTCATACGTACTCTTTACTTTGATAAAATAGGTTCATTAAAAAATCAATGTACTTATACACAATTTTTTAATATGCCAATTTTATCAAAATAGGAACTGAAAATGTTGTATTAATTAATAAAAAATGAATACCTGGGAGGGCAATGAAGGCATCAGCTTGACGAGCCATCTCAGCTTTTCTTTGGTGCATATCTGATACTGCTCTCACTTCTCCAATTGGATCACCCGTTATCTACATTTGCAACAATATTTAATTATTTATATTCATCAATATATTTAATTATGTGTTTAATTTTGATGCTCTAACTGTCGTTCAATTAAAATGCTACGTTTGTATGACATTTCAGATAGTGAAAAAAGGAAAACATAATCATGATTGTTGTGCCAACACATGATTGGATGACTGTGTAAAAGAATAGTACACAGATGAAAATTAAATTCTTTAATTATTTATATTTATCCCCGTTAGATAAAATGTGGGAAAAAGTGTAGTATAAAAATCATTTATTGCGATTTTATATACATTTTAATGTTTGGTAAACACCTATTTTGTATAAATACTACTTTTTTTATCCTATAAAAAACATTTGATATTATAGTGAACTCTCCCAATGCTGGTGAATAAATAAAGAAGCATAAATGAGTTCAAAATTATATAGTTCAAAAACACACTCACACACAATTTGACTCTAATTAATTAACTAAGATGATTATGTCATCAACACATAAAAGTACATGGAACAAAAATAGCTAAAGGCTAAGTGATTTATTACCTCTCTTGGCATGAGACTCTTAGGAATAACTCTGTACCAAAAATAAAATAAAAACAATAAAGTAACATCAGATAACAAAGTTTAAGGTTACAAAAGAATAATACAAAAGATTATTTGATTCTCAATTGGAATAACAAAGTGTAGCCACTATAGCCACACACACACACCCCAACTTGATCTCTCTCTATAATGATAAAACAACTACTTTAAACCAATGATGAAGAAAACATCTATGAATAAAGAAAATAAGCATGTTTTTAAAGTGTAGGATAGAAAATAGAAAAAAGAAAATAAAAACAAAAACAGTGGCTCCAATTCCTATGCAGAAGAACCTTCTACAGTCCCTTTCTGTAAATAACAAAAAAAAAGGGGCCAAAAGGGATTCAACTTTATCCATTATATATAGTACTATCTTATTAAACATTAAATTAAGACCTAAATATATTCACCGTCCAAAAATTCATTGAATACAAGTAAAGGGAAAGAGAAAGCCAAATATATTAACCGCACATCAAAAAGCAATTGTAATATAATAAAAATACATTCAACCAATATATAAAGTATTTTATACATAATATATGATATACATAATGTGTGTAATATGTAATATGTGTTATACATATGACACACATTATATGTTATACATATGACACACATTATGCTTAACACATGTTAAATAGTTGTAAGATAATATTACTATTATATACTAAAGATTATTGCATTCACATTTATTTTATTTATATCCAAAATGTTTCCTACCACCCAAAATTGAGAATTCTGAATTAATTCTTTTTTAAATGAAAAAAAAAATGTCCCACTTTGGCAGCATTTGATCCCATGATGTCCTTTTATTGAAGGGAAACAAGAAAACACGCATGGGTCAGCCAGGCAACACATAAAGGATACAACCCACTTTTCTAGCAATCACCAAAATGATCAAGTTGGTCTTTTTCATCAAACATGCATTATTCATAAGGGACTTTTTCTTCATGGAATGAAGATAAGGTAAAATCATATCATATATATATCACATATAGACAAATAAAAAACACTTCATAAAATTCAATGTTTAAAATGTTTCTAAACAATGTATATTAATTATATTATAAATCAAATTTTAATGTACCTATCTAGAGATATAAATGTTCTTTTCACCCTCACATCTAATCAAATCAATCAATTTATACTACTTCTCAAGACTTAAACGCGACTAAACTAATATAGCTAACAAGACAATATATGGTTCAATAATTGTATAAAATATTTTCAATACTATAGTGCACAAAAATAAAAGATTTCTATGATATATAAATTTTATTCTGAAATTCAATCATATAATATCACATCAGCTTTATTATTATTGACATTGGAAACCCACAATCTAAAAATCTACTTTTAGTTCAATGTAAGAATCTTAATAGATATTGGTGCATGTAAAATTACTTTATAATAAAAAAGATGGATAATAATTAAACTAGTTGATTTTTTTTTTTATCAATTCAAAAACTCTCTAAGAACATGAAATGGGAGTGAAGAGAAAGAGAACAAACCCTAGAACATGGCGGCCACCATCATGAACTGCCTGAGAAACAAGACCCATCAAACCCAAGCTACCACCTCCATACACAAGATCAATCCTTCTCTCAACCTTCATAAAATTATAAAACAACATTAGAAAAACCAAACCAAGAAGACGCGTGTCACTAACTAACACTCATCATGAAAAACAAACCAAAACCTACCATTCAATATCACATGTTTATATTATTTTGAATTAGTGGATAGTGATGGTCTCAAGCAAAATCATTTTTTTTTATCAACATAACCTTCAAAAATTACATTCAATACTACACATGACACAATATATATATAAGTATTTTTAATGATTCATATATTGTCATGCAATAATGCTGAACTAACAACATAAATACATCCAATTAATATTCAACGCGTGCTACACATGATATGGAATGTGTGATATATGTATAGTACACACGTATAACACAAATTGCATCTCATATATAACCCACGTTGAATACTAATTGAACATATTTCTATTGTACGATCAACATTATTATATTATCATGTGTACACAAGGTTATCAATATCTCGATCTCGATTTATCAAATCGAGTTAGGAGTAACGAGTTTAACTATACGATTCAAATTTAATTCAGGTAAACTTATGCGTTCGATAGATTTGCTTATAAAATTTAGTCATAGAGTAGAAGATTATAATATAATTTCTATTGGGAAAAATCATGGAGCTTTGGTGATGGTAATAAAGCCCAAGAACACGCTTCATAGTGTGCAATGATACCAAGATTGCACGTTTGGCTACCTAGAAACCATAAAAGTACACAAGCTAACTAAGGCACTACTAATAATTTCTTGAATTTTCTTTTTGTAATTTCACATGGAAATATTTTCAATGGTATTAAAAAAATTAGCATATTATAAGCAAAACATTGAGATCATGCAAGAAGGCTGCACAACTGACAGGAAGGTTCCAGCTAGCAACTAGCAATTCTCTCTCTCTCTCTTTCATTCCAAACTCATAACCTAAACTATAGTTGAGACTTGTGAGAGAGATAATTGATTATTATTAAAAAAATTAATAATATATAAAATAAATAAAAAAGTGGAAGAAGCAACCATCACCCAATTCAAGAATAAGAAAGAGGAATATCAGAGTGATGATAAATCTAAACATATTATAGGAAAGAAAAAAAAGTTGGAAAATGGAGAAAATGAAGTTACAAGAAGGGAAAATGGACTAAAATTATGAGATAATTTTTTTAACAAAATAAAATGTTGATTGAACATGAAAAGAATCATATGTTTAAGAAAACCAGAGGAATTAACAAAAATTGGCCTTTCACCAAACCCAAATTTCAAAAAGATAAAAAAAAAAACAAAAATAAACACCTATGTGAATCATTTTCTCTGAAAAAATATTAATTTGATCTATGAAAGTGGTTTTGAGAGAAATAAGAAAGAAAAAAAATAGTAATAATAAGAAGAAAAATTCCAAAGACTATGAATTAATTACCAGTTCCTTGCCAAGTTCAAGAGCAGCTTCTTTGTAACTTGCTTTGTTCCCTGAACTGCTTCCACAATACACACAAATCCTCTTGAACCTTGATTTTGTTTCTTCCATTTTTTATTTATTTATTTCTTTATTTTGTGTGATTTGAAATATAATTCTTTCTTGAAGGCCACAAGAAGGGTATGAAAGAAACTGAAAGAGAGTGATTTGTGTGAAAGAGAGAACAAGGTGTGACTATAATTTGGTTAATGCTTCTATGCTTATATATATAACTATGTATCTATACTATACCCCTTAGACCCACATCACAAGCCTTTTTTAGCCAATTATAATATTTTAATTTGGTGAACAAAAAAAAATAATATCCCTTGCTTTTTGGCATTCTCCGAAATTATGGAAAGGGAATTGTATTATACTACTTCACAATTGTGTCATTAACCAAAGAGGGAAAAGTGAAACAGACATAAAGGATGGGGTGTATTAATTATGTTAACCTTTTTCTCAATATTTTATTATTTTTTAAGAATTAAGGTATTTATTACCGATAATAATAATTAATATTCTTGACTAGGAAGCTCTGTTCAAAAAATAAATAGTTGATCATAAAATATATTTTATGAGTTTAATTTTGTAAATGTATTTTACACTGTCGTCCAATCAAAATGCTCTATTTGTATGACTTTTCAGATAGTGACAGAGAGATAACACAATCATGACTGACGTGACAATACATGATTGAATGATTGTTTAAAAAAATGGTACAATTGATGAAAATTAAATCTTATGTTTTATTTTAACGATGAAGTTTGAATTATTGATCAAGAATACACTAATATAATGACACACATTACGTATTATTTATATTTCACATTGGATATTAATTAGTTAGATGTATTTCTGTTATATCATAAATATTATTGTTAAAAAATATGATGAGTTATCGTTGAATCATAAGTTATTATTATGTCGACTTGAATGATTTATTTTAATTGATACTATTTTATTCACAAAACATGATAAGAATATTTAATTAGATGAATAATTAACTTATACCGGAGCTCGTATGAATGTAGAGATTTTACTCAAACAATAAATATGGTTTTGTGAATTAATTATACTTAGTACCGTGGATTAGTAGTCCATTGAAGGCAAATCTAAGTCTACACGTCTCCTAATTCAACTTTTGTAGTGGCGAATGCATCTTTTTAAGAGGGAATATAGAGACTTCTTTTCTATTTTTATTTTTTACCTTTTCAGTCTTTTCTTTTTGGGTATGTCCTTTCAATCTTTTAAATGTTCTCACTCAGAAGACTGAAAATATTATATTATATTATATTTCATAATGCAAAAATAACGACTTAATGTGAAATTATAAAGTAAAATGATTGTTGTATAACTTTTTTTTAGGTAAGAATGATATAATATAAAGAATGAGTAATGTTATATGTATATCATGAAATTAGCAACCATCAAGTCATCAAGTATAATAATTTAACATTTTGAAATTAGTAATTCAATTTTTATTATTATACATCAATTCAACATTTTAAAAGTTGGATTATTACACATGGTGACTGATTTTGTGGTGTATATAAATCATTTTTCTGGAATATAATAGAGCCTAACATATTAATTTTTACGTAAATTAAATTTTCACTTTTGGATTAATATTTGAAAAAAAAACCTACTTGATTAAAAAAAATCTTTTACTTTATTTTTGTCAAAGAAATATTATCAATTTTACGGTGAATTATTAACCGTTTCAATTCCTGCCATACTTCTAAGATTATCTTTTCAAAATGACATGAAGACATCTTTTACTTTTTTTAACCTTTCAATTGTAGTGTTCACATTGAGAAACTAAATAAATATATTATTTCATATCGGAAAACAAAGGCTCCTACTTCTTGATTTAGAATTTGATTAATTATGAAACCAACATGTTAGACTAACTTTTATATATATATGTGGCTTCTCGTTATTTAGAATCATTTTTATATTATTTTATCAAATAAATATTGCTATGGTTTTTTAAGATATATAAGAGCAATTTTTAGAGATAAAAAAAATCTGTAACTCTCATTTACGGTTAAATGGAATACAAATCATATTTAAGTAAAATTCACATACATCATCCAATAAAAAATAAGGTCTTTGTCAATTAATAAAAAAAATACTTATATATATATATATATATATATATATCTTCTTTGTGCCTAATTTTGTGTCTTGTTTTCTTAATTATATATATATATATGTGATGTTTATAACATCAAATCATATATATTAATTATAGAGTTTAACCTTGTTATATCAACGGTGTAAAAATATTTTAAATTATTATTCAATTAAAATATTTCATCCGTATGATATTTTAGATAATAAAAAACAGAAAATATTATTACAATTAAGCAATATGTTTTGTAGCCTTGCATGCAGATCACGTGTAAATTCATGTACCTTCAAAAAAAAAATAAAGTGGAAATTTTGAATTTTTAGAAAACTTAATTAAACCTTATAATGAAACTGTTAGGAACGTTATATATAAAATAGCATAATGTGCAACTATACCATGTAATTAAAAATTGTAATTTTGTCGGTTCTTAATCCGACATCAGATGTAATCCGAATGTGATTTGACTATAGAGATATTCACATAATATTAAAGATATTAATTGAATATGACCTTTTATATATATGTGAATTTTATATATATGTGAAGAACAATATAATTAACCACCATTTTAATATCAATTATAAGTAATTAATTACTAGCTGCAAAAGGTAATTCTGTGGAAAACCACCGAAAGACCTACCTACCAAAATACGTACAGAGAAGGATCGAGAAGCTTCTATTGAACAAATCCTCAAACATTTATAAGAATGACATTTAATTTGTTTAATTTGTAATAATGCATTATTTTAACATTAGATACAAATTAATGTATGTACCAATTGGGGCTTTAAACTTCAAGTCATTTTTATGCAATTATAATATTTTTTTACTTCTGAAATTGTAACAATTAATTATAGTAAGATTTAAATCTAAAATCAATTGCATATTATTCCTTATATTTGCTAGTGGACACGATGATTAATAATAGAAGGAATGAATTTTATCAAAATAATAATAATAATAATAATAATAATACAAGGAATGAATTAATTTAATATTTAAAAAATGCAAGTGGGGTCTATTTTCCTGTGTCAATCACGGCTTGTAATTAATTAATTATGGATATATATTTAATTTAGTGTTTAATAGCAAATTGTAACGTTTGAGCTAATTATGTTAGCCATGTGTCCTACGAGCTGGGTTACAAAAATATATAACACATAATACATTACATACAAAATATAATTTAGTGTGTGCAAGTGGATTGATATATCATATGGTCTATTTTTTTATAAACATATATCTATTATATAAATAGTTAATATTTGGAGGGTTTATTAATTAATTGACTTAAAAAGAAAAGAAAAAAAATACACTAAATAGTTTCATGCACATAGAGTAAGAGGTTAAATACTTTCAATATATATCACTTATTAATTTTGGACGGTTCACAATTTATATATGCATCTAAGTGAGGTTAGAGTCAATTCCTGTTGTAAAAAGAAATGAGTTATTTTCTTATCGTGTCATGAAATTAAAGAGATGTTAAAAATTTATTTTCATTATATAATCATCACATTAACGAGATTGAGAAGACCATTTTCTTATAAGATCCATAAATTAAATAAAAATAGAATGATCCCTTTAATTAAATTTTATTTTGAATTTAACTTTGATAGTACTTATAAAAAAATTTATAATATCAATCAATCATATAATATTATGTTAGAATATATAATTATTTTTTCACATTCATTATTTGCATGAAAAAAATATAATTAAATAAATGTATAATATATTATGATTAAACTAATTTTTTTTATCCATAAACTTTGTTGTTAATTTTCTCTGATAAAATAAGACGTCTTAATCTTTAATTAACATACTAGTAGTATTAATATAAATTTAAATTGATAAGTGATAATATATATATCCACGATTTAAAATTTAATTAAAATAACATTATATATTTTTTAAATATATCATCACATCTATTATTCATAAAAAATTACTGTTTATATTACTCTCATTTTTTTATTTATCCATTTTTATTTTTTATTTATCGAATTAAAAATTTTAGATAATTTTAAATAATTTTTTCTTATTATATTCTCAATTAAAGTATTTTCTTTTATTTAATACAAATAAATTTAAAAAAAAATATGCTAATAATAATAGAATATTTTAAATTAAAAATAATATAATAAAATTATATTAATATTTTATTAATTAAAAAATCAGCTAATTATTAATTGAAATATTATGAAAAATGAAAATAAATAATTAAAGAAATAAATAAAAAGATGCAGTATGGAAGATGGATGATGTAGGAATAGAAGTAGTAATAATGATTACGCTTTTGCTTGATTTATGCAAATTCATTTGATTGATTGATGGTATTATATTGGCAGTAATGTATGTCTCTCGCTCTAGCTACCATCTGGGAAATGAAAGGACGACGCTTTTTTCAGTTTTACATCCGAAGAGGATCCTCCACCATCGGAATTCGGAAACCCAAACACTCGTTTCTTTTTTCTTCTTTTTTAGTCAAAAATAATGTTTAATCTTAAAATTTTAATCATCATCTTATTATATTTATTTATTTATACGTGATTAGTATATACCTCTTTCTAATGAGCTTACAACATGGGATGAGAGTATTAATCTCTGTATTCAACATAAATATTTGAAAAAAATATTAGATATTCAGGCCTATTAATTACAATGAGGCCCAATAATATTATAGTCAAAATGTATAATCTGACCTGGGATAGAGGATCTAACTGAATGGCCCAAGGTTGGACCTCGAACACGTGAAGTCAATCCAAATCCAGGTCCAATAAAGAGTAAATAACCCAATATGAATGGGTCAAATGACGGACTCAAGTACGAATCCTGCATCCGACCCGAGGTGAGATAAGTTCGACCCCCACTAGCTTCGTTGACCGTGGATGACTACGTCAAAAATTCCAGAGCCACAACGAACACAATGATAATCAACCCAGCACGCCGTGGAAAATGGGATAGGCATTATCCTGAGTTGTTTAGAATGATTATTGCGAAAATGACTCGCATCTCACTTTATTAATAAGGTGTCACTCTCAATGTATCATATACGTTTTCAGTTTAGTTCCCAAACATTAATTACTCATTAACTTAAGTTTCATAATCCTTTACCAGGAAATACCCTCACACCTTAAAGAAGAGCGTAGAAGAGAAGTTCAGAGTCCGGCGACAGTTCTGACCTAAATGAAAGATATGGAACAAACCTTATAGTAACAACAAATCAATCTTTTAAAACTTAATAAAAATTATAATTATATTAATATTATAAAATATTTTACTAATATATCATTCATATACACTGTCTATATTATCATTTAGTTGATTGTGTGTGTTGCCGACAGAGAAGTGAAGGTAGAATGAGAGAAGAAGAGTTCAGAGCCATATATGGGATAGGTTAGGTGTATGGAGGAGAATGGAATGATTGGGTTCGGCGGAGAAGTTATGGCCGTTGATGGATCAGACCAAACTGAAAAGTCAAACTAAGAACAAAGCATCGAATGTGGGACCACGCTGCTCCTTAGCTTCTTGCAGACACACGTGCGACAACCCGCCCGCAATCTCACCCACTCTTTTATATGTTTTGTTTATTTGTTCATCCTAAAGTTTTTGACAAATTTTAGTTTTAATGTTGACAATAAAATTAGTTTTAACATATTAGTAATACAATAATGTTTGACATATACCAAAAATACGTTCAACTTGTATTCAATGTGTACTATTTATGTTATAAGATATGTACTATTTGTATAACATATATAGGTATAGCACACATCCTGTAACATGAATAGCACACGTTAGATACAAATTGAACGTATTTATGTTGTACACTAAACATGATTGATTTGCAATTTGAAAAACAAAAACTCTTATATTACCGTGCCTTTATTTTTTAAAAATAAAGAGAGTAATTAAAATTGAATATATATTATTTGTACAATCTTCTCTATTATATAGCCTTCGTTCATGGGATCAATACTAGAGCTGATGATCACTGAGGTCCATCAACCCGTCCTCAGGCCTAGTCATACATCAAGTCAAATTAAACAACATATATTATACAATAATTGTATTTGTATTATATATATAATACATATTATATATTATATATATATAGTACACATTTAATATTAATTAAACGTATTTATATTATAAAAAAATATTATTGTTATACTATGTTCTAAAAAAATATTCATAAGGACTAAGAATAGTTTCCCTAAAATAAAATAAAATTTGGCAAAGTAACCAGCCATAAAGATATAGACCAAAGTGATGGAGTGAAGTGAACCTGTGCATAAACTATATGGTAGCTGCAGAAGACGTCTTTGTCAAAATAATTACCACATTTTTCAGTTGTCGTGTCTAACAGACAAACAAGATAGATAGCAGTAGTATTGATACATTATTGAAGTGTGGCTTCTGATTAGACATTAGGCACCCTCGAGATCTTCAAACTCAAAAATTTAGAAAAATAAAAAAATTCTTGATTTGTGTTAATATACACTCCGATCTACTGTAAATTTTATAAATGATTGATAACATATCTATTATTCAAGATGTTATTATATTAATATTATAATTTTTTTATTAATATATTATATAGAATTCAGTATAAACTTAACTCTATATTATTACTTTTCGTATAAAATATGAAAGTGATTTATTCTTTGTTATTTATTTTTATATGTACATAATTATATTAATTAATTATAATAAAAAATATTTAAATCTTAATCATAAATATAAAACATTTATATTTTAATATACTTAAAAAATAAATAATATAAAATAAATAAATCTTTAAATAACTTTACACCTAAAAATACTATAACAATAATAATCATTTTAATATGGAATAATTGTCAAAGTGTTGATAAAGTACGAACAGTTAAAAAAAAAAATACAATGACATTTGTTGACCGTTGAAAACAATCATAATCTATTATTTGACAATTAATAACCGTTGAAAATACTCATAAATTAATTTTAAACATTTTTAATAATTCATAATTATCAATATTAATTTTATTAATAATATTTTTATAAACACATTTAATATTAAAAGTGCTTTTTCTAATATTAAAATCTCTCTTAAACAAAATCATTACCACTCAATTCAGGTTCACATTCACATTCATCTATGGCTATATAATTCTTCTTTAGGATTATAGTGTGAATAGCTAGCATATCCATACCTATGGGGCAAAAAAAATTATAGCGGTTTCACGGGACAGAACATTTTTTTATTAATATCATAATAATACGTACATGATTTGTATCTTCATCTTTTATCCACACTATTTGATCTTGTCAAAGATTTCTATGATTCTTGACTTTCAAGTTGCTTTGATGAATCTAAATTTGGATAGAAAATACATTCTTTAAGCTGAAAAAAATAAATAAATTTTAGTTATTATTGAGCGGTTGAATTAAATTTTTTTATTAATATACGTGTAAAATTATTTTATATTAATAGTGAACTAAAATTAAATTCTATAAAAATATAAAAATAAAACTTTTCAACTTAATAAATATCATTTAAAAATTATATTTACCTCGTCTGAAAAGATAAGTGAAAGTTCCAATCTATATTTTTGTCCTAATTTACTTGATATGTCCTCATAAATTACTATTTCTATTTGAGAATTGTGTTATACCAAAGAAGAAGAAAAATCAAAATTATGTACGAAATGCATAATGATGGTGATATATTGAATTAATTATATTATGGTACGGCTAATATATATATATATATTTGATTATATTAAGTTATTATCTAATATTTATTTTCTAAACAATATTCTAAATACATAACCTTTATCCTTTCAATTCTAAGTTTTGATTTTTGTTTTAATAACGTAAATGACAGTACGCACGAAAAGTTGAAAAGAGAAGTTATAGTATCTTGATCTTTAATTATTTTTATACAAATTAAAAAATTAAACATACTATGAATGTTGGCTTCAACGTATTCCATTGCTTTTGATTTCTCGTGAAAAGGTCGTCACATATATATGCTTTGACCACCGAAAAACGTTATTAGAAATTTTAGGCAAATACTTGTGGCAAAAAAAAATCATCCAAAATAGCTAATAAATTATGCACAACATATATAATATAAAATGCACAATGTTTATTACATACAATGTACAACATATTTCACCTATTGTGCACAACATATATCACATGTTGTAGTATCATTTTTTTTTATAACATGTGATATATGTTGTGCACATCATGTAATATATGGTGTGCACAATATGTAATATTCGTTGTGCAATTTAAATTATACATGTTGTACATAACTTGTTGGCTATGTTGGCTGATTTTTTGTTGTTCCCCTAGCAAATTTCAAAGTTCAAAGTTCAAACTATTAACTTAGCTACTTGTTTTTTTTATTATTATTATTTTGGTAATTAATTTAGCTATTTTGCTCTATCAAGTATGATTAGAGATATATCATTCTTTTAATTAATGCTATATACTATTTATTGCATGAAATATAAATTATCACATCTACATTAAAAAAATAAGGTAAACGTGATGGATAATTAATCAGTAATAATAACCTAAAAACAATAATGCCTATATATATGAAATAAAATGCAAAATTTTTTCTTACCCTTAAATTATGTTTGAGCACGTTGGATTATCAGAAGATTAACGAAAATGACTCCGTCAATCACTAATTAATTATCATCAACCGTTGTCTGCCACCACTGAAAGCAAAATTGTCTGCTTTCAATCTTCGATCATTAAATAAAAATGCAATAATAATAATAATAAAGACAAGAAAAAAAAATTACACAACAAAATATTGCAAATTAAAATCAAATTTAATAACATTGGATATATACAATGAATCTAAATCTTTTCCCATATGAACTTGGATCTCTCATATCTTGACGTAGCTTTCAATTCCCACGTTCAAATTTAGTTTTCAATACTCTATGAGAGAAGAATGAAGAAAATGGTCATATTCCACGTATCTTCATATCATAAGCAAAATTGCATGATCAATTTACTAAGGAAATCACCAATAAATAAATATAAATAAATACAAGTAACATGATAAGTTTTCTTATCTGACCTTCTACTTATATACCGACATGATTTGGATTTGATTATCAAATTTTGTTCATATTAATGAGTGATCGAGATCCTAAACTGTGACGAGTTTTTCTCTTAACCTAAACTTTATTTAAAAAAAAAAAACTGAACATGTGCTGAATTGCTAATAATGAATTGTCTTTTAGCCACCATGCATGTTACAAAAGCTAGTTATATTCTTCATGTTTTGGATCTCTAGATAGATCGTGTTCATCACCGTCCCCTTTAGGACGAGACAATAAAGATAAATGGGCCCAGCCCAAGAAGGTTTTGGACAAGGAACAATATTCTCCCATATATTTTACTTTATTTCTTTATATTCATATTTTTCCATGTTTTTTTATTGAATTTAATTCATGTAGTAAAAGAAATTTTATTTGGCATTCATGTATTGATATATCATTAAAAGAGTTAGACTTAATTATCTCTTGTCTTAGGAGTCTTAAAAAAATGAAAACTTATGATCAGATGATATATATAGATAGTACTGTAGGATTTTTTTACACACATCAAGATTCAATTATTCTTTATTTATTTATTTATTAGCATTTCAGGTGTAAACATTTTTCTAGAAGAATATAGGTAATTTAGTTAGTGACTGAACATTATTAGACATTTAATTTCTAACATGTTCTAAATCTAGCTAGAGATTAAGATTGGGGCTAATTTAGTTAGTTACAAGGTATGATGTTATTTTGTTAAATATACTTTCAACGTGGCATTGGTGAAAAATGATTTACAATAACAATAGTTATATTTCATACTAGCAACTCCCAAACACATAGTATATGATTGAGTAACAACAAAATTCCATTGTTTTTGTATGTGGATGAATAAAACCTTTGAGGAAACAATTAGGCTCAAAATTAAATAGGCCAATATGTTTGGGCTCGTCGAGCTAGTAAGTAAAAACCACAACTTATTTGGGCCAATTTGTTTAGATCAACCCATCTTATTGACATAATAAAGAAAAAAGTTCTAGAAATTGACCTAACCAAGATAAGGAAGATTCAAGATAACCAAGAAAGTTGAGAATTAAAAAAAATATATATATATCCAAGAACAAGTGGTAGATACTTGAAATACTTAAGCATTATACTCTGGTTCGATCCTTGGGTTGGGGTAGTATGTATGCAAAAAGTCTTGTGGTCAGCTCCTTATCCATCGAAAGATGATCTTCATCGGAGTTAGGGATTAGTCGTCAATTAAAGGCTAACGGATACCCAATAAGAAACCTATAAAAAATCATTATCAAATTAACTAATCGAAATTAAACAATGGTGGTTGGATAATTAATAAAACGAAAACCAATTATACATTCAAAAAATAAATACAAATGCTTGGGGCACAACAAAAAATCAGCTAAAACAGCCAACAAAGCTCATTTAACACTTTATGGTCCAAATAACATTTTTGATCATGAGTATATTTTTAATGGGTTGGGTGATTGTGGCCCAAATTTCTATTTATTGGCTGTTTTAACTGGTCTTTTATTGTGCCTCTAGCAATGCTAAAAAATAAATAGTATTCCCACATTTTGATAAAAGTTTGAGTAAGAAAACTCTTGCTTATAAATAAAGTAATTTTCGTTTTTGTCACACAATATTATTAGTACTAGCTAGAGAATTCACGGGTGTTGATAACTATTGATAGCATGGCTCATGAGATGAGAGAAAGACAAAGACAAAGATAACAAAGTTGATGTCAAAATAACAATCATAAAAATCAAAGGTTTATATATCGACCTTGCTAAAACAGAGGTATAGAATGAATGTGCTTCATTAGGAAATAACTCAACTAGTAATTCATTAAATTCAAAGTTTCAAAGAGTTGTGTTGTTTAGATGGATTTTTCTCGACTTTTATATTGAAGAACACTTTATCTATACTGTTAGATATAGTATGACCACATTCGAATAAAACTCATACTTCATTCAATAATGAATGATTAAATGTTGTCGATATGGAGTTTGAGAAAAGTATAGTTAAAAAAATATTTTTTAAATTTAAAAGTATATGATAATATAATAGAATGAAAATTCTCCTTCAATTTGATATACTTTAAATAAAAGCTCACGCATTCTAGCATTTTTATATGTTGGGTTTTCACACTTTGCAAAAGGATATTGAATTTGAGTGGTTTTAATCACTTTTATTGTTAACCTTTATTAATTGATACATACATGTAAAGCAAAGAATAAATAACAATAAAATATTAGTGATACCTTTTCTTAGTTGTTTCTCGAGTAAGGCATTGCTTTTGCACAAATAATTGAACATGGTTAAAAAGCAAGGCATGACACACACATCACATGTGGATTAGGTTTTTTAAGCCTTGAACAAGGTAAAAAATAATATATACATAATTTTATCATATGAAATTTGTATTTTCTCTCTTCAGAATTTTATTACATATGGTCCCATCTAAACTAACAAATTTAAATTGTAATCCTATTTATTACCTATGCATGGTTAGATGTCACCTTCAGAAGTTAAGTCCTTAAGCTACTCAGATCTATCCTTGTGGCTAAGTTTTGTGAAATTCCTCTGCTTTTCCATGTCAATTATACATTATGGCTTATATGGACCATGATTCTCTCACTCTAGCCCACCCTTAACCCCCTCCTAACTTTTCCCATATTCTTAACATTTGGTATTATGTTAATAATTTTTTGTTTTTCACGTGTTTTCTTTTATAGGGTCAATTTGTTTCGAGTATTTAAGATCTCAAATAAGATATAACTCTTTTATCAATAATGCTGTTTGTATAACAGAAATACGTCCAACAAGTATCCAACGTGTGCTATACATGTTATGGGATGTGTGCTATTTGTATAGCACACATACGTATATAGCACACATCTCATAACATGTATAGCACACATTAGATACTTGTTGGACGTATTTCTGTTGTACGACAAACATTATTACTCTTTTAAAGACCTCTTGTAAATTACATCTAAGTGAGTATAAATACAATTAATTGTTTGTTAGTCCTACTAAGATATATTTAGAACAAATTGGGTTATACAACTTTGTTTAGTATAATCTCCAAAGAATTTTATATATCAACTTTAGTGTAAATATATATAAACCCCCTTTTTCTTTTTGGTTGAGGCCTAGAACAACTTTTTCAATTGAGGGCTACCTACTACTTTTATAAATTAACAAACCATTGCCAAAACTTTGTTAGTTTCATTTCAACCTCCACATGCACACACACACTTAGGAATTGGAAAGTGCATTCCATTTCCCAAAATGGCTTCTTCACACATTCTTTGGCTTCTCAATTTCATCTCTATCACCATCTTCACTTCATTGGTATCATCATCCACAACCACACTCAACATTAACACCAAGATCAACAACACCATCACAATTCCTATATCACCATTATTCACCACAAACCACCATGATAACCCTTCTTTAGACCCATTGGAAACCCTCAATTTCTTTTCCTCTGCTTCCATAACAAGAGCACACCACCTCAAACACCACCATAGAAAAGCCCAAATCAACGACCCTTCTTCCATCACCAAGACCCAAATTTATCCAAAAAGCTATGGAGGGTATTCCATTGACCTCAAATTAGGAACACCACCACAAAATTTCCCTTTTGTTCTTGACACGGGAAGTAGCCTAGTATGGCTCCCATGTTCATCTCGTTACCTATGCAACAAATGCAACGTAGACACATCCAAAATCCCAAAATTCATTCCCAAAAACTCTTCCACTTCAAAGATCATTGGATGCAAAAGCCCCAAATGCTCATGGGTTTTTGGGTCCAAATTGCAATGTCAAAAATGCCCTTCATATGAAAACAACAACAATATCCGACATAGTAATTGCTCGCAGATTTGCCCACCCTATACAATTGAGTATGGGATGGGCTCAACTGCAGGCTTTCTCATGTCGGAGAATGTGAATTTTCCCGGGAAAATTGTCCCTGATTTTCTCATTGGTTGCTCCATCATTTCTATTTATCAACCTGCTGGGATAGCTGGGCTGGGTCGTGGGCCTGAGTCTCTTCCGGCTCAAATGGGCCTAAAGAGATTCTCTTATTGCCTCATCTCGCACAATTTTGATGACTCATTGGAGACCTCTGACTTAGTCTTCTACGAAGGCTCTAACGCCAGAAAAACCGCCGGAGTCAGCTACACGCCTTTTGGGAAGAATCCGGTAAGAGAGAACGCGGTGTTTGAGACATACTATTATGTCACGATCCGAAAGGTAATCGTCGGTGGGAAGCACGTGAAAATTCCGGCGAGGCTTCTAGAGCCGGATTCCGCCGATAACGGCGGTTCAATTGTGGATTCCGGCACAACATTCACGTTCATGGAGAGGCAAATTTTCGATCTGGTGGTGCGTGAGTTCGAGAAGCAGGTGAACTTCACGAGGGACGTGGAAGTTGAGAAGCGATCGGGATTGAGTCCGTGTTTCATTGTCGCTGGCAATAAAACGACGTCGTTTCCAACACTTTCGTTGCAGTTTAAGGGCGGTGCAAAAATGACGCTTCTGGTGGCTAATTATTTCTCGTTTGTTGGGGAGAAGTCTGATGTGGCATGTCTTACTATTGTTTCTGACCAGATTATCGGGGCACCTACGGCAGCGCGTGGACCAGCGCTGATATTGGGGAACTTTCAGCAGCAGAATTTCTATGTAGAGTATGATTTGGAGAATGAGAGGTTTGGATTTCGAAGTCAGAGTTGCAAACGCAGCGTTTAGGGATAAGATAGCGCCGTCGCATGATGTTTAATTTGTGGCGGAGGTGGTGGCTGTGGGTACCAACGCCTACGTGATCGTGTTCATTTGAATTATGCATGGTTGGTTAGTTGTAGAAGCATTGTAGGAGTGTGCTACGTTTTATATATATTTCTTAAATAATTTTAGTGGACAAACACTACTTGAAAAATGAGTATTTTCTAACAATTTAAATATTAAATGTGTTGATAAAAGTATTGTCAATAATTTTTACATTGTTAATATATCATAATTAAACTTAAAGTTTTTCCTATTTAAACATTACCTAGTTCCGCCACTGCATATGTTGGTATTCTATCACTGTTTTGCGTTTGATCCTTGGAGTGCTTTATGCATTTATCTGGTTTCTTCTCACACAAGCAAGCAATGCATAATTATATTATGTAAATCTCATACTTCGTTTACAACAGAAATAATTGATAAAATTAATATCTAACGTGTGATATACATGATATAGAATATGTGCTATATATATAACACATTTCATATTATATATAACACACGTTGAATACATGTTGAACGTATTTCTGTTATACAATAAATGTTATTGTTTCTTATGTGAGATATAACAAAAGGGTGTTTCTTTCCGAAAGGGATCAATTCCTTTTTTCATATATTCTTTGGGAAACTTTTTCTTTCAGGATATATATTTGGGGAAGTAAAGGGTATAGGGTTATCTGATCTTTAATTATTCTTTAATTTGTTCCCTTATGCACTATTTTCCGTTTTGGTTTGTCCTTTAGCATTCAAGAAGTAGCCCTACTGCTACTTATTTGTTACATGTATGATAATAAAGTAATAATATCATTTTTACATTTTGTGTTAATTAATTAAAAAGTTGCTCCATGAATAATTAAAAATTAGGTTGTACGTATTATTGAAAATATAATATAATACACATTTCATTACACGTAAAATACATATACACAACACAAAAAATATATAATTCATATCAAGAAAATTGTATCACATGATACACAAAATTTATCGGTATTAGTTTCTATAGTACACACACATTAATGGACGTTGTTCGCATTTAATTATGCGGACTCAACCATTTTTTCACTGAGTTAATCTTCATGGTTCAATTATTACAGATAGACAATAGCACTCAAATACTATTTTATTTACTTATAATAATTTGTTGTTATATATTGTAATTATTTTGGGTAAAAATTATATATCATTGTAACTATGAAGTCCATGATGAGTGTGAAAAATAATAGAGATACGGACAATACTAAATTACTAATCTTGCCTTGTAAAAGTTGAGACAATAGAAGTAATTATTATTGTTTGATGAGTTCTTGCAAGTTAGGTTCGTTACATTACAAAAAAGGTAGGATGTCAATGTCACATTTAATTTTTTTTTTCTTGACAAAACATAAAAAGATACTGAAAATTTTGGTCGAATTGATTCTTTCTTTTTATAAAAGTTATTGCATAGTTAATTACAAAACATCGCTAGAAAAATAAGAAAAAGGAAAAGCGTTGAATGTGACTGAGGAAAAGATAGTTTGGATTAATTAGGAAATTAAAGAGAATGGGATGATGAGTGGCAATGATTAATGAAGACTTTAGATTAATTACATGTTATATATATATATATATATATATATATATAAGAGATGCATTGAGAGTGCAAATGTGTTTTACATCATCATCTAATCAAAACTCTTCATTTGTATGACTTTTAAGGTAGTAGGAGAGAAAAAATACTATCATGGTTGACGTGAAAGCATATAATTGGATGACTGTGTAAAAATTTGTACACTGTCAGTAGTTGAAAATTAAATCCTATATATAATTTGTATGTACCAATAATCTAAAAGTATTTTACATATGCAATCAATTATAGTAATAACAACAATACTACTTTAATATTCAAGGTGATAGATTGACGATCATAATGATACAACAATAGTATAATTTTGTACTTCTAGCCAAGCCCATATGTATATGCATTGATTGATATTGATTATGGCCAAAAGTGCATGCATGTGGTGGTTTTCGAAACTTAAAGTGTGTTGTGAGTTGTGACTTTCAATAATAGTGCACTAAATAGAGTGTACGTGGGGTGGGAAATGGTGAGTTCTACGTGCAAAATCACTACTACCACATACCACTTTTTATTTGTTTGGACATGTTGGATTGCTTAACATTGAAGTTGTTCTTGAATAATAGTGTTTTTATCATCCCCTCCTTTATGTGCAGCTCGATTAACTAATTAAGTACTCTATTAGCTAACAGCTAAACTAACTACACTTTTGTCAAATCATAGCAATACACACCGTTAATTAAAAAAAAAAAGTTGACCCATTTCCTTCAAAACTCATTGAAAATACTTTGTTATAATTATTTTTCAGTAATCAATTGTGTTATAATTTATTGCAGCATAGTGGTGGACAACAAAAGTATAAACAAAATACAAAATAAAACAACTCTTAATAGAGATAATAACACAAGAAGAAAGAGCATGAAGATTGAAGAGATGACTAGGAGTAAAAGCCGTTGATTGAATTCATTATTAGATTTAGCTGCTATATATAAGCTAGGGTAAAAGCCGTTGATTGACACATTATTATTTATGTCCCAATATGATTAATGTATATCAACAACCGAAAATCCCATGGGAATTAAGGTAAGGATCATCAAGAGTGAATTAATGATGGTGGAGTAGTTTCTAATTCTTTCTGAAGGATTCAAGATTCTTTCATCAATAATTGCAAAGATCTTGGTCCTTAATTGATCTTATAATAATCATGATGCAATAAAGTATATACTATGACAAGGGTATATAATGAATAAATATTAACCTTAAATGTATCTGGATTTTTATAGATATCTAAAATTTAAATGTCAAAATAGCACACTCATTATTTTTGTTGGATTCAAATGTCTCTGTTTGTTTTTTTTTTTCGTTTTTGGTACGAGTTACGCCCCTCTTATATGTTATTTTGTATTAGAACAATATCAAAAAATAAAATATAGAGAGGCTTGTTTGTGAGGGTATTATACTCTAGCCCATTGTTTTCTTTTTATGAACAAAAAAAGTTGGGCCATTTTAATTCGGGTTGGGTGCTGCTGAAGCTTGAAAGACATGCTAATCCATAACTAAAAAGTAAAAAATATTTACTACATGTTTCTATCATCAATAAATGAAGGCTAAATTAACAAAAGGCCCAATTGATAGTGACTTGGACTATTAGTCTTGGGTGCAATTCCGAGGTGATGTGTACGCAGAGAGGACCTTGATCAGTCATCCCACCTTTGAGGTGCACACATAAAACAACGAGAGATTAGTCATTGGAATCGCTCCGGTGGATACCCTGAGGAAAAAAAAAATGAAGACTAAACAAATAAATTACCATATTTTGGTTGAGTAACAATAAAAATATTATGCATTCAAGTTACTAGATTTAGCATTATAAATTTGAGTTTAATTTCAATTCACTTCAATATTAATATAAAATAATTTGACATATATATCTAATTATAAATTGACATATCAACAGTAAAAATCTTCAACTCAATCATTTATTAACTAAAAAATCATACAAATTAATGTATGTGATTGATTACACTATAAAATTTTTCACACTGTCAGTGCATTAAAATTATACTATATAAATTTTTTCCAGTTATAATTAGGGGACACTAATCCAGATTCCAGTGTGATTACCCATAATCTTCCAAGGCTTCAGAAAAGTACTTATATATAGCTCAGCACACAGTGGTTAGTTACACTTTTCATTTTATTCCATTCTGTTGAAAATTCATGCGTTGAAAGGTTGTTGAGTTTTGTTTCTTCTTCTGCTGCAACTTTATTTACCAAACAACCAAACCAAAAACCAAAAAACACTGTGCATTGAATCTTTCGCTTTCAATTTTTTTTTCTTTCTTACAATGCGAAGTAAAAACTTCTTCACATTCACATTCCACAAAATCCAGATCTCACCGCTCTCTTCGCTCTTCTCGTCGCAATGTTGCGTTCTTTCTGGAAATCTATCGATCGATTCTCCGTTCAACACTTCAGGTGAACTTCCGAGTTTCGGAGATTTCTCTCCGTTTATTTCGTTCTGGATTTGCTCCGTTACGGTTAGATTTGAGAATTTTAGTGATCTCTTTAGGTAGTGAATAATTTGTTCGATGAATTTCGGTGTGGAAATTGAAGTTTCTATGGTGCATTGTCGGAGCTCGAACTAGTTTCTTATTGATAATAGTGTTCCGCATTTGATTTGTTAAGGATCGTTCTAGTTGTTGATGTTTCTCTTAGGTACTGAACAATTGTTCGTGAATTTTGGCGCGAAATTGAGTTTCTGCGGTGCATTGTTAGGATTTTTGTTGTTTCCGGAGCTTGAGCTTGTTTCTTATTAATATTATTATTGCGAATTTGCTTTTGTTGATGATCGTTTGAGATTTTGATGTATCTTTTAGGTAGTGAATAATTGTCCATGAACTTTGGTTCGGAAATTGAGTTTATGTGGTGGTGCATTATGACTTTATGAGGCGTTTGCTTTCCAGAGCTTGAACTCGTTTCATGTAGATGACATTGTTCCATTTTTTTGCTTTGGTTAGGGTTTGATATGAGATTTGATGATCTGTTAGCTAGTGACACAATTGGTCCTGAATTTTGGTCTGGAATTTCAGTTTCGTGATACATTATGAGGATTTTTTTTCTGTTTCCAGACATTAAACTTGTTTCTTATAAATGATATTTTTCCAGATTTGCTTTGTTAGGGTTCGTTCTCAGATTTTGATGATTTCGTTTGCTGGTGACTTAATGGACTGTGAATTTTGATGTGGAAGTTTAGTTTCTGTGGTCAATTATCAGGAATTTGTTGTTTCCAGTGATTGGACTTGTTTCTTATAAATGATGTTGTTGATGAATTTTCGGTTACAGATCTGTAATTGATGAGCTGAAGCAAATCAAGGTTGTGAACAGACAAAACAGGGTAACATAAATCACTTCTGCATTTTTTTTCCTGTTGAAGAAAACCACATTGTACTTATGCATGCTGTATTTTGCAGGAACTAGTGATAGATTTATTGCAGTCTGTTGTGGAGATTGTAACTTATGGTGATAGACAAGATCCATTCATTTTTGAGTATGAATTTGTTGTGCAAATCTTGTTGCTTTTTGTCTTGTTATTTGTCTCTTGATTGAACTTTGATAATTATGACTGATTGAACTTTTCAGATGTTTCATGGAACACCAAGTACTGGCAGAATTTGTTCGTGTACTTAAGATCAGTGAAAATTCAAGAATCGAGGCACCGCTGCTTCAGTATATCAGCATAATGATTCAAAACATGGATAGTGAACATGCAATTTGTAAGATGGTTAATTTTTCTTGATGTCTCAAGCTAAGGTCGTTTGGCTTCAGAGTTTTACCTATTTATGCTTAATTGGTTGTCATATGCATTAATTGTTTATCTTTCAAAACATAATATTGCTCAGACACTAGCACATGCATGAGATAACATGATACAGATATGAGACATACACGAAAGTTTGAAGTTGTGATTAAATTTAATACAGATGCACCATCACTGTAAAATGTGTTACATTGTCAATTAGATGTCATTATATATATGACTTTTGAGGCTGTTATTGCAGTTTCAATATATAAATTTATTGGATGGTTTTGCCAAATTCTGACCTTGATCGTGCATTAAAATAAAATCCTAAAAAGTTTAAAACAAAACCAAAACCAAATTTTGTGTTATTTCCTTTTTCAAGTTTTAAATATCCTTATCTATGTCGTGTTCTGGTGTGTTAGAGTTGTAAAAAATAATTTTTAAATTGAACATGTATTGTGTCATATAAGATCTGTTACGGACAAACACCACGTCTAAATGGCGTGTCTTTGCTTTTTATATTATTCACTCTTAAATCGTGGGTTTAGTATTGAAACAACTTCTTTCATCTATGCATCTTGCAGACTATTGCTTCAGCAATGGTTATATTAATAGCATAATTTTGCATCCCTACAAATTTGAAGGGGGAGACTTGGCTCCATACTATGTGTCTTTTCTAAGGTTCGTTGTTAGTTTTTATGTTCTTCCTTCTTTCTCTCCTCTTTCTTTTGTTTCTTAATAATATTTGGATGGGTGGCAGATTTTCTAGTTCTGCTATTTTGTTTCACATATTCATTTTTTCTTGTTTTAATATTTGTTCTAAAAGGAAATATTAACTTTCAGTTTATATCTTCCTTCAGGGCAGTTAGTGGTAAACTAAACAGAGACACACTTTCCCTTCTTGTGAAGGTAGACAGGGTAAGTTAAAACTTGTAAATATGATGGTTTGCTGCTATATGTCAAATCAACATTGTTGTCTTCCCACTTTTGAGTTGGACTTATGAATTCATATTTTTGAGTTGCATTTATGAAGATACAGTTGTTTGAATTACATGAATATGAATCTTATATAAGTAAATCAATAGTCTCATTTACCAAGCTGATGTAACATTACTTTGGTTGAGAAAGATACCTGTTAAAGTTACATGCATAGTTCGTTCCTTGTATCAGTTGTTTGGAAAATATTTTACTATGTATGAATGTGGTATTAAGGGGAGGCACTCATCATCCATCAATTTCATAAAAAAATCATTACCAGTTAATTTGTAATGGATATGCAAAGTTGGTTCGTTTTCTCCAGCTGAGTTCAGCAAGATTTTCTTTGATGCAACATTCAACTGCAGGATGCTGTAGTTTCCTTTCCCTTGTACACTGAGGCTCTAAGATTTGCTCATCATGAGGAAAAGATGATTCAGACAGCTATACGTGCATTAGTTCTCAACATCTACAATGGTATATTGTTGCTCTTGAATTGCTTAGAAGTCAAAAGCATGCTTTAGTGCATTATTTTACAATATTTTGGTCTTTGTTTGACAGTTTGTGATGACTTGGTCTACCAATTTATATCGACGCCTCCAGTTTCAGACTATTTCTCTGACATGGTTCACAGATTAAGAGACCTATGCACTTGTTTAGATGCTTTTCTCCATGAAAAAGGGTATCATCATTTGAATTTATATTGTCAGAAAAGTGTTATTGCTTTATATGTGTTTGAATAATATGAATTCTAAAAAGCCAACTGCCCTCCAATGAAGCAGGGGCACAGACACTCAGAAAAGAAGAGACAAGCTGATTCTTGAATCTGATAAAATTGTTGATGAACTGTACTACTTGAAAGACATTCTTAATGTTGGCGAGCCTCGTGTGTGTAGACTGGTTATTGACAATCTCTTGAATGGCCTTGTATTTCCTGCACTATTCTCATTGCTGGCTTCAAAGAATAATAATGTGAGATGGGAAAATTTCCTGCAAATTAGTTTTTTTTTACCTCTGTTTTTTATATCATCCCTGCATCGACTTAAGTGTTATTAAAAGTCTTTTAATTATGATAAAGTAGTGTCTCCTAACTTGTGAATGTTTTATCTATACTATAATAGAATTGGAATTTCTCCACGTGGTAATGGTACTGAATCTTAATTTTCCTAGAACCTTATAATTAAAAAGAGAGGATAAAAATGTCATTTTAGTTTAACCACAAAACCCCTTCTTATTTTAAAGTAGCTTTTACTTTTAATACTGCAGTACTAAATTCACGAAGTTCTTGGGTTCAGATACAGAAAAATATCGTACCATCATAATATATATTTTTTATTCTTTGTTGTCTGTAATTTGGGCTCTTCTGATGTGCTAACAAGGAAAAAGTGAACAAAAGACTTTTCTGTAAAAGGCAAGGAAAGTCCTGCCTGTATTTCAGTTGATCTTGTTAGCTGTTGTACTTGAATTTCATTTCTATCATTTATTTTTACATGATTTACTGATTGAAACAATATATTCCTCTGCCCCAGGACTCAGATTTATCTGCTATCACTTCACTATATATCTTATCACGGCTGCTTCAAGTAGTTGGTGGGAGAAGCATAGTCCACAATGTAGCTGGTGTTATCCTGTATGATTTTCTGAACTCAAATGTAAAAATTGTGAGTGAAGGGAATGATTTTGATGGCCATGATGCTGTTAAATCTTTTTCTAAGTGTCCGAATGAAGTGGAAAGAGTTATATGTTATGCTCCTGAATCAAGAGGAGATGAGAGCATCACTGGAAACTATATCGGTTCTCATTTGGAAGATTTCATTTCTCGAGTCAATGTTAGTGGATCAAATGGTGATATATGTCCCAAAAGGTTGGTGTTTTTATACTAAAGGAGGAGGCATCTCCTGAGGCAGATGAGTTATTTATTAGTGAGTGCAGGTTCATGATTTTGTGTAGAAAAATATACCTATAGAAATTGCCATTGTTGCAGGAAGGGTATACTTGCGTTCGTTTTCTGTGATGATCATATCCTCTTGTTAGCTTCTATATTTCTCTTGCTCATTTTGGCTGAGAGTAAAGGTGTGTTATTTTTGTTCATATACGTAGCATAAAAATTGTCTTTTAGTAAGTGATTGTGTTATTTGATATTGCTTTTCATGCAAGTTTTGCAGACCTTGATTGTCTCTTAGCTCCAACGATTGGGCAGTACGGGACTCAGGATTTGATGGTAAGTATTGATAATTAGTTAATTACATTGATTTGAATTGAACAGGAGCCTCAACATTCAAAATGGCATATATTGTATTACATCTATTACCATACCATGTCTAGATCGTTTATATTTGAAATTGTCATGAGCTATCTGTAACACCCCGCTACTTAGGGGTGTCCGTGCGAAGGGTACTGTCCCAACGAACACGCTAACGTATGCATAAACTCTTAAATAAAATCGATTAACTGAAAATAACTGTAAACTGATATCTGTATATAACTGTATAAAACTGATATAACTGTATAACTGTATAACTGTGTAACTGCTGAAAATATCTGAAACGTAACTGAAAGGTAACCTGCCTCTAAAGTCTGGAGCAACTATTACAACTGAAACTGGAATGTCTTATGAAAACTAATAACTGAAATAAATGCAAAATAATAACTAAAGGGCTCCACGAACGAAGCGGAGCTCACCCAGGATATCAGCTGACACGACCTCTAGCGGATCAACGGCTCCTCGTTGGCGGCGGGATCGTACTCTGAAAATGGTTGATGAGGGGTGAGTCATCCACTCAGTGATGGGGAATATGCATGCAATGCAACATTCACAACACATACATCACGAACTAGCATGTTATCAATCTGTAACAACTGGTATCTCAGTATATTAAAAAGGGAAACAATAAAACAGTAGCAGCACATCAATAACAAACAAAGATGAACAAATGAGTGATTTAATAGGAACAATCACTCTTTAGGGAATTGAAATTCACGAAGGAGGATTCATAATTACAATGGCAGCAAATAGAAAGTTCCAGCTGTGATTAGAGAGCACAACCTCTCTCCTGTCCTAGTCCTTTTCCCAAAAAATACACAAATGACCTCTCCTCTAATCCCAAGATTCCTATATTCTTTCTACCAATACCCCAATCAACCTAGGATCCATCACCCGACCCACCATCAGCATCAGTCTCAGTGCCAGGTGGCAGAATAGTACTGTCCTTTGTGTTATCTTTTCTTCCTTTCCTCTTTTGGTAGCAATAAGGCAGTAGCCGAATCTTCCTTGTGGTCCCAACAGCATTTTCTAATTCGGTATTGTCCTGAGGGTATGTAACAATACCCTCCCCTTGAAGATCTACCTTGTCCTCAAGGTGGAAGTGGGGAAAAGCTTCCTGAATTTCAGCCGCAATTTCCCAAGAATTTTCAAATTCTGGCAGCTCCCTCCATTTGAGTAACACTTCTACCTGTCCTTCTGCATTTTTTCTGACTGCTATCACTTCTTCAGGTTCTGTTTGGAGTTCCAAGTCTTCATTTAGGACCTTAGGGAGCGGCTGAGATAGGCTATCAGAGCTGAGGCATTTTTTTAGGAGATACATGAAAACAGGGTGGATTTTAGAGTGCTCGGGCAACTGGTTTGTAGCGACCTGCCCGATTCTTTCCAGCACTTCGTATGGACCATAGACCTAGCACTCAACTTTTGATTCATTCTTCTAGCCAAGGTCTTCATTCGGTAGGGTTGAGCTTCAAGTACACCTTATCTCCCACTTCAAAAGCTACTTCCCGCCTCTTCTTTTCAGCATATAACTTCATACGGTTCTGTGCTTTGTCTAAATGCTGTTTAAGTTCATCAATTGTTTGGTTCCTTTCTTCTAAAAGCGTCCGCACATCTTCAACAGTGGCTTCTCCACTGTCTCTCAATAATACCGGAGGATCCCGTCCATACAAAGCCTTGAAGGGGGTCATTTTGATCGACCCATGATAATTGGTATTATACCAATATTCTGCCCATGAAATCCATCTTGGCCATTGCTTGGGTTTGGTACTAGTAAAGCATCGTAGGTAGGTTTCCACACATTTGTTGACAACTTCACTTTGACCATCGGTTTGCGGATGGTAGGAGGAGCTCATTTTGAGTGATGTTCCCGCCGCTTTAAAGACCTCAGACCAAAAAGTGCTCATAAACAACCGGTCTCGGTCCGAGACGATGGAAGAGGGAAACCCGTGAAGTTTAACCACCTCTCTAATGAACAATTCTGCTATTTCCTTTGCTGTGAAGGGGTGAGAGAGAGCATAGAAATGCGCGTACTTCGTCAAGCGATCCACCACCACATAAATTGTATCCTTACCAGCCCTTGGCAATCCGCCAATGAAATCCATCGAGATGTCGGTCCACACATTCTCCGGAATCGGTAGTGGCTGCAAAAGACCCGCCAGAGATAATGTGGAGTGTTTGCTCCTCTGGCAAACTTCACACTGCATCACAAATTCCTGAATATTCTTTTCATGCCCTCCCAAAACAACAGCCAGTAATTCTCTTGTAGGTTCTAAAAACCAGAATGCCCTCCCACCTTGGAACTGTGGAACTCCTGTAATTTCAGGAATCAATTTAGAGGTCTTCGATATCACTAACCTCCTTTATAAAACAGCCTTCCCCTTTTTATCTCGTACCAGGTGGTCCTCCCTTCCTTGCAGCAAGCCCATCATAATCATTTTGAGCTCTCATCCTCCTGCACTTCTCTTTCCAATTCTGCCCATTCTGCCACATTTACCACGGAGAGGGATAAGTGCTGGAATCTCCGGGATAAAGCGTCGGCTGCCCGATTCTCGCTGCCGGCCCTATACTTGATTTCGAAGTCGTACCCCATTAGTTTTGACACCCATTTTGCTGCTCTTCCCCTCCAATGCGCTGCTCCAGCAAGAACTTGAGACTTTTTTTATCAGTAAGCACCGTAAAATGTTCCCCAGAAGATAGTGGCGCCACTTTTGCACGGCTAGCACTATAGCCATAAGCTCCCTCTCATAAACTGATTTGGCTTGAGCCCTGTCGGAGCTTCTGACTCATGTAGGCCACCGGCCTTTCATCCTGCATTAACACGGCCCGACTCCCTTTCCGGAAGCGTCTGTTTCAACTAAGAAGGGTTTAGAGAAGGAGGGAATGGCCAATACTGGAACACTAACCATAGCTTGTTTAAGGGTGTCGAAAGCAATCTGAGCCTCCTTCCCCATTTGAAATTGTCTTTCTTCAATAAATCAGTGAGGGGCCAAGCGATCTTTCCTAATTCCGGACGAACCTCCTGTAGTACCCAGTAAGGCCAAGGAACCCCCGCAACCTTTCAAATCCTTTGGGGGTGGCCAATCCAGCATATCCTGATTTTGCTTGGGTCTGCAGCTACTCCTCGGATGAAATGATATGACCCAAGTATTCATCCCCCTTGAGCAAAGATGCATTTCTTTTGATTCAAGAATAATTGCTGGTCTCTGAGCACCTCAATATAAGCTGTAAATGCCTCCAGTGTTCCTCCAAATCAGGGCTGTATATTAGAATATCATCGAAGAACACAAGAACGAATTTCTTAGAAAAGGCTTTAATACCTGATTCATTAAAGCTTGAAAAGTCGAAGGGGCATTAGTGAGCCCGAACGGCATCACCAGAAATTCGTAGTGGCCTTCGTGCGTCCGAAAGACAGTCTTTGGTACATCTTCCTCCTCACTTTATTGGTGGTATCCGGATTTGAGGTCGAGCTTGGAGAAGACAACCGCCCCCACAATTTCATCAAGTAACCTTCAATGATGGGGATTGGGAATTTATCAGCGACTGTGATCCTATTGAGGGCCCTGTAATCTACACAAAACCTCCACCTCCGTCCTCTTGCGCATCAGAATCACCGGGCTTGAAAAAGGGCTGGTGCTGGCTCGAATCACCCTGAACTCAGCATCTCTTCACAAACCTTTCGATCTCATCTTTTGATAATGAGGATACCTGTATGGGCGAATATGAGGGATGTCAGCTCCTTCTTTCAAAATAATAGCATGGTCTCTCTCTCTTTTGGGGAGGCAGCCCTTCTGGAACCTTGAATAAATCTTCAAAGTGGCCTAGTAGATCCGCCACTTCCTCTGGCAGCACTGTCTCTGTTTCCTTCCCTGAGCTGGTTATCCTTGGGACCAAAAACCCTTCATCTTCGCATCGCAGAGCGTGAAGGGTCGTTTTTCCAGAGACCCTCCGACGACAAAGGGATGGATCTCCCTTGATTCCCACCTCCTTCTCGCCGACCTTCCAACTTAAGGTGAGCTCTTGTAGTCCCCAGTGAATCTTCCCAACTGGCCATCCACCCCCGCCCAAGTACCACCTCTGTATTGCCCAGCTCCATGACAAAGAAGCTTTGAATGATGGTAAGGCCTTGGATTTTGAGTTCGAGAGCCTCACAGCCGCCCTCACCCTCTTCAAAAGCTCCATTTCCCACCTCCACCGTAAACACCGGCAGCTTTCGAACCGGAAGCTGTAGTCGCCGAACCACCTTGGTGGCGATGAAATTTGTCGACGCCCCTGGGTCGATTAAGACCACTACTTCTTGCCCTTCTAATTCTCCCTTTACCTTGAATGTGTTGTGAGTTGTCAACCCCCAATAGCTATAGATGACAAATGGAGTTCTAGCCCCTTCATTTCTTCTTCTGGAATGTCCCCACCCATCTCTTGGGTGTTGTCTTC